>CM048755.1:360347908-360972908 GCA_026315105.1 Locusta migratoria | reverse complement strand
ATACTACTGTAACCAAGTCACTCCAAATATTGTAATACTTGTCTCTAGCAATGCTGTTTCCTGTTCTACCCACTATCACAAAATGATCCTGCTTTGTAAATCCCTTGCACGAGAAAACTATATCATCTACAACTCGACTAAGGCAAGAAAGGGGCTTTAAAAAGTTTATGACCTGGTACCTGTCACTTAATTATACCTGTAGAACGTGGCCCACACCTCTTCCGTGGCTGATACCTAGCAATAGAACATTCCTCCTATTCCATACTTTTATTGAAACAATTGTTTCCTGGTAAAAGTCTGTTGCATCTTAATTACACCTACTTTTACTGGAGCCTCCTCCCAGCCTAACTGTCACAGTAATGCAAATCTGTTGTTTGTGCCCATGATGAAACTGTCAGACACTGTTCTCTTTCTATAGGCCCTCTTTCTTGGAACCATTTCCCACTTCTATTCCTCCTTCTCCTCCCTTAACCTCATAAGTTCCTCCCTAGCACTATCCAGTTCATCCTGAAGGGTTCTAATCTTCCCTTCCTCTTCCAATGTTTTCCTGTGCCTTATACATACCTGACAAAGCAATGGAAGAGTCTCCGTCGATTTCTGAATTCCCACACCACTATATTCTCCCCAATGAAACCACTTCTCACAACAGCAGCACAAAACTCCCGAACTAACTTTAGTACGGCAGATCAAACAGGTTTCACTCATGGTCAGTTACAGTAATCAGCAAGATAACTATAAAGTTAAATTAACTGCGGATATTAGGATCACCAAAGTTGATTAAAACACAATAAATGTATATACTACTACAAGAGTGAAATAAATGCACTTGAAATTTCGTAATACTGCTAAATCTATACATCCGAAAATTAGGCCTAACACACTGTATTGAAATACGGTAGTGCAAAATTTCTGGATTATGAAATGAAAATTTACGCTGTTTTACACAAATAAGAACTGAAACAATGAGAAGGTGTACTGTTCAAACGTGGCAATAAAGAAAAACAAAGAAGTAACCAAGATCAATTAAATTTAGTGTGCCCAAATGTAAACAAATTTGAGTGTAGCTATCTATCTTTTCATGTTTCATGAAGCAATTCGCAAGGAAACGTGAAACCTTTAATGGTAAGCTTGAAGAGCACACTAATAAAGGTTTGCTACATACAGAGACTGAGTATTATGGCCTAATGGATAAAGTAGAGATGTGGCATAAGTCGTATCAAGATGATAGACACTGGAAGGTAGTTCTGAAAAATTCTACAGTAGAATCTACCAGTTCTCACTGGGATACAGTAAAATATGGTGTGCCCTAGGGTTCCATGCTTTGTCCCTAACATTTCTTAATCTTTATCGATGATTTAGCTCAGCCATACTCAACCTTTTCCCTCCTCGGGCCAAATTCTTGAAAGTTTTATTTCAAGTGGGCCACAGCAACTGCACAGGACAAAATAGCACTGTGAAATAACTACACCCATTTGTTTTGTCATCAAAATCTATTTTAATATATAATTGTTAATAGAAGAGTACATTGCTTTTTTAGAATTTGTGCACTTTTTCTTTAGACAAATCATAATTAATTTCAAAGAAAGATATGTAAGAACTTAAAAAGTTTGAGTGGCCATCTGGAACTCTGCTGGAACCTTTTGACAGCTATTTCCAAGCAGTTATGTTTTTGTTAAACATCTTTGTAACATACGTTAACAAATGGAATTAGACGTTTATCGATTTTTTTTTCAAGGTAGATAGTCCGAATTATTGCTGTGAATTGCCACTATGGTACTTGCTAGAGCTGGACAGCATTAACCAAAAAGTTAACTTCATTAATCATGAACCGACTACCAAAAAAATTAATTTGATTAAACGTTAAAGCGTCACTTTACAGACACTTTAACGAAAGTTAACACTAATTGTTAACTCAGAACTGTATCGTGCAGCTATGAAATCTTGCCTTTAGTCTCTGAATTTATATTTGTGTGTAGTCATACCACTGAAATGGAGCAAATTAAGGAAAACATATTACCCTACCTTATATAAAAAATTGAAACATTTTAAGAAAGTCATCACGCCAATAAGTAATTACAATTAATGTTGATTGTGTGAAAAAGTGTTGCAGAAGTGTTAATTTTGGTAGGCAAACTGACATATATGTAGTCCTCTGACTTCTACTATTATTTTCCTTCTAATAATTGCCTGTTAAAGTGATCATATTTGCCAAGGTGTGACCAATTTTATAACTACTCACTACTCAACATGCAACAATGTCCTGTGATTGTTATACATTATTGAAGTTTACAATGAAATGAGTAACAGGCAGCAACTCATAATATAGCAAATATAACATAAAATATACATATATTCATAGCTACTGTGTTAGATACACTCAAGTATTAAAAATTACTAGAAATCTTGCTTAGATAACTTCATACAGCTTTCACACTCACCTGCTCATATTTCAGAAGTAAATAAATGATGATGTAACTGTTATACTTTAAGTAGCATACATCAAGAGAGAACACTGGCAGTAAATATTCTTACATAACTTGGCTGCTGAAATTTAAATGGCTGAACAGACTTTTGATGGAAAGTGGTTTACAGAAAAAAAGCTCTGCTTTCAAATCGGCTCTTCAATACCACTGACTTAACAACATCCCTCTGTTTGCATTGGGGGTTAATAAGAAAAACAGTGTGTTAACAGTCCTAGAGCTCTGACATCTGTGCACCATATCCAATAGGGACAGCCCACGTCAGTTTACAGTGATGTATCAATTATCACAACAGAAAAAAAATCGCACTGACATGTTTTACAGCCCACCTTAGATTTGTGGTTTTATAAGTTTTTGCAAATATTTTCAACCAAAATAATAATCTAAATAATAAAAAAGTAATTAATAAGAACGTCTGAAATCCTTTTAGGAAAAAAAATTAGATAGGGGCGGGTTTCGAATCACTGACCTTCAGTGCCACAGTTCAACGCATTGCCCATTATACTACAGCCGACCATTAGAAGTTATATTCTTTAAATTTATACTATTCATGGTCGTTGTTAACTGATGCTAATATGGCATTTGTAGACACTAGATTATCATATATAGTATGAAGGACGACGTCTTTTGTTAATTCTTCAGTGCGCAATTGCTTTGAAATGACAACGTGTAAGTTACAATAAGAAAATCATCAAATACGCAACGCAAGATGGCGTATGCCACAGAGTTCTGGCCGAGGAATGTCACGTGACATCTGCGAACGGCTGGTTTTCGTTAATTCAATGGAGGGTGTCAAAACTCTGTTATTTTTGCAAACATCTCTCAAACGATACGAGATATGAAAAAAAAACATAAGGGAACAAAGTTGTTGAGAATTTTCTCATCTACAAATTCGTTTATTCAATATTCGCGTCAGATGAACGGTTTATATGCAATTAAAATTAAATTACAAACTGCTTTTTTTGGTATTGCCCGAAATATTTCAAAAAGCGAGGTTCTGGTAGCCAACAATTATGTCTGTAAAATTTGGTGTCGATCGGTTGAACGGTTCGACCTAAAAAGTGGGAACACGTTACAGCCAGACAGACATAGTCTAATATCCGTTATTTTTGCAAATATCTCTGCAACGATGCAAGATATGAAAAAAAACATAATAGAGCTAAGTTGTAGAGAATTTTCCCCTCTACCAATTAGGCTATTCAATTTTCGTGTCAGATGAACGGTTCGTTGGCAATTACAATTATATTACAAACGGCTTTTTTTGGTATTACTACCGCATTATTTGTCCGAAAAATTTGAAAAAGGGAGGTTCTAGTCTCTGGTGGCCTACAATTATGTGTGCAAAATTTGGTTACGGACAGACAGACAGACGAACGGACAGACAGACAAACAGACAGACATACATCCCAAAATCGCCGTTATGTTTGCAAATATCTCTGAAACGATACGAGATATGAAAAAGACATAAGAGAGAAAAGTTGTAGAGAATTTTCTCCTCTACAAATTCGGTTACTCAGTTTTCGTGTCTGATGAATGGTTAATCCGTTATTTTCATTTAAATTTCGAGCTGTCAAAAGACGATCGCAAAGACCCACTTTTAGTGTTACTACCGTAACCTAAAGTGGGCCAAAATTATACATCTCTGAGAGATGCTTCATAGTTAAAGTGGATTTATATTACACAGTTTTTGGCACTGAATTATGAATTTGTTACTTCTTCACATCTCCAATGTAATGACGATAGCAGTTTATCACAACTGAATCATACAGTATGAGTGTCAATTCAGACTGGATTCTTAATGGGCCATCCTGTGGCTGCACCGTAAAAGGCGTCATAAATACTCTGAGTGAAGGTTTACTTGTTTTATTATTTTAAAACCCATGTTCAGTTTCTTTCTGCAATGTCTGTAAATTATGTAAATTCAAAGATTTTAGAGAGGGAACATTGTCCAAATTTTTTATGGATGCTGATTTTCGAAAAGCAAAAGCTGCAACTTGAAACTTTCAGCACATTCACGCATAGTACCGGTTAATTTATTTTTTCTTGCCACTCATGTATTATGGAGTGGCAGTGCAATGATGGTGCTTTGATATTTACGGTTGAATTGCATAGTAAGCACACTGCTTTCTGATCACACTTTACAAACAAATACGAATCTTACCAGCAAGCATTAAAATGGCACCATTATATCCCAACCTTTATTACTCATGCTGAACACTCGCAAGACAGATTGACAGTGTCACACTTGATAGGATTCAGAATGGATACTTCAGCACACTGTAAAGGACACGATTACGAGCGCTGTCCGAGCTGCCACAACTGCCACCCCGGGCGCCTCACGAGGCGCACAAACACTTGAGTGGGGCATGCTTCACAACAATCAACATGCGTTGTGGAGAATGTGCTGCTTAAATTCAGAACACTGGCTTCGTCGATTTCGCTGTCCGCATCTTGCGCATTTTTATCAACCTGTCATTAGAGATTTGTATTGAATAATTTTGAATACTGGACGACTAGCTTGCTGAGCCACTTGAAAAACCTTGGCAGGCCACAAGTGGCTCGTGGGGTACAGGTTGAGTACTGCTGATCTAGCTTGTTATATGACCCAAGAAGTTCACTTTATCCTGTTTGCAGATGACACAACCATTATGACTGACAAATTACCCAACTGCAGTCTAGAGTTACGCTCTATTAAAAGAAGCTCCAGACTGGTTCATTGTAAATGGTCTGTCTCTTAATGTCAACAAAACTCATCACATTCAGTTTCAGATACTTAACATAAAACTGAAAAATGTTAGATAAAATGTGGTGACCAAGTAATATTGAGTGTTGAGTCTGCCAGATTCCTGTGATTACACATGTCACATCATGGCACCATCATCTTAAGTTATATTCACACTGTCCATAACATTAATTCGCTTATCCCATTACATGATTTTGAAAGTGAAGTTATGGGTGGTGATCTATTATGTAGGAAGTCATAGTTTAACATTGCAATTGAGGAAACAACAATGTTAAATGTTATTGACAGCCAAAGAAAAATTTATCCTGTATGTTTCTGGTCAACTTAATATGCTAAACGGAAGCAACATTTCAAAAGATCGACATATATTTTCAAGCGAAGATATGAACATACGAACACATCAAACTATATTTCTAAAAGCACAAACAGAGCCTGTTTATTTTATCTATTATGATTTACATGCTGACTTTCTTAATACACTCGTACACAACTGAATTTTTGTCTTTCATTAGCACTGACTTTTTCATTATTTAATGAAGACTGCTTCATCAAATTACCATCTTATTCAAATAAACAGTTTACTTCACTCTTTTCTGTTACATATTGCAAAACATAATCCTTATTTCGGTTTCAGATATCGTACCTCGCTTTTAGGAGGACACTCAGCTGAAAAAAAAAAAATTAGTCAGCAACAGAACTCGAAAATCAACAAATAATTAAAAATACAAAAAGCCAGTGCGAAAAGACTTCATCAACTCCAATGGTACTGTACCATTATCCTCAGCCGATTGGCGTCATAGGATGCAGATAGCTAGGCATGGGAATCAACACACCATCCACCTGTCCGTTGTCAGTTTATGTAATCTCTATTCGCTACTACTCGGCCAAGAAGCTTCTCAGTTAACATCATGAGAATGAGTGCATATTGGTAGGTCTACTCTAAATTCCGGGCTAGTTAGTATAAATATTAGTAGTTGAATACATTTTTGTGAGAATTTCACTATGAAATCTTCTTAGAATGAAAGAGATATCGAGGAACGTATTGCTTAATTTCATTTTTAAACTGAGGAATTTTCTTATCTGGAATGATCAAAAGATAAAAAAATGTATCCATACTTGGATCTCTGTGATTAGCCCAGTAGATTCAAAGAAGAGTGAAAGAAGTAGCTCCTCTAAATATATAATTAACACTCATGACATAATGGACTCATGTTTACTTATAAAATGTGTGTATTCTCTTGGGCAGATCACTTGAAGTATTAAATTTACCCACAGGTGCCAAGTTCAGTTTTATAAATATTTTAAAACTTTTCGATAAGCCTACATATTGATTTGCATATATTTACACCGTTTTAAAATTTGAAGCACGTGTTATTAAAAAACACAGTCGAAGAAACAGTTATACCCTTTGATATGTATTAATATCTAGTCGCTTACATAGCGAAATATACTAGGATTATAAATATAAATCCTACATAAGAGAATTACGAGTCTACAAAGTACCTATTTAATACAAGTTTAGGCTTCATAAGTTGTTCTTGAATTGAAGGTTGCTTTTTGAAATGCTTTTGTTGCTTCCTATCTAATGTTAAAATATTTTAGTTCCCTTCAATTAATATCTTGAAAAGTTTAACGTCTACATAATTATTATTTTGTCAGAGACGACAATGATGTAGAATATCTTCGGTGGAGAATTCTGTGATCTCTGGCAGTTTTCGTTTGTTTATATCTGACGCTGAGAAAAGCGTCTGTAGCGGCCCCGAACTGTGCATATTACGGAATAATGTGTTATGGCGGTTCCTATCTTGAGGTGGCAAAGAATCACAAACTCTGCAGGGCCTCAGCCTCGGCCGAGGCATGGTCACAGGGCAGTGGCGATTAAAGATTTGATGGTGGTCTTCGGAGGAGGGAATGAAGGCATAGTAGATGAGCTGCATGTCTTCAATACAGGTAAGCGTTGTTTCGGAATTCGATATGAAAATGGCGCTTGTCAGGATTTTCATAACATTGCGTATTTACTGTCTTTTGAAGAACCTGAAGTGTTAGTGACACTATATATTTGTGTTTATAAACATAAGCGGTGTATATTTGTGTTGTATGATACTTATCGCTATTGTCTTCTCAAGATTACATGATTTGGCGGTCTTAGTATTCAATATGGCAGCCTCCAGTTAGAAACATGATCTGAAGTCTGTTAGGTTAAATGTCAACTGTCTTTTGTTTAGTGACGTAGTGTATCCGCGAAGTTCGAAAGTTGATGTTTACTTATGAAATGTGTGTATTCTCTTGGGCAGATCACTTGAAGTATTAAATTTACCCACAGGTGCCAAAATTGTCTATTTGCGTAGCGTAATTAAAATTGGTGGTGATATATTTGGTTGTTTGTACACACAAATTTTGTAACTTTCGCTGTTAGTTGATTTGTTTGTATCCGAAATTGACGCTTTTGATATAAAAAAAAACATACAATGTATGTTGAAAGCCGTATATAGTCTGACTCCCGCTTTAAGGATCAAAAGTAGTCTGTTGTATATAGGAACCATTAACAGTTACGTAGTGGAAAATGTTGAACAGAAGATGTGTGTTGATACAGGCCTATGCGATGTTTACATGGCTATTGTATCGTCACACGTAATTGGTAAACAGCTACAAAATCTTAGAAATTAGGTTACAGGCAGATCTATTTTATGCGGGGGCAATTTTTTTGACTACCCAATCGGCGTGAGTGATGGGATGACAAATTTAGTTTTTAAGGTCCATATGGTATTGGAAGCAAACTAAATACCTAGTTTATCCCAATTTTGTGGATAGATCGAAGGAAAACGTTCTCCTGTCTTAAGGGGGGTGGGGGTTAGAGATTCTGTTTATAAATATCAATACTAAGAGATGTTTTCAGAGTAATATCATTGTCAATGTTTTGGAAAAACTATTCTGTTTATCACAAACATTTGATATATTATGGTCACGCTGGAATAGCCCTACGTACTAAGGCGCTGTGCGCGCGGCCGTTCGCCGTCGGAGGTTCGTGTTGTTCTTAGGATAAGTTAGTATAAGTAGTTTTGTCTATGCAGCGATGACAACTGCGGTTAAGTCCTATAACTTTAAATAAATATTTTGATATATTGCATTAGTCTTTATGGCTGGTGAGTAATTTTAATGTGGACTGTTGCTGCTATAAAATGTTTTGCGCATATTATGCAGAATTATATTAATATATACTCATGGCAGGTGGTTTCTACTAACCTGACACCCCCCTCTCCTGAAGCCTGAAGGGCCTACACAATTTAGCTACATGCTGTAAGTTTTTACGTAATTTATCCTAGAGGATCACCTCACTATGGACAAGTACATAAAATATTAGGCATTTTAAGAATTGAATATTTCGAAATACTTTGCATCACTAGTTGTTGCCTAAATCTTGTTTAATAACACGAAATGAGATCTGTATTTGACTAAGTAGACCAATTTGTGAAATAACTGTAATGGTGCATTCTATGACCTTTGTATCATTATTGAGCTATGGTGCACCTAGGGATTTGTTTGGTAAATACATAAGACACTTTTTCTTATTTATAACTAAAGCTTCTAGGTAAATTCAGACTGGCTGGGTTACTAAAATAGATCTCTCACATAGGATTTGTTTATATATATTGTACATACACTATGGAAAACTGTAAAGTTTGCACGGTACTGCGTAACTTTTACTGGCCTCAAGTGTTGCGTAGATAATGCAAAGAAATGGCCACTAAAACTGGTATCAAATTCATTCTTGTTATTGTCTCTTCCTATTATTTCTAATACTAATTTGACATGGAAAAAATCTGAACACCTCACTTGTAGTACACTTTTTTCTTTTATTATCATTGTTTTGAATGTTGGCCGTATCATTGAATACAGTTGGAGTCTAATTGTGTATCACAGAAAATTGATTGTGCCTGTGAGAGTCGGTAACCCTTTTGAGAAATTAACTTAAGAGTAAAGGGTGCTGGTAGCTCACATTCTGTAAATAATGTGTACATTTATCATTACAAAGTTGGTTGATGATATTTTGAATATTTAGACCTTTGCAGTTACTAAGATAAAGTTATTTATCTGGAAAAAGCAGAGTGACCAGATAAAATACTGTTTACAAAATTTGAGTTCACTCTGGAAAGATGTGTATAGAGACCAGATTTGTAGAAAAGTATTGCATGGAAAGATAAACTAATTGCAGTATCTGCACACACATGCTATGTATCTGTTGATGTATTAAGTTTCATGTAGAGCTTTGAGCATAGTTTGAAACCAGTAAACTTAGTCGTTCTTTCCTAGCCTATTTTGTGTATTCTGGGTTTAGTGGTATCTGCACCTGGTCTTGCAGTATGAGTGGTAAAGCATTATATGTAGTATGTCACACGAAGCATAATTTTAAGCTGTTATATAAGGGTGAATAACTGTTATTGTGTATCTATGGCAGGTCTCAGTAATTAATATTTGTGAAAATCACCTGCCAATTTGCTAAATCTACTTAAGTAACTATGTGCACAAGCTGTTTCTGTGTGCATGAAGAAAGCAATTTTTTTTTTTATTGTAAGAAAAAGTATCTCTGTGTCTGACTTCATATGTTTATTATATCTAATGGCCATGCTGCCACCAGGTTGTTGAACCCTACTCTTCATCTCTTTTTGCATATGTTTACATTTGTATGAACAGAGCATTTTGTGTTTTTAGTAATAACTTATTTCCTTTTGACAGTGGTAAAGTAAATTACATTCATAATCTGTTAACACGAGACATTTCATTACAGTCAGCAAGATTTTCATTTTTTTTTTTTTTTTTTTTTTTTCTTCGAAGCACCTGTTGATGATTAAATGCTCTTGTCTTTCGTGGGGTCATTTCCTGTACTCCAATATTGTTAACATTTTCAGTTCTGTTTCCCCCCTCTCATCAGTCATGTTGCCGACTGATATAGTGTTTTAATTCTTGGGACTTGCAACTCGTTAGAGCAGTTGCAAAAGAATGGGACAGTGTAACTGCATGGGCTTTTTGTCTTGGCCCTCTTAGTTATGTATACAGTAGATCCTTTTGTTACTGAAAGGACAGTTATGGATTATTATTATTTTAAATATCTTGGCAACAGTTTAATACAAATGTAAATCAGTAAGACTGCGATAGTCCACACCCAACAGTGTAAAAGGTGTCGGAAATTTTCCGTATTTTATATGCTCTGTGGTTGGCAGTATGATCAACAAATATCAATGTCTTACTGCACATAAAGCATACAAACAAGGATGGGGAACATTTAAGACAGTACTATCAAAATTTAAAAATTGTCAACACAAGTAAAAAAAAAAAAAAAAAAAAAACAAAAAACCCACACACACACCACCAAGATGAAAGCTCACTACGTAGAAAACACCCAAAAACATATGTGGAGAATTCCGTATAGATTGTATTGTCATAAAAATAAAAGTGAAATCCTGAATGTGAGAACTTGAGGATTCTTTTATTTTTTTCTGTTCCATAGGACCCACTTCAGGAGTAAGACTCCATGGTCATGGAACAAGTCAATACATTAATTGTTACACAATAATGGTAATAGAAAAATTTTAAGTAGTCCTTTGCACACGACAATCTTAAGACAAAGTGAAAAGAATCAATAAAGAAAAAATAAATTAGCTTAATTGTTTAACTTTTCTAGGAGTTCCTCGACAGAATAAAAGGAGTGAGCCACGAGGTAACTCTTCAATTTAGATTTGAAAGCATGTGGATTAGTGCTAAGATTCTTAAGTTCTTGTGGCAGCTTATTGAAAATGGATGCCGCAGAATACTGCACCCCTTTCTGTACAAGTGTTAAGGTGGTGTGGTGCAAATGTAGATTAGACATCTGTCTAGTATTCACCGAGTGAAAGCTACTAACTTGTGGGGAATAAGCTGATATTATTAACAACAAACGACATTAAAGAAAAAACGTATTGTGACGCCAGAGTCAAAATTCCCAGACTACTGAAAAGGGGTCGACATGACGTTCGCGAACTTACACCACATATTGCTCGAACCGCCCGTTTTTGAGCCAGAAATATCCTTTTTGCATCAGGCGAGTTACCCCAAAAAACAATGCCGTACGTCATAAGTGAGTGAAAGTAAGCGTAACAGACTACTTTTCGTGTTGAAAAATCGCTTATCTCAGATATTATTCTAATGGTAAATATAGTAGAATTTAGTTTTGGAACAAGATTCTGAACATGGGCTTTCCATGACAGCTTACTGTCTATATGAACACCTAGAAATTTGAACTGTTCAGTCTCACTTATCACATGCCCATTATGTGTAATCACAATGTCAGATTTCGTCAAATTATGTGTTAGAAATTGTAAAAACTGAGTTTTACTGTGATTTAACATCAACTTGTTTTCTATTAGCCATGAACTTATCTCTTGAACTGCATTATTTGATACTGTGTCAATATTACGAGCAACATCCTTCACTACCAAGCTGGTATCATCAGCAAACAAAAATATTTTACAATCACCTGTTATACTCGAAGGCATATCATTTATATAAATAAGAAACAGCAATGCTCCCAAAACAGACCCCTGGGGCACCCCATACTTAATTGTGCCCCATTGGGATTGCACGACATAGCCATTTTCTACACTGCGGAGAATTACCTTCTGTTGTCTATTATTAAAGTAAGAGGTGAACCAGTTGTGGGCTACTCCCCGTATTCCATAATGTTCCAACTTCTGCAACAATATTTTGTGATCAACACAATCAAACACTTTTGTTAAATCAAAGAAGACGCCTAATGTCCGTAGCCTCTTATTTAACCCATCAAGTGCCTCACAGAGAAACGAAAATATAGCATTTTCAGTTGTTAAACCACTTCTAAATCCAAACTGCACGTTTGACAATAAATTATGTGAACTGAAATGATCAATTAATCTTGAATATACAGCCTTTTCAATAACTTTGGAAAAAACCGATGGCATAGAAATAGGTCTATAGTTGTCTACATTATCCCTTTCTCCTTTTTTATAAAGCGGTTTCACTACTGAGTACTTTAATCTGTTAGGAAACAGACCATTCTGAAAGGAAAAATTACAAATATGGCTTAGTACTGGGCTAACATATGGAGAACAGTACTTTAGAATTCTGCTAGATACCCCATCATATCCACAAGAGTCCTTAGTCTTTAGTGATTTAATTATTGACTCAATCTCACCTATGGAAGTATCATGTCTGATGTCACTTGCTATGAATAAAGATTACCCCAATTCCAAGAAACAAAGCCATCACAGAACAAAATTATAAGGCCAGATCAAGATTACTTGAAGATAAATAAGGACAAAATTATTCAGGAAATTACTTGGAACACAACAAATAAATTGACGGACCTTGCAAGCACAATTCAGAAGGTAGTGTGTTTGGGGACAACCTCCAAGGAAATACAAATACAGGTGGTGGAATGCAGCTTGTAACCATGCAGCTGAACAGTCCAGGCATGGAAGTAATGAAACAGTCTTCAAAAGACATTAGAAGGGTAAAAGGGCATATGACAAAAATAGACTATAGGTATGTGAAGTTGAGGATGAATTCAAAATAAATAACACAAGAAATTTTGACAGAATATTTGGGGAAATATAAGATATAAAAAAAGATTATCAGCGTCTTAAATATCCTCTTCAGAATAACAGATGGAACTCAAGAAACAGGTGTCAAAGAGAACCCCAAAATTCTTGAAGACTGTTTGAAAACTCTTCAATTGTGAGAAGCCTGATGGAAAAATTACAGCCGTTTTGCGGTGGCCATGCATTTTGAGGCACTTTGCTACGGAGTGTGCGTCTGCTCCCCATTAAAGGCTTGAGCCCTCCCTTGGGCATGGGTGTGTGTGTTGTCCTTAGCATAAGTCGAAGTAGTTAGTAAATCTTTCAACTAATGACCACTGCAGTTTGGTCCCATAGCTATACAAACATTTGATTTTGTAAAATTACACTTCACCAAAACCAGATATAAAGCTGCTTAGTCACAGAAGTAGAGGAAATTAGAAAACTACTGAGCCCTATGAGAAGACGGCATTATAATAAAGACTGGGAAATTCAAAAGAACCATCCATCATGGTTAAAATTCATAAAATAGTCGCAGAACTGTTGACTGTAGAGAAAATTCCACAGGAATGCAAATACACATTATACATCCCCTCAACGAAAAGGGTGACAAGGCAGATAGTAATAATTAGAGGTATCTGATTATTACTGGTCACTTACAAAAATTCTCTCAAATGTGTTACTCCACAAATTAGAAGTGGATGCAACCAGGCAGATCTTGAAGTTCAGACAGGCAAACAACACTGTAGTTACGTTAGTGAACTTTTAAAAGGCCTACATATCCGTTGACATGCAGACACTCTGACACTCTAGAAGACTATTGAATTGACAGAAAAAAGTAAGGCTCTGATAGATCGCGCTACACCCAAAATGTGGAAAAGATAGAACATAAAATTAACAGAAAAAGTTTAGGAGCTGTACATAGGCATGGGTGTAAGAATGAAGAGGCCACAACAGAATTATACACACACACTCATAGTTATGATCAGAAAACACAGACTAACATTCTGGACGCATTCAGAGAGTGGTAAGATTAATGGAAGACGTGCTTTCAGCAATAAAATTATGTACACACAATTTGAAATAAAGGGGAAGTGGTGCTTGCTTTTTCTTTTTTATTTTCTTCCATTACTGGCCTGCAACAACTTATTTGTGTTGTTGAAATTTTCAACTGATCTAATACAGCAATGTACAGTTAAGGGTTAATTAATTTTTTTCCTTTACAAAAAGTAATATACACTACATATGTTGTAACGTCTCCTGTTGTTCCATAACATAACATTTTGTGTGTATTTGTATTTTAATACTTTAGGTTTTGCTTGTATAACATTTTTTTTAATGCGTGTTTTTGAATATGGCCTCGTTAATTCGTGCATCGGGCTGATTCCATAGTCACAGGTGTGACACATGACCTCTAGAAAATTAACTATAAAACAATTTAAAAAGATTCTATACTAAATATTCCTTTTTCAATTGTATCATTTAAAAGGGTATTGATCATATTATCAAGTGTAAATGTTTTTTGTTCCTTATGAAAACAGATATTATTAAGTGAACAGTGTGTGTCATGGGTGTGACAAATCAGAAGTACAGTATAACAATTTGATGTTCATAGGTGTGTAATCCTGAAAACTAACTTACCCATAAAAATATCAGAAAACCATTTTCAAAATGTGTTGTTATGGTCTTCAGTCTGGAGTCTGGTTTAATGAAGCTCTCCACCCTACTCTATCCTGAGCAAGCCTTTTCATTTCCTCGTAAGAACGGCAACCCACATCCACCTGAATCTCTTTAGTATACGCGTCTCTTGGTCTCCCTATGCGATTTTTACCCCACACACTTCCCTCCAATGCTAAATTTACGATTCCTCGATGTCTAAGAATGTGTCCTACCAAGCGATCCCTTCTTTTGGTCAGGGGTATGCCAAAAATTCCTTTTCACACCAATTCTGTTCAATACCTCTTCATTAGTTATGCGATCTACCCTCCTAGTCTTAAACATTCTTCTGTACCACCACATTTCAAAAGCCTCTAATTCTCTTCCTGTCCGCACTGCTTATCGTCCATGTTTCACTCCCATACAAGGCAACACTCCACACAAATGTCTTCAGAAAAGACTTCCTTACACTTAAATTAATATTCGATGTTAGCAAATTTCTCTTTTTCAAAAATGCTTTTCTTCCCATTGCCATTCTGCATTTTATATCCTCTGTACTGCGACCATCGCATGTTATTTTACTACCCAAGTAACAAAACTCGTCTTACCACCTTCATTGTTTCGTTACCTAATCTAATTCTTTCAGCATCATCTGATTTCCTATGACTGCATTCCATTATTTTTGTTTTGCTCTTGTTAATGTTCATTTTATACGCTCTCTTCAACACACTGTCCATTCCACTCAACTGCTCTGCCAGGTCCTTTGCTGTCTCTGACAGAATTACAATGTTTTTATTTCTTCCCCCTGAACTTTAATCCCTATTCCAAATTTTTCCTTGATTTTTCTTCACTGCCTCCTCGATGTACAAATTGAATAACATTGGAGAAAGGCTACGACCCTGTCTTACTCCCATCCCAACTAATGCTTCCCTTTCATGCCCTTAGAGTTTAATAATTGCGGTCTGGCTTTTGTACAAGTTGTAAATAATTGTCTTTTCCCTATATTTTACCCTGCTGACTTCAGAATTTGAAAGAGTGTATTCCAATCAACATTGTCAAACGCTTTCTCCAAATCTACAAAAGCTAAAAATGTAGGTTTGCCTTTCCTTAATTTATCTTCTAAGATAAGACGTAAAGTGAGTATTGTCTCCCGGGTTCCTACGTTCCTCCTGAATCCAAACTGATCTTCCCCGAGGTCAGCTTCTACCATCTTTTCCATTCTCCTGTAGATAATTAGTTAAAATTTTGCGACCATGACTTATCAAACTGTGGTGGTTCTGTAATTTTCACACCTGTTTGCGCCTGATTTCTTTGGAATGGGGATTATTAAATTTTTCTTAAAGTTTGAGGGTATTTCGCCTGTCTCGTACATCCTACACACCAGTTCAAATAGTTTTGTCATGGCTGGCTGTCCCAGAGACTTTAGTAGCTCTGAGGGTATGTCATCTACTCCAGGGGCCTTGTTCCAACCTAGGTCTTTTAGGGGTCTGTCAAATTCATCTCTCAGTACAGTATCTCCTATTTCATTTTGATCTACTTCCTCTTCCCTTTCTAAAACATCTTCTTTCAGTTCAGTTCCTTTGTAGAGCTGCTCTGTGTACTCTTTCAACCTTTCAGCTTTCCCTTCTTTGCTGAGACTTGGTTTTCCATCAGTGTCCTTGATGTTCATAGAGCTGTTTTTCTTATCTCCAAATGTTTTTTATTTTCCTGTAGGTGGTATCCACTTCTCCCCTTCTTATACATTCTTCTACAGCCACTTCTAGCCACTCTTGCTTAGCCATTTTGCACTTCCTGTCAATCTCATTTCTTAGTCGTCTGTACTCCATTTTGCCTGTTTCATTTATTGTATTTTTATATTTTCTCCTTTCACCAATTAAATTTAAATTTCTGTTGTCACATGTGTGACTTGTACAAATGTCTCAATATTTCACAGAATTAAGTTAATAACGGATTAATTTTAAATTTTTGGCAGTGCACTTCACCAACAGCCATAATCCTGTGTTGCTTCTGAACACGGTTATCAATTTCCACTTACTGATGTTACATCACAAATACCAGGAGTAGCTAGACTATCATCATCTTGACAAAAGTACTCAATTACTTTTTCATTTAAATTTACAATCTTCTTGAACCTTTTGAAAGTATCTTAACATGATTTTATACCAGCAGGATCCAGTTCTTCAGTTTCACAACATCATTCAGTTTTCTTAGACTGTTTGGAAGCAACTATTTTGCTATATTTACAGCCATGCAGAATGGTGGTGTAGTGTCTTGCTATTATTTTTACTGTCAGTAGACCTGTATTTATTTTTGTATCTCACCAGTTGAAGAGGTCACATGAACAGAACACAGCTAGTTTTATATTTTATATACTGGTATTTCATTGTGCTGGAATATCTTTAAAAATGCGTGCATATTGTTACATCCATGACATCCTTTCTGGATAAACACATTTACTCCCAAGAAATTAATTGTAAACAGGTCATTCATTAAGATTGCTAAGAACTATTTACCAGTTTTTACATTTTTCCTTCCTTTCGCTCCCATCAAACTATTTTGTCTGGCCTAAATACAAACACTCATCTTGTTCCTAGACTATTTATTTTTATCCTGATGTGTTGAATATATATAAACATGATAATTAGTTTTTCAGGCATTTTTTTGCAAACTTGGTGTATTAGTCTTGCATCATTTTTGAAGGAAGATAGTTGCTCGGCTCTGAATTATTATTGCCACTTCCTGTTTGGTTTTTCCCAATTCAATTTTGTAATGGCATGAATAGATTACTTGTTAAGTTTCTTCTCCATTCTGAATTAATTGTTGTTCTCAAAAAGTTATTTGAATAATTCAAAAGCTAGGATGAAGTGACTATTTAAGCATCATGTTAACAAAACAATTTTTAGTCATACACTGTGGGGAATGTAACAGGAAAAGGAACACTGACAATGGTATCAAAACGACCCTTTGCTGCACACACACACACAAGGTGACTTCCAAAATACAGGTATAAATGTCTGGAGAGAGAATTTATTTGAAATTTGTTCCATTCCATGCTAATCCCTGGTGCAGCAGCCAGTTGGTGAATTCACTGAAATTAGGCGGTCAAGGTTGTGAAATGTAGCATTTCTGCGCCATGGTTGGCCCTGCGTAACATAAGCCTTTCTGCATTTTTCGTGTTGTGCCACAATTTATAGTAGTAGCAATAATAATAACAGCTACACTTTGTCTCTCTTCCTCACCTGTTTCAGGTCACTACTATTTTGTCATTTTACGGGATTGATGGCTCATTGTTTAAAATTTTTTTTGTAGCAAGATTGAATGACTGCTTCACCACATCTGTTACACAAGTCTGTTTTTCACCTAATGATGGCAAGTACAGGTTAAAATGTCAATAATATCCAGATAGGTAACAATTCACTGTAACGGTGGTTACTGACCTGCGGGCAGGTACGTAAGAAAGAAATTCCGTTCACACAACTTGAGTTCTTGGCCACAACCTCCATGAAGAATCTAACCATAGTGTGGATGAGTCGTGCTTTAATGATTGTGTAAATGGGTAATTTCCAAGAATACTTGCAATCAAAGTAGCTTGGACTGATTAGGTATATATCGAACATGCGACTCTAAATTGAATACTCGACTATTGGCCCATGAATATTAAGTGTGGTTTGTTTGTAATCGCAGGAACGTATTTCATTGGTGTCTGTTAGGACTCGTGTTCCTTTTGATTTCTTCTGAGTTTAAAGTCTTTGCAGTTAAAATTCCATAAAGGAAAAAACTGGCAAAATCATGTAGTCAGATGTTCTCTCTGTATTTCTCTAAAATTGCTGCGGAAGATCTATAGAAAAGTACATGGAGAACTAGTCACTACCTGAATGGGAGAGTTTTTTATGCTTTACATGGCTTTGACTGCATAGTGTTTTAAATATTAAGAAATCATTGTTATTGACAAATAAATTGCGCTAAATTTCCATAAATTTAAAACACTGACACCCAAGTATTGACTGGTTCTAGATTTAGTGTTCTGAAGATATTCTGCAGCGATTTATTATGCTATGAAAGTCGTACCTACACTTTTTCTTTATACAAGTAATACCATCGATCCTTTTTCCTTGTTTGTCTTAGATAAGTATGGATACCTACCACTTACTTCAAATTACATTAAAGTGTATATTGTCAGAAGCATTCAACAATTTCCTACAAAAATGTCAAGATTTACAAATTTGTTGTTGCATAGATACTTACAACCACAGCTTCAACTTGAGTCAGTGACAGTTGGAGCATGACATTTACACTAAAAAAAAAAAAAGAGAGAGAGAGCTGTATCATATTTTGACATCTCGCTTGTCAATACCTGTGGTTAGAGTTTTACGCTCAGTATAAATTGTTTTGGACTGAGGTAATTTGATTGCAAGCATTCTTTGAAATAACCTGTAAATGTATGTATGTTCTTCCCAGATAAAGGCTGTGGACGAAACTTTAGTTTAGTGAATGTAGTTGCCTTATTTTTATCTTGTAGATATGGTCACACAGCTGGGAACTTGGCCACATATTTCTGTTTTCCTTCCCATCTGCCTGTTTTCTGTTCGTACTTTAAATTTTAGTAATATGCATCTGCCTCTACATAATTGGTTGTCACTCTTAGATAACCTGAAGATACTCCACAAGGGCTAAACACAAATTATGTATAAATAAGAAACCTTTCACATCTGTGACTGCCTTCTATCAACAAAACTTTTATTTGTAATCTGAAATGGAATATTGGGTAAATTTCTAGAATAAGGGCAATGGTGCAGGAATGTTATTAGCCATAGTCAGCCATGACAAAGCAGCACCTCTTCTTGTTTCATGTATGTACAGACACAGCAAGAGACAGAAGCCTCAATTTGAAGAAAACCCTATTAAATTTGAGGTGGCTGAACAGTCTTGATGCATCTGTGAACAGAACCCGGTGCCCTTCATTACAACTTCAATCCTGATGTTCTTCCTCCCACTATATGTGGGTTAAAGTGTCATTATTTTAATGGGACTTGCACCGCAGACCTCGGTGCATAGAGGCCACATTCCCGAAGGCGATTTCGGGCTGATCGTTTTGATATTGCGTGTCCTGTTGCTACCTGGAGAGTGTGTTGCAACTGAGTTGCATTCACCTTCCTGTTGGGCAGGCTGTTAATTGAAGATGGTCATCTTCTGCTGATGTTACTTGTATATGAACTTGGCCTTGCCTTCTTTTAATGGTTCCTGTTGTCTGAAATCGCGTCCATGTCCTGGAAATTACACTTTGGGACACACCAATAGCTGCAACCACCCCACTCTGTGTCGGTCTCGCTTCCAACCTTCCTACGAGTCTCCATACATTAGCTTTGGGTAAGTCGCATTGTTGTTGCATTGCACCACCTGCTCACTGCACTATCTGAACCCAACTGAATTTATTTGGCAGAGTAAACGTAAATCAACACGTACCCTCTTTGCAGCAAACTTTGTTATTGCCACTGTATCGGTTACCGAAAAGTTGTCTCCACCCTGTAGATCCGACAAAAAGACGCCGAACAGCTCTAGTTCATTCTGGTGATGACACTACTTCTCAGAACCTAGATATCTCAACTGATCCCCTAATTGTTTTGACCAGCATATGTTCCAGAAGTGGAATTGAAATCCTGTATGGTTATTTCTGTTAATGTTTGTGTGGTTTAATTGGATTGTTTGGGAGCAAATATTTGAATGGTTCCCTCGAAATAACATGTGCATTTCAACCTAATCCACTACAAATTTTGGTAGTCCTATGTTCCAATAGGATTGCCATGTGTTAAATGGCTAGAATGGACGTGCTCTGCGGAGCATAATGGAAGTTGTGGTTGTCGCGGCCATCAAATTTGTGTGATGTGAAACTGATGGAACTTCTGGGTCACTATCAAAACATTTGTTTTTCCACCAGAAACTACCTACCAGTAATATATGGGACTTGCGTGATCTGTACCTAGGTGTCTGGTGCAATACTCCAGGAAAACTACCATTAACTTGCTGAAACCCTGTAGCACAGAATTACTTTGTTATTGTGTTCCAAAAGACTAACATGCTATTAACTTGGTGGTTAAAATTGTTTGGTGCAATGGTAGGCTGGTTTAATGGATTAGAGAGAGAATTTAAATTGTTTCACATCCACCCCTTATGCTGTGACTTTCTGTTTAGTGAATTGTTGTGTGTTCTCTCTCTCTTTCTCTCTGCCCCCCTCCTCCTTCCCTCCCTGGGTTAAATCCCAAATTATTTATAAAAAGAAATACAGTACATTAATCCCTATCTGATCTGGATTTTTTTTCCTGTGGTTTCAATAAATCGAGGTGAATAGTTCCTTAAATAATGTGGCAGTTTCCATTTTGCCTGATACATTACCTAAGGACTCTTAACCTTCCTCCCTTTGCTTTCTTTTTTATTGAAATTTTGAGTATGGGTATTTTTATTGCTTCACAAAAGCATCTTGAATCATTGGAATTATCTCTTGCACTTTTCTTTCAACAGCCACAAACCAGTGGTTTGTACCTGCAACAAAAGGCGAAGTACCACCAGGATGTGCCGCATATGGGTTTGTTGTAGATGGCACTCGGATACTCGTCTTTGGGGGCATGGTCGAATATGGAAAATACAGCAATGAACTGTATGAATTGCAAGTAAGTCAAAAATTTTTCATTATAACGACTGTGACTTGTTTAGTATTAGAGAAAGATGTAAGAACTGAAAGCGGACCTACAAGATGTCAGGCCTAGAAAGAAATAAAATTTGCAAATTTGGGTCTGTATTGTACAGTGAGACAGCATTATGTGCACACGCATGGCTTATTTGCCACCCAATCTCCCCACTGCTTAATGCTACAAACTAACCTGCAGTGGGTTGTGTGGATAACTTTGGTGAACCAGCAAGTGATAGTGAAATGTTCAGGAGCGTTACATATGAGTGTTTGAATAACTTTTATAGAATGTATATCGAAAGCTTGTGGCACTTTTTTGTAATATTATTCATACATTTAATTTCCATTGCAGAAACGTAGAATACGTGCTATATCTTAAAATATTGAACAGACTTTAGCCACTTAATTATAAAATAATAATGGGGCTATTATCTTGCCACAGTCAAATTTATTGAACCACACTTTTCCACAGTGGTACAGACATGTGAAGTTAGGGAATAAGTGATGTAACAGATTAGTTACTGGACAGTTTCTGTACAATATGGATCAGAGAAGTTGTAATTTAAACTCGCAGTCCATTTCTTTGCAAAAAAGGAATGGTAAAATGTCTACATCGTTGTGCACTTTTTCAGTAACATGCCAATGGTATTTGCAGATGTTTGCTGTCACTTCTTTTTTGTATTTACAAATAATCATACTGGGACATTTGGACTGTGAATAAAAGAGATTATTTCGTGTGGACAGTGATGCAGCAGTCGTCTTATGTTTGGGAAAAGTGAGTCGGGGGGAAACTGAAATTGTTTCT
The DNA here is from genome assembly GCA_026315105.1 of Locusta migratoria. Taxonomy (NCBI): domain Eukaryota; kingdom Metazoa; phylum Arthropoda; class Insecta; order Orthoptera; family Acrididae; genus Locusta; species Locusta migratoria. The sequence continues at coordinate 360,950,956 of CM048755.1, read as the reverse complement.
TCTGTCACTTCAGAAAACACACTTTCTGATAATTTTATTTTTCCATTATGAAAAACAGTACTTTTAAACAATCTTATATTACATCTATATGTTCTGATTAATTGGTGTAAAGTGGAATGTCAACCAATGTGACAGTGTTGAGAAAATTTCTCATATCCTTAAAAGTATTGATCAACAGAGAAATGTTTGAATTTCAAATGTGATAGTCATGGGCAACTGTTGATCCAAAAGTGGAAAATGTGAACTACTTTCTATTGTACACTGTCTCACACTAAAAGCCAAAAATTTGTTAACATTTATTTTAGTAATCGTGGTTGCTAGAACATCTCTCCCAAACAAGAACTGGATTGTTTTTCCTTATTTTCGATAGTTTAACAGATGAGTGTACTTGTGTCTGTTTGTAATGATGATTTGGTAATAGCATAAACATTTGTCTCAGTTGCTGACTGTAGTGCAATGTGAATTTTTTCTTATTCTTTTGTTTTTTCTAACTTTTATAACATTTGACTTTAAGGCTAGCAGATGGGAGTGGCGGAGGTTACGACCTCGCCCTCCAAGAAATGGACACCCACCATGCCCCAGGCTTGGACATAGCTTCACTCTCACCAACAGTAAGGTCTTCCTGTTTGGAGGCTTGGCAAACGAGAGTGATGACCCAAAAAACAACATACCAAGGTATATAATCTGACTTTTTTTCCCTCATCTCTGTAATTTTACCTCAGTGTTTCTACCTTACTTTTCATGCTGTATGAAAGTGATTGCTCTAAATTTCTAACCTTTCATGTGTTATTTTCCTGAAATGTGAGGACATATGAGGTTTGTCTGTAAATGAAGGTTGTCGAGGATCTACAGGCACGAGGAACACAAAATGATCACAAAAGTCTAAGAAGCAGTGCTGAAAGATCAAAGAATGACTGTTCAGGAACAATGCAAAGCTATCCTCGATGTCGGCAAGACCAACAGTGACAAAATTTTGACAAACCATTTAGGGCAAGGCGAGGTTTGTGCAAGGTGCCCCACAAATGTATACAGAACTGTGTGGAGACAGATGGGGAATTTCTTCAGGCCTACACAACAGATTTTGATAAATTTTTGGGGATGAGATCTGGGTCCACTACACTACACTGCACTGGAAAGGAAACATATGCAGCTAAAGTGACGGTGAGAGCGTTTGTGACAAAGAAGGGGCTACTGATGTTCAGATTCCTGCCTGCTGGTACAACAATCAATGTGGACCACTACTGTGAAACTTCGAAGAACCTTCACCACATGATCCAAAACAAGAGGAACAAGAGGATAGACAAGCTCAAGAAAAGTGTGTGTGTTTCCATCAGGACTATGGTCGTCTGCAGGTCACTTGGCACAATGAGTATCAGCAAGTTGGGATAGGATACTTGCCCTACAGCCCAAGTGACTCAATTTCTTCCCTGCCTTGAAGAAAACCTGCTTGGTACAGATTTCACAACCAGAGACGAGCTAAAAGAAGAGGATTTAAGCTATGTTTGTGGCTCAACAGGAGAGTTCCCCAATGTGGTTATATAGAAGACTGTACACCATATGCAAAAATGCAGTTAAGTCAGTGGTGTTAATGTCGAAAATATGTAAATATCTAAGCTTTTTACACATGTATTATTAAATGTGAATAAGTGTGTTTAGATTGTGAAAAATAATTGTGAATCTTAGTGAACGGGCAACCCTCTGTTAAAGTGCTTGTGTGCATGTATTTTTTTAATTTACAGAAATCTTACTTTGTTCATGTATGTGTCCAGACATGTTTGGTAAAATTCTAGAATTGGTGGTGTGTGTTCTTACTGTGACATGTACATTGATAACACCTACCACAAATGGTGATGGGAAGCTGAGATAATGGTACAGCTGATTTGTGTAGCAAATAGTGATGGTTTTTGTTTCAAATATTATATTTTAACATAATGTGCTTTGTTGCAGCCAGTTTTTCTATTGGCTTCGCTGACTTGAAACTGAACTATTGCCTCCCAACCTAACATTTATCTAGGGCTACCTACTAATCACACTCTTCAACTTTTTCAAATTTTGTGTTCTTCAATTACCTATTTAATTCCATACTATTTGAGTGTAGCTAACATTTGCATTGTGGAATTGAACAGCAAACATTGATTAAAGATTTTAGCCAAACTTTCTATATGTGGATGTCACAAATACAAACTAAGATGGTAATTCAATAATTAGAGACAAAGAGTGTGTGTGTGTGTGTGTGTGTGTGTGTGTGTGTGTGTGTGTGTGTTCGGGGGGGGGGGGCTGTTGGTAGGTCAAGTTTGGTAGTTTATGGCTTTAGGTTGGCATCACTTGTCTGAGCCTTAATCAGCTTTTGGAGTATCATTTTCTTTATAAACTCAAAAATACGTTTCAAGATGTGCAACTTTCAAGCAGACTCAACATTAGTTCAAAAATGTTCTGTTTTTTATCTACTGAAGGTGAGAAACCAGTGTGTATCCAATGTCTCAAGTTTATGGTGTAGGTTGTCTGACTCGTACAAAGTTTTAAGAGTGGGTAGAACAGTTCAGAAGTGGTTGCATTTCAGTGACAGACTAACATCATTCTGGCCAACCAGTTGCAGCTTTAACTCCGTCACTTGAAAGTCGAATTGATGACATTTTTTCATACTGGCCGCTGTGTGACTGTTTATAAAGTTCCAGTTAGTACTGGTACGGTTCATAATCTTATTTGTAACAAGCTAAAGTACTGCAAAACAAGTGCAAGATGAGTCCCAAAGGAATTGATGCGGTTGCACAAGGAAACAATGTTGGGAGTGTGCACAGATCTAAAGAAACATTATCAAAGAGAAGGTCAGCACTTTCTCAACAAAATGTTAACCTGATTAAGCTTGGGTTTAATATTATGAGCCAGAATCAAAAAAGCAAAGTGTGGAGTGGAGGCACAACAACTGTCAACGAAAAAAAAAATCAAAACACATGCTTCAGCAGGAAAAGTCATGCTGCCGTTGTGATTATCTCGAAGAGCAATGTACAATGAACAGCAAGTACTACTCTATTTGCTTTTAAATGAGGCGAAGCCAGCCATGAGAGAAATATTGTGGATCTTGGAGAAGAGGTGTGATTCTCCAGCAAGACAATGTGTGTCCTCATACTGCTCAACTAACCCATGAAACCATTGACAAAATGGGCTGGAGAGTACTACCTCATTCTGTTTGTGGTCCTGATTTAGCACATAGTGATTTCCATTTGTCCTGAAGGAGGCGTTATGCAGGGAGAGTTTCCAGGACAAGAACATGAAAAAAGTTTGTGCTACAAATTGATGCAAATGTAAATAGTTCTTTGCAACCAGAATAATAAAAAAGCTTATAGGCCATTGGATCAAGTGCATAAATGTTAAAAGGCGATTAAGTTGAAAAGTAGAGAGAGTATTGTTTTGGATAATAAATATATTTTTTTCCCCTCTCTGCCAGACCAATTTCTCTCTCCAGTTATTGAATAACCCTCTTATATTTTGATATATCGTGAGTGTGGTATCAGTGTGTGCAGTGATTACTTATTTCCCATTCAAGATTTGTTCAGATTTTTCAAGACAATTTTATCTTGAGTATTGCATTTGACTCTTAAACACCCTTGAAAGGCATATTTTTTTAATTATTGAAATATCAGTAATAAATACATATTTGAATAGTACAAACTGTAGATATGAATTAAAATAGTTTCATGTACGGTGCTTGGGGCAAGCCTGTAGCTTTATCACAACATTTACCAGCTGTTGGCCCCCTCCATCTGTGCGCCCCCCCTCCCCCGAGTGAAACATAAACTGTGCTCAAAACACTGCCCCTCCGTGGTAAATTGTGACAGTCAAATTTACCTTTTATAATTGGACACAAATGAATAAGCTGTAACCTGTTTCTCTGCAATGGTGTCTCTTTACTTCATGTTAAAGAAAGGAATAGTTTTCTGAAAAGTCGGTAAGAACGAAGCATTAATATACTGCCAAAAAACATTTAAAAAATCCAATTTTGCCCTTCTTTTTAATGGGTATTTTCTCATTGTTGGTACTTTAGAAAAAGTGACAATACTGTGCAGTGTCTTAGAACAGAAAGTAAGGCTGCAAAATTGCTCCTCCTCTGGAAAAATAGTTTTCAAAAATATGTTTGAATTGTTGACCAATAATAGCAAGCTAGTAAATTACATTACACTTTTAGTGTGGCTCAGTAGCACAGTGGTAGTGCCAGACTACGAATTCAAAGTTCATGGATTTTATCACTGCCAGGTCCTAGGATTTTTATCTGTCACTTTCCATTTCTTTCACCTCTGTCAATGTTGCTCATGTGAAAAATATCGAATAGCACCGTGGCTTGGAACACACAAACTGTAGGTCCCCCTATAACTGGATGGGTCAGTCAGTTCAAAGGTTGGAGGAAAGCAATGGCATACCACCTCCAAACAGGACCATACCTAGTAAATCACTATGGTGTTCAAGCATTGGATTGTTGACCGCTTTACAGCTGGGTCCACACACAATGATTTGTCTGCACAAATGTCTGCGCACATCTCTCATTGCGTGTGGATGGGTGTTTACTTCGCTGCAAATTCTCGCACCCGACATGTCAGTGGGGGGAAAAAAGTGAAATGGTCTAGGCAATAGCTGCTTAAGCTGCTTAAACTGCTTAAACGAAGGCAATTGTCACCTGTGATTTCACTTTGTGAGCTGGAGGGTGAACCTGATGACTGGCTGAATTATTTGTGAGTGGATGTGAAAACTTATCTTTTGAAGTTGGTAACTCCTCGCATAAATGTAAAGCCACATGTATGAGGAGATCAATTTCTCCACATGGGTGGCGGACAGTTGCATTAAGATTCCTGGCCACAGGAAGGATCTATAAAGACATAGAATTTTCAATAGCAATTTCTAAACACACTGAGTGAAATCATTCCTAACACTTGAGAAGGTATTTGCACTGCCCTGAAGACAGTTCTTAAAAAATTCAATGAGAACTGTATACCATAATTACAGAGTCCCTATTAGCAGTAGTATCTACCAATTGTAATTGCTCTAAGAGAGAATCGTATGCAGCTGCCATTTTGTCTGTCGCTATAGTCCCTACTTTTTACTTTCCGTAAACAAGTATGGCTCCAATAAATCTCAATTTCCGCTGTGAATTCTCTAGGCCACATATGTCTATCAGCCATTTTCATCCACTGTCAATATTATAAACCACCCCCCCCCCCCCCCCACGCACGCACGCACACACGCACACACACTGACACAGATTTGCAGCGATCTGTTGACACGTTCCAACTTGTCTGTGCAAATTTGATTTGGACCCATAAATTTGAACAATTTTGCTCAAACCTGAAACTCCACATTTTGTATCCCCACAAATGTGCTGTCCACACGCAATGATTTGCGAGGTGTGCGCAGACAGATCGTAGCATGTGGACCAGGCTTGATTTTAAGTGATCATGGTTTAATTTGTAGGCCAGTGCGTGTGAATCTAATTACTTTTCAACTGAAGGATTGTGCCATAACGGATACATACTCCATATGTTACAGAATTATTTAAATTTGTAGAATTGTATGGCAGGCAAGACATCTCACGCACAGGCAGGCAAGTTATGCAGTTTCTGAAGGGCCAGGCCAACAGTTAGGGTAGCCTGGGTTTGCTCCCAGCAACTGCTAAAGACTGGAAGACACTAGAGGAAAGTGGAGTGTCACTGCAAATGAGTAAATCCCATACAAAAAGAGGACCAAGGATGCTCTTAGCTTAGAAATAAATAATAAATCAGTGCTATTTTCTCATCAATTCTGAAGACATCTACGATGACAGGAAAGTTAAGCATATCACACGAACCAATGGTATTTTAATTCCTTCAAAACTAGAAATTCAATGTTCACAATATCTGAATAAACCAAAATTAATTTTAAAATTATCAACTTTTGAATGCATCATGTGATTTCAACAAACTGTCTTAAATGATATTGTATTACCTCAAGTATCATCTTTAATATTTAAGAGTTTATTACACTTGTTATATCAATTTATTTTGGAAATAGTCAGATCATTGTACCGTCCCTAAGTAACTCAGCAATTGCAAGCAGCACAATACAGTGCTCTTGTTCATATAATTATTTAATGAATATTTGTCTATTTCACCAGTAACTTTAGATAAATATTGTGTAGTATGAGCTATCAAGTTCATGAAAGTCTGCTTCTTTCTTTCTTTCTTTCTTTCTTTCTTTCATACATAATTTGTACAGCTGATCATCTCAGGTTGACAGTGTTCATAACTCGTCCATTTAATATTGTCAAAATGTTCAGTTAGTGGTGAAATAGTCAAAACAAATCTTTTAATAAATCTAATACTATTGGAGGGCATGGTGTTCTGTCTATGAGAGTGGCTAGGGCAGCAAACAGCTGTGGTGAAGTAAAATACATGAACGATTCATGTGGAGAGCTACTTGGTGCTATAGGGAAATTTTATGTCTTAAAATGATGTATTCGTAACCAATATAGTTGCTGGGGATGAAAGCCACTGTGTCCATTTCGAGCCCAAGACTACTACATTGAGGTATATTTCTTTAACAGAACTATATATAGGCCAATACGTGTAAGTTGTATTTGGTCAATATGGTATAGTTTGGTCAACAAATGCAATGTTAAGCCTGATGATCTAGGGTAACCCATTAGCGAAGTAACTTAATAAAATAGTTGTTTGTAAAAAGCTTGCTACCTGAAACAAAAAAGACTGTTGTATATAAATTATAAGCAATAAAAATCTTTTTTAAATATTTTTGACCTTATTAAACATTAGGGTGTTCACCCCACAAATGCAAAATTTCTTTTTTTCTGGTATAGTTGTACAACAAATTATGTTTTCCCTGAAATACATGGTACGGACTGATCTGTATCTGGTAACAGCAATATGTAACTTAGATCTGTGACAACCATTAACACTGGTGTCTCCCTATCACACAAAAACAGGAAATAACTTCTGACTTGAAGGTAATTAAAATAAAACTGAAATTGCTTGGACTGGACATAGACCAAAAACACTCTTGGGAAGGACACATCAAGTACCTATGCAGCAAAGTAGCTCATGTACTTTCCCTATTGTAAAACTTGAGGGGCAGTGTTAGTGTACTACGATTGAAGTAATAATTGTTTACTTTCTTCCATTCCCATCTGCAATATGGCATATTACTGTGGATAACTCCCTTGGTGCTATGTGTTTCAGATGTGGGGAAAAAATGAAAAACAGTAAGGTGTATATTGGAGCTTAACACAAGAGTCCTGCAGAAGTCACTTTACTTTAAATTGCTTGGCATAATGACTATTCCTAGTCTGTTTAGTATATGCTAAAGAAAATATAAATTCAACTGTGTTGGATTTGCATTCCACAGACTAGCCATAGTTCAAAATAACGAAGTAATTTAGCTTAAAATTTTTCAATAAGCTACCACAATCAGCTCTTACAATGCCACTGAGCAAATATAAAAACAAACTGCAAACTTTTCTAAAATAATAATAAAATGGAAAAAAGTGAATTCTACTCAATTGAAGAATTCCTGGAAATTGTCAGTTTCTCCTACATTTTTTTTTTTTTCCCTCCCCTGTATGTTTCACCTAAATGTTATATGTGATTTTGTATATGATCAATGTAAATTCCACTATGTGCCCTGATGAAGCTAATTGTATGAAAAATACTGAAAGGCTAATATTCTACTTACATAGTATTTAACACTTTTCAAAATCAGAATTGTTCTGATTTCTTACTGTGATTCATAATAATAATTAGACCTCCCCTCCAAAAACACACACACAAAGTACAAATTCATCGGCTTTGTTAGACTGTACCTTTAATGTCTTTTCTTACATACTTGTATTGTGAGTAAAGACATCACCATGAAGCTTTTTATATGACCTATTTCTAAAAAAAAAAAAGGGGGGGGGGGAGTGGGGGGGGGGGCTGCAAGAGGATTGTGCGACTGGATTTTTTTCCCCACTTTTTCCTTGCAATGTGATTCTGTAGGAGCAAGTATTTCTACATAAAATGTACAAAAACATGTCAGTGTTGGCAATAAGCAAAATTGTGAGCTAGCTTACATGTGGTACTGAAACTCTGCAAGGGGAGGAGGGGTGGGGGCTATGAATATAATCACTAACAGGAGGTAAACTTTGTGATATTTACTTCTATTTTTACACTTTAAGAGGTCCCAGTTTGAAATCCAGGATTTTCCCCTTCAATGCAATTCACATGAAAAATTTACTGCATCAGACTTATAAATACAATTAAAAAAGGCTGTGATTGTCACATAAATAAAGGAAAGAGATACAGTTGGGCTGTGACACTTTGCAACAAGATTAAAATAGCTCTTCATTTTACTCTACAAAGCTCCGAACACAGTTTATTCTAAATATAAATTAAGACATCCACAAAATGTCTATACATAAGGCACCTACAAAGAGAATTTCTGCCTATAAAAGTGATGTAACGCTATTGTAAATGTAAATGGTGCTTTATTGACAAAATAATGTCCCAAGACAACACGAAATCTGTTCAACACACAAATGGCCACTCCTCAGATATTTACTCTGGGGCTTTAAATTGGGAGGTGGATGAGAAGCACTAGAAAGAAGTCTAAGAAAATCATTACACCATTCAGCACTTCAGACTGGAGTATTGACAGCATATGCTCACAGAGCTGTGCATAAATTTAATAGTTCTATATAACATAACGGTAGTTTACAAAGTGACTCCGATATTTGTCCCTCGTGTTAACTTCTGTTAACGATGGGAAGGTTAATCATGATATGCTCTTTTTCTGATAAAGCAGGACGACACATTCAGAATTATTTAACCAATGTGTTCATGAACAAAATACCACATCCCACTCTTAACGAAAAGGTATAGTTATTTTACACAGGTCAATGCAAGTCAGGACGCCTCCAATGCTTTGACAGTAATGAGAATATGTTTAATAATAGTACGACTCTCCTCATTCTCCAGATTGAAACTCGTGGAATTTTTATTTTGGGAGGGATATTAAAAGATAAGTTATATGGGAATACACTTTCAGAGTTGGAACACAGGTGCAAGTCACAATTTCTGGACATTAATCGAAGTTTTCTGGTATTATGGGACATTAAAAATAAGGTTTATTTAAATACTAGACTTAGACACTAAACAGATTTGGAGAAGCACCATATTTATCCCTTCTCGCAATCCACCTTCTTATCGATTTCCTTTTATTTTTTCCTGCTTTCCTGATTTGCTTTTGGTAGGTTAATTGTTCTTTTAAGGCTTTTGCTAGAAACACACCATCCGCATTTATTACTTCTTTCCTCATTTTGATTCTGCTGGTGGTTAATTTATACGCTCTCTGTATATGATGTGGGGCGACCAACTCTTGAAAGGGACCAAAAACGCCAGTGACTAGTGTCTAAATAGCCCACCCTTCAACTTTAGATGCCCGCAGCATCTTTGTTTGCTGTCGTTTACACGATGAATTTAGCAACTGCGTCCAAATATGACAGCGACTAGCGACCAAATACACTCCGTGTAATAAAACTAGATTGCACTGAAACCTACACAATGGGTAACAGCCTGTGTGTGCCTTGTGTTTCAAGTGAGGAAGTTCCGCACCTCACCATGTAGTGTTTTTGAAATAAAGAGTAACGAGTGAAAACACAATCTCTTAAACTTCTCATACAATGTTGTGCTTGCATGTCATTTTAACATTTTTAAGATTTCAACACTCACAATGCAAGAAAGAAAAGTAAGTTAAATAAACTGCTGGTGTGAACTTATTCAAACCTGTACTTCTGTATTGTTTCATTATTTTTTTTTTTCAACCACTCATTGATTTTATAATGTTACCAACTATGATATATACACACATGTGTTCTGCCTTTATTCTATTGCTTAAAAGTGAAAGCATTACTGAAAACAAATGCTCCGATGTGCGAGGCAGTTCCCCGTCGGGGGTGCGAATCCCCCCTCGGGTATGGATGTATGTATGTATGTACTGTTTATGGTATAAGTAGTTTGTAAGTTTAGGTACTTATGACCCCCCCCCCCCCCCCCCCCCCCCCCCGTTAAGTCCGATAGGCTTAACAAACATTTGAATATTTGAAAACAAATGTCAGAACATGGTTTTGTTTCCTTAGCCACTGTACTTGGTGCTGCTTGGATCTAATGCCAAGTAAAATGATTCAACAGTTTGTGACATGTAGTAACTATTACACAATTACTTGTTTGAATTTCATCTGTGTGAGTGGATGAGGGGAAGAATTATAAAGGAAGAATGTACTCTTCGGCAATCTATATCGAGACTGTATTGGCACAGGGGAGGGAAATTATTATGCAAGTCATACAGTGCTGCAGATCGACGTAATGGAAACACTCCAAATTAGTTTAGCAATGAAAGACATTCATGCTTGCAACTTTTTTTATCTATTTTTGACGCGTTTCACCCTTGTGCGGCATCCCTAGAAACTTATCGGATGAGTAGAACTAAAGCAATTGCTAGCCACAATCTGGCAGTGTCAAATCATTGAAACATATATGGTTTACAAAAACCTGTCAGAATCCTAAAACAGAACAGCAGTGGTGTCCACAATTGTGCAATGATAGCACATTCACACTCCTGGTCATCGTGGCAATGTTCAGATTACTACGTCAACGCTGCCGTCAGGTTGGCTTGCTGTTGAGTCATACAGTGGGCATATTCTGTAGGTAATATGGCGAACGCCGGGTGGTGGCGCTCATGACCAATACGCCAAACAGCTCAATTGCGCTTCAGAGATGTATCAAGCTCGTGACACTGCCTGTATCAAGCTCTAGTGGCGTGTGACAGTGGGAAGGGTCGGGACTCCTGTGCTCGCTCATCAGGTCCTCGACACACTATATGTAATCTATCTTTTACAACAAATACTGTAGTGCAGCACTCGGTGTTTGATCAGCCCATAAATTACTACACTCGTATTGTAGCCGAAAATTCTTTGACTGAGAGAATCCCACTCACAGGCAAAAAGTAAATTAAAAAAGATAAGAAAAAAAATTCCGAGGCGGAAGCCATGGATAATCCGCAAAGCGGTTAAGCCACTCGCGGATTATAATGTTTACTGTATATTTCCCAATTTTATTTACCTATTTATTTTGATTACGCAAACCTTTGTTTTTGTAAACCTTTCCTGCATGGTGTAAATTTCAGGCTAAATTTCAATCTAATTTTATTATTTTTTTCCTGTCATATGACAACCTCTGATTTTTGGGGCTTATCTGCATAAATATATGGTATTTTTTTATATTAGAATACTCGTTAGCTGACTCTATCTTCATCAAAATTTAAGTTTATATGCCAATATAATGACAGCTAGCAGCTTGGCTCAGAGGCCTGTCAAACTGAGACAGGTCAACAAAAGTAGGTAGTCATACACAACTTAGCTTTCAGTACAGCCTTTATCAGAAAAAGAACACTCATTTGTACAGTGAGAGGCAAAATGATTGCCCAGCCTGATAATTCGGAGTCTCTGAACAGAGTGTTTCATATCCCAAAGTTCAGAAGTGCCAGGGTTCCCAGCTCTAGCACTCAGTGGAGCTTCAGCTTGGTGTTTACATTGTCAAATATAAGCAATATAGTAGTCAGCATACAGTATATGTTGAGATATAAGCAATTTACATCACCCGGTAAAATTACAATAATAATTACATGTCTTCAGTGTCTGTGTGGATAGACTTACTGTTTGCAAATCAAAGGAATGCGCTTTTGAATCTAACTGGAGTCGATATTTTTTAATATTTACACATGCTGAGGTAATATTTTAAACCTTAATTCACTACATATTGTGTAGTTGTAAGCTTTTTTATTGTTCCACATTCCAAAAGCTTCCATTTTATAATAGACAAGTGGTCATAGCAATTAAAGATTTCTAAACAGAAAGCTATTCCAAAACAAATAAATATTCACTAAACAGTAAAATTGTGTATTCTTCTACAACTTAAAAATAAACTTACTTTTTGTACTGATCAATATGTAGGTACGATATATGTGTTTACCACACAAGAAGATAGGTATCTACCCACTTTAAATCAAACTTGACACATACCTATGAATTACAAACAATGATCGATATATTTGTTAGAGTTCTCCTAAGTAAAATGAAATGGAAAAATATTAAACAAACAAAGTCGGAGAGAAACGCCTATCGCAACGAAGGAAATCTACTTAGAGGAAAATTTCAAAAGAGATTTGGGAAGATCGCAAAAGTAGACTTTCAAAAATAGGTTTTACATGGGAAAGTGTTTAGAACAAGGAATTACTTGACCATAACAACATTACAATAGGTGACTCAAATATCCGGACAGCCTATAAAAGATTCGCCTGAGTATTGTTAATTTGCTCCTAAGAATTGAAGAGTTCTGTTACTTTTTCATTGATCCCATGATCAGAACCTAACCATATTCTTATCAAACTACCCTTGATGTGCATCCTTTCCAATAAAATAAATAAGTAAATAAAATAATACAGTCGAATTGAGAACCAATTTGACGTTGGTTAAAAATATTGAAAGTGGCTGTATTTATTTTTAATTGCTTCACCCACTAGTGTGTGTGTGTGTGTGTGTGTGTGTGTGTGTGTGTGTGTGTGTGTGTGTGGTTTATACAAGCTTGTGGATATGCCAATCGGCTGTTATGTCTCTCTTAACTGAAAACTATACATACACTAGGTGTTGTTTGAAGTAATGATTGAAAATGCATCCATTTTTTTTAGTATGACCATTTCTTTATTTAATGATTACACTATTATATAAGTTGTCTGTTATCTTGCTCAGCAAAAATATCTCTGGAACTGCAACAGCAATTGTAAAACGACATTCACTGGTATCAATGTAAGGCAGGGGCTTATGAATGAAAATATTTGTATTTGTGCGTTTTTAAATGGACACCCTGTATTATTTCATCAACAATCAATAGCATGACAATGTGCATATTACATCCCGAGATATTGTAAACCGAAGTCGACGCTTGAAATATGCGAAATGCGCAGCTAGCAGCCATCCTGAAATTCTGGTAAGAGCCCCATGCTGCACAGGATGTGTGCTAGCCTTGCGTTTCATATATTTAAAGCGTCAACTTCACTTTGAAGTATCTCTGGATGTGATTGGTGTTCAATGATGCGATCAATGCCATTGTTTGTGATTATTCATGCTATAAATTGCTGATTAAATAATGAGATGTCCATTTAAAAACAAACAATATTGTGTTAAAAAACCCATATGCATTCATTGTAGAATGTTTAAATATTTTTACCTTTTATAAGCTCCTGCCTTACATTTAAAACAGTGAAAGTCATTTTAAAATTGTTGTTGTTGTTGTTGTTGTTCCAGACATATTTACGTTGGTCAAGATAAATGGGACACCTTGTATATAAAAAAGACACCAACAGGGTGGCCACTCAACCTGGGAACTGGGAAGTATAACAGAATTTTGCAGTTCTGGGAAAAATTGGGGAATTTTTGCATACTTCAGGAATTTTAGTTAGATTTAAAAATCGTGTGGTTTCAGAAGTTGTGTGATCTTGCATAATTTCCTGTGCACACGATTGCAAAGACACACGAATGTGTAACGGCAAACAAAAATTCTCTATGGTGTAAATGCTACGTGTGAATTGTCTAGTCGCATTCACGAGTGTTTGTTAATGAATATGAACAGCTGGTTGTCTTTTCAGGAGGGACCATCAAAGAAAGTTCTCCTCCACTAGGCTTGAGCACTAGTTACGGTTCACTTGCTGAGAACACATGCCCGAGCATTATTTGTTGTTGTGTAGTGCAAGATTTTCTCATGGTGAGGGAGTGGCTAGAGGAGGCTACTTCAGTTTGTAGAATAATATAATTCCCAGAGTTGCTTTTGAGATCTTACAAATCCTTGACCCAAAATAATAAAGAAAAAAATTATTTGGCAAGATAAATTACTGATAATGTGGTGAACTGTCATTCTCATTCTATTTTTGTTGTCTTTTGTTTACTTTCTTCATGAAATTAATGCAAGGGAAATAAATGGAAACAGCATGCTGGCTCACAATATGAAATGTAGTTGTGTGTTGTGTTACACATCAGGTTGCACTAAACTAAGTTTAGTGCCAGTATAAATGCGTATAGACAGGAACAAGACAATTTCTAGTGAATGTGCACTCACACTTGTTTGCTTCGGGGCCTTAAAAGACGCTATTATGTTTACTCTGTGAGCTCTCAAACTAGGAGCATTTTGATCATACTAATTGTAAAACTTCTGTCTTTTTGTCATTTTTAAATAGTAAAGTATTTGTATTCTCTTATAAAAAAATGCCAAAAATATTTACTTACACACATGAAGTACATACAACACAATACAATTTCAAAATGTTCATTGAGTATTAGTAGAATGTTATACACACAACTATTTGTGTAACTTTTTAATGCTTTGTGGGTTAAAGTACACTACTGTGTACTGCTTTTGTTGGATACGAAATTCTAAAAAATCCATAACATCCTCGCATCGCACCTTCCAGTTTGTTGTAGTTACAGCTTGTCCAATGGATGTGCTAAAACCCTGTAGTTTAAAGCTGTGGGTATAGAACACAATTCCTAGTGTATATTGCAAATCTTAGGAGAGTTTTTTTTACAGCTGTTGTTTATTTATCATCTTGAACAGGTGTGTACAGGCATTAGTAAGCAGGTTGATAGGTAATATTTTAATGTGTCTAACCGTTATGTCTTCTGAACTATGTGCAGTCAGCTGTACAGTGATAAAATTTAGCAGTTGCCTTCAGTGACACATGTAGATATTGTCTGAAAATAGAACATAAAGGAATAAATTGAAACGTTGCGGCAGGTGCTGAAATTTCTCCACATAAACAGCAAAAATAGACTATACCACTTTCTCTTTGTGTTCCACATGTGTATTTCACTGTGGTGTATTATAGGACACCAGGAAAAAAACAAAAAAGCTGATTGTTCAGTGGGAGATTTTTGATACTGTTGAGTTGTCTGGAGGGGTGGCATATCTTGAGATAACAAAACAATTGATACATGCCATGAGAAATGGTCGTTCACATTATGTGGAGTTACTAGGACTTGAAGAAGAGAAAAAGGCACAGTGTTAGAAGAGAGTCACTGAAGAAATCAAACTTACGAAAATGAAAACGTTGAAATTTTTAGCTGATAACTGAAAGGGAAGTGGCACTTATTGAACAAAAAATTGAAAATCTTAATGTGACAAGTACATTGTTCCGTGGTTAATTCAGTTGTGTAACAAAAAATATATGGATGAACATTTCCCATATCATCACATGCAAAATTCAATTTATTAACTACCAGTTCACAAGATGTCTTGCCAAAAGTGTGAGATATTGGATTTGCAAGCAGATTCAAGTATTTTGTCAGTACCTTTTATTTCAGTGGCAGGTCGTTAGTAAAAATTTATATGTACACTTCAGTTTTTATCATTTTTGATGGTCAAATCAGCTAAACTTATATTAGGGATTGCTTTAAAAGAGTGCACTTTGCATGTGGAATATTTGTTGTGTTCTATGTTGTGCTCTATGCAGTGTATTGTGGTTCACTTTGCCATTTGTTGGTACACTAAAATGTCATTTGCCCAAATATTTTAAATATCAATTACAATTTTAACATATAAAAGCAGCACTTAAAAAAAAAGAAAGGCAATGAAAATACTGTATATGTAAAACACAATAAAAATTCAGTTTTCACCCACTAAAAAGTTAATTTGCGACAAATATAGTAAATCTAGTCCTGGAAAAATCGGGGAAATTTAATCAGCCAGAGAGAGGGCCCCCCCCCCCCTCCACTCCAGTAAGATTCAAAGACATATCCCTTACATTCCCGAACACTCAATCCACACAGCTGCTAAAGCACATATGAAAAGTGTACCCTTTTAGTAATTTTACTGATGTGGACCTCTTACATTTTGTCTGTTTCCATCTCCTCGAATAATGATTTTCGTAATAAATGATGGAATGAGTTAAATTGCAAGAGTTCCAAAATATACCGTTCAATTATATTGCTTTTATCTGATGATGTAAATATCAAATTGAAGCTCCATTCATCGTTAGAGTTGGCAACACTGACATTTCTGAACTTACGCATGCACAATGCTCAATTATTGGACATTGAATTATTCGGCCGGGCAACCTTTTTTGTCTGTCTGGTGGTTTATTAACCTTTCAAGAATTTACCTAGCAAGGGGAGAACAATTGTTTGTGTGAAGTTCCTGACTACAAGACTGTGCGTTTGTATTCTGGATAAATTCTAGTTCAATGAAATGTGGCAATGTTGATGGTGATCAGTTGGATGGATGGAAACATTAGCATCCTTTGGTGCTATTTGAGAGGAGTAAAATATGTTTCTCTTTACTTTTCCCAGTTTTTCCATTGACAACACTTTTTACATAACCTACAAAGAGAGTTGTGTAGAAAGATTATGTTCGTTCCTGCAACCCCACAACGGTGTTAGCGACTTGATTGACTTTTAAAGAGAAGAAATAACATGTACTCGTTGCCTTGTTAAATTACTAATTTGCCAAACAGTTACTAAGTCCTGTGAACACACTTTTGGTATCCCAAAAGAACAATTTGATTTTTACTGCTGTGTCATATTTAACTTCTTGCTGTTTTTCCTCACAGCCCACAGTACATTGGCTAGGTTATTTATCTATATAGAAACATGATGTGATTGTTGTACACTGTGAAAGTAATAACCTCTGTTTTTCTTCAATGTCCTAACCAGGTATCTGAATGATCTTTATACTCTTGACCTGAAGACGAGTACAACTGCCTGGGACATTCCACAAACAAAGGGTACACCACCGTCTCCAAGGGAGTCTCACACTGCAGTGGCATACACACAAAAAGCTACTGAAGTAACTCGTATAGTCATTTATGGTGGAATGAGTGGCTGTCGTTTAGGGGACCTTTGGTTTCTCGATTGTGGTAAGTTACTGTATTTCCTGCCATTCTATTCTGGTATTTCATGGTTATGTTCCTCTGAAACTGTAATTTGGTACGCTGCAAAGTATCCATTTATCAGGCAAAAATAAAATCACCCATTCACCTTTGCTGCTGTTTGCACGTTATGTTGTTAATTCAATGTGGCCTAATGTCAGTTCACTGTTCAGTGTGTGTGTGTGTGTGTGTGTGTGTGTGTGTGTGTGTGTGTGTTACATTATGAGAATGTCTCTTTTTTTGTTATGTTTTATATAATTTCATTGGCTTTAATAGTTAGTTTCTTTTAAATTCTCAAGCTTGCAGGACAATATCTGTGTTACATGGCTGCTTTTTTCCTTACATTTAAGAGAATATTCCCCAAGTTTTGATTAGTGTAGGAGACATTAACTAATGAAAATATACCAGAGACCTGTAAGATAGTTTGAATAAGGGCTGGTATACTTCATTAGTGATGAGATGATTAGATTGACAGTATGTTTTCAACCACTGCTTTTTGGAGCTAAGCACACTGAAATATATATAAAAATCCAGCCACTGATGTGGAAGTAGTACACTGTCACTGTATTATCTAGTCAATTACGTGCAATGCTCTATAAATCACTTGGGGAGGGGGGGGGGGGGGCAAATGTGTGTGATGGATGCTGAAAGCTATCTACAGTCGGAGATAAGCCAAACATTTT
The DNA here is from genome assembly GCA_026315105.1 of Locusta migratoria. NCBI lineage: Eukaryota > Metazoa > Arthropoda > Insecta > Orthoptera > Acrididae > Locusta > Locusta migratoria. Next base: position 360,933,290 of record CM048755.1, on the reverse strand, counting down.
ACATAAGACCTAAAAGTGTTCAGAAAGGGTAGATTAAATAAATTTGTGCCCCCTGTGGGTTCGGGGGGTAAGAATAGGCCCGTGGTATTCCTGCCTGTCGTAAGAGGTGACTAAAAGGAGTCTTCACACATTTCGGCCATACATCTTTGGTCCCCTATGTGGGTTTGACCCTCCATTTTCGAAATTGTTACGAAGAGCGAACCATTTGGGGAAGGACGACTTACATGGTGCAACATGTATTTCTCTTGCCATCATGGAGTGGACTTAAGACTGCGGCTTCTATTCAGCCATTGGGCAGGCCATTTCTTTCCCATGCAAGTCATGTCCATTGTCCACTGATATCCCAACACTCTCATTTGTGATGGTTAATATAGTGCCAGAAAGCCAAGGTTACGTTGGTGGATGTACGTCTCAAAGAGAGCAAGATTTAATGCTTCAATGTACGACCCCACATCGTTCCCCTCCCTGGCCACGCCTTGGGAGGAACGTCGGGCTGCAAACTCAAAGATATCTCGTTTGCAGCAGGACTGATTGAGACTCTTTCTTGGCAACCAAGCCTCAGTTCTTTGTAGACCATCTGGAGTTTGGGGAAGTGGAGTCACTATCTAAAATGTGCAATGGTTCTGTTTTAATCCACACAGTATCCTCTGCCCAGTAACGGATGCTACTCAGCTGTGACAAACTGGGTGACGTTGCAGTGACCATTACTACCCATAAGTATCTGAATATGGTCCAGGGTGTAATTTTCCATAGGGATTTGTTGCTTCAGACTGACAATGAGCTAAGGGTGAACCTTGAATGAGGAGTTGTTCATTTTATCCGGCGCGTGCATAGGGGTCCAAAGTATAATAGGGTTTCTACTGGTGCCTTCATCTTGGCCTTCGAGGGTGATACATTGCTCGAAAAGGTCAAGGTGATGGTCTAACGCTGTGATGTGCGGCCTTATATTCCTTCCCCTATGAGGTGCTTTCAATGCTGGAAGTTCGGCCACATGTCTTCTCACTGCAATTCCAGCACTACACGTAGGGACTGCAGATGTCCAGCACATCCGGGCGCCCAATGTACACCACCTCCCATCTGCATCAATTGTGGTGAGAACCATCCTCTCTGCTCGTTGGATTGTCCTGATCTTCAACAGGAGTGGAAAATAATAGAATATAAAACCCTGGACGGTATACCATATGTGTTTGCTCTTTCTTCTTGCTCCCAAAGTGAGAGCTTTGTGGGCAGCTACCGTCCCTCAGTTTGAGAAAGACCAACCTTCTCCGGCTTCCCTCATACGGAAGAGGTCCCTTGTGACACTCCCTTCCGCCAGTGTCGATATCGACATTAACCAGCAGTAGGCGCTCACACAGGCTGCTGGTCGCAAGTCTTTGCGCTCCTCCTCAGTCCCTGCGGCTGAGTCTGAGAAGCACCTACCACCGCCGAAGTCCTCGAGGGGGAAAAAGGTGTAAACAAGAAAGATAAGACAAAAGATACCACGGTGGTTTCTGTGCCGCCACCACCACCTCCATCTCCACCTCTACTTCCGAGGAAGAGAGGGAGATTCTTGCGTCCCCCTAGGACCTTGCTCTTGGAGACGTCTTCGACAAAATGGATACTCAAGCTGACAAACTTCCATCAGTGGGTGCAAGTGATGCTAAGGTATGACCTGCCTCCTCGTCTCGTTCATGTCTTCCCAGCACTCGTATAGTGTCATCCTCCAGCGGAACTGCGGCAGTTTCTTCCCCCACCTGGCTGAGCTACGGCAAGTTTTGAGCATGACACCTGCTTTCTGCATTGCTCTCCAGGAAACCTGGTTTCCAGCAACGCATACCCCTGCCCTTCGCTGCTACAGGGGATTCTACTGAAATCGTAGCACATATGGCAGGGTCCCAGGTGGATATTGTGCGTGCGTGTGTGCGTGCCCTCAACTCTGTATATAGTGAACCTGTGCTCCTTCGGACACCATTAAAAGCAGTGGCCGTCAGGGTGATAACACAGGAGATTACTGTCGATAGTCTCTATCTGCCACCAGATGATGATGTATCCCTGAACGTTTGGCTGCACTCTTAGTTCAACTCACCCCACCTTTCTTACTATTGGGTGAGTTTAATAATTCCCACAATCCCTTGTGGGGTGGTTCTACGATCTTTGGCCGTGCCAAGGTTGTTGAGGATTTACTAACTCAACTCGACCTCTGCCTCTTAAATACAGGACCCCACACACATTTTAGCATGGGGCATGGCACATTTTCGGCCATTAATCTATCCATCTGCAGCCACAGCCTTCCACCATCTGTTCACTGTAGAGCCCATGATGACTTGTGCGGCAGTGACCATTTACCCATTTACTTGTCACTCCCACATCGCGAGTCCCCAGCACGCCCACCCAGGTGGGCTCTACACAGGGCTAACTGGGGAGACTATACCTGCGCTGCCATCGTTGTCCCTCCCCTCTCGAGAACATAGACGTGGTGGTTGAGACGCCACAAGCTCCAATATTTCAGCTGCGGAAGCTACTATTCCTCGTTCCACAGGTTGCCCACGGCAGAAGACAGTACCGTGGTGGTCGCCAGAGGTCACTGAGGCCATTAAAGACCGCAGGCGGGCCTTACGGCGCTACAAGTGGCACCCTTCTCTGGAGCACCTCGTAGCCTTTAAACAGCTCCGCACTTGTGCCCGCCGACGTCTAAAAGAGATGAAAACAGGAGTGACGGGAAAGTTAAGTCTCCAGTATCAGGACAGGTACCACCTCTTCAGAAGTCTGGAGAAAAAGTATGCGCATAAAGGGGTACCAAATGTCAGCAGGAATCCCCGGGAGCTCCACGAACAGAACTGTACGTACGGACCCGGCGACACTGGCGGAGATGTTCGCCGAGCATTATGCTCGTGCCTTTGCTTCTGCGAGCCACCCACTAGCGTTCCAAACATTAAAGGAGTATGTAGAATGACGGTGCCTCTCCTTTACCACCCGGCACTCTGAGGCATGTAATGCTCTGTTCAGTGAGTGGGAGTTCCTATGTGCTCTTGCTCAATGTCCCGACACGGCCCCTGGGCCTGACGGCATCCGTGCCCAAATGCTGAAGCACCTCTCAGGAGAAAGCCAGGGTAATCTCCTTGCTCTTTTCAACCGGATCTGGTGCAAAGGGGTTTTCTCATTGCAGTGGTGGGAGAGTATAATCATCCTGGTGATCAAACCTGGCAAAAACCCTGCTCATCTGGGTAGCTATTGGCCCATTAACCTGACCAATGTCTTATGTAAGCTGTTGGAATGTATGGTCAGTAGGTGGTTGTGCAGGATCCTCGAGAGTCGGGGCTTACTGGCTCCATGTCGGGGCGGTTTCTGCCAGGGTTGCTCTACCACTGGCAACCTGGTATACCTTGAGTCTGCCATCCGCATAGCCTTCTCCGGGCGCCACCACCTCGTTGCTGTCTTTTTTGACATACAGCGGGCTTATCATATGACCTGGCGACGTCATATACTTGTCATATTACATGAGTGGGGTCTCTGAGGGCTCACTATCTAGTTGTATACAAAACTTTTTAGATGTCCGTACATTTCAAGTTGGTACCTCACATAGCACCTCTCATGTGCAGGAAAATGGGCTTCCTCAGGGCTCTGTTCAGTGTGTTCCCTTATTTTTAGTAGCCATTAATGGCTTAGCGCCAGCAGTTGGGCCGTCAGTATCCCCGTCCCTTTATGCTGATGACTTTTGTATCTATTTAGCTCTTCCAGCACCCAAGTCGAGGAACGTAGGTTGCAGGGTGCCATCCGGAAGGCACAGTCCTGGGCTCTTGCCCACGGCTTCCAATTCTCTCTTGCAAAGACGAGTGTTATGCACTTCTGTCAGCATCGGACTGTTCACTCTCACCCCGAACTTTATCTTGACGACCACTTACTTGAAGTAGTGGATACCCATAGGTTTTTTGGGCTGATCTTCGATGCTCGGCTGACGTGGCTCTCCCCCCCCCCCCCCCCATTCGTCAGCTGAAGCAGGAATGCTGGCGCCATCTCAATGTTCGCCGCCACCTGGATCATACCACCTGGGGTGCTGATCGCTGTACACTGTTGCGGATTTACAGAGCCCTCTTACAGTCGCGACTTGACTTTGGGTGCCTGGCTTATGGTTCGGCATCACCTTCAGCATTGTGCTTGCTTGACCCCATTCACCACTGTGGGGTTCACATTGCGACAGGAGCCTTCCGCACCAGCCCTTTGAACAGCTTACTTGTGAAGGCCGGGGTCCCACCTTTGTAGGTACGCCACCAACTACTACTCGCGGCTTATGCTGCCCATGTGCTTAGGTCACTGGGCCACCCGAACCATCGTCTCCTTTTCTCCGACGCTGTCGTCTGTCCCCAACGACGCCGACCTAGATCAGGTCATACAATCGCCTTTTGCATCCGGTTACTTCTGTTGGAAATTGAGTCTTTCCCTCTTCCTTCACCTTATACATGTTTCGGCTTGACAAGTCTGACCATTACCTTGTGAGTGGCAAAAAACAAAACCGGATGTTAATATTCCATTTTTGCATTAAATGTTTTAACAAATTTAGCAAAATTGTCAAATGTCTGTAATGAAGCTATAATGTGATAACATAAGTGTAATAAATGACAATATATAAATTATAGATTCATGCTCAACAATATTTTCATTTGTTGAAGACTGCATTTATATGTTTGCTTATTAATTATGAGCATAATTTCTTTTGCAAAGAGACATCTGCTCCTTAATGAGACTTCATTTTAATGAGATACCTTAATCTCAAGAAACGGGTGTTTAAAAGCTGCTAAAACACAATCGGCATTCCTGGTTGATATAGGTACCTATATCACACAGTTCTTTGTGAGAAGAAAGACTTCTGTTTATATTGTACAATCCTAGAGTATACTAAAGAAAGCATTAATCTCTGTGTTCTCTTATTTTTTATTTACAGATACATTCTCGTGGACAAGACCTGTGTTGAAAGGAGTGCCACCTTTACCACGATCTTTACACACAGCAACTTTAATAGGTGAAAGGATGTTTATATTTGGAGGTTGGGTGCCACTTGTCGTTGATGATGTGAAAGCAGCAACACTGGAGAAAGAATGGAAATGCACGAATACATTAGCATCCTTAAACCTAGGTAATTGTTTATGGACTTGATATAAGTTCTTAATTTCTTAATACACTGAATAGTTTGCAGCCAGTTAATTCCATACTCGGGGTTACAGTAATGAACTTCCATGCATTGCCAACATCTGATATGTTACATGAATGTCGTTCCAGTGGAAAAGCATTACCTTTCCTTACATGAGCTTATGTTACAGTACCAGATTATGGATCCTAGGATCTTGGGTTTGATCCCCCATTAGTCATATGATTTTTAATTTCCACTTTCCATTTCTTCCATATCTGTCAATGTTCGTTTAGTTGGACCATGGCTTGGAATATATGATAAAATGAGGTGCCTCTTATAATTCACTTAGGAAGCCACTTCAATAAAGAACCACCACGAATTGCACTTTGCCTCGTAAAACAAGGTGGTGGTCAAACCAACCCTTTATGGACATCTTAATGTTGTTTCAGAATGATTGTTCCTCAAGTTTTTCTAGTTCCTTGATTGAATCATCAACTGTTTCCAATTTTTGTCCTGATAAATTTTTAAGATTGACCCCTATTATACAATACAGACTGGTATTGCCCCAAGTAACTGTAGTTAGATATCCAATAAATAAAATGCTAGCATTGTTGGCTGGGAAATATAATTCATCTTGGACAGTTTCTCGTTTTCCTCAAAAAAGAAAAGAAAGTAAGGTACTGACAATGTCAAATTGTGCATAAATGTACAGTGCATCACAATGAAGTGGAAAATTTTGAATGTAGTAAGAAGACTGGTTTATTTAGAAGACACACACACACACACACACACACACACACACACACAGAGAGAGAGAGAGAGAGAGAGAGAGAGAGAGAGAGAGAGAGAGAGAGAGAGAGAGAGAGAGGGGGGGGGGGGGGTGGTTGACAGACTTCGTGAACCCCAGAAAATATTGTAGAACTTTTTGCATCAGTTAATTGGAATGAGCCTACTGAGTAGGAAACAAAGAGAAGTGTTAAGCTTTAACCAAATAACTATCTATGAACAGTGAATTGTGAGGTTAAATTTCCTCCCTAGAAAATTTGTTTTGTATAATATTAAAGTTATTTTGTGGAAAAAATACTGGAAAAGATTAATGATGGCATATAGTTTGTCAGATGAACCCCATTTCCTTATCACTGTGTATGTAGGCAGCAAAATTTTACTTATTGGGCATCTGAAAACCCTTGCCAATTTCATAGGATAAATTACCTAGGATAAAGGTTACAGTTTTGTGTTGTATTAACACTAGGTGTGATTAGGGACTCCTTTGCGAATGAGTGAGGAAATGGAAATAAGTTACATGAGAACACTGTGTGGTTACACATACATGTTTGGAAAAACAACTGCAAAACATTTCTATCTCCATAATTTTTTATTTCAGTAAGAGTTAGCCACTGTCCATAATGCCAGTGTGCAAATGTTTGACAACTTCTGGTTACTTCATAATTTAAGGATTTGGCAACATTCATTCCCACTTCCTGCTCCCTCACTCCAGATCACCAGATGTGTCAGTATATATTTTTTCCCTCCACTTTCTGAGAAGCAACAAAAACAAAGGTTTACACCACTTGACCAACAGTGTCCACAGAGACTAAAACTAACATTGGAGAAAAAAAATCTGATTCCTGTCAAAGTGTTATGCCACCATAGTAAGGCTGTTTTTTTACATGAAATGTCAAGCTAATTTCCGTTCACTTTCATGATATTTACTTAAGGTACTCAATTTCCTTGTGCCTTTTGGTGTGATTCTATCTATGGTATTTGATTGTCCCTTTGTATCTAATCTTCATTGTATTTTTTTTCTTTTTTTACTGATAAAAAACAGAACTACTATGTCATGTAAAGATTATGACCTTTAGTCTTGATGTCTATGAGTCAGGTCTTTGGCATTGACACCTCAGTTAGGTTGTTTCATTGGGCAGCAACAATGCATAAAAGCCAGCCAATGTCTTTCTGTACTTTAGCAGGTAGCATGAACCATATCATCCTGTAAAGCTTGTGAGTGCATTCATGAAATCTACCATGGAGTGTGTTACATGTAACTGATACTCATTTTAACCAAATATGTAGATGATAGTCAATTTCATTTTTGGTTTTTATTGTGTTTGTTCACTTACATTTAATGTTTCATTTCAAACTATGGCCACTTTGATGAGTGATACAAGCTCACTTGAAATAAAATGAAAAAAGAAAAGCCTGCTACACAACCAGGCCTATGAATTTGCATGTTTGGTGAGGGACTATTTTGAGATAGAAAAGAAAAATGGTGAGACATTATTTCTTGTTAATCAGGTTGTGAAGAGGATTGAAACAGCTTTGAAAGGAAGGTAAAACACTTTTGTAACAATAGGGCAGAAGAGTATGATATAGATTTTGATGAGAGTTGCATAGTAAGTATGTAGGCATGAGGAAAGAAGTAGTAGAGGAAGATATAGGTGACAGCTTTGGGTGTTTTTCAGGAAGACAATTTGACATTGTATTCTAAAAGTAGCCAAGTACATTGAAATTCCTAGTTTCACTCTTCAGTGTTTCTTATAAAGGCCAGAAATTTTGATGTGTGCAGAGCTCAGGAATCTAGCCAGTTTTTGGCCGATGTGAAGTATGGATAGATACTACTGCATGATACAGATTTCTGTACAGTATCGATAGTATGACATTAGAAGGTATAGCATGGCTATCTGTAATTTGGGTTGATGCCAACCATTCATTATGTAGATGCGGGAATAATTTACCATCCAAGGGAACAGTAGCAGTGTCTTTTCTAAGCAGGACATAGTATTGACCTTGCGGCCTTGATAGAACGACTTCCCGCGCCATTACTTCTTTTTGGGGATTTCAATGCACACAGCTCCTTATGGGTGGCACTCAGTTATCAGGCCGTGGTAGGGACATTGTAGCTCTAACAGCACAGCTAGACTGCTGCCTACTCAATACAGGTGCTCCCACACATTTCAGTGTGGCATACGGCACATACTCGGCTATTGGTCTGTCTCTCTGCAGCCTGAGCCTTCTGCCGCAACTCAGTTGGGGGGGGGGGGGGGGTCCAGGATGATCTATGTGGTAGTGTCCATTTCCCTGTCCACATTTCTCTTCTCCGGTATCAGCCTCCAGACCTCTTGCCTTGCTGGTCTCTCTGTAGGGCTGACTGGCCTGCTTACACTTCAGCTGCTAGGGTGACTATTCCACTCCCAAATGATTTTTATCAGGCTGCTCACCATATCACTGGGGCCATCATTTCCACTGCTGAGGCAACTGTTCCGACCACCACTGGCTCAGTTCGCCACTAGACAGTACTGTGGTGGTCCCCGAAGATAGCTGAGGCCATCGGGGAATGTCGTCAGGCACACCGCCGCCATCCTTGTATAAAGCACCTGATTGCTTTTAAATGCCTCCGGGCACAAGCTCAGAGACTAGTATGCCAGAGTAAGCAGGATTGTTGGAAGAGATATGTCGCTACCATCGGTTCTCGTACCACCCCATCTCGGGCGTGGTCGCAGGTTCGGCACCTTTTCGGGTACCGACCACGGGCATGAATCCCCAGCTTGAACTTTCAGGGTACTATATGCACGGAACAAGCTGCTATTGCTGAGCACGTGACAGAGCATTATGCTAGTTACTCTGCGACTGCAGCTTACGGTGCAGACTTCTGCACTCGCAAAGAAGAGGTCGAACGGAGGCAGTTATCTTTTCGCTCACGTCGGTGGGAACTGTATAATGCCCCATTCAGTGAGTAGGAGTCGTAGAGTGCTCTCACTGCATGCCGTGATACCACCCCAGGCCCGGATCACATCCACAACCAGTTACCTGTCAAAACACGAACTTCTCACCCTGTTCAATCACCTCTGGGTCGATGGTGTTTCCCCATCTAAATGGTGGGACAGCATTGTCATCCCAGTGATGAAACCTGATGCCAATACACAGGTGGCCGACAGTTTCTGCCCGATTAGCAATACCAACATTCTTTGCAAGCTCTTTGAACGTATGGTGAGTAGGTGGCTCATGTGGGTTCTTAAAGACCGTGGACTCTTCGTGTCACAACAGGGGAGGGGGGGGGAGACTTCTGCCAAGACCGTTCTGCTTTAGACAACTTAGTAACACTGGAGTTGGCTATCCGCACAGCTTTCACAAGACGTGAGCACCTGGTTGCGGTCTTTTTCGATCTTCGAAAGGCCTAAGACACTATGTCGCACTACCGTGTTAGCATATTCTGGCTATGCTGCATGGCTGGGGCTTGAGAGTTCCACTTCCGCTGTTTACCCAGAACTTCCTCTCGCTTCACACTTTCAGGTTGCGGTAGGTACCCGTCTCAGCTCCTCTCACGCTCAGGAGAATGGAGTCCCAAAGGGCTCTCTGTTGTTAGTGGTCCATTATTTCTAATTGCCATCAACGGACTTGCTGAGGCAGTAGGGTCATCGGTTTCCTCTTCACTGTATGCCGACTACTTTAGTATGTATTACAGTTCGGCTAGTATTGGTGTCGCTGGAAGGCGACTGCAGAGAGCTATTCAAAAGGCACAGGCTTGGACCTTAGACCATGGGTTCCGGTTTTCTTCCTCCAGAACTCGTGTCGTGCACTTTTGTCGCATCGGGCAGTGCACTCGCACCCTGCACTCTATCTGGGTGATGAACTTCTTCGTGTTTAACAGTCGCATGCTGTTTGATGCCCGGCTCACGTGGGTCCCACACCTACAACAGCTTCGACAAAAGTGCTGGCAGTACTTAAACATACTGCGCTGCCTCAGCCACACTGCTTGGGGAGCCGCTCGTCCAACCTTCTTAAAACTTTACAAGGCCCTTATCCAATCAAGTCTTGGACTATGGGAGCTAGGTGTATGATTCGACAGCCCCTTCTGCGCTTCGGGTCTTCATCTAACTCTACATCTACATACATACTCCGCAATCCACTGTAAGGTGCATGGCGGAGGGTACACTGTACCACTACTAGGCATTTCCTTTCCTATTCCACTCCCAAATAGAATTTGGTGTTTGCTTAGCAACGAGGCCTTTTTTTACGAACCTGGTGACGAGCCTACTCGCTGAGGCTGGGGTTTCCCCACTGTGGTTCCGTCGGCAACAGTTGTTGGCCTCGTATGTTGCCCACTTCCACACCTCAGTCCATCATCCAAATCGCAGGCTCCTTTTTCCGCCTGCTGCGCTCCCATCCCCTCAAAGGTGGCCTCGGTCGGGTCTCCCAATCACAGTCCGTGTCCATTCCCTTCTCTCCTCACTTGAATCCCTTTCCTTCCCTCACACTTCCCACTTCTCTTACCATACCCCTCCTTGGTGTATTCCTCATCTGCAGCTAAGGTTGGACTTGTCCCGAAATCCTCCGTTTCACCATTACTTCTCTTTCGCCAGTTTCAGGAACTGCTTCACTCGTTCTGTGGCACAGAAGTCGTCTACACTAACGGTTCCCTGGTAGATACCCACATTTGGGTACGCTCATCTCCATGGTGACCTCGTTTAACCCTAGGATGCATGGTGCCGAAAACACACATGGAATGCATATGCAGGGCCTCCGAGGCCCAGCCCTAATTTAAAATATTCCTCTTTTCATATAATCATTCTTTGGAGTTGAATTTATTTCTGTCAAATTGTCATATTGAAAGATTCCTAAGATACAGTAACAAGATCTGGTGGGCCTCATTAACATTTTATGTTATAACATTTATTACAACCAATTTCTTAAATTGAAACATAGTCATTATTCACAATATTATGTATATAGGCAATATTTTGACAAAAAGTTATTATTCATTGTTCACATAAAATTGCACTTTTCTTTGTTTTCAACATTTGACAAACAAGAAGCACAAAGAACGCCACTATGTTCCTTTCAAATGTTGGTTTTACACTTAATGCATGTCATAGCACTTTACCTGCGTTTATTATATGGACAATAATTGCATCTTCTTCTTGTTCCTTAAATAGGTAGTTGGTTTGGCACTATGACATCTTTTTAAACTCCACATCTTTGCATGGCATCAACAATTTTCTTTGGAAGACTAGGGTTCTGAATATGAAGTTCCATTAGTGGTCTTACCATTTCCTCTGCTAAATCTCTTAGGAACAAACGCCTTTTATCACTTCTTCCACTATGGTATGTCAGATGTTGGGCGGAAAATAAAATTTTACAGTTCATTGCTGCGACGTCCGTCATATTCATCCATAATGCAAATGGCCATCTTCTTGTTTGTCTCTTGCAAGTGTAATAACAAATTTTCTGGTCCAGTTGATGTACTCCACCCTTCGTAGAGTTATAGAACTTTATTATATCTGGATTCTTTTTTACATGATTTTCATCAATGTTTCTGTCATGATGCATTGTGCTAATGAGAACTACAGACTTTTTCTTTTTGGGAACATAACTCACCATTGTAATGTCACCCCTAAATGCAAACAAAGAGGAATGAATCGCTCTTGAGAGAGAGAGTTTCATCTCATAAGGAATTTCTAGTTTATATTGATTGAGTGTTCCCACCACTGTAATATGCTTCTGAAGCATCTCTTCTGCCAGCTGCACACTAGTAAAGAAGTTGTCAACAATAATAGTTTTTGATGGTCCTTCAATGCTTTTAGCAAGATCTTTCACCACATTCAATCCACATTTTTCTGAATAGGTTCATGGGGCATCCTTCTCGTGTAAACAATTCCGTCTAAAGCGTATGCAGATGTAGCATCACATAACCAAAATATTTTTATGTCGTACTTTACTTGTTTAGAGGGCATATACTGGGTGAAGCTGCATCTTCTACGGAATGGGACTAGCTGTTCGTCAACTGTGAGCGAATCATTGGGAATCATTCTATTTTTCACTTCTCGAGAAATAGTTCCCATACATAGCGAACAGCTGCAATTTTGTCATCTGCAGATCGAGCTTCACGGGTATTCCTGTCATCAAACCTAATCATTCTCCTTATATCCTCGAATCTATTTACTGACATGGTGGCCTTATATGTAGGATTTGCATTTCATCCAAGAATAATTCTCTAATAGGGACATCCCAACCTTTCTCAACACCAGAAAGCAGTAAAAGACAAAGAAAACTGTCCATTTCAGCAAGTGAAATGTTGTTCCATGTTTTACCATGTAAAGCAGCCACTCTTCTGCCTTCAATATTCGTGCAGTTGATGATTTCCTCTAGTATTTCCTTGGAGATGAAATAGTCCCAGGCATCCTTATGTTTACAGGTTTTCAAACCACGGGCTGGACCAGATGCCTTCTGTACGATATTATGGACAGGTTTACGAAAAATCGCAGGCGGATCTAAATTCCAAATCATTCCATTACGACTAATGTATGTATGGTCTTCTATACCTTTTTGTGGTGGTTCTTAATTTTCAGTCTCTGAAAATAATATTATTGAAAGGACTGTCATCTGCCTCAATATTTACATCTGCAGGTTCATAGGCTGATTCTTCACTATTTGCCTCTTCAAAATGTTTCCTTCCTCGCAAGAATCATCTTCAAACCACTGAGCCACAACACTTTCAAAATTAGCTGCATTTGCACATACTGACACTCTTGCTTTGTGTGTCGAAGCCATAGCAAAAGGTGTGTGTCTCGAACAGCCGGCCGAGGTGACTGAGGCGCTCCAGTCACGGTCAGCACGGCCACTACGGTCGGGGGTCGAATCCCCCCTCGGGCATGGATATTTGTGTCGTCCTATTTGTAAGTAGTTCATAAGTAGTTTGTAAGTTTAGGGACTGATGACCCCGCAGTTAAGTCCCATAAGCTCTACAAACATTTGAACATTTTGTCTCGAACAGCAGCTTGTGCAGCACTTAAACGAGTCATACTCGTAACAATATGGGCATTGCTGCAACAAACTAACTGCAGTAACAATGAGGCTGACAAGAGCAGCACAGAGCACAGGGTAACAATACTATGCAATAACAAAACATTTGATAGCAAAAAGATCAATAATACTCTGACATTGCCAGTATGTGAAAGTAGTGTGTATTATTTTTTAGGTATACTGTTACAGCTACTGCTGCTATTGGCACTCCTGTTGCTGGAAGTACCACTGCAGTTATTGTTGAATTAATAACTGCTCCCAAACTAATGTTGTAGACAATATAGGCTAAAGAAAATTTATAAACGTGTGAGGGCTTCTGAAGCCCTGCTTATGCATTCACGGTGTATGGGTAAACATATTGAATTATACAAAAAAAACTTGAAAAGGTATCTCATTCAGACTTGATAGGAGGAATGTAACAGTGTTAGTGAAAGAGTACTGGAAAGCAGTTTGAAATCGAACAAAAAATTACAGATTTGATTTAAAAATGAAGATATACAAGGTCCTTGGAAGGCAAGGTCCTTGGAAGCCATGTATATGCATCCTAGGGTTAACAGCGGACCTTACCGAGTGGGAGTAGTGTTTTCGCTGAGGAGCTGGTCGCGATATCTAGAGCTCTGGAACATCTCCGAGCCTGCCCCGGGGAGTCGTTTGTCATCTGTAGCGACTCCCTGAGTGGCTTGGAGGCACTTGACCAGTGTTTTCTGAAACACCCATTGGTGCAGGCCACCCATGACTCTGTATACACCCTAGTGAAGTCAGGCCATTCTGTGACCTTTCGTTTGGACTCCTGGCTATATTGGCATAAGGGAGAATGAATGTGTTGATCAGTTGACTAAGCAGGCCACCACATCTCGGTCTTTGCGGATTGGATTCCAGGGCAGGGATCTCTGACGGGAGTTGAACTGCAAGGTCCTAGGGCTTTGGAACTCTGAATGGGCTGGCTTGAGTGTACCAAATAAGCTCCATGCAGTTAAACCCTCCACAGGCGCATGGAAGTCCTCCCTGATGGCCTCTCGTTGGGAATCTGTTACTCTTTGTCGACTAAGTATTGGCCATATGTGGTTAACACATGGTCACCTCCTTCGCTGAGAGAGCCCACCAAAGTGCCGTTATGGTACTTTGCTGACAATGGTCCAAGTACTAATGGACGGTCCGCTTTTAGCTGTCTTGAGGCACTCTTTTACTCTGCCAACTGCGCTCCCGTCAATTTTAGTAGACGATGCCTCAATGGCTGACTGTGTTTTAGCTTTTATTCGTGCAACTGGCTTTTACCATTCTATTTAGTGGTGGGCTCATTTGCCTGATTTCTCAGGCCCCCCTAATACAGAACTTTTAATCTCTTGTCTTTTATTTAGATTCTGTCTGGTTCTTAACTGGAGGTTTTAAGTGTGTCAGAATGGCTGGCTCATCCTGTATTATCCTCGTGATCAGCTATCCACTCTCTTCTGCTGTAATATTTTAGTTTTGTTGCCTATTTGGTCAACAACTACTGTCTTCCAATTGTCATTTTATCATCAACTGACACTCTGTCCCCAGCGTTTACTAAGTGTAGAGTGCTACTTCATAAATGGCTAAGTTATATGGACGTGAACTCTTAGCTGAGAACAGGGGACTGATAACCCAGCAGTTTAGTTCCCTTTAAACACAACAACAACAACAACAACAACAACAGAGTATTGTGAAGGTAAGTTGGGCAGGTATAGTGCCAAACATAATCTGTAGTGTTTCGTATGAAGTAGTGTTAAGAATGGTGAAATGGTTGAAGAGGTTGCTTACAACAAATTTGACAAGGCTACGAGTGATCTGTATAATACTCTATATTAGTCAGTTGTTTATAAGACAAACTTTGGATAAAAGAAAACTATTCTGTGCATGAATAGACTATATGTTGATCTGGAGAGAGAGAAAAAAAGGGAAAAGAAATTGAGGGACCGTTATATTGCTTGAAATTATGGCATAAAACAAACTATTTCTGACCAACATCATGGGTGCAATTTCTGAAGACATGGGCATAAAATAGTGTGGCTTATTCTATACCATTGCCATTTCAGTGCTATTTAAGTGATTTGGATTCAAGTAAAATAAATAAATAAATAAATAATAAAAAAAAAAATCTTGAATGAAACTTGCTGCCAGAAAAGAAAGGAAAAAAAGACCATGTGTTTGAAGTTGATACCCTTAACCTTTCTTCTAGAAGCCGCCAATTAAATGAGGTTGGGATGAAAATGTGACCAGAACTGAAAGTGTTGACAGAGGGGCAATTAAAATGAAGGTCTTGTGGAATACCTTGTGGAAAAATTAATTGTACATCTGGCAGAGAGTCGTTGGACCTCAAGCAATGCAGGAAAGAATCTGTTCAAAATCGGATAGTGACGAATTAGCATAACTGCAACACAAAATGGAATTAAAGGGAAGAGCATGTCGTAGGCTGATCATCCACTTTTTGGATACTTTCTCCAGGTCTTGACAACCAATTTATTGGCAGTTAACTGTCGTCCATTGTAGAATTGCTATGCTGGCCACCCGTAATGAAACACTCCACTGGAACAATCAAAATGTAAAATTTACCACATGTTTGCGGTGACAAGAAAGGCGGACATTAGCATTTTGGTGCAGGCAAATATCACTGGAGGAGGGGAGGGGGGCCACGGGAGGCAGTGGAGACCGACTGTGAATGTTAAACAGAATTATGAAATTTGTTTATATATCTTATTAGAAGTATAACAAATACAATCTACATTTTGGCATACTACATATGACATAGAGTTTTATTAGTTTATATATTTCAGCTAATAGTTTTAAATAAATTTACACATATGATTACAACTTGCATCTTGTTCCCTTGTGCACTGAAATAGGGCATGTTACTATTAATGACAAGTTGTGGGGTGCTTCAAGCTATGTTTGCCAACATTGTCAGCTGGCCATGTGAACTGTCGATACCAGCCATTTCTCTCCCATGACTATAGTGATGAATATTTTCACTTTGTGATAACTGCACTCACTGATAACTAATGCTTTTCACTCTGTGCAACTGGTTGCTTGTTTGTGGGTGGTTGCTGCTGTTTCATGTGAAATTCACCGAAAGGTAATCTTAATTTACTTAGAAGTGCTGCGACACCAGATACTGGAATATTCCTTCATAATTATGCAGCAAAATGAATATTGATAGCCTTTAATGGACTATATGTAATTTAAGCTGTGAGTGAAATTTCCAGCTGTTGGATACCTCAACTGACAAACTATGTCCAGGAATTCTACTTTTAAATCCACATCCATATACATACTCTGCTATTTGCCCTAAGAATGCATAGTTGAGGGTACCTTGTACCATTACTAATCATTCCATTTATGGTTTCAGTTGCGTCCTTATGAACCTTGATCTCTCTTCTCTTGCCTTGTATGTTCCACTTGGCACAGAGATATAATCTACTAGGAAGTTCCCAATAGGTGGCTGTTACGGAGCAGAGTGAAAATTCGTTGTGAAAGCTCTGTCTCCCACGGAAAAAGTCTTACTCACTCCACAGGCTCAAATTTTAATTATCAAAGTGTTTTGGCAATACATCAATGACAAATCAGCTAGTTAGTTTCTGAATTGCTTTGATGTCTTCCTGCCATCCAAACACAAATAGTCCAGCGGTACTCAAGAATGGGCTATACACGTGTTCTGTAAGTTGTTTCCTTTGAAGATGAACTGAATTTTCCCAGAAGCCTCAAAAATCCTGGAGTAAACCATTCATTTTTCCCTTTTATTGTCTTCTCCACTAATTAGATTTCGGATAGTTTGCACAGTTATATCAATTCAGCATCTTGGTTTGATTGTGTATAGCAGCGTACCTCTAAATGATGTATTCAAATATTGTAAGTTTATATTTCCCTAGTCATCTGCACTAATTTTTACATTCTTGTATTTAAAACAAGCTGTTATTCATAATACCAAACAACAACTTTAATTCATTTTATATCATCCTACAGTGATTCTAGTGTAGTTTGATGGCCCAGTGCATAACACCAGACTATGAAATCACAGATTTAGAATTGAATACCCAGTTGGTCTCAGGACATTGACTTTCATTACTCAAATGTCTGCAATTCTATTTCAATGTGAAAATGTTCAACTTTGGTTGTAGGAGCCCATGATAAACAGAGGGCTAAGAAAAACACTAACTGGCTGAGTAGAACACTGTGATGTTCAAAGCAATCTTCAAATTGAAGTTGTCTTTCATGTTGCCCTTCACACCTTTCACCAGAGTCCATTACCTCCCTTGCTGCAACACAACATAAATAATAGTCGAGCAACATTTACAAATCGTAATCTACCTCTCAAAAGAAAACTGCAATATTAGCAATAAATTTTATTCACTCTGCTTCCAACTACAGGTTAAGTTTGTGCAGAAGCTGCAAACCAAACTTAGGTGTTTGGCTTGGGTCTTCTGTTGCCTACCGTTCCTTTGAGGTACATATTTCGACTGGAATTCAGCTGTACATTATCAAGTGAGCAAATTTGTTCCTGCTACTACAGTATATAGAGTTTGTTGATTGAATAATGGAATTCGGAGACTTTCCTCCCTTTGATTAACTGTTGACAAATGATAGATTAGGACAAATGAACTCAGAGTTTAAACAAATAATTTACCAAAGCACAACATAAATAAAAGTTGATTTAATGATTGGAGGACACCAGCAAAGAGAAATAACTAACATTACAGGCATCCAACAGAATATAGACTTTCAAGATCGGAAATGTCATGTCCATTAAAATTATCCAGGCTGTTAGGCTGTGGTCGGTGAATTTGTTGTCAAAACCCAATGTTTCGTCCCCGTCTGCGGACACACACAGGCTCCCAACTGACTGCCTCTAAGTTCAGTGTCTGAACGTTCCTGCGTCGACGCGTGACGTCACGTGTTTTGAAGACGTCATCTGCAGTTAGCTGTCGTCTGCGGCCGCTGATTGCTGTTGCTATCACACTATAGTGGACAGATGGTACATCTCTTCTTCGGCTCCAGCATCCATCCATATACCATTTAGTTTCATGCCCTCTGCCTTATGATTGAAATTATTTTGATGTTTGGCGATATGAATTGCCTCTCTGTAGAGCGTTTCATAATATCTGCTTGTGGCCACTATTATTTGAAGTCTCGCAGAAGTGAATGTGGTAGTTACCTGGCTGGAAATCATGCTCCGCAACAGCTGATCATTCAGTTTCTCCTCTTCTACAATTGCCCCTGTGCTATTCCAAATGTTTTGCAACAGTTCTTTTGGTGTTACCCACATAAACATCTCCGCAACTGCACAGGATCCTGCACACTCCAGCTTTTTCGAATGGTTTGTGAGCGTCCTTGGCAGGCTTAAGGTGTTCCTGTATTATACGGGGTGGTTTGTAAATTACGGAAATATTCCGCTTCATCAAAATTCTCCCAATTCTTTCCATTACATTTTTAATGAACGGAAGAAACTCCTTGGATTTTGGAGTGGCCTGTTCATTATTATGGTTTCTGCGTGGTTGTTTCAACACACATTTTATTTCTGCTGAGTATTTGTTCTTCATTAGCTCATTGTGGAGATGTTCAACCCCAGCGTCGAGCAACTCGGGTTCACAAATGTTTCTAGCTCTATCTGCTAATGTCTTGACAACATCCCGCTTCTGTTGTGGGTGGTGGCTCGAATCCCGGTGCAAATACGATCTGTGTGTGTGATCTTACAGTAAAATATATGGTCAAATGTACCATTTTCTTTTGAAAGCGAGCACATCAAGAAAATGTAATTTGCTGTCTGCCTTCTCATTCTCCTTTGTGAACTGAATTTTTGTGTTTATGCTATTCAAATGGTTGTGGAATCTGGTTAGTTCCTCCCTGCCGTGTCTCCACAGCACAAAGGTGTTGTCCATGTATCAAAACTGGCAGTACTTAAAGCCTGTTCTTCAAATTTCTCCACAAAAAAGTTTGCAATTGCAAGACTTACGGGGCTCCCCATAGCCATGATATCTGTTTGTTCATAAAACTGCTCATTCCATTTGAAGTATGTGGTCATCAAACAGCACTTAAAACAGTTCTGCAATGTTGGCAGGAAAAATTCATTCCACTTGTTCCATCACATCACTAAACGGAACCATAATAAACAGCAATACCACGATGAAGCTGACCAATATGTCCTTTGGCTGAACCAATATGCCATTCAGTCTACTGATAAAATGTGCCGAATGCTTTATATAATAGTCCAAACAGCCCACATGCAGTCTTAATAGTGTAGTAAAATACTTGGCTAACAAGTAGGTGGGTGAACCAGTGGCACTTAGTATCGACTTAATGGCACAGTCTCTTTATGGCTTGTCCAAAATTAATAAAGTCTTGGTGGTAACACAATCGAATAGTGAAGACCCTTGTGTACACACTCTTTGATAGGCGACTTTTTTATTAATCATGACACAGTTCCAAGAATCTTCTTAGTGGGGTTCTTATTCAGCTTCCTATAAGCTCGCGGATACAATAGATGAGTAATTTTACTCTGATAGTCGGCCACATCCATAACCACCGTTGCATTTCCCTTGTCAGCTGGGAGGATCCTCGTTCAAGAGTTTTAAAGCTCTCCTTTCACACAGAGTTATATTACTTTTTTTGGAGGTTTTGCACCAGCCAATATTCTGTTTCTATATGGATTTCTTCAGCTGTTACAGAATCCACACTGAAAATTCCTGCTTCTACACTGGCTATAATTTCCTCTGTGGGTACAAAACACGCACTAACGGCAAAATTTCTGCCCTTGGCAAGCACAGATCTCTCATTGTCCGATAATGCATCTTCAGATAGATTGATAATGGTCTGGGAAGTGTATCGTATGGAAGAGGGCATGAAACTAAGCGGTATATGGATGCTGGTGCTGAAGAAGAATTGTACCACCAGTTGACTACAGTGTGATGGCGATCGGCGGCAGCGTACGACAGCCAGTTGCGCTGATGTCTTCAAAACACGATGGCTTGCATCGGTGCCAGAATATGTGGACACCGAACTTAGTGAGAGTCAGTTGCGAGCCTGTGTGTGTGTGTGTGTGTGTGTGTGTGTGTGTGTGTGTGTGTGTGTGTGTGTGTGTGTTGGACTTGCAATCCTACAGACCCCCCTGAAGGTGTCCTCCGCAGATGGGAACGAAACGTTGGGTTTAGACAACAAATTCAACCGACCATGGCATAACAGCCCAGATAATTTGAATGAACATCCAACACATTATTACCCGTGTTACGTATGTTTCACAGGATTGAGTTTTATAGTCCTGCACACCTAAAAGATTTCAGATTTCTGCAAATAAGTTTTCAGTCAGTTGACCTTTTGCTTACTCTCCAATGGCCCCAAAATTCTTGAACTCACGTCTTTGGTATCAACTGTTTCCTCCAGAAGTTGGTGTTCAGATTATAATTCCTAGCGTGTCATATCTTATATTTTTGAAATTCAGACCAGCTTCTCATTTGTGTTGCCAGAGGAATTATATTGTACTGCTAAAGGAATTTTATTGTGACATGGTGGTTAAATGAGTATTATAGATTATGAATTGAAATCTCTGGTGTTCGTTCCTCAGATGATCATAGAATTTATTCTATTGTTCACTGCTTCCACTTCCAGTAGTGATTTGTTACTGTGAAAAATGCAAAGTTGCAATTTTTCTGAGTTTATATTAAACTGTAGATGTTCCTATAACTGCCTAGACAAATCATTTTAAAGATCACAGGAAAAAATGACATATACTTGCCACATTCTGTAGGAGTATGCCTAATAAATGCTTTGTTAAAACTGGTATTCTGGATAAAGACAGCATCCCATTTCTATTCCACTCACTTAAACATTTCTGTATTTGGGGTAGGGACTGATAACCCCGCAGTTAAGTCCCATAAGCTTAACAAACATTCGTATTTATGGTTCCTAATGGTAACATTACGTATTCCTGGCTATTTTTAGCTTCCAAATGCTTAAATCACGCTATTTGGCATCACTTCACCTAGTTCTGTAGTTTTAACTCGGAAGTACACAGTGATGCTAAAGAAGAATTGTACCACCAGTAGCCCAGAAGCTCAAAGAAACCAAGAAAGCTTAATGGTCCATTCAGACACAGGAAGGTGTCCCCCCCCCGCCCCCCCTTGTGCATGAATATTTCTTATTCTTCTTTCTCTTGTGCATTTTTCCACCATCTTAATGCGGTCTGCATGCTTACTGTTGGATTTGGCATGCTTAACTTAAGGGATGGCCAGATGCACTTCCTGTTTTGCCTCATTGTCCCTGTCACATAATGTGTGTCTTTAAATAACAAATAGTGCAACTGAGGTGGGACTTTGGCACCCGGTTAGACATGGGGAAACATCTAGACTGGCAGCTCGCATTGTTATCCTACTGAGTAGGTTCAGTTGTCTGGGTGGTTTGCATGAATATTTATTTCGTGACAAGTATTATAACTATAAGAAAATTGTGTTTATCAATTCCTTGACAAAAATTATAGAATAAGCATCAGCTTTTGTTTTTAGTGTAATAATGTGCATCACAGTTAAATGACATGTGGGTCGTATGAAGCGTATTCTTAATCATAGCGATGTATCTTTCTACAGAAAATATGGTTGTCTTCTTAGATGTCAATTTTCTGATACAGGAACAGTTTGAGAGTAAGGTAGATTTGGTTGTAAACATTAAAAATAAGTTTTACTGATATTTGACAACTTCCCCCTCCTTTTTTGTAGAAACCCTCACATGGGAGCAACTTGTAGTAGATACGAGTGAGGAATATATGCCTCGCGCTCGTGCAGGACACTGCTCTGCAGGAATCCATACGAGGCTGTATGTTTGGTCTGGTAGGGATGGATATAGGAAGGCATGGAACAACCAGGTGAGTACACAACATAAGCAGCAGTGAAAGTTTTATACATCACCACATCCACATATTCTCTTAATAATCAAATATTCTAAGAAATAAAAACTTTGAGGATGGATATGCCCCCAGTGTCAGAGAGGTGTTTTTACCTTCCAACATTGATGAATTACTGCTTGTAAGTGGCATTATAAATAATCGGAATGTATTTAAATGTGTTATGGCTTATTTCTTTTGCAATTAACTTGCTTGCTATGTGCTGTACTAAGCTTTTATATGTAAGACAACTAATTACTCAGTGTACACAAAGTGTGTGTCATTAAAACATCAAGCATGAGCAAAAAGCTTTATAGATATCTAAGAGAAACAAGGTCAAAACAATTGGTGTTAGTCCCATGCACCTAATTCCTCCTCCTCCTCCTCCTCCTACTACTACTACTACTACTACTACTATTACTACACCACCACCACCACCACCATTACAATAGTAGTAGTAATAAAGGTGGTGGTGGCACATTATTAGCACATTTGTGTTAGGAATATATTTAATAGTAACAGTTGCTAAAAGTCACCAAGATTTATGTTAAGTTTATCATATTTGTTTTAGTTTTACCTTGGATAGATTACAAATTATGCTATAATGATGGCAAAAATATAATTACGCTTAAGACAAATATGGGAAGTTATGAGAGGCTATTTAGAGTTTGTAAATTATTATTCATTTTGGTCATATTATTGCTGCATTATTAACACTGAAGTGGATAACCTACTCTAAATTTGTGAAACATTTGAAGAAATTTGCAAAATAGTTTTGACAAGCAAGATTGTAAATGTGATAGCACAGTTAAAGCTGGTCTATTGGGTTCCAGTCCTACAAAATTCTCAAAATTCGTAATTGTATTAGTAAAAAACAGTGAAGTATATAAGAAAGTGAAATAAATGATAATTTGCCTTCTCATAAATTATTGTTTGTGTTATCATGTGGGGGGGGGGGGGGGAATAAAAAATAAAATATATAAATGAGCTGCATTTATGAAACAGAAGTAATGAAAATCAATCGACATTCCTACCGACTGTTGCAAGCTCACTCATAATCGGGTACTATGTGGCATGTTACCAAAAAAACACTGACACTGTAAGTGCATTTTATCCACTAGTAGCTAAACCGTGTATAATACATTTACCATTGAAAGGATTGATAAGTTTTACTGCTCCAAGGGAAAGTTTTTTGTGACTTATAAATAGCAAAATGTTTGGTGTAAGAGAATAAAAATAATGGAAAAATTAAAATTATGAAAGTAAGGAACGGCTTGCTGAGGAAAAAAGTCTGTCAATTCAAACTATTAGAAAAGATTACAAGCTGCGAATGTAGGCCTGTAAATAGCCGAACATAACCATTTCCAGTGAATGATCTGTGAAGTTGTACTGGAGGATGGATTCTAAGTAAAACAGCCCACACCATTACGGAGCCACCACTAGCTTGTACACTGCCTTGCTGACAACTTGGGTCCATGGCTTTGTGGCATCTGTGATACACTCAGACCCTACCATCAGCTATTGCCAATCAAAATTTTCTCTCACTTGACCAAGTTGCAGTTGTCCAGTCATCAAGGATCTAACTGTTAAGGCGATATGTTCATGTTATATGCTGCAGGCGATGGTGTGCTGTTGGAAAAGTCAATATACGCTCATCTGTCGTCATAGCCCATTGTGCCACATTTTCCTAAGTGACACTTTCATTGTATGTTCCACAAGGATTTTTCTTCTTCTTTTTTCCAGTTATTTCATGCATGAAGTGCAGGCATTGTTGTTGTTGTTGTTGTTGTTGTTGTTGTTAGGTTGTTTAAGGGGGACAAAACTACACAGGTCATCAGTCCCCCGCAGGCATTGTTAAAGTGTGTCATTCTTGACATTGTGGGTCTCAGAACATTGAACTCCTTCTTAATTTCCAAACTGGAATGTCCTAGGTGTCTACAACTAACTAGCATTCCGGGGTCAGTCTTTTAATTCCCATTGTGCAGCCGTAATCGCATCAAAAAACTTTTCACATCTATCACCAGAGTACAATTGACAGCTCTCGAGTCTAGAAATCCTTACTGAAGTTATAAGCAGTGCAAACATATAAATGCTGTTCCTCTGGTTATGTCTCTTGATGGATTGGTCTGTGGTTATGTGAGATCAGGTTTACCCTATAGGCTACTGCTGAGTAGAAAATTATTCTCTTACCAATTCAAGCCAACGGGTACTTCGTCTGTGGTGTGGTGTCTTTGGTGGCCCAGTTCCATGGTGAGCTGATGGCAAGATGCACCAACTTTGCCAATGCAGCATTCTTTTATATCTTGAGTACTTGATACTACCACCATCTTTATCTCTGCATATCACTTTCCCCCAACTTGTCACCTCACTGTATAATGGTCTTGCACAATGTCAGGTGTTCAGTGAGCACTTAAAAGGACACAGAGATCCCACACAATCATGGAAGGCAGCACTATCAACACTTAACAGACTTTGAAAGGTGGTCTTCATGTGGGTCCTTTATTTGGCTGGTTGGCCTTATTGTACAAATCCAGATTTATGGAGCATTCGGGCATTACTGTGGCTCAATGTTGTACTGTATCAGAATGTGAAGTAAGACATAATTGTCAACAAGGTTTCCATTAGCCTCATTTGACAACTGAGGATTGCCACATTGTGAACTGAGCACAACATAAGCCCTTTACATCTACACTTGCCATTCAAGAAACTCTGTGGAACATTTTGTGTTGTGCCATATTTTGGTTGGAAACTTAGCAGAATTATAACTATGATGGGGGCAGCATGGACAACTCGTGATTGGTATTGCATTTTGTTGAGCATTGAGTAGTAGTTTGACTACCCTGAAATAACAATTATTGGTGGGTATGAACTTACAAAATACTTGAGCTAACTTACAATATGGACAAAACACACACACACACACACACACACACACACACACACACACACACACACACACACACACACGACTCAAACCTTGTTGAAAAAGTGCTTCTACAAATGATAACCAAAATAACTAACTTGTCTTTACACAAGATCTCTCACCTTGTCTTGATGGGAGGACTGTGCTGTCTTTTTGGAACCTTTATATGAAGTTGGCATTGCAAGAAACTAAGGTCAAAAGTAGAAATAAAATTCATTTTGTGAAGATATCTATGATAACATTTTCAGATGAAACTGCTATGCTGTTCATTGGAATGAAAAGTCTACCAAACATGGAATACAATTTGAGTATAAAGCAACTATAGATGGAAGTTTTAATGAGCAGTAAAGAAGGTAACAGTCAAACTTAAACAAAAAAAATAGGCAGTCACTTAACAGATAAACAAAACTCTTCTTTGTTTTACCTTGGAAGCAAAATAATCCATGGCAGATAAAGCAGATAACCTAAAAAATAGAGAAGCATAGCAAAGAAAGTATTCTCCTCCAAAAGAAATATACTGTCGTTAGACATAACCCTTGCCCTCTTCACGACGCACGTGTCATCTGCTACACATGGAATAGGAGAGTTCGACTGCATGCTGAGCCCATGTGATCCACACGTGCAGATAGTTTGATCACCTTATGTGAGGTGCCCTTATCTACTGTAACAAGTTTCAGCACTTCGTGACCTCATTTCCCTGGAGAAACACATTTTCTACTAGTGGTTCTGAAGATGCCAAATGGGGAAAGAATTTTTGGA
Organism: Locusta migratoria; assembly: GCA_026315105.1. Classification (NCBI taxonomy): domain Eukaryota; kingdom Metazoa; phylum Arthropoda; class Insecta; order Orthoptera; family Acrididae; genus Locusta; species Locusta migratoria. The sequence goes on along the minus strand of CM048755.1, from coordinate 360,907,823 downwards.
GATGATATGTCTGAAGCACAGTATTGCATGAAAATTGCAGTCTATTGGAGTACTGTGTAAGAAGAGGGAGCATTTGATATGATTTATAACTGGTCACTGAACATTAATTGGATAGGTAATATAGGTAATGAGTTTCTTCAAACAGTTGGCCAGGGAAACACTAACACAATAGACAAAATTCTAGAAAGTTTCATAAGCCAAGGTAAACTCGAATCTTATTAGGGAAGAATGGGGACTTAAATAGGCAACAAATAATTGCTTTTTCTTCAAGTGCTACTCTGACATAGAGTAGCAACGGAGGATAAATTTTGCCTGACTGAACCATCATTGATGATATTGTGTTGTAAGTGTTGATGTGTTTGGTTATAAATCTATCCTCAGAGTTGAGTTCAATCTTCCTCTTGTCAGAATCAAGCCAACCAGATTAGGTTTCCAGAAATTTCCCTTAATTGCTTAAGGCTAACTGTAGCACTGGTTTCTTTAGAAAATTGTTAACTGTCTTCCTTTCTCCTTCTTATCCAAATGTAGCTTGTATTCAATTTATAATGACCTTCTTGTTGAAGTTATGTTCAACTTAATCTGCCTTCCATCGGCAAGTTAGCGTTCCCTGCTGAGCAGTAGCTAATAATATTTGAAAAAAGCTCAATGAAGACTTTCAAATATTCCACAGTTCATAATTTTTAATATTCCAATTAAATTTTTTCAAATATTTGAATGGCTTTATTAGTTTTATGAATCCTCAAACTGCCTTAAATAGTAATGGGTAGCACTGCAGTGTGGCTGCAGAGGCCCTCGAAGATGTATGGGCTCTAATCACATTCAGCTTCTCTCATTGTTTTATGTGGTGCAAATTTTTGTTTGTTAGTTGGGCATAACTGTGATTTGACAGTATATATGCAATGCAGTGAAATTTATAACTTTATAATTGTTACATGTTGTAGTGTGTATGCATGCAGGTTGAAAGTATGTTTCGAAGGGAATGAGTATTGTATTCTCTGCTGTTAGTGAAGTAATTAATAGTGTTAGCTACATCCTAATGAGCTACAGTACAGACAGACAGCTTCAGGTGACAAAATACAACCACAGACAGGTACAGATGCAGAAATGTCTAAGGTGAGCAGCATTAAATTAGATGTACTGCCTCTCACCCACTCCAACTGGTTTCAATTCAAATATGTTTGATTCTTGTTGTACTGGTGCGAAAAGCCCTCATCGCAAGACTCGCACCGGTGTGGAGAATGGGGGCTAAGACCCGCAAGGCAGAAGGGACCGCAGAATCGTAGACCAGGCTCCCGTAATCGAGCCGCGACTGAATAAGAGCCTTGTAAAGATGCAGGAGGGTGGAATGAGCTGCTCCCCAACCAGTATGGCTGAGGCGTCACGGGATATTTAAATGCCGCCAACAATTCTGTCTGAGCTGACGTAGGTGTGGCACCGTTCTTAGAAAGCGATGTGTTTCCTAGAACTGAAGGAGTTCACCACCTAGGTAGAGCTCTGGGTCAGGGTGAACTACCTGACAGCGACAGAAGTGCATTACATTGGTTCCTTGCGCGGAGAACTGAAATCCACGAGTAGAGGCCCATGAGTGGGCCTTTAGGATTGCACCCAGCAGGCGTTGTTCAGCTACACCGATACTAATGGAGCTGAAATACAGGTAGAAGTCATCGGGGAACAAGGAGCAACTGACAGATGACCCCACAGTTGCAGCAAGACAGTTTATAGCCACTAAAACCAATGAAACACCAAGGACAGAGCCCTGTGGGCCACAATTCTCTTGAATACGAGGGAGGGGTGCGGGGGAGCTAAGAGAGGCTCCAATCCTCACCCGAAACTAGCGGTGGGAGAGAAAATTCCAGATAAAAATAGGAAGGGGCCACATAAGCCCCAGTCATGCAACATAGTCAGTAATATGGTGGCGCCAAGTGGTATCGTATGCCTTGCGAAGGTCAAAAAATACCGCAACCAAATTCTCACGCCTAGCGAAGGCGGTGCAAATAGCCGGCTCCAGTTGCACGAGGTTGTCAATGGTAGAGCGGCCTTGGTGGAAGCCCCCCCTATTGTGGAGCAAGTCTCCTCGCTGAAGCTGGAGTTCCCCCCTCTGTGTTTCCGCCGGCAATAGTTGTTGGTGTCCCCGGGTCCATGCTTTACCCTGCCATCCAAACCACAGGCTCCTCTTCCCAACTGCTGCACTCCCTTCCCCACGGCAATGACCCAGGTAGGGTCTCCCGATTGCGGTCTGTGTCCGTTCCCTCCTCTCATCACTTGATTACCTTCACCTCTCTCCTTGTTTCCACTACTTTCCCCATATTGTTACAACTGGTACATCATACATTTAACAATATTATAGTCATGCTTCCATTAAACACATGGTTTCAGCACACGGAGGAAAGATGGTACAAAAATTTTGGGTGCAGGTGGTTATTATGGCTAGATATCACATTTCCAGATCACATGTTTTACCTCTACACCCAGATGTTTTTGACATATGTTGTCTGTAACTAGAGACAAGACTTACTACAGGTACACGGCAGTCCTCCGGTGTTGTCATATTGTGAAGGCAGCTGGACCTAGAGCATATCAGTGTCTTGCACCAAAGTCGTGATTGGCATGGACTTTGACTCAGTGGCATCCGGCTGCCGGTCGCGTTTGTCTGAGTGCACGTGGAGTGCCAAAAAATTCATCCTGTGAAGGCCTATATATTCTGTGTATTAGAAGATACATTGAAATATTTAACTATCAAAGAGGGGGCTTCCTTTGAACCAAGTTCTACTTTTAGGACATGTCAAGGAAATGAAACACTAGAAATCAAACGAGATCCTTTTTAGTTTGGTTTTCTGAGTGTAAAGTAATTGAATTCCTTTGCATTGATATCGATTACTGATGAATTATATTCTAAATAATAAAGTGTTTGTGTCTTGGTGTATTTAATTAGGAATTTAATGTGTTTGATACAGTGGGATATGTGTGTATGCAATTACAGATGAAGTACATTAGTGATAGAATTTGCACATGTTGTCGGGCGTGATCATTCTTTGTAGTATTAATAATATTTTTCTACCAAGATTGTGTTGTATTTTATAACTTATGTTATTATCTCATAACTGGTTTTAAGAGAGAACCTGCTATCTTCAGATTTTGTGGAATAATTTATGAAATATGTATCTTCCCCCAGTGGCAGATAAAGAATTTTTTTCTGGGAGGGGGACGCACGCACGCACAAGCCTGATGAGGGGGAACATGTCCTTAAGGGCTTTGTGAGACTAATAATAATAATAAAACACACACACACACACACACACACACACACACACAGGGAGGACTCTCACCTCTCACCTCTGGCCTCTGGTGGGAGTGGCCACATACTCCACGACATTGTGTCCCAGATCACACGGCCATTCCCATGCGGCGCACATGGTTTGATAAATTATTAAACTTTACACTGTTTAATGTGGTTGAATCATTGTAATTTTTTTTTAATTGTAGGAACTTGAGAATGACGCCATAGTGTGTCGAAACTAGTAGTGCAATGGTAATTAGATGGAAGTATATTAATTTGACAAGTGAAGATGATTTTACCTGGTGATGCCAGCAGCACAAAACATCTGCACTACTTGAAGGACATAAATTTATTTCGGATTGCTGACAACGTTATGCTGCCTCTAGACGCGAAATATTACTGCACACATTGTTACGGGTAACATTTCCAACACTGCGAAGCTAGCTGCCTTCTGCTTGCTGGTGCCCCCCCCCCCCCTCTTCCCCCCGGCAGTCATGGTACACGCCTCCTGCCGCTGCAAACAGCCAGCGCACAAATCGTCAACTTCCCTTGGATGAACAGTACAGTAAAAACAGTATCCTAAAAAATTGCCAAATTATGGGTCACAAACAAACAGCCAGTAAATACAAGTATGTTGCGCTAAGTTTTGACATTCCCTCAAAACCTAAGATCAGATTTCCTGTGTTTGTGTTGTACTGAATCAATTTCTTCTTCATTCTTTATAAAGTTGCTATGCAAAATGAGATACGTTTTCAAGAAAGTTTTTGCAATCAACAAAATTACTCTTGAAACTTCCTGATTAAAATTGTGTGCCAGAAATGAAAGTTGAACCTGGGACCTTTTTGTCTTTCACTGGCAAGTGCTCCACCATCTGATCTATCCTGACACGCTTCAGACCGTCGACAAAACTTTACTTCTGCCAGTACCTCGCCTCCTACTTTCCAAACTTCACAGAAGTTCTCCTGTGAACCTTTCAGGACTAACATTCCTCATTCTGGAAACATCCCTTAGGCTGTGGCTAAGCCATGTCTCCACCACATCCTTTCTACCAGGAGTGGTAGTCCTACTTCTGTGAAGTTTGGAAAGTAGGAGGTGAGGAACAGGCAGAAGTAAGGTTGATGATGGACTGTGAAGAGTGTCGTGATAGTTCATACGGTAGAGCGCTTGCCCACGAAAGGGAAAGGTCGCAGATTCGAATCTCGATTTCAGCACACAATTTTAATCTGCCAGGAAGTTACATATCAGCGCACACTCAGCTGCAGTATGAAAATTTATTTTGAAAATTACACTTGACTGTGTATCAAGAAGAATTTCTACTACATTGAAAATCCTTTGTATCTGATGTGTGGGGAAAATGCAGTTAAAAATTTAAATTTGCTCCTATAACTGGAAAATTGAAATGTGGAGCTTCAAATAAAACTTTATAATGTGTGGAAGTACCATTTCTTAGTGTCTTGGAAAAGAATTTGATAAACCGTTTACCAAAGGCATCTCGATGCGCCAGCCTGAATGCAGCCCTTGAAATTCAGTTTTTTTTCGACATAAGTAAATCCTTTAACTTCATTTATGTATGAGTAAAACATATGTAATAGCTCATTTATCTCCCAAGCAATCACGAAACAATAAACAACTTTTATTTACTTTTATCGTAAATTACTGTACTGACAGAAAAGAGCAAGAAGCAATTAAATGGCAGCATAACACAAAAAGTCAAATTACGTTATGTTAACTACAGTGATTTTGCATTTTTAAACTCACAATTACATGCTGCCTGTAAGTGAAAGTTAATTATTCTAATGCTAAGACTCTGTCTCTCTATTTTTCGTCAGGCTGTGTTGGGGAGGGGGAGGCATGTGCCCCTGTGGCACCTGCCCCCCCCCTCCCCGAATCTGCCCTTTCTTGTCCCCACAATGAGTGTGTACATCTCAGTATTAATTCAACAGGGTCACATAGGCTTGTCATTAGCATTAAATGAGATAGACAAACAATCCATAGATCCATAGCTTGGAGTTTAAAGGCGGGTTTGTCCCCCTGATCACATTCTCTGTGGTCACGCCATATCCAACGATACTGGATCTACAACAACAAAACGTAACACTTACATTGACGTTTCAATGTATAAATGCAATAAGAGAACATCACTGCTTGATTCAGCTATTGTGAAGCTGCTGCTGTTAACACTGTTGGTCATTGATGCAATGATAATTATGGCAGCTGTGTCCTATGATGTGAGATTTCATCTATTTCAGTGATGGGGGGGGGGGGGAGAGGATTGGCGTGTGTGTGTGTGTGAGAGAGAGAGAGAGAGAGAGAGAGAGAGAGAGAGAGAGAGAGAGAGAGAGAGAGAGTGAGAGAGAGGTGGAGGGAGGGGGAGGGGGAAGATTGGGGGTGGGGAGAAGGGGATTACGATCTTGCAGTGTGCTACAGGGAAATAGGTCGGTAGCTTTTGAAAATATTGGAGACATGGTTGGTATTCTTGTCATGCGTTTCATTGGAAGTATGACCTTGTAGTATAAATTCTTTGTCAAAACTGTCAGAATCTGTTAATGTCACAGAAGGCTTAGGATAAGCTTTTTAAATTTATATGACTAGACAGAAGATAGAAAAAGGGGTGTGAAAAGATTGGAATAATTGTTAATGATTTTAGGGGTTTTCATTGAGTTTTACTTTTAAAGCCATACTAACACAAGGTGAAAACTATCTTGAGTTCATAAAATAAAAATATTGCTGTTGCATATAAATTATATTTAATGATGCGAGCACACACTTAACTGTATTACTAATATTAAAAACAGTATGAATTAAACCTATGAAATAAATAAAGTAACAGTGCTTTTACAACCATACCCTGTTCGTTTTTTCCAAAAAAAAAGCACTCTGAGAACTTTGGAATTTTATTCAGAGATGATATGCCGCTGATTCACCAACATTTCACTATAGTATGAACATAGTTGGAGTTTATATTTGAACACAACAAATAGTGTTGTCACATTGCAGTTATGAATTCATTGTTTTCAATCATTGTAACTTGTCACTCTTTTGTTAGTCCCACATTTGTGTTATTCTCTTATCATCCTGAGTATGTTGTTAGCCACATTGGTTTCTTGTTTAGAACAGGCTTTGTACATAACTTTTTAGGTTGTAAAATTTTCCTTCTGAAATGAGCATTCATATTTATTTCAGTTGGTGAGTTATTTTACTCATATATTTTATTCAGAGATATATTAAAGTCATTCGGCAAGCCATCTGAATAGATCCCATGACCTACTAGTGGTTGCGACCCACATTTTGGGACCACTGCTCTGTATTGTGAAGCAATTCCCTTCAGAAAATTTACATGACAGAAACCTGTTTTTCTAAGTGCACATGAGACTCTTTGCCATGTCACCTTCATTCAACTTAATTGCCACCACTACATGGTTGAAAGTAGACTCTAGAGCTGGGAACACACGTCATACTTAGTTGTATGTCCATAAGAGTTATAAGCCTAGTTTGAAAGTACCGCCTAGTAAATACCAATGTTTCACTACCTGCTGTGAAATATTTTTTGTTAGTATTTAATAAGAAAATTCCTGCTGTAATTCCAAAACTTCATTTTGGCAGTAAATTTCAACACTGAATCTGTTAATATTTACACACACACACACACACACACACACACACACACACTTCACTGTCTAATGAGTCAACTTTGTGCTGATAGTTTGATCTTTTTGTATAACCCAGGGTAGGCTGATTTGTTACATTATCAGATGCCATGAGAATTTGTGTATTGGTCAAACTGTATTATGAGTTTTTGTATTTATACTACTACACACTGAAATTATTTGTCAACTTATGCACTGCATTGAGGATTGTTCTAAGGTGATGTGTGACAGGCTGTAACTATCCACTTTGTTGACATTTTTCTTACCTTTTCTATAAACAATCTGTTTATTAAATGTCTCCCACTACAAAATGCAGCCTTCAGAGACGAGCTGCGATCATGCTGAAGTTTAGCAGGGAGAGGTGTTTCGATGATAAACTCACTACAAAATAGTGATGAGTCATCTCGACAGTTTTGAGTGTTTCAACCTGATTTTTCATGCAGTAATGATCCCTAATAGTTCCAAACCTTGATCCCCACTGAGTCTAAGGGTTTTATGTGTTACTTTCACCTCTTTTGCCTCTGGCAAAGTTACTGATGTGAAAAATTTGGAGTAACACTGTGGTTCAGAAGCTACATCAAACTGTTGGTCCCCCTATAACTGACTGGGTAAAACACACACACACACACACACACACACACACACACACACACACACACACTCTTGCCAGTGTGTCCCTGTGTGGGCTTTTTGGGAGACATACATAGGACATTAATTACCTCAAGGAACACATGCTCTCGGAACCTCAACAGAAGCCCGTACTGCAATACGAACATCTGTTGTGCAGCTTCTATCTCCTTCCGCTCTGTATCCATGGATGTGTCATGGATTGTCATCAGTCTCGCCTCATTTTGTCGTTTCGTACCTGCAGCGATGTTTTACTTTATTTTTGAAATGTATTGTCACCTTTCTTTAGAGCTTTGACTTTTGCTTGCAGGCACTAAGGAAAACATTGATTTGTATTGTACCACAAACTCTAATCTTCTTTACTAGAAGAGTTTTGACAGTTACTGTATTGCTGTAATGATTGTTTTGATAAATTTGTTTCCATGTGTGAAAGTGAGATGGAAGTACAGAAAGTATCTTGGAGTTTTATTCCTTACCCAGTATCTATTTCTATATTGGATATGTATTCATTTTCACAAACCACGTGAAGAAGCAAACCCAAGTTGCCGACTACATTGGAAAACCTGTTACTTTCAGGGAGCTATTTTTACCCGGAATAATGTGGGAAATCGCGGGAAATTTTGGCAGTTTAATAAAATCAATTTTGTGTTTTTGATCAGAATTGTGGGGAATTTTGTGTTTTGGATTGTTGTGCTGTTGATGCTACCTGCAATGGTGATTTGCATTGCAGTACTGTTTGATAGTGTAAGAACTGTAATTTTTAAACAGTTGAGATTCTAATATTTAAATTTGTCAATTAAAAGTTGACTCTTTGTGCAGTGGCTATTGGGATGGCCTTGCTTCCACATTTCAACTGATCGAGGGGTGACAGGCAGTGAAGAAAAGGCAGTGACTACTGTTTCTCACATGCTGTAATCATTAGCCTTAATATTGTGTACATTAAACACATTGGACCTTGGGACAACTGACTGTTCAGTTTGCTCACCTTTGGCAGCACCTATAAAACATAAAGATATCAAGGTCATAACCTCAAATGAATAAATGTAACTTCATCTTGAACTTAAATTACCATTTAATCCAGACAACTTTTTTTTCCCCCAACACCTGAAGTTAACATGGGAATCGTTACATACCTCTTGTAAACTGAAACTGATGTAGCATTGTATTGTATATAAACAGGAAACCAGCTAGATCTGTGTTTGCATGGTATCACAACACACGTATTTAAATTTTATGCATGCTGTTTGGAACTTTTGTCTTTTAATACCCTACAGTGAGTTATCTCCTAGTGGTTTTTCTGCTTGTAATTAACTGCTTAAATGTTTGCAAAGATTTATGTACGTCAAAGGTAGTAAAATATTGTCATTGTTCTGCCTTAATGAAAGGGTATATGGTTCAAGGTCAGTAGAAGATTGTGGAAAGACCTCGTATGCTTAGAGTAGCTACCCTGAAACCATACATCAGTTGTCCATGATTATATATCTGTAAACAAAGCTCCCTCATTCCTTCAGTAAGACAAAGCCCTAGTTCACATTTGTACATGGTCTGAAATTTATGTTGGAGGTACTTCGGGCAGGTTATATTTAGTAGAGCACATTGCTGTAATTAGGAATTGTTTACAGTGTGGTTATTTGAAAACTTTCACTCTCATATCCTTTTACCTTTTTGAAGTATAGTGGAAAAGCTCATTACAGGAGACTGGGACTCCACACTTCAGTATTGTTCAAAATGTTTTAATGTTGTCTGACATGCTAGGATACAATAGTTCCTTACTGTAAAAGAGGAGAGTCAGTGTTTGTCAGCACACTACCATAAGAATATAGTCTTGGACAAGAGGTCGATTTGGACGAATATGGGGAAGCAGAAAAAGCTTAAACTTCATGTAGGTTCAGTCAGTTCAGCATAACTGCAATATCATTCAGAAGTCGTTTTTGTTTGGAGTAGTGTGGCATCACACGATTGTGTACAGACACTGCTGACCATGTTTTGATATTCTGGAGTGTTGTTAATTATGTACAGTAGAACCCCGTTTTTACACTTTTCAATGGACTTCAATAAAATGCTGTAAAATGTGGGACATAATGCTTTAAATAGTAAAATATGCTTTCTGGATCACCCTTGCATTTTCATAGTTTGTGATATATGTACGTAATAGGCATCAAAATACTCACAAGGAAGTTTATTTATTATGTGATTAAGATTATCCAAATTTTTACTATTTTAAGTGCCAGGTGGAACTGGAATTGGTAACTTCATAAGAAGTAGAAATTTTGACACAATTTCATTCATCATAATAGACTTTGTCAGCAAGCCTTTAACTGGCATTAATTATTTACATAGTAAAACTGCAAAAGTTCCATTCTTTTTGTATTTTTTGATGTTTCGGGTGGCAATATTCGAGAATTCATTCATGTTGTTGAGTGCAAATATATGCACAAGTATTTTTTGTGATGTTTGCCTAGGGTTAGCATCTCACACTATAATGGCTGTTTTTTTTTAGGTTATAATATACAGTGCCCCCTTCAATTTGCAGAAAAACACCCAGAAGCAAACCATCAGTCTTAACATTTATAAAACGTCACAAAAATACTTGGATAAAACTTTGCATTTCACAACAAGAATAAATTCTTGAAATCCATCATGCAAAGTATGAAAAACTACCAGTTGCATAAACAAAGTCAAGCTCACAATCGGCGCGGTGGCCAAAGGGATACTATACTCCCATCGGCCACCATGTTGTGACTCAACTAGGTGCATACTGCAATCAGTGAAACACGAAATACACATTTGAATAAATTCAAAGTATCAAGAAACTTGACTCCGTGACGTACTTGAGCGCCGAAAGCCGTACCAGTGTCAATTCGTGTCAATTACGTAATTTTTTTCTTCATGAACATGGTTTCAAAAAGTATAAAATGTGGGAAAAGGATAAATATGTTAACACAAAAACAGGAGCGAATTAACATTGTGTACATAGGAAATTTGACGGGACCGACAAAATATTGTATAAATGTCAGGAAATCGTAAAATCCGGAAACGTAAAAGTGGGGTTTTACTGTAGTTATATATGCCAGTAAAAATATTGTTTTGTTCTATGGTAGCCAGTGACTACAATATTCTAGGTCAGGTAAACGAATATTGTATGCATACATTTTAAAGTTTACTGGTAGAATATGGTTGCACCAAAGTATACTACTTTTGTTACATTATATTAACAATTTAATTTGTGATCTTTAAAAGTAGTATTAAATAACTATGTACTGTATAATAATGGAGGAGAGATAGCAACTCGACATAAAGATGTTTGTTGAGCCACTGACAGGCACAAAAGAGAGAATCACATTTACACAACTTAAATTTTTGGCCATGGCATTCACCAGAAATACACACACACACACACACACACACACACACACACACACACACACAATCACCCTGAACAGTTATCATACACAACCACCATCTCCGGTCGCTCTAGTGCTACAAGCATCGTGACAGTGAGTGTAGAGGTGGAAGGGTGCTGGTAAGGATGGGGATGGAAAGTTCTGTGTTGCATGATGGATTGTAAATGCTCTGATAGACGGGAATGTGAGTTGCAGTGAAGAGAAGGTGTGGGAGAGAATAAAAATGAGGTGTAGAGGAGTGTGGGGAGGATTTGAAATGATAAATAAATAAATTAATAAGTAATTCAGGGGATATTGTAAGGGGTGACTCCTAGTTAGAATGAAGAAATTAATTGGAAGGATACAGGATAATGCGTGGGAAAGAGGGGGTGGGGTGTTGGGCATAAGGTGTAGGGATGGCCAGTTATCTTAGGTTGAGGCCAGGGTAGTTGCAGTACCGCAGAATGTGTTGAATGGAGGACTCCCATTGGTGTAGTTCAGAAGAGCTATTAGTGGGTGTGGGGGGGGGGGGGTGTCCAGGTGGCTCGGGTATTGAAGCAGCCACTGAAATGTGTTGTGCTCAGCCACATGCTGTGCCACAGGGTGGTCCATCTTGGTTCTTGCCACAGTTGGACAATAGCCATTCATTCTGATGGTCAGCTGGTTTGTCGTCATACCGATGTAAAAATCTGTGCAGTGATTGCAGTGGAGTTGGTATGTCTCATGGCTGCTGTCACAGGTGGTCCAACTTCTCATGGGGTAGGATTAGTCTGACGGGACTGGAATAGGAAATGCTCGGTGGGTGGATTGGGCAGGTTTTGCAGTGTGGTCTTCCACTGATAGGGGAGGAGGAGTGGAGGTTGTAAAGGAATGAGCGTAGGATGTCCTAGTCCTGAATCCAAAATCATGAAAATATCATCAATGAACTTGAACCAGACCAGGGGTCCAGTTGGCTAGGATGGTTTTCTCTAGGTGGCCCATAGATAGTTTGGCATAGGAGGGTGCCATAAAGGTGCCAATGGCTGTACCACAGATTTGATTGTATACTTTTCCTTCAGAGGAAAAGTAATTCTTCATTAATATGTAATTGGTAAGGGTTATAAGGAATGACGTATTGGGCTCAGTCTGAAGGACGCTGGGAAACATAGTATTAGAATCTAGCAAGGCCGTCGGTATCTAGGATATTGGTTTGTGGGGAAGTTACCTTAACAGTGGCAAGTAAGGATCCAGAAGGTAAAGGAGTGCGGATGGGGCAGAGTCGTTGAAGGAAGTGGTTGGTATATGGGATGTGGAAGGCTAGGTTTCGAACAATTGTTGGAGGTGCTGGTCACCAAGGGCCGAAATTCTTTCAGTGGGAACACAGTAACCAGCTTTAATTGGGTGTCCATGATTGTTGGATTTTTGGGAGCTTGTGAAAGTGTGTGTGTGTGTGTGTGTGTGTGTGTGTGTGTGGGAGGGGGGTGTTGGAGTGAGGAGGAAGATGGATTTGGGGGAAAGGTTCTGGGAACGGCCATAAGATTTTAGCTGGGATTGTATGTCGTGTTGGACTTCTGAGATAGAGCTGTCCTGGCACAACTTGTAGGACAATTGACATAGGTCTCCTGTCAAGTAATCACTGTGATTCATGACAACAGTGCCGGGACCTTTGTCTGCAGGAAGGATGATTAGGTTGGAATCTGTTTTGAGGTTGTGTAATGCTGCCCTTTCTTCTGCTTAAAGTTTGGTATTCTTTGGAAGATTTTTGGGGAAGGAAGGTGGATGCCATGTTGGAAGTGAGGAATTCCTGGAAGGTGACCAGTGGGTGGTTAGGTTGGAGTGAGGGAGGGGGGGGGGGGTCACGGTTAGATTCTGTTGTGGATTGGAAGAGGCAGTGTTCAATGTTGGAATTAGATTGGCTTTGATTAGGGGCATTGGTGGCAAAAGAGTTTTTCCACTGTAAGGATTGGCATAAGGGGAGGAGGTTTTTGAGAAGTCCAACATGGTTAAATTCAGGCGTGGTGCTGAAGGTGAGACCTTCGTATAGGACTGAAACTTTTGTGGGACTGAGGTTTTTGGCAGAAAGGTTAAAAATGGTATTCTGCAGTTGTTTAGACTTCGGGTATTGTAGAAAGTTGGTGGGAAGTAGAAAAGGTCTGCTGGGCAAGATGTAGGTGTTTTGAGGGAGATTTCCCATGCCTTATCCCCACCCATCACCAATAACCAGCCGCAAAGGAATGTCGTCCTTGTCACGCAATATCACCATGGACTGGAACCATTAAATCATATGCTTCATCAGGGTTTAATTACGAGAGTCGTCCACAAAGTAATTTCCATTTCTCTTTCTATCCGCGGCAGCACTATGATCACAGTTCAGAGGATGCGCTGCACTTACCCTAACTCTAGGAGAAGACATGTACGCAATTTTCAGATCGCTGCTGCTGACGACGTGTGCTTTGTAGTGCTTCTTTATGATGTCAGCTGTAATTGAAAATGCCGCCACGTGTGAAATCAGATCTGTGATTCATTTTCTATATGCAAAGAAAGTTAAACCAAAGGAAATTCATTGGCAAATCTGCGAGGTTTTCAGACAAAATGCTATAAGTGATCAAATTGTAAGATGATGGGTCAGATGTTGAATGAAGGATGTGATCAAGTGCACGATGAAGAACGAAGTGGATGCCCATCTGTGGTTACTGATGAACTGTTTTACACAGTTGAAGAGAAGATTAAGCACATCTGTAAGTTACACTTGGTGCCCTTTCTATGGAAGTTCCGCAAATCTTACAATCACTAATCCATGAAATTGTTTCTGAAAAACTGAAATTTCGAAAACTTTGCTCACAGTGGGTACCCAAAATTCTTAATGAACAACACAAAAAACAATGCATGGGCAGTGCACTTCAGTTTCTGACACACTACAAGGAAGAATGTGATGGTTTTCTTTCTTGGATAGTCAGGGGGGATGAAACTTGGGTATTGTGTGACACCCCTGACACAAAATGGCAATCAATGGAATGGAGGCACACTTCATCCCCAGAATCTTGACACCCTGAAAAGTCGTGTGCACCTTTTTTTGGGACAGAAAAGGCATTTTGCTGATTGATTTCTTACCACAAGGCCAAACAATTTGTGCATATGGTGACTGCAAGAGCATTAAGAAATGGCAATTTTCAATACAGAACAAGTGCCGAGGATTACTGTAAAAAGTTTTCTTCTTTTTCTTCCCCCCATGATAATGCCCGACGTCACACGGTAAATGTAACCAAATAACTCTTACAGGAATTTCACTGAGACATGTGTGATCATCCTCTGTGCAGCACAGACCTCGCTCCTAGCGATGTTCATCTATTCTTACACCTAAAATCTATCCTTGGTGGTCAACACTTCAACAATGATGATGAGCTGAAAGAACATGTAATCACATAGTTGAATACACAGGCAGCAACCTTCTATGAAGAAGCATACAAAAACGTGTGCCACGATATGACAAGTGCTACAAAATTTCGGAAACGATGTAGAAAAGTAGTTTAACAGTTGTACATTTTTGCACAATAAATTTTTTTCCTGTATCTGTACACATTTCTTATGTATAAACAAATGGAACTTACTTTATGGACATACCTCGTATATTTTTAGAAAACATGATCACATTGTTGATTATATGCTAACAGAAGATGATGCCATAGCCCATCAAAACAGGTCATAAATAAAATAAGTAAACATACTGCAATCTTGGCGTTTTTTCTTTTGGAGATAATCTATTTGATTATCTGTCATTCTGCCCTGAAATGATACATCCTATCCAAGATCCTTCCGACCCCTCCTAAAGTTGGGTTCCGTCGCCCGCCCAACCTCCACAACATCCTAGTCCATCACTATACCACTCCTAATCCTAGCCCCTTACCACAGGGTTCATATTCCTGTGGAAGACCACAATGCAAAACCTGCCCAATCCACCCACCTAGCACTTCTTGCTTATCCTACCCCATCAGAGGTCGGGCCACCTGTGAAACCAGTTGTGTAATTTACCAAGTCTGCCACAAAAATTGCAGTGTTTTACGTTGGTATGACGACGAGCCAGCTGTCCATCAGGATGAATGCCCATCATAAAACTGTGGCAAAAAGAAAGATGGACCACCTTGTGGCACAGCATGTGGCTGAGCACAACGTTCCTGATTTGAATGGCTGCTTTACTACCCGAGCAATCTGGATTCTCCCCTCCATTACCAGCTCTGATGGGAATCGTCCCTTCAACACATTCTATGGTCCCGCAACCATCTGGGCCTCACCTATTTTGCCATGCCTACATCTTATGCCTAACATCTGCCGCTGCCCCCCCTTTCCCCCCTCATTCTCCTGTATCCTTAAAATTCATGTCTTCCTTCCAACTGATTGTCACTCTTAACGATATACACTTATTCATTTCTTCTTTTAAAATTTTTATTTATTCAATCTTTTCCTTTTTGATGATGGCAAATACCCCCCTACCCACCTCCCTTTTATCCTCTCCTGCCCTTTCTCTTCACTGTATTCAATACTGCAACTCACATTACAGCCTATCAGAGCCTTTACAATCCATCATGCAATGTGGAATTTTCCATCCTTACCCTTACCCAATATTCTTCCTCATCCTCTCCCATCCTCACTCACTGTCAAGTGCTTGTTGTACTGGAGCGGGTGGAGATGGTGGTTATGTGTGTATAGTTGTCAGAGTGATTGTGTGAATTTGTGTGTTAGCAAATATGGTATGCATTGGTAGCTGATTTTTCCTCTTTAGCTGAGTATGGTACAATAGTATCCAGAATTTCTCTTGCCAGTGTGTTTTTTTGTGTACTTTGAATCTTCAAGTCCCTAATAGCTAGTGCATGTGTGTTGTCTGTGGGGAAGGGGGGTGTCGGGGTCAAGGAAGGATGCAGGCACAACCGTGTCTGTGATAGTCTACATCCATTCCACTTTATTTCCTAATCAGTGGCTTCTGTGTTTCAGAGAACTTCTTTCTGATATGTTGTAGACATCTTGGAAATCCGATAAAAATGTTGACCCATTAAAATGTCCCATTTGGTGGTTTTAATCATTCCTTTCATAATGCCAATCACAGTTGTTTACCAGCTTTCTGATAGACACGTTCAGAGTGAATTGAACTATGGTAGTGTTATTATAGCTTAAAGGTATCATTACTGTGTTAATTAAGTTGATTCGAGGTAAAGCTTTCCGTTTAATTGTTAATTTCAACAATTTTGTATACCATAAAGCAGGAATTTGCAACCTTTGCTGACACGCGCACCTGATTAACATACATATTCCATTGTCACATAATGCAATAGCAGTGCTCTCGGCACATAGTTGAAACCTAGTCTTCTTTGGTGCCTCCTACACAACACAAAACACACATGCTTCCAAACAAACATCTTTGATGGCAAATTCATTTGCAGTCTTTCAGTCTTTATGTCTGTACTTCATGAGTATTGCTAC
Source organism: Locusta migratoria (assembly GCA_026315105.1). Taxonomy (NCBI): domain Eukaryota; kingdom Metazoa; phylum Arthropoda; class Insecta; order Orthoptera; family Acrididae; genus Locusta; species Locusta migratoria. Next base: position 360,891,438 of record CM048755.1, on the reverse strand, counting down.
TTCATTTATGAAATTTTATAACAGCTGTCTTGACAACTGCTCTTATAAAATTGTTATGCCATAATGCCTGAATCATTAACAAATGAGAAAGTTTTGAAATGTATCTTATATAGTAAATAACACCACAAAACATTGAAATTTATTGATTACAGAACAATTAAATTGCAAACTTACTTTCACAGCATTTTGTATGTACTGGTGCAGATGTAAATTATCTCTCTCACCCCCCCACCCCCCTTTAAAAATGTGATGATCAAAATTGTTCGTCCAACAATATGTATGCCACTCAACATGCTGATGCTTCAGTGAAAAATTGATGCCTGGCAGTTCACCTTTTGATATCTATAGTACAGCACTTACTAGAAAGGTTCACTGCAGAAAGTACCATGTATTTGAGTTGAAGAACTGGAGATGCACAGAAGTATGTCCAATAACAGCTATCTACTGCCTGTTGCCCACTAGTGCCATAAAAGTGTATAGTACTGCACCTACAGACGCAACTGTACATATCCTACTTGTCTACTTAATCCTGCAGAAGAGAGGAAAAGTTACAGGAGAAGAAATAATGTGTTGGTTCCCTATGATATAAAGTAGTATTAATTGTAATTTCAGGTATGGCTGTTTCCGTACTTTATTTGTGCTGCTGTAGTGATGGTTAATTAGTATTTGATAAAATCATGCATGCTTTGCTTGGTAGAAATTTTGTTGTTGGTGGCAGTTTAGTAGTGAAAGTGCACAAAATCTTTTGTTTCATAGATGGTAATTTATTTTGCATTGTAGTGCTTCTGTCTGTATGTGTCTTAAATTTATTTAAGTAGCTTATTGTTAAATTGTGTCTGTTCTTCCTTAGGGTAACTATTATATGTAATATTAATGTTAGTTGTATATAACATGGTTTCCAGAAATTTTGTAAAACAACATTAACAGGACGTTCTCAGAAATGCTTATCTGTGTTCTTCTGTTGATCTTCAGTATTGAGAATGTTGTGATTTGTACAGTTAGCTCTTGTATGCATTATACTTCTCACTGAGAAGTTTTTGTAAATGACTGGAGTACAGTAGTCATTTGCAGATGTGGAACATTTATTTTTACCATATATTATTTTTACAACTCACAGGATTGAGACATTTGATATCATTTTTGGGGTTAATACATATGATGTTGCACTGATGTTTACGTATTTGTTACAAATGGGTGGCTTGTCTGGGGATATATTGGTACTATGATAAAAATTCTCTCAAAATAAAATAAATATATTAAGAGGAGACACAAGTACAGGGTGTCCGCAATTAGTGTTCCAGTATGAAAATGCTGTGGGAATAAAACCATTGTTCCAGATGACTTCAGAGATCCACTACGGCAATTTTGTACCAGATTGCATTGGGAGAAATTAGTTTTTAATTGCATGGTTAGAAGAGAGAAGAAAAAGGCACTTAAAAAGCCCAGAAAGGGATTTTTGTTTAACCTGAGGCTAATAGTGGCATAAAAAGCAAAATCACATTGGTTTCTAATTGTCACGAGAGTTGCACAGGACATGTCCAGTAGGTTGTTTGTCACCACAAGTTGAAATCTAGAAATGGCATGTTCTGCAACAAATCGTTTCTTGGGGGTCACATTCAGACTGTGATGCACATCTGCTTACAAATAGTTACAGTCATAGTTGAACACTGAACACACTTTCTTTCAGACAACCCCATTGCCAAAAGTAATACAGATTAATATTAGGCTAAATGGACAGCCAGACTGTAGGGAAATAATAGGTGATAGCTGTAGCAATTCCATAATTCCTCCACTGCGGCCTCTTTGCAGTCTGGGGAACGTGTAGAGGAGTGCTGTTTTGTGTAAAAATGATTGTGTTGGAGTCATGTTAGTCAAATAAACTCAGTCACATTTTCTGATTCTGGTAAACGTAATACGATCTGCAGGACTCGTCTCCTCCGGAGGGGACAGGAAAAGAAAGACCTTTGCAGGATGAAGCCTTAACCAGATAATGTGTGTGCAGCCTTTTTGCCCACATTCTGCATATGAAAAATGTTCCATGGCCAATCACTGTCCACTTCCATGTGGGCTAGAAATTCCACAGCAAAAGTATGTCTTGCCAACGATCGGAAGGATGCAACTGCTGAATGGGTGATTTTGTAAGGAAAGCAGTGTAGAAAGGTTCATTCATTTTTATGCACTGTGCCTGTAGACGTGTTAAATGTTTTGTGCATTGCATGTTTGTCATTACCCAGAACCCCTCCTATAATAGTGTGTTCAAATTGTCATAAGATCAACTGTGTTCCTCCCTCTGCCACAGTGCACTTCAAAAGCCATCTTTTTGAGGTTTTTGTTAATTTTCCTTAGATCCTTAACAGACATGACCAGTGCTGTTTTTCATACCTTTGAGTGTCTGGAACTTCTGCAGGGCTAGTGACACACAATCACCATTCCCATGAAAGAGTTTTACCAGCAGCACACGCTCTTTTGTGGAGACAGTCAGGATGAATATTGTGGACTCAAACTTTACTATAAAGTTTTGGTGCCATGACATTTCTCGTGAGTCAATAATATGCTGTTTAAATTCGACACAATTCTAAGAGGTGTTATTTTTCTGTGGCATTTGAAACTGGAACTCTGATACTAAACACCCTGTACATAATTCCAGGAGTGGGTTTGGAGTGCTACTGATACACACACAAAAAACCGTTATAGCTTTTGAAGCAGTTTGTACCATCCTCTGGGAGGGAAGGCAAGAAAGGTGTGCAGGTCATTCAAACTTCAGGTTGATAAAGAGGCTCCACATGTTGTGAAATAGGGACTTTTTTTGGGGGGGAGGGGGGAGGAGGGGGTGGTGGTAGCACATCTGTGATTTTGCCCTCCTCTTGGAACTTCCCTAAAATAACATTTCCTCCATGAGGAGGAAACTGATGTGTATTAAATATAGTGACAGTACTCAGAACTTACTACCTGAAAATAAATGAGAAACGATTTCATCTCCTTGTAATTTTAGAAATAGTGGTCATCTCTTCATCTTGTGATGTAAATTCTTCTTTCACACATTTGGAACTTTAGTGTAAATTTTCATACAAGGGAGCAGTACTTTTTTTACATTTGCCTTCATCATATTATTTTGATAAATATTTTGTTCACAAACTTGACATAGCACACCCATGAATTGTGTGTAATACAAAATAGTGGTAGAGAACTACTACATACAAATATTTAATTTTGAAAACTTGTTGGTCCTCAGAAGTGTATATTAGGTGAAAGTAATATGGGATTCATATATATTTTACGCATGAAATGTAGAAAAGTGTAGACCACTTTCATGTAGGGTCATATTTGTACTGCTCCCTTTATTATGCTGTTGCCCACATGTCAACTGCATCTAATAAAAACAACTATAATCGAATTTACAAATAAAGGTGGAGGATTTTTAGATTCATTCTTGCTTCTTAATCTTGAAAGTACCTATCACATACATTAAATCTGAATAAAAATTATGTGGTTAATTGATCTCAACAAAATTTTCATTTATTGTGACCAGTAGTGGTTGCATTGAGGACATTGAGGATAGAGAGAAAATAATCCCAAAAAATTGTACCCTCCATTTACAGAATTATCTCTTCTACCATCAAAGCAAAAGATTGTGTCAAGCTGTAGATTCTTCCAGTATTGGACATATCCACTGCATAATTCAGTATCCTTCAAAATTTTGTTTTAGTCTTCATCACAGTATTTACTTCCTTCACATTGTGTTTCAGCTTAAATTATTTTTAAAGGTTGTACGAAACAGCTATCATTGAAGAATTTAGTACCTTTTCCAAATCTTTTGTACAGTTAAATGTGCAACCAGGTGCATTGTGGATTACATTTTCAATTTTTACTTTATGTAGACTATTCCTAAGTGCTGAACATGCCTTTTCCTGTATTGCTTCTGCTACTATATATTATATATCTTTAATATTAGTTTTTATATACCACTCATTGGTTTGTATATTCTACAATCTTGCGTTTCTAATCTTTCCTAAAATTATAAATTGGTTGTAGATTGGTTAACTTTTCTGTGTAATAAATACAGTAGTGAATTTGTTTAATATTATAATCTGTCATGGGAGTCTTAATACTTCTGAATAAAAGAAAAATGAATTTTGTTGCCATTGTACTGTACTGCAGCCAACTGTATGCATTTGGCCATATTTGTACTCAAATGAGCATTCGGAGGTTGTATTGAGGTCCAACAGGCTGTTTTCCTGTGTTAAAAATATGGCTTGAATTGCTGTTATTCTTAATGATTATAATGTTCAGGTAGAATTTTTGGTCATTATTCTAAAACAAAAAGAGATTAGTTCACATGATTGAAAGTCTCTTTTTGGGTGAAGCTCTGGTAATGGCACACAACACAAGGAAAATAAAGCTATGTGTGCGTTATAGCAGTGTTAGTAAAAGTTACTAGATCCCCCCCCCCCTTTTACTTTCTTGTATAGTTAAATTTTATGTGATGGAAAACACACAATGCCTTTACAACTTGTGTGTAGGAATGAAAAAGAGAATCTAATATATGTAAATCAGCTATGTAAATGATGTAGGTGAAAACCTGAGCAGCAATATTTGGCTGTTTGCAGGTTACACTGTTATTTACCATGTAATAAAGTCACCAGTAGATCAGTACCAATTTGAGAATGATCTGGACAAGATACCTGAATGGCCCAAAAAGTGGAACTATAGCTGGCGTCATATAAGAAGCAGCTTCCGTTCGTAGATGCGGAGCGATAGGGGAAGTGTGGAGGGAAGGAGCTAAAACCGAGCAGCAACAGTTGTGCCTGCGGTAGAAACATTGTGTAACTTGTGGCCAGCCATGTGCCTACAGAATGCACATTATTGGCTGTCATTGCGCTAATGGAGGGGGATGTGCAGAACGACTGAAAACTGGGACGTCTTTGTAGGTGTCGCCGACTATAGATCCTAATTAAAGAAAAGTGTGATGGCGTGTTTCTTGATAAATCTCTCAAATATTTATTCAACTACGTAATATGGATTACAGTTTTAAAAAACTGCAATTGGAAAACCTCACAGAACTAAATGCCCTTCATTGACAAAATATGTAGAATATGCAACACACACACTACATAGAGAACATATCCATCCTCTGCTGCAGTATTGCTGCATGGTGTGTGAGGTCCTTATAAGATAGGTTTGAAAGAGGATATAAAAAATACAAAGGATAACTCTTTTTATATTCTCATACCATTGGGGGACAGTGTGTAATGTTTATTATAAGCAAGCTAGGTGGCAAACGTTAAAACAAAATTTCCGTTTTGGTGAGATTTATTTATGAAAATTCAATTTACAGCTTCCTCTACCTGCGCGTGGAACAGTAGAGAAATAGTTTGAATGGTTTGAATCGATGCAAGGTGCTTCATTGTGAATTCCAGAGCAGTCACATAAATATATATGTAAAAATGTCAGCACGTGTGGATGAGATATTTGGTAATCGTGTTAGGTATTCTCCCCTCCCCTCTTCCTTTTTTTTTCTATAGCTTTTGGTGAATGCCCGTTTCCCTCATCACTATAAAGTGCATTTTTGCGTTATCCTTTTTAATGTTACATTACAATGAGTGCTACTTTGATTCATTTTTATGGTGTACAATTTATGTAACTTTTCCTATCGTTCTTCACTGATACCTGTATTGTATTTTTGTACAACTCTTATAAATCGTGGAAGCTGAAATACATAAGCTGATTAAATACTGTGATAAAGACTAAAATAGCCGGCCCCGGTGGCCGAGCATTCTGAGGTGCGTCAGTCACAGTCTGCACAGCCACTATGGTCGGTGGTTCGAATCCCCCCTCGGGCATGGATATTTGTGCCGTCCTTAGTATTAGCTAGTTCATAAGTAGTTTGTAAGTTTAGGGACTGGTGACCCCGTAGTTAAGTCCCATAAGCTATACAAACATTTGAAAGACTAAAATAAAACTTGGAATGCAATGACCTCACTATCTTGTAGACCATTTATGCAAGTGGTTTCATGAACTTGTCACAGTTAACAATCATTGTCCCACTCCTGTTGGCTGTCATTGTTCTTACTTACATACTGTAATTTATAATGATTGATGAACAATTTTGAAAAAGGAAAAAAGCGTTGAAAATTTTAGTCTCATACGCATAGCATCATAGGCTAATAAAAGCTATCATAAGCACGATTTTTATTAAACAGGCTGAATCCCAATTGCAAGTGTTTGGTGTAGAGGTTTTAGGTTGTAGTGTACAGACATATTTGTCACAATGGATTGCAAAATTTCTCTCAAATATAATCAGATGTAACATGTTTCTTTGCACGAAGCTTTAATGTCTTAGTTAAGTGTATCAGAAACTGAGAATTGATTTTGTTAGCTCGGTAACACAATGCAGTTGGGGCTCAGTACAGAAAGTATGTACTATATGTAATAAACTTTTTAATACATTACGCATATAATAAGGTAGCTTTGTGTTTCCGTGATGATATAATAATTGGTTTCTTAGTGATTATGTTTGCAGATGACCGACAATTGAAAAATGATCATTCTCACCCATAGGTTTGCTGCAAAGACCTGTGGTACCTGGAGGTTCTGCATCCAATGCAGCCTCATAAAGTTCAGTTGGTTAGAGCACAAACTGAAGAACTTGAGCTATGTTGGCCAGCAGTTCCCACAGCAGAAGCTTATCGTATACAGCTACATAGATATGAAATGCCACCAAACTGGAGTATGCCATCATATCCCCCAGTACCCGTCAGATCTCCACCACAACCTGTTCCTTCCCCAACAAAGAGTCCCCCACCTCAGGCTGACAAAATGTCTCCACAAAAAGATAATATTTCATGCAAAGCGGCTGCTATGGTTAGTAGCCCTGCAATGTCGCCACCATTGAACATTCCACAGGAGAAATCACCAAATTCGGAGCTTGAGGATGCTGAAGCAGACTTATTATCATTGCAGAACATCATTGAACCCTTGCCATCAAACAAAATTACCCCACCTGCATTACCTGCCTCCGCAGCACCGACATCTGTTACTGGTATTGCTTCGACTAATCAAATGAAACCTCAAGTTGGTGTTATTTCCACTCCTACCCCAAAATCTTCTTTAGCTTCAATGTTAGCAGGAATTAAATTGCCGTTGTCTTCCAGTAACATGCCTGATCTGGTACCTAGCACCACTGCAGTGACAACACCTACAACAACTACTGTCTCTACGCTGTCCACTCTGCCCGTGCAAGCTTCCCCTCTTACTTCTCCCAAAATGACTGTACTTACGACTGTGTCGTCACCTACAAGAATTGCACCTCAGCCACAGAACGGTGCAAGGGTTGCAACTGTTGCATCACCAGCTCGCAGTATTATTCCTGTGGTTCAGCAATATTCACCTGGAATTAGAGGTTTGTAATGGTAAACAGTTACTTAAAAGTAGAAAAATTAGAACATTGAGTAATATGCTCAATGTTAAAGAAGCCTGCTTTTGTAGTTTTGTTAATTAATCTATTTTGCGTAGATTAATATTTTTGTAGAGATTTTACTGTGTTTTTGTAGTAATGGTATTGTGTAGTACTATTTTAGATGTGTGTGAATAAGTTTACAAGGGCAGCTTTTGTATCATATTTTGGAGCATATTATGTAGTCTGTTATTCAGCTCTCCTAACAGTATTATGTGTATTTTCTATGTCAGTATTGTGTACAAACTTTCTACAGAAATACCAGAGTCAATAGCTGAACAGTGTTACCTTTAAGCAAAATAGCTCATACAATATTTGTGATATATATACACACACAATATAAAAATCAGTATTAAGTTACTGATACAGTACACCCCACTGCAATCACAAATATCCTTAATATCATCAAATTGGAACACCAAAAGTGCATCCATTGTCTTTTCAGCTTCATGACTGTTTAGTGGAAACAATTACCCGAAGCCTGTAGTGTCATGCTATACTGTGTTGTATGCAAATACATTATGAGCAGTGTTGTATCCTAGTCTTCCTGATTGCTGTGATGATATGTTGGGAGCATATCTGCTAATGCTGTTTTGTGAGGCCATTCATCTGTGTGTAATAAGCAATAAATTATCTGATTATACAGTAAAACTTCCCTTAACGGACACTTCCCAATAACGGACTCTCCTCAATAGCGGACATTTTAAAATTCCCCTGCAAAACAACATTAGACCTTATGCCAAAATTATTCTGAATAACGGACATTCCCAATAACGGACACGGACTCTGTTATGTCCCCCAACAACAATCAAAACTTCCATATAACGGACAGCGTGAAAGAATCGGTGCACTTTGCATGTCAAAAGTCTGAGAGTCATCAATTTGAGCGTGTACTGCTTGAAGTTTTAGCTTGTTTCTTGTTCGTATTGCGTAATTTCATGGCATTGCCATCTATTGGAACTTCTTGTAAGTACAGTATGCACAGTATTGCTCCATACAGCGCAGACGTAGCCATGTCGAAATCGACAATTAGAGTGCGGCGACAAACACTTTCTGCCTGTTGTCGGTACATCAGACGAAGCCAAGTGTTTAATAGTAATCGCACTATTGTGTTAAAGCGTAGGCTTGGGTAGGACAGGAGAGAGGTGATAGATGTATCGAATATTTTCATTCGATGGCTGCCACAGTCTGGTTTCAAAAGTCAAATGCATCTTCAGTGTTTTCTTTTCATTCATCTGTGTGTTTTCGATTTGAAATTTCGTGCTCGCGCTACATGTTTTAAAATGTCCATAGATAAAAGTGGTCAAAAAAAAAATCATTAGTGTGTTGGTAGGGGAGGGGGGGGGGGACAAAAACAAAAAACTCTTAACTACGGGCACAAAGCGAAATAGTTGTGATCTCGTTGTACCAAAAGCTTCGCGCTTTGGAGAAATCTGATGCTGGTGAACCACCCGCAAAAGTTGCTGCAGGTTTAAACGTCCGTATGAGTGCGAGTACTGATTTGAAAACAAATTGATCAGAAATTTAAACATTTTGTTCCATTCAAGTTTAAATCAGTGCAATCAAATTTCGAAAAATAATGAGAAAAGATTCACGTCCTCAGTAGAGGCCAAAGGCGTGTGCCAGTTTCAGGTCCTCTACTTTGTCAAATATCGATGATTTTTTTTTTTTATGAGCTGATTGAAGGAAAGCAGCAAGATTTCCTCGGAAATGATGGCTGGCTGGATCGGTTCAAGAAACCGCGTGGCATTCGTATGAAACTATGTTCAATAATTTCACATTTGAGGGCAAAATATCCGCTCAAGTGGTGGTAATATTCAGTTCTTAAGCTGATGAATTCATTTAGGAATGGGTTTATATCATGTTTGACATCAGATTTGGTGCATTGTTGTAGTGATTCATTTTTCATTGTTGTATTGTGCTGTTATAAATTGTCGTTGTACTTTGATACAACACCCAAGTACATAACTACATTGGGGGGGGGGGGGGGGGGGGGAAGTAATGTACAAATTAAGATTTATTTTTCACCAAAATCTTCCACTCTGGATGTGGATCTTTATTCCTGTTGCACCCTTCAGTTGCACTAAATTACATTTAGGATTTCCATTTGAAATATCACGTTGTTTACACTTTTCCAAGAAAAGAAGAATTGTAGAAGCTACACCATTCAGTGCTGAATGGGAATTTTTCTTTTCATATACTTTGAAAACCATGCCAACTGCTTCATTTGCCACAACACTATTATTAATTGTCGAGATTATTGGAAAATCATGCCAACACCAACTACAAAGGCTTGTCTTCCGTTGAACAGTGAATGTCGGCTGACTTTAAATTTGCAATTAGTTACAAATCCAAGTTAACCTTCCAACTGCTTTTCCTTTGTACCTCCTTGAACCATTGATAGGGGTCCAGGTGGACCTCAGACAAAAATCTTTAATTGAAAAAATACAATTGTCTTATGTTTTACTTGGAACAAACAAAAGACACACAACTCTCAGGACTTCAGTGGAGCTCCTGCAAACTCTACATTCTTCTAAGGTCCAATTTATAATTGTGACTCTAGTAACTTTGTGTAAGTTGAGTGGTTATCCATTGTACCAGCATAGTGTATTTTGTTGTAATGGTATATTATATCTGGTTTCATTTCTCTTTCATGGTGTTCATCACTTGGCAAAATTAGAACCGATTTACCCCCACACTAAATAAGATTCTTTTGTTAATCGTTGAAGACAAAGGTAGAGGACTCCACTGGTCTTTGATGCTTTAGGAGGCATAGTTTTGGAATATCTTCCTTGTGCGTCAGTTCATTATGTTAAATGTAACTAGTTGGCCTTGGTTCTTTTTATCTGAATTCCCCACTTTTCTGGCATAAGCTTGTGAACTCATCACCACCCATGGCCAAAATATTTATGCTGTACTAATAAGTTTAAGACAGGGGTGCAGCTCAACCCTGTTTAGCATTCTGAAGATTAAATAGAGAATAAATAGAACTGTGCCAAAATATTACATGGTCAACATCATCATTATTTCAGTTCATTATATCTCATTTGGTAAGTGTTATAGAGTACAAGATTAATGCTATCCAGCAAAGATAAATCCTATGGCAAAATCATATTCAGGTTCATGACATAGGACAGCCTGTGTAATTTGATGGAGTCACTTGTGGGTCAGGTGTGACTGACTGTTTTATGTTATTTAAGAATTTCTTAGCTTGTTCTCAAATACACTCAATGACTTCATGGGTTATTTCAGTGTTTGGTTCAACGTATCTGTGTGAATGTTCTTGTTTAATAGATTTAATTTGTGTAACTCCATCTTTTTAACTGAATCACTAACTGTAGTTCTAGATATACTATGTATTCTAAAATTTAAATGTGTGGAAATTGATAAACATAACTTAAATGCCTCTATGTAAAGCCTTTTGTAGTTCTGATCACTGTAATAGCACTCTCTGATATATTTATTGAATTAAATAGTGAAGTAACTGCTTTGGTAGATACAAAAATTTTAGAAAAGTAACAAGAGCGATAAAATCCTGCTTATAATAGTATGTTCAAAGCTTTACCTCCTAGTAGTAGTTCCATTGTTTTGCAAACTATCTTCTATATTTGCTGCATTTGTAGCCTTCAGCATATAGCCACCTCATTCACACACCTGTTCAGAATAGTGTAGTGTTGGGGAAGCCAGAGTGCTGTGCAGACCTGGCTGTGCTCATGGAGTGCAAATCATGGCCAGGCCTGTTCTAAAAATCACAATTTTGCAAAAGGGTAAATCTTTTAGGTTATGCCTCATCATTTTCCTCGTAAATTTCTTTAGTTTAATTGAAGTTTAAACACTTCTGTTGAGATCTTCTGGTTTTAAGTTACCAATTTAACTAATGAAAATGTCCTCAAATCTATTTGAGGGAGCAAGATGAGAACTTTGAAATAATAAAAAGGGGCTATCAAAACATGTTGGTTAAAATAATTAATGCTTACGAGGCAGTCAAATGAAATTGACACTTGAATAAAGTAAATAAACTTACACAATAGTCAAAACAGTATCATTATGGTTTGAGATAGTGCCTGCCAATGTTGCTGAGGTTGTTTGCCTTCTGTCACAGTGAAATAAAGCAATCATCATGATGATGACTTTTGAAATAATGAACATTTTGCTTCCCTTTTCTATTCATCTTGTTTTCATCTGATTTGCAGTTTGAATATGATATGTATTTGAAGTCACAATTAGAAACAGTTTTATTTAAAAATTATCAGTTGAAAAGTTATAAAATTTTTTAGAATACACCAAGAAACTTCAGTTTAATTCTTTGTTGAATAAATAACCAACACTAGCAATTTTTCCACAAATTATCTTAAGACTAAAAGTTTTTAAATGTTAGCTAGGCATTTTATAGTTGCAGAGAACTACTCACTGTCCAGATGCCCAAGCTAACAGCAATTGACTTCAACTTGTCTACACTCATCCCTCTCCCACCAAGGGCCCCTCTTCCATAGGCACAAAATCCCACTTTTTTTTTTTTTTTTTTTTTTTTTTTTTTTTTTTTTTTTTTTTTTTTTAAAATTAAAACACTGATACTTATTTGCAGTTTTCCTACTGCTGATAATACACACTTTAATAAGTTACATTTTGTTGAGAAACAAAGGAGTGTTGTGAAACAAGTATCTTTACACTGATTCAGTAATGAAATTGTTTGAATTAGAGTGCATAGCTATTAAATTTGAACTATAATATGTTCAGATTATTGAGTCCAGGACAACTGAATATAATAATTATTTTTGTGTGTATGAAGAAAAAACTATTTTTTCCACTAAGCAGCCCAAAAATTTATTCATTTGTATACTGCTATTGTGGTGTTGAGATTACATTTCCTGAAAAGATACCCTGCTTCTGAGTCATTTCGAAATTTCTACAGTTCTATGTTTCCCATGTAGTTATTCTATAATGATTTGACCAAAGTCTCAGACTGCACAAGTGAAAGAAACACATTGAAGATTAACCATGAATAGTACACTGTGGTAATTGTGTTGCTCAGGTTTATTTATGTAATAGTTGTGTGGGATTCTGAATATTTTTAGGTAATCGTTTATTTCTGATAAGTGTTATTGGCATCCTTTATATGCATATTAAATTGATAAATTATTTAAAACCTTTTATAACTTTTACTTTGGAGATCTCCCCCTCCCCAGTTGTTAAAATGCACATTAAGAGGTATCTTATTATAATTTAAACAATTAAGTTCATATTATTTATTACTTTCATTTTGTGCTTTGGAGGGCTATTTTTGTAATTATGCCACTGTATTTATTGGTAATTTCATAAATTAATGAATGTGCACCATATTATGGAAGGCACGTAATCCTGATTCCAGAGTAATTTTTAGTTGTTTATTTGTGATTTATCTACTTAAATCTTACTTATGGTTATTTTATCAGTGCAAAATATGGTAATCATTTACTTGGCACCATTAAAAAAAATTGACATAGCTGCTCTGAAATGCATTAATTAATTGCCACTCAGTTGGATATTTCTGAAGAACTTGTATAAAAAGAGAGATGAAAATCATCATTTCTTTGACAGCCTAAGAAGCCAAATATGTAGTATTGATTAATTTCATTACTTGAAGCAACTTCGCTGTCAAATTTAAAGCATTTACTTAATTTTTGCGCAAGCTTGATGAGATTGTGGCATGTCAGTGAACATTTATTTGTGAAATATTTCCACGACTGAGGTTTCTAAACAGAGTAAATAGATGAAGAAAATAATGAAGTTAGAGAATTTCTAGCTGAAAACATTATAAACATCACACACACACACACACACCAGAGCTACAATGGCATATTTTCTTTTGTGTATGTGTTGTCATATGGCAAACATAACAGTATGTATCTTATATTCCAAGGATGCATAGCTGAGGTCATTAATTTATATAATTAATGACACTTGTTTATAGAATAAGTGATGCAAACTGACCAATGTTTTAAATTAACATCTGAATAATGTTATGTAATACATGTTTGTTTCACATTAACTCATTTTTGCAGATATGTTATTTTTGCTGATTGTTTTTCATAATCTGTGTATATTTAAATGAGTCTTTAAAAACTAAAATTAGGTTGGTGATAGAATAATTGAAAGCTATATTGAAACAAATCAGAAACTGGAGATTTGTTGTTTAGATAAATAGTTTCTGTATAGTTTGATTAGTTACAGTGTTTGGTGTATTTGATTTCAGCAGCTCCTCAGGGAACATTGCTTAGAGGAGTTTCTCCGGCACAAGGGAAGCAAATAATTTTACAGAAGTCTGCCAATTCCACTGGATCAAACCTAGTAACATTTGTGAAAACAAGCCAAGGAGTCACTGTTGCGGTATGTATTAAATTTTGATGAAATTGCCATCATTTAGTTGCACGTCAGGTACTTTAAATGAGTTTAGTATTTTTGTGCCTCTTCTTCTGTACATAACTTTGTATGTGTAAAACGGCTCACAAGTGTGGCCATTGTCAAAACACTCTCCTGTCATATGCTGCCACTCTTTTAACATTGATAAATTTTCAGGATAATTTATGCCCATTCTTGGTGAAAGGTTCAGTCTCAAAAACATTTGGAGGTATTAATATTTAGTTTCATCAGTAGTATAACACAAATATCTCTTGTTTCAGGTCGATATTGTTGTTAAGGCTGAAGGAATTATATGGAAAGTTTAGTGGTAAAGTTTGTGGAAAGTGAAGCTTAGCTGAAGAGTGGAAAATATGCTATTGAATGTGCGAGTTAGTTTCTTGGGAGAAAATTTACTAGCAGGAGCAGTTGTATTATGTAAAGATTCAAGATTTGGTTAGAGACAGATGGGTTTACAGTTAATCGTCTTTATTGTGCTGGATAGAACTCTTTGAATTTTAAAATGTTACCCACTAAACACAAAAGTGTCTCAAAATGATGAGAATATCAAAAGTACTGAAAACAAACACACACACACACACACACACACACACACACACACACACACACACACACACTCGGCAACCTCACCACCTCGTTTTGATTAGTTGAAGCTGCTCAAAATTGATCCCTTAAAAGTACAGAGAAATTGTTTCTTAACAGCCATTTAGTCAACCAAATGTTTCAGGTAGGAAACAAATAAACTTCATTTATCTCCTGGCCAACATCCATTGCGTTGTGATCTTCTACATTCAACTAAATGATATAAAATGTTTCAGGATCTGGTCAAAGCACATGATATTTTTGGTTATGGAAACTTGGTTTTTATTTCCATCTCAATGAAATCAAACACAGACATATATTTGCACAATGTTAAGAAATCAAGCAGCAGATTACAAAGCTGCTTATTGTCTCCCAACCGGATACAGACTGCCGTAACATGGCTTCCACCCAATGGAACTCCCTAATAAGATTAATGTCAGTGTTTTGCAGTTCTCAAATATAATACATGAATACTTGAAATAGGTCAAAATATTAAATTTAGGTTTTAACTATGTAGCTCAATGTGTGTACGTGTTTCTCGAATTTTGCATTTAATGTAATACGCTAAAAGTCGTGTTATGACTCGTGTTAAATTTACTAAATTTATTTACTGTACTGCTGATTTGGAAGTGCACACACATATACATTTTGACAATATTGTTTAGGTGTACTATTATTTAGACTTGCAATTTTAGCGTATTTCAATTTGTGGTTTAATTTTTTATAAATAAGGATTTCTTTAAAGTCTTAGTAATTTTGTTAATTTCGGCAATCGTTTCTTAGTACCAAACAGATTGTTGAAGTGAGTGATGAAACGGTAATAAGTATTTGCTTCAGGATCCAGTGATACATAAAACATGGTCCACCCTAATTTATTTAAACAAAAGGTAAATATGTAATAATGTTGTGCAATAGTTAAAAGTGAATGTAGTTGTTATTTATGTCATGTGTAAGTTCTCAGGCATTCAAATGTATTTCATTCTCACTCTTCCCACTAAGTCTCCTCTGTCTGGACAACTTCTGTTAATTCATTTATTTTGTAAACCTTGCAAAAAAAAAAAAAAATTTTTTTTGTTTTTTGTTTTTCTCTTTCA
Source organism: Locusta migratoria (assembly GCA_026315105.1). Lineage (NCBI taxonomy): Eukaryota > Metazoa > Arthropoda > Insecta > Orthoptera > Acrididae > Locusta > Locusta migratoria. The sequence continues at coordinate 360,875,913 of CM048755.1, read as the reverse complement.
TCCCTCTTCCTTTCCCTCCAATGGAAGAGGCGATGGCTCAGAAAGTTATCTCATTTTCATATTCATTAAATTTTTTCCTCCTGTTGTCCCTTGATGAGACTTTTATTTAATTTTCTTATGTTTATTATATTTATTCATACATTAACCTTACGACCACCATTCCTCCTCATGATTTGTTAGTGTATAGACTTGAAGCATCATATAAAAATGTGTAGCAAGGCAGGGATTCACATGCCTAGGGATTGTACATACCAGTACAACTGGGATACTGAGTAAGGGGGGGGGGGGGTGAGACCAAAAAAATTTAATTTCCAGCAAAGTTTTTGGTTTTGAGTGGCCCGGCAAAAATTCCTTTTTAGTGTCCTGGCAATTTGTCACACTTCCAGTTACCAGTTTAATTTTTGTAATTTTGACTTGTAAAAATTTATCTTCAGTCTTTTATTGAATAACAACACTTCGGCAATAAAACAAACAAAACAATATTATAAAAATAAAACTTAAGTCCCAAAAAAGGTGTGCCATTTACAGTAATGTATCATAGTGCACTAGCAAATGTCTGCTGACAGAATAATCTGTCAAAGGCTTAAGGGTGAAAACTATGCAAGACTTCAATCAACAAACTGTTTTAAATGTGAGTGGCATTGTAAATGTTTACATTTCTAACAGTTCGAAGAAAAAAAAATTGTGAATAGTGGTTTGGTAAGTGTTACTTTCAAATTGAATGTCCTTTTACACAATATGAATTGAGTTTAGTGTGGTAATATGCAAATGAATTTCTGTAAATAAGAACAGTATAACCATAATCCAAAACTTTTAATTCTTAGAGAACTAGTCTCTTTGAAAAACTTTGCTCCCATGAGACCAGCCATTTATGCTATTATTCCTACAGGCACTTTAGTGTTTTATGTCTTACAGTGTAACACACTCAAAAAAGGCCAATATTCAGACTTTTATTTTAGTTATTTCCTATGTAGAACAGAAATTATACAATAACTATGGCAAAAAGTATAATTATCGTGAAAAAATTGCAGACAAGTGTGGACAGCCAGTCTGGAGTCAGTTGCAGGCAGCAACTAGCTTTGTAAATAATTGTGTTGTGGTTCATTTCACCCTCAATTAAAGATGTTCTGTTTGATCCCTGCCTAATAACATACTAGAAAACCATATGCATTCAAAGCAGTGAAATACGTTATGCAATAAATGACCCTGGAACTGGCATAACTCGGCTAGATGGATTTACCCTTGCATGTATTCTTTTGTAGTCCAAATCTAGCTTCAGCTGATTTTGACATCCTCCTTTTTCATTTTGTAATTTGGAGTAAACTAGATATGTGTGTGGTTATTCAGTTATTCACATTATTCACAGTGACACATCATAAATACTTAGTGTGTATTTAGTAGGGAAAATTTTTTTTAAGTATTGTGAAAGTAGGTATGGATTCATGCAAGTCACTTTCTTTATTCTTACTTATTTTACAGATGCCCAAAACCTCCGTGGTGCAAGCAAAACCAGGAACTGCAGGTCAAGTAACAGCAATTCAGAGTGGTCAGAAAACAATCCCAGCTGCTACAATTGTAAAGCTTCTGAGTGGTAATCAAGGTTCAGGTAAGTGTCCTTCATGATGGGGCTGGTTTCCACGCATACAGACAGTAACCTCAGTATTAATAAGAATGGTGTTTAAGAGCCACCTCAGACTTTTAGAGTTTTATTATGAAAAGTCAGGTCAGGTATCTAGTAGTCCATTCTTGTCTTTAATTTTCTTATATTTTCATATCAGAGGGAACTACCGGGAATCCACAATATTTGACAAAAACAGGATCTCGCAGGTTTTAATGCATAATGTTTATTAAAAGAATGGATGAAATAAGTCACCAAGTACTAAGGACTATGGCTGTTAGTGTATGTGTGTAACTGAGTAGTAATGTGGAGCGTTGGAGTAGACACACTCTGTGGTCAGTGTAGCAGGTATCAAGCAAGTCACAATCCAGTCATCCAGAGGAAACACAGCAATCACTCATTTGACTAGAGTAAGGCCAGCAAATACATGCAAAGTTAATGACTAGTATACAGTGAATGGATATTTGTGGTGTTACCCGAAGAGACAATGAAAAAATGCTGCAGGAACTCGTGTGATGATAAAGAACCAGGAGGCTATTACATCATGTGTTACAGTGGACTTCACTCATCACATAAAGGGAAATCTGGGTCAGAGTTGTAAATTCATAAAGGATTTGGTTTACAAAAAGCATTGTTACTTAATGGTACAGATATATTGTTGCCAGGAGTTGCACATGAGAGAGTATAAGCATGTTACATGAAATTCTCCAGTATTGTGATAAAGGATCATATTTTCAAGGGGAGTTGCACAGCTACCACAGCTGGTTGCCTTACTGGTACCAGTGAAAGAAATAACTTGAGTCTTCTTGTTCTTTTATTGCCTGCATGGTGTAGCAAGTATGTCATCCTTCTGAACTGCAGCTTTGGGTCTAGAACTATGTGGATCTGGTTATCTATGATTATTGTAGCCATGCAGAGTTCTTAGTTTGGAGGTAAAACATCGGCAATTAAACCTAATAAAAAGCAGTAAACATAAACTGAAACTTTTATTTTTAACTCTGAAGAGAACTGACAAAAATTGCAGTCAAACATACAAATGTTAATTATTGCTTTTTTTGCTGTAAAACAGATGTCTCATTGAACTGAGGAGTGGTCTGTGCAAGTCATTTTATTACAGGATATACGTTCGAGAAGTAATCCAACGGCAGATCTTACATAGCGAAAACATCTAGGAGGCCTTTCAAATTATACACTTTATTAGAGTAACTCTTCCTCTACACACTGACACTGTTCAACATAGTCTCCATGACAAGAATCCAACAGTATAATTATCTTCAAAAATTTAGGTTTACACTGTGAAACCCACTGCTTCACCACCACTTTCAACGTATTTGTGCTGAAGTCTGAAGGGGCTAAATCTTGACTGTTCGACAAGTGAGGGACTGCTGACCAGCCAAATTTGCGTTTTCTAACTTTTGGCCAAAGATTTATGGGGTTTTGCAGTCTCATGATAAATTTTGATTGATTTCAAAATTTGTTCTCTTCTTTCTTACAGTTTATCAAAGCTTCCTGGGTGTTGAAATGTAGTTGTTGCTGTTCACAGTACAATAATCTTCCAGAAGATCAATGAGAATGACTCCCTTGTCATCCCAAAGAAGTAGGCACGAGTTTCTTCGCCGATTGCTGGCCTTTGAACTTCATAGGTAATAGAGAAGCGGGTATGGTGCCACTCCTTTGACTGAGTCTTTGTTTCCAGATCATAAATATGTTTCATTCTCTGCAAACAAACAAGAGTTTCTAGCAGCTCAGATCAGACTTCCATGCTACAACTCACATGTCGCCTCACTGTGTGGTATTCACTTCACACACACACTTTCCAGTACTGTAATTTGTTTGACAGCAGAAATCACTTCATCCAGTTGTTGGTGATTCATGTCAGTCGTCACAGTCACAGGCCTCTTTCTGTGTGGTTTGTCTTGTGTGCTGGTTTCTCCTTCTTTAAACTTCACCCATATCTGCATAGTACTCATCTCAATCATGCTTGGCCGCTGATGACCTCGCTGTTGAGTGCCCTAAAATGCCAATCATCATCATCATCAATCATGCTGTATCTGTAGATATTTTTCAACCTCCTGTGGATTTCAGCTTCCTTTGTTGAGAATTCCCATCTCTAATGACCAAGCTGTCGACGGGACGTTAAACCCTAAGCTTCCTTCTGTTAGGAATTCAATGACTACATGGTGTTTCAGCTTTGAATCCATGTCAGTTTCCTATGAAAAATGACGTCAACAGATTTCTGGAATACTAGTTTGTAGCTTTAAAACCGTGTGTATGCGTAATACACATACACATGAGGTCATCAGCGCCCGAGCATGATTGAGATGCATACTATGCAGGTATGGATGAAGTTTAAAGAAGGAGAAACCAGCACACAAGACAAACCGTGTGTATCATATTTGAAGCTGCGCTACTAGTGTTGCATGTTAGAAATTCGCTTGAAATGCTCCATTCTGTACAGGAGTATATTTACTTCCTCCTCTGTGCATGTGTGTATCAGTGAGAAAATAGAACAACTAGTTCTTCTCATCTGATAACTGCATGCTAAAAGATCTTCACCTATTCTGTGACTAGGTGGCGGGCCATCTACTATAAAGTAGAACCTCGTTTTTACACTTTTCAAGGGACTTCAGCGAACTAGTGTAAAATGCAGTAAAACGTAAAATACAGGAAATAATGTTTTAAATGGTAAATTACGCTTACTAGATCAGCCTTGCATTTTTGTAGTTTATTTGTAATATATGTACATAATAGACATCAAAATACTCGCCAGGAAGTTTGTTATATAATACAGGTTATCCAAATTTTTACCATTTTAAGCACCAGTAATTTTATGGGAAGTAGAAATTTTTGACGCAATTCCATTCATTACCATTTATTAGTCAGCAAGCCTTTTACCAGCATTAATTATTTACCTAGCAAATCCCACAAGTTCCATTCTTTTTGTATTTATTGATGTTTCACACGACATTATTAGAGAATTTATTCACATTTTATAGTTCTAATATATGCATAAGTATTTTTGTGATGTTTGCATAGGGTCGGCATCTTGCACTATTATCGCTTTTTTGAGATTATGGGGATTACGGTGATGCCGAAGCGAATAATACCCAACTTAACAGATAACGTTCTTTATTAATCAGAAAGACGTATCACAAAAACAATGCAACTTGTTATTCTCACGTCAACAAAGCAACTGGGGTTCTGTTTGTCTGAGTACACGCCATCCGTGCCGGATGAGAAGCTGGCAGAAAGAGGAACTACACTGCCACAAGGTTATACAATTGGCATGTTGTAAGTCAATTAGACATGTACTGCCAACAACGAAACGCGAAATAGATGTTTGAATAAATGCAAAGTGTCAAGAAACTTAACTGCATAAAATTTATAAACACTATACTTTAAGGCAAAAGCCATGCCGGCGTCAATTACGTCATTTTTTTCTTCATGAACATGCTTTCAAAAAGCGTAAAATGTGGGAAAAGTGCAAATTTGTTAATGCAAAAAACAGGGGTGAATTAATATTGTTAACATAGGAAATTTGACGGGACTGACAAAAAAAATTGGTGTAAATGGCGGGAAAACGCAAAAGCCAGGAATGTAAAATGGGGTTTTAGTGTATTTATTTAAATCTAAGCCACGCCCAAAAATTTTATGAAATTCAAGGAAAAATAAGTACCTTAATTTGTCCCACGCGAAACGTGACTGGAAATATATGCTCAAAGTTGTAGGCCACACTTAACAATTAAACACATTTAAAAGTTGAGCTTAAGGAATGTTATTTTGGTAAAAATGCACTTGTCGACAGTTTCTGTTATCCATAGATGTTCATATAATTGTGATGAATTATTGGAAGCATGAATGTCTAATCATGAACTGGGTGCAGGCAGGCAATAAAGTCCCCGTATGTAAACAAATCTGCCTTTTCATTCTAGTTTTGCTGTACTATTACATTCTCTCAGACCACCAACTTGAAAATCATGAAATATTCTTAGAAATATCTGTGTATTGGACAAAACTGTAGTCTAAAAGTGTCAGCCATTTCTTGTATGAGCAAAATGAGACAGAAAGCCAGGTGATGAAGGAAAATGTGATGAAAGATGAGACTTCGATCTTGCGACAAGAAAACAATGCCTCGGCATAGCTCTTCACCAAGCAATTTCAAATCGTAAATGGTTAAAGTAATTAGTGTTTTGTATGTACATAATGTGACTATTCAGGTAGATAGATGAACATAAGTGGATTAATTGATATTGTCACCATAATCACCCAATGATTCAATATAGTTGTAAATATGCACGACTAAAGACACCAAACCAGGTAGTTGCTTCAGTTTCACCACTATAAATTTTCTTGACTGTTTTCTCCCATGTTACTGGTTACTGAAATGTGTAAAAACACATCAGAATATTTCTGTGTATTTGCTGTTGGGTGCCTGCTGAACCACATATTTGAAAAACAATACTTCACAGTGTAGCAACTTGCACAAGAATCGTCTAGCCCTATACTTTGGTGGGTATTTTATGTAAAGAAATGCATTTTTGTTGCTTGCAATATTACGACTTCTACATCCAGAAATGAGATTTTCTATTTCCTTCATTGAATGAGGTATTAAAATTCAATGACCGTAACTCTGGGAAGAGTTCTACCTTTTTTATTTGTATTTGTGCTTGCAAAGCATCTGTAGTGCTCCTAATTGTCAATGGCAAAAGTAGGCAATAGCTCTTTCTGGCTCCTAGCTCCATTTGTCAGAATTTCCATTTGTTTTATTGAATCCTTAGCCGCAGTCTGATTTTTGGGTCCCAAAAGCCGGGAAGAATGTGGTGCTTTAACTCGGGTGAATAAGGTACACCTGACTTGCACAGTGTAACTCTAAAAAGTTGGCTTATTTCCAAAAGTGGTAGCACAGCCCAGCTCATACATCCACGAGTTCAGGAGCTGTGTAGGGGGACAAGCCACACTGGGTTACCATATGCGTAATGTTTTCATGTGAGCCCAGAATGTGCACAGAAGGGAGGGAGAGAAACGGAATATGTTTTCAACTAACAAAAATGTAAATGTGATTAAACTGACCTAATAGAGTCCTGCCAGAACACATGAGCAAAATGTTAACAAGAGAGAGAGTAAATTTATTTGGTTTATAAATGACAATTTTTTTGAAATTTTATTGTACTAGGAACTGACAGTCAGGTTCTTACAAATATTTAGAATACAAAGTAGTATTTCAGGGTGGTCACTCAACCTGGAAACCAGGAAAATTGGGAAAAATCGGGGAATTTTCGCATATTTCTGGAATTTTAGTTTAAAAACCGCATAATTCCAAAAGTCATGTGATCTTACGTAATTTTCCGTTTACACAATTGCGAAGACAAGATAACGCATAACAGTGAAAGAGAATTCACTGTGGTATAAACGCTGTGTGTGCATTGTTCGGTCATGTTCGCAGGTATTTACTTGTGATCAGCTGGTCATCAGTTTCAGCAGTAATGATCAAAGAAAGTTCGCATCCACTCTGATTCTCGTATAAAAACACCAAAAATACTTAGTTATACACATTAAGTACATTTCAAACTGTTCATTGTGTGTCAGCAAAATAATATACATGGGACCAATTGTGTAACTTTGAAAGACCTTGTGGGTTTAAGTACACTACTGTACTGCATTGCATTTTTTACATAAGAAATTGTTAAAATCCTTCGCATCCCCACATCTCGACTTCCACTTTGTTGTATTTAAAGTTCATCCAATGGATGTGCTAAATCCTTGTAGTTTAAAAATAGTATACAATTGCGAATCTTAAGAGTGTTTTTACGGCTGGTGTTTACTTATAATGTTGACAGGTCTATAGAGCCAACAAATTATTAGTAAGTAAGTTGGTAAGTTATAACCAGTATAAAGCTGTGACAAAGGCCAATATGAATTTTGTGCACTCAGCCGTACAGTGGTACAATTTAGCAGTGGCATTCAGTGACATATGTAGACGTTGTCTGCAAATAGAACATGACAGAATAAATTAAAACGTCATGGCAGGTGCTGAAATTTCTCCACATGAACAGCAAAAATTGAGTATACCACTTCTTCATTGTGTTCCTTGTGCATATTTGACTAAAGATCATTATCTAAAATCAGAAAGAAAAAAATGCTGATTGCTCAATGGAAGTCACTGGAAGAGGAGAAAAAAGACAAGAGGAAAAAGCACAGCTTCAGAAGAGAGCTGCTGAAGAAATCAAACTTTTAAAAATGAAAAAGTTGAAATTCTTAGCTGATACTGAAAGGGAAATGGTGCTTATTGAAGGAAAAAATGGAAGATCTTAATGTGACAATTACATTGTTCCATAGTTAATTTAGTTGTGTAACAATAAATGTAAGGATGAACTTTTACCACATCATCACATGCACAATTCAATTTATTAACTACCAGTTCAAAAGATGTCTCCCAAAGTGAGAGATATTGAATTTGCAGTCAACTATAAGTATTTTAACAGTACTTTTTATTTCAGTGTCAGGTTAGTAGTAAAAATTTACATGAACATTTGAGCTTTTATCATTTTTGATAGTCAAATCAGTTAATTTCATATCAGGGATTGATTTAAAAGGGTGTACTTTGTATGTGGAATATTTGTTGTTATATGTTGTGCTGTATGCTGTGTATTGTGGTTAACTTCGCCATTTGGAGGTACAATAGAATGTCAGTTTGTCCAAGTATTTCAGATAGTATCAATTGTAACATATAAAGCAGCAATTAAAAAAAAAGGCAATGAAAATACTGTATTTGTGAAACATGATAAGAATTCAGTTTTCACCCATAAAAAGATAATTTAGGAAAAAATATAGTAAAGGGTATTACAGGGATAGGTCTAATCTAATATATGAAAATGAATGTTCGTGTGCTTGTATTTTATGCTCGGCCGTACTGTTCACCCGATTGTGATGAAACTTTGGCAACATATTGCTTGCACTTTCGCGATGCTCATAGGCACCATTAAATGACTGTACGAGAAATAGTTCAGGAGGAGGAGGAGGAGGAGGAAAGAAACTTACAGTTTACATCCCAAATAGTTTAGGAGATATAATGTAATCGACAATGAAATGCATGGAAAACTGCTGCATCATGCGACATCTCCTTCTAAACCACTGTACTGATTTCAAAACAAATTCGGTACACATATTCCTTCTATGAGGTAACAATTGATGTAGGGGTAAGAACTGCTTATGACATATAGTTTCAGGAGATAAGATGTCATAAACAATTATATGGTTGAAAACCTGTGGCATCATGCAACATGCGAATAGAGAGACTTTATTCATTCTAAAATCTTCATGACATTTTGGACAGTTGACCTTCAAAACAAGAGGAAGGTCACTATCACATAAAATTTTGGATGGTGCATGACGGAGAGTACTTTACATATGGACTTTGTTGTATTCTACAGTTGTATTCCGATTGTGATGAAATTTTTAAATATGATTGCACAATTCAGTTTATCGGTGCAGTATTAATATATTCAGATTACCTACAGTCATTTCAATTAATTAACGTGACTAAACATTTTTTCAGATTTCGGCGAAGTTTCGAATGAAATAAAATCTCTGAAAATTCTAATAGCTCTCTCTGGAAGTTAAATTTTTCAGGGTGATATTAAAGAAACATTTAAAACACAAATATTGTTCACACCATGTGAAATTTATGTAAGCAATTTAAACTAAGAATTTTTTAAAAAAATTATGCTTCAGTGGAAAGCATACTTCATTCAGAATTTAAATGACGGGTTTTTGGTTGTTGGGTTTGATGCATACTAAGCATACTGAATCATTGGGGTGAAAACCACCAACAGAAGGAATTTGTCATTACTAGCATATGGTTTTAATGCAAATTTGAAAATAAATACATAAATCTAATATATAAAAATATTTGTTTGTTTGTCTTTTTGTTCGTATTTTACGCGCGGTCATATCGTACATCCGCTTGCGATATAACTTAGCTCATTGCTTGCACTTGTTAAAAGGTTATAGACATACTACAATTAACTTCGTATGATGCATGGCGGAGGGTGCTATACAATTAGTTAATCCATTTCATGTGCCTTCATGCTGAAATGGCAGGATGGATATGAATGAAATTTGGGACAGAGATACTTACAACATGATCAATACATGGCCTACCTTTCGTAAGCTGTTGTTGTTGTTGTTGTTGTTGTTGTTGTTGTTTGGAGGTTTTAGGGGGCCAAAACTGCAAGGTCATTAGTCCCCCCTTTCGTAAGCCACCATATGGTGTGTAGCGGAGGGTACCTTACAATTGGTTAATATGTTTGTTACTACTTAATGATGAAAGGGATGGACAGATTTGAATGAAATTTAGAATGGACATAGCTTGTACTCTGCATTAATATATGGGCTACCTTTTGTAAGGCATCGTACGGTGCGTGGTGGAGGGTATGTTACAACAAACATCCAAATTGTTTCACTGGTCACCATGGAAGTCTGCAAATAAATGTATTTTTTTTCATGAAGGAGATTTTTATAATCTGGAAGCCATTGAATTTAGCCCGCTGGAGGGTACCTCATGACTTCGACACCGACCGACCCATCACCGTGAAACTTGGCGCATATTTGTATGTTTTCATTTATAGGAGGGAGAGGATTAGGTGCAGGAGGGAGGACTGAGAGAGACAAAGAGAGAGGGCAGAGGAGGAGAATGAGAGAGGGGAGGTGATGACAGACAGGTGTAAGGAGATGAACAGAGGGAGGAGGAGGGAATGGACAGAGAAAGGGTCAAGAGGGGGGAGTGGGTGAACAGAGAGAAGGGAAAGGAGGCCATGGTCTAATAGAATATTGGAGACCTCGTATACATTTATTTGTTTGTTCGTATTTTATGCACTGCCATATCGCTCACCTGATGGCAAAAAAACTTACTTCTTGGTCTTACGGGAAGTTTTCATATGCTGCATGGTGGAGCATAAAATAAACTTGAACACCATTTCACTGAGCACCATAATAGATAATTGATTTTTCATGGAGGAAGCAATGGTAGGGGAGGTGGAGGAGTTCGACAAAACATGTCTTGTCAGAGAAACTGGAAGGTGTAAATGACGAGAGAGAGAGAGAGAGAGAGAGAGAGAGAGAGAGAGAGAGAGAGAGAGAGAGAGAGAGAGATATCATAGGAGGGGATGGGGATAGTAGTAGTAGTTGGAATTACAGAAAAGGAAAGAGAAGGTGGACAAAGAGAGAGAAAAGGAAAGAGAAGGTGGACAAAGAGAGAGAAAAGGAAAGAGAAGGTGGACAAAGAGAGAGAAAAGGAAAGAGAAGGTGGACAAAGAGAGAGAAAAGGAAAGAGAAGGTGGACAAAGAGAGAGAAAAGGAAAGAGAAGGTGGACAAAGAGAGAGAAAAGGAAAGAGAAGGTGGACAAAGAGAGAGAAAAGGAGAGGAGAGATGGATGAACATAAGACAGGAGTGAACAATTACCCGGGAATTTGCCTGGAGTGATTTATGGAAATCAAGGAAAACCTAAATCAGGATTGCCCGAGGTGGATTTAAACCACAATCCTCCCGAATGCAAGTCTGTACCATGTACCGTTAATTCTATTTCAATGAATCTTTGTCAGCATATTGCTTGGACATTCATGAGGGATTAGTTTGCGTAATATTGAGGTGATATTGAAGCATAATGGGAAATTTGAATAACTAGACTTAATTCATCCCCAATCCTTGTGAAATTTTACACACTTGACTGAAAACGAGTAAGGTCACAGTCTGCATAAAATTTTGTATGGTACATCACAGAGGTTACTATACTTACGGACTTTGACAAAATCTACAGTTTTATTCCAATTTTGATGAAATTTGGCCCAGTGCACCTTCAAAACAACACTTCATTGTCTACTTAGTATTTCATTTGGACAGTAACTTGCAGTGAATTTAGACAACTCTTCAATGATAAATGGAGGAGTAAATGGGCTGAGGAGGTGGAGGAGAAGTTAGACACAGAGATGAAGCCATTTCCGGCAGATAAAGAGAGGGCGGATTTAGGCATTCAAGGGGGAGGAGGAGATGAACAGAGAGAGAAAGAGAGAGGAGGGATGAGGATGTGAAGATTGGAATAAATAAGTCCCAAGCAACGCCAGGTTTCCAGTTAGTAGTGAATAAGAAAATATAAAATGCGGGTAAACTACTATGAGCTCTGCAGTGATCACAGTATCGTAGTCGAGATAGATACGAAGTAAACACCAACCACAGCAATATCGTCAAACGGAGCGATTTCGGATGTTATGGTAATCTTCTCTTTCCCACTGCATAGCAATGAATTAGTGCTAATTTCCAACTCCGCTCGCTGCTTATTTTATGCACGAGACTTAATTCCCGTGCTCCTGTGTTTGGATTGATTGTTTAAGGTAAAGCAGTCAACAATTCGAAGATTACCAACACAATAATCAGTTGGTCAGTCTCATTGTCGTAAGGTCTCGCTGTGTTGTGGAGCAGAAACGTTTTGTTGTTGCGACTGGCAGAAAAGTATCATAGCGTCAGTTGCCAACGAGATCAGTAGGCTGCGTCTCTGTGAGAAGTTTTGTAACAGCTTGTCATGAGTTTTGTGTAAAGTTTCCAAGTAACGGAGGTTTCTTTTTTTCAAAATTGTGTACTTTGTGGGGTGATTTTGGAAAATGCCCAGAACATATAAAAATAAGAAAGGTGTTCAAGATCGGTATAATTATGACCCGGAAATTTTAAACAAAGCAGTTGGAGCTCTTCAGTGTGGCAAATTAACATAAAGAAAATAAGAATTTACCTTTAATAAATGAAATTCCTTATGTCAGTCCTTATACCTTATTTCAATGATGGACGTCATTAACTCTAGCAGCACCAAGGTATCTTAGGTTACAAGGAACACCGAGCAGGGGCAAATTCTGCCCGTATTACAATAAGCTGCGAATTCTGTAAAATAAATTTATTTTTTAAATATTTATTTATTTATTTATTTTGTCTTTGCTATTAGCTGCTTTCTGTTAAACATATGTACATTGCGTTATCCTTATTGCAGTATTGACATCTTGGATTACCTGTGGATATAGGACTGAAAGACTTACTTTTGCAGTCTTGTGAAATTTTGTTTCTATACTATTATTTACAATAATTTCAGCAGTTTGTTAGGCTTGCAAATAGCTGGGATATACTGAAATAAGATGTGATGGACACAGAGTTTACAATAACATTTTTTTCTCCACGCTTGGTGATTGTAGGATTAAAATATATTAAGTCACTAAAATCAAACAGAAAGAAAGTAGATTTAAAAGAAAAAAAAAGTCAATTTGTGTCTGAAATCATCTTGTACACTTCGAAACACCAGACAGAGATTTAAAATGCACGTCTGAAATCACAGCAGTCCATGGGGATGATTTCAGGCAATTTGTCTGTCTCGGGTCAAAGTAGGTGCACGTAGACGTCCTGTTTCCAGGATATCTTATTGCTTGTACATATACCCCACCACTTCCATAAAAAAACACTGAGATCTGACAATACCTACGAAAGCTATAGTGAAAATTATCTCAGCACTGTTCGAAATCGCCCTGTTTGACGGTACATGTTTATATGCCCACTAGCTCTGCCGATGATGAGGAGATTGAAGAAATGTGTGAGGAGGTAAAGGAAATTATTCAGACAGTTACGGGAGAGGAAAACTTAATTGTGATGGGTGACTGGCATTCAATAGTAGGAAAAGAAAGGGAAGGAAAATTAGTAGGTGAATATGGACTGGGAAGAAGGAATGAAAGAGGAAGCCACCTGGTAGAATTTTGTATGGAACATACTTTAATTATTGCAAAAACTTTGTTCAAGAATCAGAAAAGATGGTTGTATACATAGAATAGACTAGAGACAGCGGAAGATACCAAATAGATTTTATAATGGTAAGGCACAGATTTCAGAACCAGGTTTTAAACTGTAAGACATATCCAGGGGCCGATATTAACTCTGTACATATGATTGGTTATGAACTGTTGACTGAAATTCAAGAAACTGCCTAAAAGTAGCATTATAAGGTGATGGGACTTGGATAAATTGAAGGTACCTGAAGTTCTTGAGAATTTCAAAAGGGAGCTTTAGGCAAAAATTGACAGAAACGGGAGAGGATTGGGTAGCTTTAAGAGATGCAGTAATCAAGGCAGCAGAGGACCAATTAGGTAGAATAGCAAAACTTACAAAAAATCCCTGGATATCACAGGAAATACCAAATTTAATTCATGAAAGGATAAGCTACAGAATTGCAGCAAATGAAACAGGTAAACTGGAGTACAGATGACTAAGAAATGAGATTGACAGGAAGTGTAAAATGGCTAAGCAGGAGTGGCTAGAAGGCAAATGCCAATCTGTAGAAGAATGCATAACTATGGGAATTTTGGATACCATCTACAGGAAACTAAGAGACATTTGGAGATAAGAAAAATAGCTATATCAATACCAAGAACTCAGATGGAAAACCAGTTGTGAGTAAAGAAGGGAAAGCTGAAAAAAGAGAAAATATAGTGGCTGTACAAAGGAAATGAATTTAGAGACAATATTATAGGAAGGTAAGAGGAAGTAATGAAGATGAAACAGGAGATACTATGCTGAGAGATGAATTTGACAGGGTACTGTAAGACCAAAGATGAAACAAGGACCCTAGAGTTAATGACATTCCCTCAGAGCTACTGAAGTCTCTGGGAGAACCAGCCATGACAAAACTTTCACCTGGTGAGTAAGATATAAGAAACAGAGGAAATACCTCAGACTTAAGAAACGTGTAATAATCCACATTCCAAAGAAAGCAGGTGCAGACAGGTGCAAAAAATTACAGAACCATCACTTTAACAAGTCATGGTTGCAAAATTTCAACACTAATTATTTACCGAAGAATGGAAAGGCTGATAGATACTGACCTCGGGGAAGATCAGTTTGGATTCAGGAGAATTGTAGGAATGGGGGGCAATTCTCACCTTACGACTTACCTTAGAAGATAGATTACGAAAAGGCAAACCTACATTTCTAGCTTTTGTAAATTTGGAGAAAACGTTTGACGGTGTTCATTGGAATAAACTCTTTCAAATTCTGAAGTTAGCAGGGGTAAAATACAGGGAATGGAAGGTTATTTACATCTTGTGCAGTGGGGGACAAAGTGAATATCTGGCCCGAATAATTTAAAAGTCCAAAAGCAGACCATTGCACATGCCCAAGCTAATGCCATTTCCAAAGGTCTGTGCAGCTTCAATTTGATGTTTACATTGTCAAATAGAATAAGTACAATAGTTAGAATACAGTATGTATCAAGATTCAATGCACTTTAATTCACATATAATTTATTTCAACTGAGTGAGGTGGCACTGAACTCGCATTTGGGAGGTTGGTGGCTCAATTCCACCTCCAACCATCCAGATTTAGTTTTTCCGTGATTTTCCTAAACCACTCCAGGCAGATGCCGAGATGGATCCTTCGAAAGGGCACTGCCTATTTCCTTCAGCGTCCTTACCCAAAACCCCGAGCGAGAGCTCAGACTTTGATGACCACGCTGTTGATGGGGTGTTAAACCCTAAGTTTCCTTCCTTCATTTTTTTCGGAAAACATTATTTGTGCACAAGAATTTCACGTGGGTACATTTACCGCAACGAACCACTTCTCACCCAAGTTTCATTGGGTGAGTGCATAGGCTGATGGTTTATGAATGCAATGGACGTGCGTTAGAATCCTGCTGGGGTTAATTTTATTATTTTTTAGACCTCCTGCAGGTAATATTTCAAATATTAATACGCTAAAAATTGTACAGTTGTTCGCTTTTATAGGTTTTTAGAAGATTCTATTTTATAATAATCTAATCTTCAATCAGACATACACGTGTTCATAGTAGTAATATTGAAAATGGAAGTATTTTGATGTAACTGCTTTGACGGCCACATAGTTTCTCTTCAGTTTTCAGCTAAGACGAATGTATCAGCTGATTTGCACATGTCATAGGTCTACTCCAAAATGGCTGGATGTCGTTATGGTGTTGATGCTACCACAGCAAATAGATTGATCTGACAGTTCAGAGATAATGGTGAGGTAAGCAGGACGTCCAATACCTAGAAGACCACGAGTCTCTACTTGAAGAGAAGACGATGAACTGATCAGAGTGGCTCACACTGCCCCTTTCTCAAACATTCAGAACTAGGATGAGCTTCACATTTTCTAGGCTTGTCAAAAACTGCTCTCAGACGATTGACGAACTATGGAATCGAGTCCTGTCATGCTCTCATTAAAGAACCATTATCTGACGATCAAGCCTTGGGCAGACTGGCAATTGTGAGTTCGTGGGAAAATGTGTATTGGAGGAAACTAATTTTCATCAATGAGTGCACAATTGAGTCAACAATCAGAGGTCCTGTTCTTAGCTGCTTCGCTTCATGGATACATGCGCTAGAAGCAGGGGTGTAATTGTGAAATGTTGGGACTGGATTTCTTATATGGGTGCAGGAACCTCAGAACAAATCCAATACAAGTTAAATTCAGCATGCTATGAAGATTTCCTTTAAAAACGCAATTATTTATGGAGTTCAACATTTACCAACGTGATAATCATCCATTGCACACCAACATGAGGATTTGGAGTTGGTTCCAAAGGAGAGAGAATATAAGTGCCTACCATGGCCTCCAAAGTCACCTGATCTCAATCTCATAGAGATAGTTATTTATAACATGACAATATATGTTCCATATTTATTTTGTTGGGATAGCGTGACACGCTAAATAAGGGACTATACCATAAAATATGTGATGTATGGTCACCCTATGGTACCATGATGTGACAAGTGACAAGAGGATAAACTCATGTGTGCCACTGCAGAGCACCACCAAACGTATTGGATTAACTGTCGTGTTTCATTAAACACCAGTAATAGGCATCATAGTATTTAAGAAGATAGATTTTAGGGATTTTACAGTTGAAAAAGATTATTAAATAATAGAAATTTCATCATAGTGGTTATGATAGAAAATATTCATTTGAAATCTTGCACATTGACTCCATTCCTTGAATGGACATCCTCGGTGCAGTTTTAGGTCCAGGGGACGCGTTCACCTCTTAAATTGTCTTTTTTTAACAATTAAAGTACATAAAAGTGACATGTCCATTAGATATTAAACAGTTACACCACATACTTTTGTACTTTTCCTACTACTTGTGTTCTTCAGATTTTTGGTAATATTTCAATGTCAAGTAAGTTTAGTTCTAATACATAATTTGGAACAAAAGACAAATGTCCCACAAGATCAAAATGTGAGACCTCATGTGGTACAACTGTAATAGTCTTGGCATTAATACCAATGGAGTCACTAGATGTGTTAAATGAGGGTACATCAATGCTAAGAACCAAACGGGCAACAGTGGTTGTCACCCCTTCTTTACTACGGTGGATTTGTATTACACTTTTACTATTGTCACCTCAGGGTGATTTTTAATTTTTTTAAATCAGTTAGTCAACTGAAATAAGGAAAGTCGCTCAAAACCAGTTTGTTCAAATAATCTTAATGTATTAAACACAGTTTTACTGTGGTCAAATTAGCAGCGGTAATGATTATGTTGGTCAGATATGATAGGATAGTAGCAAAGGTGCAGAATATTGCATTGAATGTTAAATGTAGAAATTGGCACTACTGGCGCAAGAAGTTAATACTGCAGTAAATTTTACATGATGAGTTTGTTACAAGGAAGCCAATTGCAACATTTATTCAGTCTTCCTTGAATGCAGACCAAAAACATATTGAACAATAATTTCTTGGCACTTTTCGTTCATTGATAACATAATCTAGCTGATATTACAATACTTTATACCTCAAATGTGGCAGAAAAGTGACATCAGTAAAATAAGTTCGTATATGGGACCACTTATGCAAAAAAGGCAAATAAAAAGTCTTGTCTTGGTTGTTACATTGTGGTTTGAGATGACAGATGAATTATTCAATTTGATTATTATGTGCAGGCTGAAATTATAAATGTTGTGTACTATAGAAGTTTCCTGAATGAGAGAAATGTAAGATATATCTCGATTAGAAAGTCACAAGTATAGCAAGTGTAGTCTTCCATTTGGACAAAGCACATACATACAAAGGTGCTTTGGAAGTGCACACTATATGTATTTCAACTATGAATTGTTTGAATGTGCTTTGTATGAAACAATATATGACACTGTCTGCTTGCCATTGCCTTCATGTAATGAAGTTTGCAGTTGGAAAAGTCTTGAATAAAATGAAGTAGTTGTAAAGGCTTTGTCTATCAGAAGATTGGTTGTCTTTCTGTTATCTTTAAACCAACTTAAAGAGCTAGTTATAAGGGGACCTGCAGTTTAGTGTCAAACCATTTGCAACTGAGGTGCAAATTTGCATTTTTCACATCTACAAACTTTACCAGAATTAGAGGTAGTGATTGGCGACAGATAAAAAACTAGGATTGACTCAGGATAAAACCTGCGACCTTGGGATTTCTAGTTTGACATTAAGCCACAAAGTAATTAGAGGTTTATAATACCCAATAAGGGTATTTTGCTGACCTGGAGATCTATTTGATGGCTTGAATCTGACCACTGGAGAAACACGAGACAACATATATTGAAAGAAAGGGGGCTATGTTGTAAAATGATTGGCTGTAGCTTGGATATAAGAGGCTGGTGCATGTGTGGTACTTTGTGTGTGTGTGTGTGTGTGTGTGTGTGTGTGTGTGTGTGTGTGTGTGTATTATATATATGTCTTTAATGTCTCTATTTCTTATGTCTTGAGGTATTGTGTTTCTTAGGTTTGAAACTATCACATCGTCTAATATATAAAGCAGTGTCCATATATTTGTACGTGTTGCATACAAATCTACAGTTTTATTCCAATCTCTATGAAATTTTGTATACGTAAGCTTCAATCAATGAGGACAGTCGCCGTAAGTGTAAGAATCACATACAATATATAGTTCACGAGATATGACGCTATAAACAATGAAATGTGTCTAAAACTGCTGCATTTAGCGACAATGCTGCTCAATTTATCCTAAACCACTGGACCGATTTCAACCAAATTTGCTACACACATTCCTTACGTGAGATAACAATTGCTGTAAGAGTACGAACGACATACGACACATGGTTCAGGAGATATAACGTCGTAAACAATAGGAATTGCAGAAAACTGCCACATAATGCGGCGAGACTTTATAAATACGCTATATGAGAATAAGAGTACTTAACAACAAATTTTAAACATAATTTCAAACCTTTATTAAACATTTTCTCACTGACACCCATAACAAAATGATGAAAGGGGAAAAAAGTTTCTCGCTTACTACTTTTCCGCTCTTTATGGAGTAAACTACGGCATTCAGTATGACTTTACAATTTGTAATTTGTACACTACAAATTGTAGCCTCAGGAAATTTTACAGACAGTATACACATGTGTAGTTGAATGTACGATCTAAATTGCATCACAGTAAGACACAGAAGTCATGAGATATGAGCACATAAATAGTAACGTTCCTCTGTTCATGGACTAAAACTAAGACTTTCGGTATGACATTACAATTTATAATTTCTACAACAAAAATTGTAGCTGCAGGAAATTTTACAGACAGTATACATATAGCTTAGTGTACCTTCTAAACTGTATCACAGTGGGGCATGTAGTTCGTGACATATGAGCACATAAACAGTAATGTTCATCTAAAACCGCCCCGTCACACAAGAAGTTTTAATCTATTACTTCTTTAGCACTAATTGTATTCCCAAGAGGTTTTACAGACATACAGCCCTTATAAAAATGAATACATACCTGAAAAATCACAGGAATAAATAAATAAATAAATAAATACCCGGGCAACGCCGGGTTTTCAGCTAGTCATAAAATAAAGTTCCACATTTCATACCATGAAATTTGTAAACTTATTTCAGGTGTGCAGATACCACAAATAAAGGGTGTTCCATCAAATATAATGGTTACCAAAGCTCCTGGTCCTGGAGGAAAACAGACAATTGTTATTACCAAACCTGGATTATCTCCTGCTGGAGCAACAGCAGTTGGTGTCCGACCTGCAGCGGGACAGCAATTTATTGTTGTTACAACATCACCTGGGATCCGTACCGTGCAGACAGTTACACCGTCCCAAGCAGGGAATGCAGCAGCAGGTATGTTTTTCTGATTTGCTATTATATTTTAATTACTTTTCTGTTTCAAAAGAATTTACTCAGTACTACAAGATGCATTGCCTAGGCACATTTCTTCTAAACAACTTACTCATGTTTACTGTAGCTCGCTATAATAAGGAACATCTTAACTCTTTATTGGGGGCGCGTGCGTGCTCTCTCTCTCTCTCTCTCTCTCTCTCTCTCTCTCTCTCTCTCTCTCTCTCTCTCTCTCTCTCTCTCACACACACACACACACACACACACACACACACACACACACACAAGCGAAGAAGAAAAAAATTTTGAGTTACTGAAATTAGACTTGTGTGGCCGTGTGAGAATAATTACACTTTTTCTTTTTAGTTTTTCAAAATACAGTTTCTTGCTTGCAATTAACATTGACAAAAAATACACATGGGTGCTAATAGTGGACATAATTCGAGACACGTTTTGTTATAGTTTGGATTCAACCATATAGCACAGGATAAATATTTGCTGAGGATATATAGCTGATTTTTTTAGTTGTTTATGATACTGTACAGCACTGTTGATTGTTTATGACAGCTTAGTAATATGCATTGTAGGTTTCTACTCTCACTGTTACCTACCAATGTTGATAAGAAAAGATTGGGGGGGGGGGGAACCTTAGACGGCTGCGGTGGCCGAGGGGACTGAGACGCTTCAGTCACGGTCTGCATGGCCACTACGGTCGGGGGGTCCAAATCCCCCCTCGGGCATAGATATTTGTGCCGTCCTAGTTCGTAAGTAGTTGATAAGTAGTTTGTAAGTTTAGGGACTGATGACCCCGTAGTTAAGTCCCATAAGCTGTACAAACATTTGAACATTTTTTTTTTTTAACTTGTTATTCTTGAGCTCAGGTTTCCTTACTGTTCCCATTATTGTCATATGGTATATTTTAGCAGGTGTCATTGTTAGTAACATTTAAGGATTATTGAGTGACTTGTGTACTTTAGTGTGCTTCTAGCTATGATCTGAAGAAGTCTTTAATTTTGGTGTGTGAGCTGAACATACCTTCAGCTTGTCACCTGTCATTTCAGTGAAGAATGACTTACGCCCAAGAAACAGATTGATAGGTCACCATCTAAGCATAGTAGAGCTGTAACTTTATTTGAGGAAGGGTATACGTTTGAAGAGATTACAGCAAGACTGGGTGGTGGTGGTGGTGGTGGTGGTGCTGCTGCTGCTACTATGTCAGGTGTAAGGAAGGTGTGGCGACATGATAAGATAATCGTCAGTACTTAAAACTACTCCTAGAAATGGACGAAAACCTCTGCTTCCTCCTCAAGAGGCAAGAAAAATTTGCCACCTTGTGTTAAAAGACCATTGCTGTACATAAAAAAAGATTAAGGAAGTGCTGGAATCGTCTGGAGTCACCAAGAAAGAAAATTGTGTGCAAATGGTTTGCCAGCCAGGAGGTGAAGATAATAGCCATATCTTAATGCAAAACAAATGCGCATATTTCACTATGGAGCATTACAGAAAATCGGAAGGGGGCATACTGATTGCTCAATGACAGGTTTTTGATACTGTTGCGTCATCTGGAGGGGTGACAGTGTTGAAATAATGAAATAGTTGATACATGTTGTGAAAAATGGCCATTCCTGTTATGTGGAGTCACTGGAGGAGGAGAAAGAGGAGAATAAAAGGCACAGCGTCAGAAGAGAGCCACTGAAGAAATCAAACTTCTAAAAATGAAAAAGTTTTGATTTTTAGCTGATACTGAAAGGGAAGTGGCTCTTATTGAAGGAAAAAATGGAAGATGTTCATGTGATAAGTACATTGTTCCATGGTTAATTGAGTTGTGTAACAATAATTTATATGGGCGAACATTTTCCATATCATCACATGCAAAATTCATTGTATTAACTAATATATAATATTTATAAAATGTAAAGAAAGTTTGACTTAAAAAGCGAAAAGGCACCGGTACGTTGAGACACACACACACACACACACACACACACACACACACACACACACACACACACAACTGAGTTTTCACAATCTAAGGTTCCTTCTTCAGAAAGAGCAGGGACGGAGAGGGAAAAGGAAAGGATGAGGGTTCTAAGGGAGTGTGTAAGGAGTCATTCCAATTCCAGGAGAGGGAAGACTTACCTTGGGGGAAAAAGGATAGGTAAACAAACACACCCACCCACACAGCAAGGCAGACATACGCCTTTTTTCCCCTAATTTTTCTAAAGGTGGTGGCTTTTGGAAGGACAGTGGTTTCAGACTGGGAGAGAGGTTTAGAAGAGGGGTTGATTACTGAATTGGAATGTTGTGGTTCTGGATTGTGTGGATGAGCATATTGAGGTTGGGGGGGGGGGGGGGGGGGAGGAGAGTGGAGCTGGAAGTGGGAGATTGAGCAGATGGGAGAGACTGGGTTTGTATGCAATGAGAGGTGGTCAAGGTTTGTAGGAGAGATTGTTGAAGGGTAGTATATTGCCTTTCCGGAGGTGGGTAACTAAGATTGGATAGTTTTTTGAGGCGGGGGCTGGCATGCTGTTCTAATTTACGGTCAGCCTGTAGGAGGGCGCGCGCGCACGCGCACACGCACACCAAGGCAGACATATGCCAATGCCTTTTCGTCTGGAAAGTCCAACATTTTTTGTTTCATAAATATTTTGCTGAACAGGATTGTTTCCCTCTTGGTGTGTGTTTGCCTGTGTGTGTGTGTGTGTGTGTGTGTGTGTGTGTGTGTGTGTGTGTGTGTGTGTGTTTGTTTATCAACGAACTGGTGCCTTTTCGCCTGGTAAATCCAACTATATTTGTCATTACTGATGATTTTTATCTAAATTTAAGCAGCAGCTATGTTCACACGAGTGACTGTGTTTTATTTGATTATGAATCAGAAACTACTTCTAGACCACAGTTGCAAACTCCAGAGAATTTTATTTTATGTATTTATCTTACATGGTTGTACCTGGTGGGCATTTTGTGTTGTTTATTTCATTTGGTGTTACTTACATATAATTTTACCTGTTAGTTACTTATTGAACATTTTACAGAAACACTGAGAAGATTATTTGTATTTTTTATTCTAAATTTAAAGCTATGTTACACACATTAGACAGTGAATAGTGAAAAATTGATATAAATACAAAAAAATATTTATTTTGTTTCAGGGGTAATATCACCAAATGTAAATTCACTTACAGCGCCAAATGCAGGAGCCATGAAGATGATTGTTGTTTCATCAGCTTCTGTGTCTGGAGGAAATGTTGGGAAGCCAATAACGATAACAGTTCCAGGTGCTCAAGGAGGCAGACCAAAGACTGTTACTATTGCAGCGAGACCTAGTGGTCAGGCAGTGATAGGCTCTGTTCCAGCTACAGGACAGATTATAAGCTCAGTTCAGCCCTCACAAACTCGTATTGTGTCTACACAGGTAATTTCTGGCCACAATTAATTTATCACACAACTTTTATTTATTTTGGAAATATCGTACCTCACCCAGAATTTAGTGTGGAATTTCAATGAGTTCTGTGGAGTGTTTAAATGTTATATGATTTATGATATTGTAGTACCAAATCTTCTTATAGGGTATAAATATTTTCATCTCGTATTGAGTGGTGGACATGTGAGTAGATCACACTAAACAGGAGTCTCTGTCTGTGTGTGTGTGTGTGTGTGTGTGTGTGTGTGTGTGTGTGTTTTGTGCTTCTGCATGGTGGTGATTTTCTTCCATGATGACCTTAAGCAAATCACTAACAGCTATACCATTAATGTAGGCCTAGCTGTAGGAGTCTACTGATTCCTCCAACCAGATGTGTTTTCCTAATTTAGTTGGTAATTAAATTGCTGTTTTGTTGAATTCAGTTCTGTATTGTCAGATTGCAATATTTTCTCTGGTAATTTCTTTGTTTCACATATCAGATTCATTTTACTGCGTTATATACCAAGAACATTACAATTCTTGAAAACTTTGAATATTGCTAGGCATTTTTTAAAATTCACATTTATTTTTTTGCACAATTCATACGTATTTTATTAATTTCTTTATTTTTAATTATTATACAAACAAAAGTTATAAGTGAACAGACTGCTTGAACGAAGACAAAGTTGTAGTGTTTCAAAAGTGATAGTTGTAAAAAAAATTGATTGGGAGCCTCTGGGCTGAAACCTTTGCCTTTGCAAAAATGTTGACTTTTTGCCAAAACTGTGTAGTTATTCTTTTTGTGCTTGTATTTAAGATTTCAAGAAATGGTTGTTCCATTGAGAAGTAAAAGCATTTTCCTGCAGTTAAACTGAATGCATCTCTAATTTAAAGTGATAGTCGACTATATTTTTTCTTTTCTCAACCAATACGGTAAAACAAAATATGAGAATATTAATTTTGTCCTGTCCTGGGCATTCATAGCCATATTGCATGTAGTTCATGCCGCCCGCGGTGGCCGAGGGGACTAAGGCGCTCCAGTCACGGTCTGCAGGGCCACTATGGTCGGGGGTTCGAATGCCCCCTCGGGCATGGATATTCGTGCCTTCCTAGTTCATAAGTAGTTTGTAAGTTTAGGGACTGATGACCCCGTAGTTACTTCCCATAGACTATACAAACATTTGAACATGTATTTCACAGCACTACGATCAAAAACAGAAAGGCACTTAATGTAGAAGAAGAATCAGAAATAATTTAGCACTTGAGGGATCAATTATGGTGCTTTCTTTGACAATTCTTTGAAAATGTACTGGTGTTCACTGTTCCACCAATTAAGACACCAATACATTTGCAGATGACGAACTGTCTAGGTGGACCTACACATAAAATATAAGAACACTAACTACTACAGAGTGTAAAAACGAGGAATAAAAAGACTGACTGAAGATACTAAAATTGTTGCTAAACAAGTAAGAGTATAAGACGAAAAGCAGTATTTTGCACGAGGCAGTCCCTCCATATTTTTGCTAGGCCAATGAGTATTGAGAGAAAAGATAATTGGTGAGGGGTGGGAGAGGGGGGGAAAAGAAAGAATTCTGCCTCAGTGTTTCAGCAGTTACATTGCAAAGAATAATATTTATTTTTTGGTATAGTCTGATGTCCAAAGACTTAACTTCATTTGGAATTTTGGTAAAAACTTATTAAAATATCAGAACTTCCATGATTTCGTTTTGCAGCTATTTACCATTTTAAATTAAGCAAATCAAACTGGCAGCTGAAGCTGTCTATACCTCATTATAATTGAATGTAACTTGTTTTTTAATGAAATAATCATCTCCTCCACTGAATATCCCAAAACAGCCTCATTCTGACATGATCTCTCCGTGATGCTCTACATGTGTGTGTTAGCCTTTTTGCAGCCTTGAGACGCAGACATACCAAGTATTATGATTTGTTCATAATTATTAAGATTTCTAGGCAAAATCTGTGGTGTTAAGAGAGCCTGAGCTAAAATTATTCTCTTAAACTTCATGCTGTAAAAAAAGACATGCTTCTTCAGGATCAGATACAAGGTTGCACTTCTTGCACAAAAGTTCAAAAACCAGGCTGCAAACACTGTAACAAAGGGTGAAATCCAGATGTACCATTCCTGAAATCTACCTGTGGCGGCTTCTAGTGGCATTTTTCGGAACGTCCTGAAGCTTTGCCTCCGAATCTAAGCTGCAGGCGTGTTTCCAGATTCCGAAAACTGGAAAAAAGTGCGACTTGCGTTTGAGTAAATATGGTAGTTTGGCAACACAGTTTTTCATTGGGTCATTTAACGAATTATTATAGTTTCACATATAATGCAATACTGTACGCTTTGATCATCAGTTTTTTACACACCATGTAATAAATACAAACACTGAGATGAGCCTTGATATCTTCAGTACTCTAGGTGCATAAACATGTAGTTTTGTTGTGATTTGTCATACTAATGTTCATGCTGTTATGTTATTAGTAAGTGTAAGTCATTTTTTGAGTAGCCCTTAGATTAACTATCATACTTTTTTAGCCTGTTTCAGACATAGGTTAATGAATGTAAAGGTCAATGTAATTGTTTCTTCTAAAATCCTATATACTCTGCCAGAGGTTATATTTAATTTTTAATAGGCGCCTTCTTGTGTCTTAACATTTACTTTTATACTATTACACATTAAATGGAAATTTTTACTGTCAATTTTTGAGATAACTTATGGGTTAGGTTCCATTACGGATATCTTCTTTTTAGACTTGGCATCTCTGGAGACGCGATATTCCTAACGTCTGTGCTTAGACTGTAGCAAAGTATTTAGTATTTATTCCTGATGGTGCGATCTTCTGTTTGGGCCAATTTTAACTGTGTTTTGTGGATATTGTACTAGGTAGGTGCAACCCTAAGATTGTATTCCTGTATGTTGAAACTTGTAGATTTCATGTGTGATGCTAATGGAGAGATATTAGTTCCGCAAGGTCCACCTTTATAAGTTTATGACTTCAGTAAATGTTGAAATAATTTCCTGTTGCCTTACGTGGTAGGCACCTTGTCACTAGTTACTGAATGATAGTGTGTGTGACGCAGGACTATCATTGATAGCATCCTCAGATTCTGATTGAGTGATTGTACAAACCATTTGATGAACATAACACTGTTTATTTCTTAATGAGTCTCCTGTCTCTTGATTTTAAAAGCAGCAAACTGTTAGACAACCTTGTAAGTTGTATGAATGACAACCAATACGTCTCTCCACATTGTTGGGAGATATTGCCATATTACTGGTACTGTGCTTGTTCTTTTGGACACGTAATTTGTAAATTTCCAGCTTTGTGTCTGACGGGAGGCGTGCTTAGGTAGTCCTTGCAGGTGCGGTGATCGCTGTGTCCCCACTGGTGTAGGGGTCAGCGCAACTGCCTAGAAAGCTGGAGACCCGGGTTCGAATCCCGGCTGGGTACACATTTTCAGCTTTTCCCAATCTCAATTGAAGTGGTATATTCTGTGAATATGAAAACAATAACAACTGCAGGATCAGAAGTGACATCTGTTCTTTCAGATTAGACGCCACAGGTATATATAAAGAGTTAATTGTGTGCTCAGATGATGAATCTGTGCCCATAATACTCCTTTCCATGTACTTTTTGCTGCAAAGCAAAATGATTTTATGGTCTAGTTTTATTTCTTGATTACTGCTTTTGCAACCTCGCAAGGTGTTTTTGTTTAGGTTCAGAACTATATCAGTTATATGGAATACATTGTTAATCGTGGGTCACCAATAAGTTTCTTCCCCCTCAAAGTAAGCACATAATATGCAAACTATTTCAGATAGTTTGTCAATTACAACCTTCAACAGCAATCCCCTGGCCCATAGAATGACATGGAACTTTATTTCTTGCGTCTTTTATATAATAAATGAAATAACTGCTGCAGCCATAAAAATGATGACAAAATCACATGATGCAGCTGCAAGATGGAGTGCAAGCTGTCTGAAACTCTCATTGCAAGTGGGAAGTGTTGGGGTAGTCGGGTGAATGTTTGGCAACTTGGGGTGGTTGCTGAGGCTGGTAGGTATTGTAGGATTGCCATTTATGCCCACAATGTGGTCTCCTCCTGTACCAATTCTGTTGTAGCTGTCAATCCTAAAGTAATTCAGCAGACTATAGTTGTGGATGCTTCATTGCAAAAAAAGTGAAAATGGGTTTTCAGTTTTGTAAAAAAATATAGTACATATTCAGTTTTTGGAATGGGTACTTGGTGTGTAGCCCAGCAGTGAATACTTGAGCTTTGATTCTGATATTATGAAGTTCAGTATAAATTGATACTTTGCTGACTTTCATTTAGTGTTGTACTTCAAATTAACGATCACCCTTGTGTGAAATGCATGGCTATCATTTTCTATGGATACTACATTCTAAATCAAAATTAAAGGGTCACTTTTTAAAATCTTATCATCATTTCTCATTGTGATACAGATGTTTGAAATTTGGCTCAAAGGTGCCTACAAACATTTTATTTCATGGTGCAAAACTAGGGTTCCCTGTCACATCTCCATTGGGTTCAGTGACCCAGAAACTGAAAGGTACTGATGTTTGCAAAGAAGAGACCATAGCTCAGTAGTTTGTGTGAAGTTTACAATGCTGCCAAATGTTAATGTAGATATAATGCACAGTGCAAAGGTCATACTAATCCCCTTTCAGCATTCCACCCTTTCTTTTGATGTTTTTGTGACAGAGGTCAGAACTGCGACACACAGTGTTAAAACCACATGTTCTTTAATGGGTGGCCAAGGAAAGTATTTTTGACACACTGCTGCTGAGAATGAACATAAAGAGGCCTCTGGCTGGTATACATTATGTCAGTGGAAGAATCTCTTTTTTTTTTTTTTTACAATAATTTTGACACTTATTGTCGCTGAACTTCCTGCTGGTTGCATGCGAAATCCAAAGAGATGAAATGGATGCCTTTCACACTAGAGCCTATGAATCGATGACCGGCTGCCTCAGAAAGTGCCCAACGAAGCTGTGCAGGTGGCAGTAAAAGTGTGGCCAAAATGCAATGTCTTTGCCATTTTATTCACCCATGTCAGTGTTGCACCCTCAGTGAGATAATGTTACAGGAGGGAACGAAACTGGAGAGATGTAATAGTGTCAACATCCTTTGCTGCTTTGGATCTTATTTAGATTTCGTAGAATGATTTTGAACTATCTGCAGTGATTCTACCCTGCATGCAACAGTAAAAAATACTGTCACTCTATACTTGAGAAATTGCAACCCTCAAGAGAACTTACAACCCCGTGCTGTACTTACAGAAGAGTTGATTCATCTGGTGGGCGTCTGCAGAGTCCAAGGTTCTTAACAATGTTGTACTGTTGTTCATTACCCTGCAAACTTTTTCCAACCATGAAATGCATAGGAATCAATGTGCAAATGGAAAGAGTGGATGTTTGATGGTTTTTTATGAGACCCCCTGTTTTTTTTTTTGCATGCCAGTTGTGAGCAATGCTGTCTGTAAAATATTTTCCTTAACAAACTGTTAGGAGATTGTGTAGTTCAATTCTGGGTGTCGCTTTCTGACCTAAATTGCAAAAGTGTCAAAGGAATGGGTAAGAGAAGGGGTTTGATCATCTTATCATAAAAAAAGATTTACAATTGAATCCTGAACATAGTTTAAAATCCTGTTTATGGTATTCTCATTACTTTTAATTTCTTTGGAGGCATATTTGTGTTGTATGTGTAAAGCAAGTCTTGAAATGTGATTGTTTCTTCTCGTTAATTTATTATTTATTTACATTTTCAGCCTGCAATAACGCTGAGTGGAAAGCCAGTGACAATGCAGCTAACTACAGCAGATGGGGGACAAAAAATGTTGACGTTACTGCCCAACAGTGGAACTACAATGCCACTTGTAGCAGGAGCCGAGACTATGGGTTTAGGTAGCAGTTCAGCCGAGCTCGTGGCAGCCTTAGGTCAGACAGTCACTACAACTGCTGCTACCCGCCAGCTTCAGCCCACATCAACACTAGGTTAGAAGTAGAAATTATAGCATCAGCAGCAGAATGTTTCTAGCCAGAAATGACTGACTTTAAGTATTTCTACTTGCTTTGGCTTTATTGTGATCACTGAAGGTGAAATGTGCATTATTTATCCTCCTGTGGAGTGAATTGTGTATACTGCAGTGATACATTATTTGTTTCCAATTGTTACAATATAATTAACTGCTTGCATTAAAGATCATGGAAAGCTGTTAAAGAGAAAAAGTAACATAAGTAAGAAGTTACAAAATCATTGATATACAGATGTGAAAAAATATCACACAAAGGTGCTGGTTTGTAAGGCCCCCTCTCCTTTTTTTATTTTAATTGTTATTTCCTTCCTCAAAAGCATGCTGATATAGAGATTTTATGTGGATTGTAGAATTAATTCACTGCCTCCCATTGTTGTAAATACCAAAAAAAGTATTCTGCTGTGGTGTTAGTGTACATAATATGTTATAAAAGAGAGATTCTTCAGATTTTCATCTTTGTACACTTCAGAGCAATTGAATTACATTTGCCTAGAATTCTGTGTGTCCCCCTTTTGTTAGACTGATTTTGGCAACAAGTCATGGTGCATATATAAAGACACTGAAATTGTGGGGGTGCGCCATGTATGACCATCAAAAATTGGCTGGAGTTGTGCCAAAGGCATGGACTTACCACTACTTAGGATTTTGGTGTTGATATTGTGGTTACAAAAGTACCTTTGTGTCTATGGAGTTCCAATCTGAATTTTTGATGGAGTTGGGATGTAATAGCAAGGTACATTGTCTTCTTTGAAGTGCAATTTTCTGGAAAATGAAAGTTATGTTCAGAGCTATGATGTGAACCCAGACTGTTGTCTTTCATTACCTGTACTTTTATGGTCCTATCTATTCAGGCACTGTTCTGTTCACTGTGTCATTACATCACTTTATCTTCAACTACAACAAAGTGCCGCCAGTGATTCTATATCAGTAATACAGCTTGCTTACAGATCACAAGAATTGAATAAGAGAGATAAGGATGTGTACAGAGGCTTATGTATTTCCTTCATCTCCCTTGATGAAGTATCTGAATGATAGTTGTGCATTGTAAGATTGCTTTCTTTTTATTTATTTATTTATGTCTAATTTAATTGCTATCAAAGGTACACTCAATCTGCTGGTAAAAAGGGGGGTTAGGAGACAGAATGGTTCCATTAAAGAGCATTTGGTAGATAGTAGCTTTATTTTAAGTGAAACAACTTTAACATGTTGCTAGAAATTGGACTAGATATGTGATGAAATCAGTTCAGGGAGCAGAAATTCTGTGCTGCAATATATGGAAAACAATTCACAGCTAACAGTTGCAGAAATATACAAAAGAAGTAGAAATCCCTTCGTAACAGCTTGACACAAAGGAAATACAAATACATATTTTACGGTTCTGTAATCTTGAGAACGTGTTAAAATATAGGGTAAAGAAAGTAGTTCGGAAAGAGTTACTAACGTTATAGTGTGACGAAAGTTTTTGTTTTATATTGCATGTGAGATATTACTGTACAGTATTGCCATACCTGAACACTATAGCAAGTTTTTGTATTAAAAATACTGTACTGATAGGAGCTGTATGCTCATAGAATCAGGTTCATGTTTGAGATAGAGGGGAAACATTTGTACCATGTTGATCTGAATGACATATTGATGGTGTTGATCTGCAACCTTGTATGTCAGTTTGTTCACGTAAGAACATTGTTGACAGTTTTTATTTAATTTATGGCTTGAAAATTATTTTCCAGTATGTTTTCAAGGAATATTTTATTAATGAAATAATTTATAGTGATAATAATTGTTTTTATTTATTTGGAATCGAGATAACTGTAAATAATAATGCTTATTTTACTTTACTGTAAAATTGATTTTTTTGACAAACGAGGTTGCTGTTCAACACCATCGATAAATGAGCTGCACTTACAGAAAAATGATGCACAGATTCATTGTGTGCACAAGGGGAAAGAATCTGTAGTGTCAAAATGTACTGTGAGGCATAAGGTCATGTATCTCTGAGGGCAGTTTTTCCAAATATTGTTACTTTTTTCTGAAAAGACTTAATCCAGTATAAATACTTCTCACTGGTAACGTAATAAAAGAAATAGGAGTGACCCTTTTCCAGCTATTCAAGCTTTCGTAAAGTTAACCTTGCAGTCCTATTAAAAACTTAAAAAAGAAAGGGGGGGGGGAGAGAGAGAGAGAGAGAGAGAGAGAGAGAGAGAGAGAGAGAGAGAGAGAAAGTTATTCCATTGAAAAACTTTTGGTAGTAACTAGACACACACATCCACACTGCATCACATTTTAATGTGTTTTTTGTGATGAGTGAAGAAACATTCTTATTGTAAATACTCCCAGAACCAACATCTACCTTACTTTTCTTTTCTTTTAAATCTTTCCCTTTATACCATACTTAAAATGTCATTGTATTGATTGTGTTTGAAATATTTTAAAGAATGTTATGAAAGAGCGATCTTCAGGGTTTATTCTACATATGTATTTCCATTCTGTGGTTATTAGTAACATTATTAACAATAAAAAAACAAAGTACTAGTTTGTTACTAAAAGAGTTTTCTGTTTTTTGCACAGTTTCACATGTAATTGTCTTTGATGATTTGAAACATCCTTGCAAGCAGAGCGGTTTATTGCAATCAGAACACCACCAACTTGTGTCTTTCCTGCATAAAACTATGAATTCACGTGTTTTATGGAATTACACTTCTTACTAATGTAACTGGTGGCCCTGGCAATAGTCTCATAAAAACATAATTTCTTCTCACTTTTTTTATTTTTTCATTTTTCTTATATTTTTTAATTAAAGAAAAGGCCTACAAAATAAACATGAAATATCTTGCAAGCTGAAATCCAGTTTTTAAATATGTCTTTCTGTTTCATACTCAACACAGTTGACCTCTTTTGTCTTGTGACACAGTAAATTGTATTGATTCAGCTAGTCAACATGTATCACATAGTCAATAATGCAACATCCTTTGTAGCAATACTTGCAGATGAATTGAAGGAATCAGAAACTGATTTCAATGTGACTTGGGTCATGTGATCTGACCTCATAGCTAGCAGCTCTCTAAACTGCAGAATGTGCAATGGTTCCTTGAGTGTCAAAGTTGACAATTTTACTCTTGTAAAGTTATGGCCTGCAAACATGGAAATTTTGCACTGCAAAGAGAGGTTACTGTGATACAGAATGTTTATAATCATAATGTAAATCTTTCCGGCGTGGCAAAGTAGTATGATTTACCATATTAAAAAATAAGGAAGTGTTCTTAAATACTGACGGCAATGAGTCCTGTGGATCAAAAATGAAGCAAAATGGTTCTTATGTCTACATTCTTATTTCGAAAATATTCTTCTAAAGCTGATTTAAGGAATGAGAAATGGTTGCATTCCTAATAAGCAGAAACATACTGCAAGAGAAGGCTTGTGAAATCGCTGTGAATACGTGTTGAATAATACATTGCATTCAATCGCTAATTGGATTATTTGAAAATATGTACTATAATATATTGTTTTGAAGTTTTAGTGGAAAAATTATACTTCCGGCTACGGAAATCGTAAACTGTTGGGAGAATACTACATTGCCATTATTGATACAGGTTTATAAGCCCAGTTATATTTTCATTAACACTTTGTCTGCGGCTGATGCTATCCTACATTGAGCACGGACTGTTATAAGCGTCAGCCGCAGCGAAAGTGTTAATTATAAAAGTATTTCTTATAATTTACTTCTTATTGAGTTGGGAGGGCAAAAAAAAGTTACCTTCTCTATTAATTCACTGGTGTTGTTTTAAAACAACATTGCTTAATATGCTTAGAGTACGATTAAAATAAACAACACCGGATTTGGAGTACCCACTCTATTCCCGATCACTGGTACAAAACAAAAGAGACAGAGGCTGCGTGCGCTGGCTAATTTATCGGCGCGCCCCAGGCAGAGGGCGCACAGCTGGTATGTTGGCTGTCTCCTACTACCGACATCTCTGGTGGCTGGGCCGTGTACTGTCATGGCCCGGCCAGCGCGAGTCGTCGACACACGACGCTGGCGCGTGCAACTTCAATGCCGCAGTTGATAGTGTACGACATCCTTACCCCTTGGAGGTGGGGGAAAGGAATCCAGAACTGCAGCGAAGACTACAGGCTGCTGAGAAGGCTCCACCTCCGTCTGGTCTTCCGGCAGCTCCACCAGCTACCAAGCCAGAACCACAACATACAGGTAGAACCCCCTCGCACCCCCCATCCCCCGTCCCCACTTCCATACTGAGTGATGTCCTGCTGCCGCCGCCAGTGGTGACGGCGATCATTCTTCTTTCTCCTTTTCTGGAGATGCCCGTAAAGAGGCAGGTTCGTGACAGCCAGCGGACAGACATTCCCACCGCCAAAAACCAGCACAGTCCACTCAGTGGAGCAGTGGGTAATCGGCATCGGCTGCTGACGGGCGGCAAGACTTCCCTCTGCTGGCCGGCCGGTGACTGGAATGAAACAGGTTGAGAACCCCCCCCCCCAGCAGCTCAAGAAGAGAGGGGACGGCAAGCATCTTTGTTAGTTACACATCTCGATGTGAAAGCTCAAGAATCTGGTGGTGCAAAGAGGCCGGAACAACTACTCGGTTGGAGTACCCACTTTTATTTCCGATCACTTGTATAACACAAAAGAGACTGAGCCTGGCATGCGCTGGCAGCAGGCTGATGGTGCACGGCTGGTATGTCGGCTGTCTCCTACTGCACCCGGTGTCTGGGCCGTGTACCATCGTTGCCACGAGTCGTCGACACAGTATGCTGGCGCGGGCAACTTGAATGCTGCATTTTAAGTTGCTTGTGCCTACTAGTCCATGAGAACAACAGTAGTAACTGTAACATATAAAATATTTGAAATGTTGTTAGACATTTATATCAGAGAGGTGAGCAGAAAGTAAAATTGTGTTGATTATTGACTTATGCCCCATGTAAAAGTTGGTACTGCCTGTAATTCTATAACACAACTGACTGTGATACATTTTTTAACAAAAGCAAACTGTTGATGGGGATGATAATGTCCTGGAAGATGAAAGGATTTGCAAAACTGATATTTTTGGAAATATAAAAGTCGTGAACTATGTTCATTGTAATGACTAAATCGCGACTTCCTTACCCAGTATTGGTAAATGTGTAAAGTATGGAATGTTTTTGAGTGAAATGTGATATGTAGGAGCTGGTGGTACAAAAAATGATGATGATGATGATGATGGTTATGGTGATGATTATTATGAAAAGGACGCTGCTACATCACATTTTACTGCTACTGTGCAACAATTGATAGTGTTTATTCTGAATGACTGCTCAAAGCCATCGGCACACAAGCGTGTGTCTGAACGTGTGTGGTCAGTGTGCCGAGTCCACCGTGAGGCTGAATGCTCGGAGCCGGTGCAACTTGAGCATACGAGACATGTGCCTCAACAAGCTACACGCGACCGCAGCGTGCTCCAGCGACAGTTGTTGGCAGTATCAGTTGCTGGAATCGCATTGTTTACCAAATCAAAAGAGTGGAGTTCTTGCTTCACAGCTGACAGCTAGTCAGACAGGCACGGTACATACAGCATCACTGAGAATGGGGAAGGTGTCAACTATCCTAGTTTGAATGGTGGCACATTGGATGGCCCCGAGGGCTCGGCATGAACACTCCACATTCTGAAAACTGCACGACTTGTTGGGTGTTCGAGGAGTGCTGTGGTAAGTGTCTTCAGTAAGTGACAAAACTGAGGTGAAACTGTGCCCAAATGTCAATGGGTCGGGTGCCCGCCCCTCCTTAAAGCTGTCAGATGTATGCTGGACCAAGTAGTGAAATAGGACAGGCAACAAACTGTGGTTTAACAAACATCAGACTTCAATGCTTGGCAGAGTACAAGTGCATCTGATAACAGTGCACCGAACACTCCTAACAATGGACCTCTGCAGCCAATGACCCATATGCGTTCTGCATGTTAACACCATGACCTCATAAACTACTACTGACACGGGCACATAACCGGCGTCAATGGATGTTGGCGTGTTGAGTGTTGCACACACACACACTGATCTATCCCTCTAACTTCATCATTCTAATGGCAGCGTTAGAAACTGTCATCTTACAGGAGACAACTTCTTCAAGTCTATACTGAAGGAGAGAGGCTAGCTGGTGGCAGTTTATGCTCAGGGAAACGTTCATGTGAACATCCGTGGGTCCAGTGGAGTTCTTGCAAGACAGCATGATGGCCAAGAAGTCTCATACACTGGTTACAGATCATGTACACCCCTTCACGACTATCATGTGTCAAACCGGTGTTGTCATTTTCAGCAAGAAAATGCACAATGACACTACACTAAGAGTCTGAGTGGTTTGATGAACACAGTGGCGAGTTGCAATTGATGTGCTGGCCTTCTCAACTCACCGGAGCTAAACCTGATTGAATACATTTGGGATCTGGCATTACAGCTCACCAGAATTCACGGGAATTAGGTGACTTGTGTGCAGGTGTGGTGCCAACTTCCTTCAGCAAACTTTCAAGGCCTCATTGCTTCCATGCCAAGACATGTCACTTCTGTTAAGTGACAAAGGTGCACATACTATATATTAGGTTGGGGTCATAATGTTCTGGCTGGTTAGTGTAATACCAACCTGTATGTCAGAGATGATGAAGTAATACATTTCTGTTATATGATGTACTTTTCAGTTGTTGATATTTGATCTGAATCAATTTGTACAATAGGAAACATATAATAGTATGTCTTATCTTAAGTTTTTAGTTACACAGTGAGGACATAATTAATATTTTTCAGTTACGTTTGCTCTAGAATTCTTGTTTTGTCATATTTTTAGTATACTTTTTGTTTCCAAGTTAAGTTTGTTAATTTATGTTTATGTGGCCTTTTTACTGAGTGTGAGTAGATTAAAGTTTCCTCCGAACTTCTCATGTAGCTTTCTTTCCTTTCTGTATGGAGAATGCTGTGATTAATGCTTATATTCACTGTCTATATTGTTGACAAAATCGATACACTGGAGTAGATACAAGCAGCAATTTCTCCATTCTTTGTAGAGCTTAAAAAAAAAGGGAAGCTGCATCAGCATTTTAGATTAAGTTAAACTCTACACAAAAAATCCAGATAAAGTGTTAAATGAAGAAACATAAATGAAAAATAAAAAGTATACTAAAATATGCCAAAATTCTAATTCTGATAGATGATTAAGAATAAAAGAAAATTTTTAATTTTTCGTATAATTGACTTAGACAGAAAATTCAAGGGGAACAGCATACCACTCAGAATGAATTACCTCCTCTTCCCTTACAGAATGATATTATAAAGGGAAAAAAAGTAACAGCGCTAGATCAAAACGTTATTGAAAAATAGTATTTATGACTCTATTACACAAATAAAAACTTTAAAAAGACCTAATATTACATCGTTTGTATATTTAAAGATATGTGCATGAATAATAGCTTGTCATGTGTAAGACATACCCAGGGCAGATATAAACTCTGACCATAACTTGTTGGTCATGAATTGTAGGCTGGAACTGAAAAAAACTGCAAAAAGGTAAGCAAATAAGGAGATGGGACCTGTATAAATTGGAAGAACTTCTTAAGAATTTCAGAGGGAGCTTTAGGCAACAATTGACAGAAATGGGGGGAAATGAAACAGAAGAAGAATGGGTAGCATTGAGAGATGAAATAGTGAAGGCAGCGAGGACAAAATAGGTAGAAAGGCAAGACCTACAAAAAATCCTTGGATATTGCAAGAAATACTAAATATAATTGATGAAATGAGAAAATATAAAAATGCAGTAAATTAAACAGGCAAAATGGAGTGCAGACGACAATGAAATGAGATTAACAGGAAGTGTAAAATGGCTAAGCAGGAGTGGCTAGAAGGCAAATGTGTAGAAGAATGTATAAATAGGCGAAAATAGATATTGCCTGCAGCTAAATAAAAGTAACATTTGGAGACAAGAAAAGCAGCTGTATGAATATAAAGAACTCAGATGGAAAACCAGTTCTCAACAAAGAAGCAAAAGCTGAAAGGTGGAAAGAGTACCTATATAGAAGGGCTCTATAAAGGAAATTAACTTACTGAAGTCTCTGGGAGAGCCAGCCATGAAAAAACTATTTCACCTGGTGCGTAAGATCTATGACACAGGGGAAATACCCTCGGACATTTAGGAAAAATGTAATAATCCCCATTCAGTTGCAATATTTTAAAACGAATTGTTTACAGAGTGATGAAAAAGTTGATAGAAGCCAACCTTGGGGAAGACCAGTTTGGATTCAGGAGAAATGTAGGAACAAGGGAGGCAATCCTCACTTTACTGCTTACCTTAGAAGATAGATTAAGGAAGGGGAAACCTATATTTCTAGCTTTTGTAGATTTGTAGAAGGCTTTTGACAATGTTGATTAGAGTAGACTCATTCAAATTTTGAAGTCAGCAGGAGTAAAATATAGGGAACGGAACATTATTTACAACTTGTACAAAAACCAGACAGTGGTTGTCAGAGTTGAAGGGCATGAAAGAGATGCAGTGGTTGGAAAGGGAGTAAGACAGGGTTGTAGCCTTTCTCCAATGTTGTTCAATTTGTACATTGAGCAAGCTATAAAGGAAAGCAAGGAGAAATTTGGAAAAGGAATTAAAGTTCAGGGTGACGAAATGAAAACCTTGTGTTTTGCTGATAACATTGTAATTTGTCAGAGACAGCAAAGGAACTGGAGGAGAATTGAACGGAATGGAATGGTGTGTTGAAAGGAGCATATAAGATGCACATTAACAAGAGCAAAACGAGGGTAATGGAATTCAGTCTTAGAAAAATCGGGCAATGCTGAAGGAATTAAATTAGGCAACGAATCAATAAAAGTGGTAAATGAGTTTTGTTACTTGGGCAGTAAAATAACATATATGGTCACAGTACAGAGGATATAAAATGCAGAATGGCAATGTGAAGAAAAGTGTTTTTGAAAAAAAGAAATTTGTTAACATTGAATTTTAATTTAAGCATAAGGTAGTCCCATTTGTGTGGAGTATTGCCTTGTATGGGAGTGAAACTTGGAATGATAAACAGTGTGGACAGGAAGAGGATAGAGGCTTATGAAATGTAGTGTTACAGAAGAATGCTGAAGATTAGGTGGGTGGATCGCGTATTTAATGAGGTGGTACGGAACAGAATTTGGAAGAAAAGGAATTTCTGGCACACCTTGACTAAAAGAAGGGATCAACTGGTAAGACACTTTCTTAGACATCAAAGAATTGTGAATTTAGCATTGGAGGGAAGTGCGTGGGGTAAAAATTGCAGAGGAAGACCAGGAGATGAATGTAGTAAGCAAATTCAAATGTCTGTAGGTTGCCGTTCTTATGAGGAGATGAAGAGGCTTGCTCTGGATGGAGTGGAGAGCTGCATCAAACTAAAACAACAACAACAACAACATGTAGATATCGCCTGCAAATGAGTTATACTCAAATCTGGCAGTGATCAATAAAACATTTATTAAAATAATTGAAGCTTTGGTGGTCAGTAATTACAGTTAATTTAATATAATATGTAACTGCAAAAGAATGCACAAGATATGTCAAACCAAATAATTCTCATCATATTGGGTGTTCCCTGATTTTAGTGTGCCATCTTAAACATTAAACTTGATGTGTGGAAACTACTTCAATGTTGCAGAAACTGTAATGTAAAGTAAAAAGCACAAATTTTGTCATTACTTATGTAACTTGTAGCTAGTGCCAACTGTAAAAGTAACTGTTTTTAACATACTCCAAAGTGAAGTTTGAGTTTCTAAATGACAGGTCATGCAAAGTGGTTTTTTTTTATTAGCTACAATTACTTTCCCATTAGTAATTATATCCATGTTTATGTTGCAACTACAATGCATCAATAATCACATTTGAAACCTAAGAAAATAGTGAAACCCACCTTGCAATGTGACTAGTAGCAGCATATATTTTTATAAGTAAGAGTGCATGAATTATCAACTGGAATTCGTATTGCTTAGTCATATTGGAACTAACTTTGCATATTACTGTATAGATCTTATATGCTGAATAGCAGTGCGGATTGTGATGGTACTGGACTACAGTGATACGGGGGTAGGGGGGGGCAATGATTATTTATGTAATGCTGCAGTTCTGTGTTTAAGAGTTTCTCATCTTTGTTGCAGCTGCCTTGAAAACCTAGGCCAGGATAAAACAATAACCACAATTTAATTTGTCAGAAAAAAGTTGTGGTCTATGAAGTTATTTTATGTACCCTGGTGTTCAAACTTGTAGCAAGAAGTAGAAATTTTGCAAGGTTTCATTTACTTTGCCACAAAATTATATCACCATGTGATAGTAAAGTAGGAACAGTGTAAAGAATTAAATAATACAGAATGGAATTAGCTGCAGCATGAATAATGGTAAAAGTCTTCTTCCCACCCCTACACCAATGTTTTTACACACATTCAGACCACTGGTTAATGTGCTTAGATCAGATGTGACCATCTCTGGCTACACCATGTGTTCAATATCTTCCTATTTCCAAGAAAATATCAACCAGCCACACTTTGAGGTGAGCAGTATTGTCCTTTAGTGCAAAGTATGGACCCACAGCACATCACAATCACCATATTTGAGATTGGAAGATCTCGGCACGATATCTGACAGCATTAAATCTTGGCAATCATATTGGCTAGGCATACGATAAAAATATGTGTTATCACTAGTGGGTAGTGGAACACACTGAGGGTGCATTGGCAAAGTGAGTACTGGGGCAGTGACTTCGTGGAATAAATGGAAATATTCAGAGGAAACTAATTTATCGGAGGCTGAGCCTCGTACGATACGATTCTCTGCCTTGTTCAGAGAAGCTGGTAGTGAAGGGAAAGAACCAGATGACACGGGTTGTGTAGCAGCAACTGAAGAATAGTGTGTGCTGTGCTCTCAATGTTATGACACAGGGGTGTCAACTTTTTTTATCAAGTTCAATTTGGCAGTGGCCAATTGCACTAGTGAACAGCTGATTGTTTGTCATACCAACATAAAGAGATTTGAAACTTCCTGACTTTAAAATTGTGTGCCAGAACCAGGACTTGAACCTGGGACCTCTGCCTTTCACGGGCAAGCGCTTGCATATGAAACGCAAAGGTCCCAGGCTCGAGTCCTGGTTCCGGAACACAATTTTAATATGCCAGGAAGTTTCATATCTGCGCACATACTGCCGTAGAGTGAAAGTTTCCTTTTATAAAGAGACTTGTCTGGGTGGCAACAGAGTTGGTAAACTACATGACTGCTTTCACAGATCATCTGGTATCTGGTGGAATAGGATAAGCCTGTGAGTGACCACACTGGAACAGGAAGTGCTAGATGGGACAGGTATGGTACCTGGGCATTAAACAGTGATATGATCACTGTGGCAGGGTGTTGCGAGCAGGAGGGGTATAGGGATTGTTTATTGTTGGGTGGGGGGGGGGGGGAGGGAATGTCTGGCATTTCAGGACATGATGTTTCTCCCTGCCATAAATCTTTCCTGCTCCCCCATCTCCCATTCCCCCATCCCCCATCTCCCATCTGCCTCTATCACTTCCTTTTCTCCATTCTTTCCTGCATACTTTTTTCCAAATTACACTTTGCATGATACTGTGCTCTGCCAATAAACACATACATATTCACATTTATCGCAACTATGAATTTTTCATGTACACTGTGATTGCGTGTATGTATAAGATTACAGAAAATAGTAGGTAATTGTTGTTTCCATTTACATTGTCAATTGTAGCTAGACTAGTGTGGATGAATATTCATAGGTACATAAATATGACTGGAGTGTCAGTGTGAAGTAGTAAACTGAGTGAATGAAGGCAAGTATAGATGGGGCTGTAGAAAAGGAAGTAATGGAGTTTGATATTAAGACCTGGGAAATGTTTTGCTATAGTTGGCGTTATCAATTTAAGAGAGTCAGCACCTGCACTAATATTTGAAACCATTTATTATCTGATTATTAGCCAACAGTTGTGAATGGTTTGTTTTAGATTAACATGTTACAATCCTTGTGGATTATTTTTGGAATCTTGAGTTGCATCTGCAACCAGTCTCGTCGATGTTGTGACAAGTGCAGATGTGGCTACGAGATGCTGAAGATGATCCAGAAGGATTGAAACATTCAATTGATGGCTTATAATTAGATAATAAATTGTTTAACTCTTGGGAATATATTCCAACGTAAATGATTCAGATACTATGTTGGTGGAATGATGCATGTGGTGAAGGCTGTAATAATGACTATATTGTCCCTAATGGTATGTTCTGTCACTGTGGAGTCAAATTTATCTTTTAACATAGTTTGGTCATGACCATTCGCATGAATGGCTAGCTGGTTTGTGGCTATGGACATATAGAAGTGTTTCAGTGGGCAGTTTTGCTTGGATACACGATTCCATTGGGTGACCCATAAATAGGTTAGTGCCTGAGGGTGTCAGGTATTTTCTTAGAGCCATGCTAAAGATCTGATCATGTTTCTTGCCCTCATAGCATAAGAGATTGTGCATGCCAGAATGATGGATTACTGATTACAACTAGAGGGCAACATTGTGCAGTGTGGTTTTCACATGGGAGTAAAGCTGTGTATGATACATGAAGGGAATTTGTGAGAACTGTATTGAGTGGGAATCATGTTGGTAGTTCTGTAGGAATGGTATTGAAATGAAAAGCAATTGGTGTTCGTTGTGATCTAAGCCATTAAGTTGTGGGCATTGGCTTAATGTTGATGGTAGATGAGTAAGCAAATTAAAATGGATGTGGGTTGATGTTTTTATGAGGAGATGAAGAGGCTTGGTCAGTATAGAGTAGGCGGAGAGCTGCATCGAACCAAACCAGTCTGTGGACTGAAGACCACAAAAACAACACAACCATTGTAAGCGATCTCCTTTAATAATAATGTATATGAATCACTCTGTAGCACTACCACCACCGCCACGGCAACCTACTATGACAACCTGTTTATGGGCCATTTAGAGAGAACATCCCTATCCTCGTGAAGCCACAAACATCTGGGCTGGTTGAACTCATTGATGATAACTTCTTGATGTGGACTCGGGGACAGAACACCCTGTCCTCATGCCTTCACAATTTCAACACCATCTCTTTCATAAATTTCACATGTCCTCCTCAATCCACAATGTCTTTTACTTCTTCTTCTCCAGCGGCATGATCCACACCTCGGTCCACATCAAACACTCCAACCACCTGGACTTAACATTTGCTGTCCCTTTCACACTGAAAAATCCCTCCCACACATCCTGGGCACTTGCAGATGTCGAGCCATTCCTTGTCCAGTATGCAGGTCTATTGAGATCATTAATAGAAAGGCACTACTCCTCTAAGACCTAATCTACAAACATATCTTCCATACTGCATCTTTACACATCTACATCTCCTTACATACTCCGCCATCGACCTTAAGGTGCATGGTGGAGGGTACACTGTACCATTACTAGGTATTCTAAATTTCCTGAACAGAGTTTCTTGAAAAGAATGTCATCTTTCCTGCAGCAATCCCTGGAGCATATCCGTAACACTCACGCATTGGGCAAACCTACAAGTAATGAATCTAGTTGCTCGCCTCTAAACTGATTTGCTGCGGGTCCCAAACACTTGAGCAATACTCAAGACGTGGTCGTACATATGTTCCATACACAGTCTCCGTTACAGATGAAGTACATTTTCCCCAAAATTCTCCCAATAAAATGAATCGGCTGTCCGCCTTACAACTGTCCTTCCATGTTTGTTCCCTTTCATATTGCTCTGCAATGTTACACATAGATATCTGAATGACACGACTGCATCAAGCAGCTAACTAATAATGCTGTATTTGAACATTATGGGGTTGTTTTTCCTACTCATGCGCATCACCCTAAATTCTTCTCCATTGAGAGCTAGCTGCCATTCTTCGCAGCAACTAGAAATTTTGTCTAAGTTATCCAGTATGCTGTTACAGTCAGTTAAAGATGACACCCTCGCATACACCACATCATCATCAGCAAATAGCCGAAAATTACAATTACTCTGTCCATCAGATCATTTATATTGATAAGAAATAATTGTGGTCCTATCACAATGCCCTGAGGCTCGCCTGACGATACTCGTCTCTGATGAACACTCGCCGTTGAAAACAACATACTGCGTTCTATTACTTATTAAGTCTTTCAGCCAGTCACAAATCTGTGAGTCTATTCCAAATGCTCTTATCTTCATTAGCAGTCTGCAGTGTGGCAACGCATCTAATGACTTTTTGAAATTGTGTTTTTCTCAATCTGCCTGTTGCCCTTCATCCATGGGGCGCAAGATGCCATGTGAGAAAAGGACAAGCTGAGTTTCACATGAACGATGTTTCTAAATCTGTGATGATTCATAGCATGAAGCTTTTCCGTCTCAAGGAAATTTACTATATTCTAACTGAGTATATGCTCCAAAATTCTACAGGAAACTGATGTCAACGATAATGGCCTGTAATCGTGTGTCAGTTCTCTTACCTTTCTTATAAATGGGAGTCACCTGCGCTTTTTTCCAATCACTAGGAACTTTGTGCTGAATTAAAGATTTGCGATAAATGCAAGCTAAGTAAGGGGCAAATGCCGCAGAATACTCTTTGTAAAACCGAACTGGTATTCCATCCGGACCAAGAGAGACTTCTTTGTATTTAGCTCTCTCAGCCGCTTCTCTACACTGGAAATACCTATTACTATGTCCTCCATTTCGAAGGTAGTATGTTGATCAAATGATGGTACATTTGTGTGGTCCTCCTGCTTGAAAGATTTCTTAAAGGTTAAATTTAGGACTTCAGTTTTCCATTTGCTTTTTTCTGTTATTGCCCCGGAATGATTGAGTGACTGGATAGTCACACAACATATATAAGTTAGTCAGTAAATAAACTTCAATCAGTGCTGCAGAAGTATTTTGAAAAATAGTCACAGTTCCGACTAACAGTATGACTGTTGTCAGTGTAAATTTACGCAAATTGAACTAGGAAAGCTCTGTAGCACATGATCAAACAATGTCCAAATGGTTGTGAGTTCTTATGAGACCTAACTACTTAGGTCATCGGTCCCTAGACTTACAAAGCACTTAATCTAACTTAAACTAACTTATGCTAAGGACAACATACACACCCATGACTGAAGGAAGAGGGAGAACTCGAACCTCCGACTGGAGCAGCCACGCAGTCCGTAACATGGAGCCTCGGACCGCACGGCT
This sequence comes from Locusta migratoria, assembly GCA_026315105.1. Classification (NCBI taxonomy): domain Eukaryota; kingdom Metazoa; phylum Arthropoda; class Insecta; order Orthoptera; family Acrididae; genus Locusta; species Locusta migratoria. The sequence goes on along the minus strand of CM048755.1, from coordinate 360,831,444 downwards.
ACCTCGCGACGCACCACATGATCAATGTTACCTAAACCCATATTGGTTATTAAAAACGCCCCTCGCTTTCAAGGAATCACATTAATAAAACTTGATGGATAACAATATGATAATACATTAGAACTTAGTATTCCAAGCTTAGAGTACGTCACTTTCATAATAGGTATATGAATTGAATTTACCTTCTCTTCCAAGGAACATTTTGGATGCTTTCTCCTTAAATGACAAAGCATGTTTGTAGTACCTCCATCCGTATTCAGCTTTTTAAAGCAAATGGAGCATTGTATCTCACTGCTACCATACTTCTTGAAGTACTTCCACACTCGGGATGGTGCCATTTAAGACACAACCGATGTCTGGCGACGACAGCAAGGAACTGCCGCATGACCAGACGGAGGCAAGTCTTGTACACTGCCGGTGCACGCGCGTCGTCTAATAGGCCACGCCACACGGCAACAGGTGCATCGATGCCTCAATAGCTGCCGGGATTGTTCTTAAATTAACACTGATCGCTTTTCTTAGTTTCTGCGATGACCTAATATTTCACAGCAGTGGAAATTTTAGGAATAGCCCTAAATATTAGGGTCTACTAGTTTTAATTTTTTAAATTATTTACAGAAAACACATTTTGAACTACTACTACAGGAAGTAGTCGTACCGGTTTTTTTAACAGGTTCTTGACAATAACTAAAATAAACCGGTTACAACCGACACCAAGTAAATACCGAAAAAAACCGGTTATTCAAAACTAAAATACCGGTATCGGTTTTAACCGGTCGGTTTTTCCCATCCCTACGGTGGAGTGGCTGAGCGCTCTACGGCGCCCTGTTGCGGAGTGCGCTGTTGCTCGCCATTGGAGGTTAAAGTCCTCCCTCGGGCATGGGTGTGTTGTCCTTAGCATAAGGTACTTTCAGTAGTTTGTAAGTCTAGGGACTGATAACTGCAGCTGTTCGGTCCCTTAGATTTACAAACATTTGAACATTTCAAATATATCTGCATTTGATTTATCTTATGTAATAGTGATGGGTGCATTAAACCACATGAAAAGTAATCCTAAATTGAATTTTTCTGACCATGTTGGCTTACTTTGAATGTCATGTAATACGTTGTATGATTTCCACCTAGTACCCTCCCCATATTTCCTCGCACCAGTTTCCACCTAGTACCCTGCCCCTTTTTCCTCGCACCATTCCTCCATGTACCGTCACCCATCTTTCCTCGCACCATTCCCCCCTCCCCCCCCCCTTTCCCGTATCTTCCCCCTCTCTATCCTCATTGTTGTCTTCGTACCACTTCCCTCATTGCCCTGAGCATCCTTCATTCATCAAGCCAATTCCCCCAGGTACCCTGCTCTCCTCACCTTTCTCGCCTCATATTTATTGCGCATATCCACTGGTGTCGTACTTCGATTTCTTAGCAGCAACATTGTCACACTTTCTTCAGTATACTCCACACACGTTACTGTTAGTATAGCAGATCAACTCTGCATGTGTAAATGGATTTAGTACAAAAATTAGAATAGAATTTTTAAGGTATGTGTATATAATATATATTCGTATAAAAGGTCTATACTGCAAGATTGGTTATTACCAACTAGTTTTAACCCAATATTGGGCCATCTTCAGGGGTTTTCTCAAATATGGTGTGGATCAGTGCAGGAGCTGCAAGTCCTCAGGTGCTGTCACAGCTAATTTTAAGGAGATATACATATTAACAGAGTATTTGAACAATGGCAATAGAAGTACATAGTTTTATGATTTGCATGTGACAGAAAAGGTCAGTTTAATTTTTAAGGAAAATTCTAACCCAGTTGTGCTGTTATGCTAGGCTTGTCATGTTGGTTGTCATAAGCCTTAAATGTTTTTTTAGTCACAAACTTATATATAAGTGGAACTGTGTAGGAGTTGAAGGATGCCAAAGTTGTTTTTCCAATGTGAATGCCTTTTGTGGCCAGGTAATTTTATTTATGAGAGAACTGCCTTTCTTTTGTAGTCCAGGTACATTTTCTCGCATAGTAATCAATAGTTATTGTTTATCCTTTGGCGACGTAAGAACTGAAGAAAAGCCTTCCTGCCAGCTGAAAGTGATTTAGATGCTTTCTCTAACAGTTCCATCAGTTTCCATCCTCAGCTGTTCATCATGAGTGTAAATTAAGACATTTAGTCTATTACAAAATAGTGGGTGTACAACACTTGATGGATTATTTTTAAAATGTTCCAAGTTATGTTTAAAATGTACTGTGTGCTTGAATTCACAAAACAAGTTCTCAGCTGTTTGAATATGAATCAGCAATCTATTTATGGGTACTGATAAACTTTGGAATAATTTATATATATATTATAAACTTAATAACTGAAGCTTCCATACAGTATGTTGTTTGAATGTCTCCATTTCAAATAGATCACACTTAACACAGTTTGGAAACAATGTAAACAAGTCTATTTTGTGTATAGTATATTATCTCTGTATGGGTGTGATAAATTTACTTTATTATATTTATAACTTTTAGAGAAAATATTCTGTAATATAACAGTATTTATAAACTGCAAACCTTTTGCAATGTACTTTTCTCTCCATTTCTCTACGACATACATGTGACCAATAGACAAATAATAGTGTACTTCTTAACGCAGTTGTTAACAAATTAGAAGCAGCATACAAAATGATTTAATGAATCATGAATATGTAAAAAAAGTAAACTGACAGTGTCATTAAGGTTAACACTTTGGAGACACACGACATAGCTTATACACTGAAAATACGAGTGTCATAGTACCTACATTGGCAGATTTTGTGTTTTGTTAATGACTACTGTAGTGTGACTTGCGGCTTTTCTGTTTATAATACAAGGTGTGTCTGAAAAGTTCGGTGAGTTGTCCCATACTTTACAAGCAGCACTGGTGAGGGTAAGTTGCCCACACATACAATTTGAGGACATGTCAAGAAGCATCCGTTATCATGCAAAGCACTGCAGTGAAGCGGTGCTACACGCTGCAACCCACCTAACAGTCATTGTGAGAACTCATGTCATTGCAACATGGAACACAAAATGGAACAATGCTATAACATAAAGTTTTCTTTAAAATTAGGCAAAAGGGCAACAGAGACCCATGGGATGTTAATGCAAGTGTATGGTGTCAAAGGAGTGAGTAAAAAGTGCATGCTCGAGTGGTTTAAACACCTAGAGACGGATGGGAAGGTGTTGAGAATGAGTCACGTTCAGGTTGACTGTCCACAATCATAGCCCCACACAACATTGAATGAGTGCAACAGATGCTTACAGACGATCGGCGGCTGTCTTTCTGTTTCTCTACCTTAAATTAGTCCTGAAAGGCTTACACTTCTCATTGGTTGTGGAGATCCATCAAGTGCTTAGTGATAACACAAGAAGTGTTTGCTGACAGTTTCTAACAGCTATACAATCAGTGTCAGAAGTGTATTGTAGTCAATGGTGACTACTTTGAAGGCCATTAAATGTATTTTGTTTGTAAGTCTTGTTTCCTGTAATTCCTGAGACCATTCACCAAACTTCTCATTCACTCCTTGTGGTACTATTTTGATTTCATAGCACCAAGAAAAAACCTGTAGGTGGCAACAGCCATCACCGTTTGGGGTGGGAATAAAATATTTCCAGCACTCGCACTTGCCTATTTTACTTACCACGACAGTGCAAAGTTTTAGTTTGATTGTTGTTTTTGGTGGTAAATGTTGTGTTTGATTTTCATCATGCCCTTACTGGATGGTGAAATAGTTTCTACTGAAGTCATTGTGCATTCATCGAAGTATTTTAAGGAGGAGGATGGAAAGATGAGCTAGTGGGAAAGAGTTGAGCTGAAGATCGTCTTTGGAGTGTTTATCCATCTTGAATTTGGGCTTACATTTTTATTTATGTATTAAACTGCTACCATTCTTTTCATTGCCCTCATGTAAATTTGGTTATTTCACTAGCTAGCCTGTAGTCTCAAGTAACCAAACAACTCGTCTCCTCATATAGTACATAAATGTATTTGTCTTAATTGATAAAGGCTTTACCAAAGGCTTACTTGTTTTCAGTTATCACATTATTGAACATACTCTGTAAATGATTGTTACACTGTAGCAGTGACTATTTTTATCCCTTAAAAGAAACTATAAATAAATGTTTGTACAGTATAAGTAAGTGTTAAATATTCGGTTACAGCTTCGAGTGAAGGACCTGCTACAACAGATGCTGCACTAGCTGCTTTGGCTGCAGAAGCTGGACTCCTTGACCCACCGTTAGAAAATTTGTCCCCGGCTTTTCTTCAAAAAGAACTAGATGGTGACGGGAGTGAAATGTCGCCAAATTTAACTGGTGACGACCTCCAGTTTTCAACTGCGCAAGAGAATTGCAAAAGTGATGGTTTAAGAATAAACAGTACAAACAGTGACAAATTAGTTATTGATGAAAATCTGGACAGTGGAAGTACAACAGGCGCTGACAGTGATATTGCCAAAGCCGCTTCAGAACTGATGCAACTTAGTAATCCAGACGTTTGTAGCTTGGCAGATGAACTTCGATCTATTAAGGAAAGTCATTCGTCTGGCCTCGGTGAAAGTGCAGATTGCAGTTTAAATGATGTTTTACAGTCGTGTACTGATGGAAATTTACATGCGGAAATGTCAGGTCACTCTCCAATAAGTGCAATGAAATTCCCTAGTGATCCACCTTTAGAAGGTAAACAGTTACTTTTCAAGCATGGTTCTTGCTTTTATTCAATTTTAAGTGGTAGTGTTGAAATTATGAGCGTAGAGCAATTGAATTCTGTTTTATTTCCTTATATTTGTAATGTATTAGTTGGGTTTAAAAAAAGAAGAATTCTATTCCAGACCCTGCAAAGGGAACAGAAATGGATAGCAATGCGATTAATGCAGCACAAGGAGAAAGCAGTTTGGGAAACAAATCTGGACTCTTAGAAAACAGAGATTCGGAATTCAATTTACGTGACTCTGACAACACTGCAAGTGCTCTGCCAATGATGAAGACTGGTGAAATGGATTCTGATGCTCTTTCCACGTTAGCATCTGCAGCACTGGGCTGCAAACAAGCACCAACGAACGGAGCACCTGTCCAACATGTGGAGCATAAGGTACTGCTGATCTTCAAATTGTAATTAATGGAAAACATTTTCATTCCTTTAGTTATTCCCTAAAAGTTGTATACATATTAATGAATTAGTTTTACTTCAGTATGTTTTACTTAGACAAAAACATTGTACTCCAGCCATATGTGATGATTTATCAGATGATAGGGAGATCATTTTATTGGATGACGACAATGACCACCACCGCCACCACCATTTATCACACATTATACATTTGTGATAGGTTCTGTTGTAGATGGTGTAGAAAATGGATTGTTACCCTATTGTGCATTCCTTGTCTTTGTGCAAGCATATAGCTTATGGCACTAAGCTTCTAATGCCTACAATTTTTGCCAACCAGCTGATACTACAGTGAACCAGGTGCTTTTTGTCCAACATTTCTTGATAATTTGCAACTGTTCATTAGTGGTCATAGTGGTAGTATGAATCCCATCTCATCTTTAAATAAAATCCACATAATGGGGTGAGGGGGACTGTTACAACAATATAGTGATTGGTTTTTCTGTACTTTTAAGATCTTCTCCCATGATTTCTACTCCAGTAAAACTGCAGTCTATTATTTTTTATTTCTGTATGCATTTCAAAATTGTGGTCATCTGCCCTCCCTGTGGTTTGATGAATAAATACATTAAGAAGAAGCCACACCTTCGCTATGAACACACTTCATCCAAACTAGCTTACACTGTCTGTCAAATACATGACGTCCTTTTCTGCAAATGTCATGATTTCATAATGTATTACTCCTAAAAAGTATCCATTTCCACATACCAAATTGTTTACAATGTGAAAATCGTAAACACGAATTCATATTCGCTGTCTTAATGACATTTCTAATTGGCTACCTTCACCTTCGGTCATCATTCATTGCACCGCTTCCAACTACACTTCCTCTAAACATGAAGCAGAAGCTGCCAACACGCAATATACATTTTAACTGGTGGCAGTGTGCTCTGTGTGTTCACTGGGTCAGTGAACCCCCAGAAAAAAGTAACTAAATAAATGAAATAAAATGTGTTTTTTAAACTATCATTATTCGTTTCATTCTTCTGTCAGATTATTTTATATGCACATTCAAAGTATTTTTATCACATGAGAAACGTTTTACGTTGCGGAGACAGCACATATGAGAGTCGTAGTGCGGCTGCTTAACCCATCATATCCCAAAACAATAATAATATATTTTTTAAATTTTGATAAAACTTCATATCCACTACCTACATAGGTTAATAATTAACATTAAGAATTTAATTTTTTTATTGTGGCCTTAAATTTGTATTTTTTAACGTATGCTATATCATACGGTGGGCAGTAAGGGGTAGAATTCTATCCGCCTTTTTATCATACTTAAAATATTGAATTTTTCAGGGTTATCATTATTATTCCTACTTTCCAAACTTCACAGAAGTTCTCCTGCAAAACTGCAAGACTAGCACTCCTGGAAGAAAGGATATGATGGAGACGTGGCTTAGCCACAGCCTAAGGGATGTTTCCTGAATCTGCCAGGAAGTTTCATATCAGCGCATACTCCCCTGCAGAGTGAAAGTTTCATTCAAAGGAGAGAGTTGATTGTAGAGGCTCTATGAGGTCTTGGAATTACTTATTTAGATGTGAAATTAGTGGAAGAATCTTATAAACTTTACCTTCTTCTTTAATGCTGTCATTATCATTGACATGGACGAATCTATGAATTTTGTCAAAAGCATTTCTGGAGATGCAATTTGAAACAAAGGTATTGTTTGTGTTATGTTGGTCTCCCAGTCACATATCTATGCTTGACCTGGCATGGCCATCCATTTTACGCCGCCTAAACTCGATTCACCATCGGGGGTTACGCCTGGCGATAGGAGCTTTTTACACAAGTCCTGTTGACAGCCTCTATGCCGAAGCTGCCGAATTACCTTCACCATATCGCTACGACATATTACTGTGTCAGTATGCATGCCGTTTACTTTCGATGCCTCACCGTGCTTCCCATCCATCGTTCTGTAACGACTCCCTCGGTAGCCAATACGGGCTGTCTGCGATTGCCCTGCTCCCTCCTGGAGTCCGTTTTCGTCGCTAGCTTCGGCAGCTCGATTTTACTCTCCCTTCCACATTTCAAATAGGTGAGAGCCCAGTGCCACCTTAGCTTCAGGCTCAAGTTCACGTTCACCTCGAACTCTCCTCACTCCCGAAGGAAAGCACTTTGGACGATTTATACTGCTCGCGGTTTCTTGAACTTTGTGCACGGCTTGAAAATTCCGTTTTCATATATACGGATGGCTCAAAGACCAATGACGGTGTCGGATGTGCGTTTGTCGTCGGGGTGTTACCAGTACAGGCTTAATGCCCACTGCTCGAATTTCACAGCGGAGCTTTTTGCCCTCTATCAGGCTGTATCAGGCTGTACTATTCATCGGTCGACATTGTTCTCCTCCTTATGTTATCTGCTCTGACTCCCTCAGCGCCATCCAGAGTCTGAGCGACCCCTTTTCAGCCCATCCTATTGTGCACCGAATCAAGCGCTCCCTTCAGTTATTAGCTTCTGACGGCCCTCGCGTTCACTTCCTGTGGGTACCTAGCCACGCAGGCGTGCCTGGTAACGAGGCTGCTGATGCCGCTGCCAAGGCTGCAACTCTCTTACGTCGGACAGCTACGTACTGTGTTCCATCGCATGGTATTCAAGGGGCTCTTTTGCAGCGCCTTATATCGTCATGGCATAATGTGTGGTCTTCACTTACTAATAACAAGCTCCGGACCATTAAACCGCTCCCAGTGGCTTGGATGACCTCATCACGCTGCTCGCGATGAGAAGAGATCATCTTGGACCGGTTGCGGATCGGACATTGTCGGTTCAGCCACCGCCACTTGCTCAGTGGTGACCCCGCACCGTTATGTTCCTGTGGGCACCCGCTGTCGGTGCGCCATGTTTTATTGTCGTGTTCAAATTTTACTCATGTTCGGGTTGCACTACGTCTGTCGGACACATTGGAAGAAATTTTAGCTGATGACGTGCGGGCTGTTGCTCGAGTATTGTATTTTATCAATTTGACCAATTTGTCAAGGGACATTTAGCTCTTTGCTTTGTTGTTTTTTATTCTATGTTTTTTAGCTGCTTTTATATAGTCTTATTATCCTTGGGTATATCCCAGTTTTGATTCGGGCGCTAATGGCCTTAGTAGTTGTACGCCCTAAAACCACAAAAAAGAGATCACGCCGTGGACAGTCTGACAATTGAGAGTTCCTGGGCAAATGTCGATCGGAGGAGTCATTTTCACCGATGAGTGCACAATTGAGTTCACAAGCAGAGGTTCTGTTCTTGTTTACGGCACAGATGGGAAACTATGACAACCCGCTTCATGGCTACACGTGCTAGAAGTGGGCACATACGTGTGAAATTTTGGGGCTGGATTTCTTATATGGGTGTAGGAACTATAGAACGAATCCAATGTAAGTTCAGGTCAGCATGCTATGAAAAATTCCTTGAATATGTAATCATGCCTGCAGCTTGACTTCCTAAATGATGTCTCATTTACCAACATCCATCACACACCAGCACTAGGATTTAGATCTCGTTCCAAAGGAGAGTGAATATAAATGCCTACCACGGCCTCCAAAGTCACCTGATCCCAGTCCCATAGAGAATGTATGGGCTAAACTCAAGAAGACTGTATGGGATAGTTGGCCAGACCCTTCTTGTGGGATTTGGTTTGTTCTTCATGGGGAGACTATTGCCATGGGAGAGGTCTTTTCTTGATGCCAATGGCATGTGGACAAAATACGGAGATATACATAGCCTATGTTATATTTTTATTTTAATGAGAGGTCATACCATTATCAACCTCCAAGGAAGATTGTTTTTATGAGAGGTCAGATGAATAACACCCTCAAACGATGTTTATTTTTTGTTATGGGTGGTCAAATAAATTTTCTTTCAAAGAAGATTATTTTTAGATATCGAAAAGAAAAAAAGTTTTAATTAGTTATTTACTAAATAGAATACTGAAAAAAAGTAAAACTAATATAATTTAATATTCATAGAATATATGACTTCAACTGCTATTGGGCAAAGCTGAAAATGTGTACCCAGCCGGGATTCGAACCCGGGTCTCCTGCTTTCTAGGCAGTTGCGCTGACCCCTACACCACTGGGGACACAGTGATCACCGCACCTGCAAGGACTACCCATGCACGCCTCCCGTCAGATACAAATTCCCAGCTTCGCCCTGCCCATAGTACTCAAACTCGTAGTTTAACTAATTCCCGTAAGAGTAAGGGCTTCAAACTTGCCCACCCCTCCCCACTAACGATAGGATCATTGCCCGTCACCGGCATATTATATATATACATGTGGCGTCTGTTCGGAAAGAACAGACGTCACATTCTGATCCTGCAGCTGTTATTATTTAATATTCATAGAATATATGACTTCAACTGCTATTGGGCAAAGCTGAAAATGTGTACCCAGCCGGGATTCGAACCCGGGTCTCCTGCTTTCTAGGCAGTTGCGCTGACCCCTACACCACTGGGGACACAGTGATCACCGCACCTGCAAGGACTACCCATGCACGCCTCCCGTCAGATACAAATTCCCAGCTTCGCCCTGCCCATAGTACTCAAACTCGTAGTTTAACTAATTCCCGTATATATATAATATGCCGGTGACGGGCAATGATCCTATCGTTAGTGGGGAGGGGTGGGCAAGTTTGAAGCCCTTACTCTTACGGGAATTAGTTAAACTACGAGTTTGAGTACTATGGGCAGGGCGAAGCTGGGAATTTGTATCTGACGGGAGGCGTGCATGGGTAGTCCTTGCAGGTGCGGTGATCACTGTGTCCCCAGTGGTGTAGGGGTCAGCGCAACTGCCTAGAAAGCAGGAGACCCGGGTTCGAATCCCGGCTGGGTACACATTTTCAGCTTTGCCCAATAGCAGTTGAAGTCATATATTCTATGAATATTAAATAATAACAGCTGCAGGATCAGAATGTGACGTCTGTTCTTTCCGAACAGACGCCACATGTATATATATAATATGCCGGTGACGGGCAATGATCCTATCGTTAGTGGGGAGGGGTGGGCAAGTTTGAAGCCCTTACTCTTACAGGAATTAGTTAAACTACGAGTTTGAGTACTATGGGCAGGGCGAAGCTGGGAATTTGTATCTGACGGGAGGCGTGCATGGGTAGTCCTTGCAGTGCGGTGATCACTGTGTCCCCAGTGGTGTAGGGGTCAGCGCAACTGCCTAGAAAGCAGGAGACCCGGGTTCGAATCCCGGCTGGGTACACATTTTCAGCTTTGCCCAATAGCAGTTGAAGTCATATATTCTATGAATATTAAATAATAACAGCTGCAGGATCAGAATGTGACGTCTGTTCTTTCCGAACAGACGCCACATGTATATATATAATATGCCGGTGACGGGCAATGATCCTATCGTTAGTGGGGAGGGGTGGGCAAGTTTGAAGCCCTTACTCTTACGGGAATTAGTTAAACTACGAGTTTGAGTACTATGGGCAGGGCGAAGCTGGGAATTTGTATCTGACGGGAGGCGTGCATGGGTAGTCCTTGCAGGTGCGGTGATCACTGTGTCCCCAGTGGTGTAGGGGTCAGCGCAACTGCCTAGAAAGCAGGAGACCCGGGTTCGAATCCCGGCTGGGTACACATTTTCAGCTTTGCCCAATAGCAGTTGAAGTCATATATTCTATGAATATTAAATAATAACAGCTGCAGGATCAGAATGTGACGTCTGTTCTTTCCGAACAGACGCCACATGTATATATATAATATGCCGGTGACGGGCAATGATCCTATCGTTAGTGGGGAGGGGTGGGCAAGTTTGAAGCCCTTACTCTTACGGGAATTAGTTAAACTACGAGTTTGAGTACTATGGGCAGGGCGAAGCTGGGAATTTGTATCTGACGGGAGGCGTGCATGGGTAGTCCTTGCAGCTGCGGTGATCACTGTGTCCCCAGTGGTGTAGGGGTCAGCGCAACTGCCTAGAAAGCAGGAGACCCGGGTTCGAATCCCGGCTGGGTACACATTTTCAGCTTTGCCCAATAGCAGTTGAAGTCATATATTCTATGAATATTAAATAATAACAGCTGCAGGATCAGAATGTGACGTCTGTTCTTTCCGAACAGACGCCACATGTATATATATAATATGCCGGTGACGGGCAATGATCCTATCGTTAGTGGGGAGGGGTGGGCAAGTTTGAAGCCCTTACTCTTACGGGAATTAGTTAAACTACGAGTTTGAGTACTATGGGCAGGGCGAAGCTGGGAATTTGTATCTGACGGGAGGCGTGCATGGGTAGTCCTTGCAGGTGCGGTGATCACTGTGTCCCCAGTGGTGTAGGGGTCAGCGCAACTGCCTAGAAAGCAGGAGACCCGGGTTCGAATCCCGGCTGGGTACACATTTTCAGCTTTGCCCAATAGCAGTTGAAGTCATATATTCTATGAATATTAAATAATAACAGCTGCAGGATCAGAATGTGACGTCTGTTCTTTCCGAACAGACGCCACATGTATATATATAATATAATTTAATAACAAAACATAACCAAAACAAACATTTGCTACGTGATTAAAAAGAAATACACACACACACACACACACACACACACACACACACACATTGAAAAGGCTTTTGTGGCATCCGATCAACACCGTCTGAAAAGGCCTGCGCGCTGCCGTGACAAATCACGCAGAGTATGGCGTGATTGCATAGCTCACTGGCTGGCAGATTCGAGGCAGTGGGCTGTGCCCCATCGACCAGCCAGTGAATTATGTGATTGCGACCTACTCTGCGTGTAATGTGGCACGGCAGTGTGCAGGCCTTCTCTTCATTCGGTGTTGATCCGATCTGATGCACACCACTTAACCAGGAAGGCCGACATTCTATCAATGAGCTACTTTTCCTTTCACGTTAGCGTAATGTCTGAATAGTCCTACCGAAGTTGAAGAACGAATATTAAACTGGAAACAACGGATGATGGAAGGCACAGCCACTCACTCATGCAAACCACGCGTAAAGCCGTCCTCACACGAGATGTCATCCTAACATGGCGCACATCAGACATGCTATCTGTCTAGCTACAGCACGCTCTGAAACGACCTGCTGTATCACATAGAACGTGATGCTCACGGTGATTTGCGACCACAGTGCTCTCCAGCGCCTGTCGCGGGCTGGATCAATGCGTTTACAAATATGGTTGTGTGATATCTCTGGTAGCGATCATTGAGGGGGGGGGGGGGGGAACAGAATACTGTAGCTTTCTTATGCTTGCACGTTGCATGCAATACTTCACATAAATTGCATTTTTTTCTCTCTCAAGAAATACAAAGGCAGTACATTAGCTGAAAGCATTTGATAATGATAACAAAATGTACTACCAAATCACTTGAGTCAAAATATCATAAAAAAAAAAAAACAGTACAGTGAAATCCATCTGCACTAGCTCCACTTGTCTAGCTCTCTTATATTGCTATTCTTCATGACGTACATATTCTGCATATCCAAATGTTTACTTTGGCATTCCTTCGAAGATAATAGATTCTGCCTGATACAGTCTACTAGTTCATACACGTGGGACAACGCTTCAGGTCGACAAAGTTTGTTGTGATAATGTTTTATTATTGTACGTAAACCCTGTTCATCCCTTACTGCATCTGATTCCATAACCACACTCTCTTCACTGTGAAACTGAAATATTCCAACACTGTACTGAACTGCAACAGAATTCAAACAGCCTGGCGAAAACCAAATGACGAAGGGTACTGTCTCGAAATTTATTGGTACCTGTGCCCTTGCACAAAAACTCAAGTTATGTCATGGACAGAGTTCGTTCTTCTTTGTAATAAATAACGCCGAATGCTGGATATTATAACTGTATTAAATTAACAAATAAATTGTATAAACCGTAATTAAACCATAAAGTTAAAAAAATCTGGTCGTATGTAGATGCAAACCTGTTACTTAAATTTCTTTTCCTCCATTGGTGGTGATGCTAACGACCACGCTAATCCATCCGCTTAAAAAGAAATGACAACAAATATTGGATATTATACTTAAATTAACAAGAAACATTAAGGAAACAAAAAAAGGAAAATATAAAAATTCTTTCGAAAGTATAGGGTCGCGAACTCGGATTGTTCGTCACCTCTGCTTCGCCAACTATGTTATTTCTCCATGGCACATGGCCTGTTAGATTTGTGATACACTATTCACCTAAAATATGATGTAATATCTTATTTAGCTATGACGAAGCATCACGACGGCGTTCCTTTCGATAGAATGGCATTGAACTATAGCATAGGAACGATATTCTTTCACAGTATACAAATCGTAACACTAACGTTAAATCAATATTTTTTAAAGTTATGAATATATAGTTTGCAGTGATTTGTTGTAACAAATCATACCTAAAATGATGCTTTTTTTTCAAAAGTTCTTCAATTTTCTGGCGCTTTAAAAGATATATTTTATGCCAAAATGCAAGTAGGTACGAAATACAGAGTACCGTTTGCAATATGGTATCTCAGAAGTTCTGCTTGTCATGTTAAAACAAAGTCGCGTCTCATTGGGCATGTTCCACTCCACGAGGCAAAAACCTAACATGCCACATCCTTCATTCCACGCACCTCAGGGTAGTGGAACATGGAATTCCACGTTGCAACACCACCACTTCCTCCTCCTGCGTTTAAACGTCCCATGAGAGGACGGCATAAGGGCTTTGAAAATTACGCCTATCTGCTGATACATTTATCTTAGTTTAACACTAAAGATTCACCATGTGGCAGTCGATGTAAATACAAATACGTGCATCTATTTTAAACATTTTCACTATGGCTGTCATTTGACTCGTTGTAGTCCAGTAACATAGTCCATCGTAAGTTGCATCAAATTGGGGTAGGATGTGACTGAGATGCTAGATTAGAGTTTTTGACCTCCACATACCCCCGGATCACTTTTGAATATACAAAAAAACTGCTAAATTTTCACACTTTTTTTCTGTTTTTCTTATTTTCATCATGAAGGAGCACATTTTCGACAAACACTGTTCAGTACATTTTTAAACTGCATTAAATTTGCTACAATTTGAGACCAACATAAGCTCGGAATACGCAATAGTTACCGAGATACAGCTTATCAAAAATTGGCAAATTTTCACAACTTTTAAGATTTAACCTAATATTTCTGTTTCATTTTATGCTGTCGTCTTTATATCTGCTATAACCTGTCTGAAATGATGAGGTATATGTTTAGTTTGTCATTTTGAGGGTCACTGGGGGCAATTTTCGGTGGAAGGTCGCGGTTCACAAGGCAAGTGAAACTGAAGAGATATGTGTATACAAGAAATTTATTGAACAAATAATTACATCAGGTTGTATGAAAAGTGTAAATGTATTGAATGTTAATTAAAAACGTTTTCTTCTCTTCGATGGACCTGGGCCAAATAAATGTGCCAATCCACATCCTTCAGTGTAATTTTCGTCTTGGACATCCTGAAATAGAATGTAACTACGTATTTGTCAATCAAAATATCCACAGGTGTACTGGTGGTCTACAGTGTCAAAGGGACACAATATTTCGGCAATCATACATGCCGCCATCATTAGATGAACTACCGGACTGAGCTCCTGGAAACGCGCAGGCACGGAGATCCGCACGCTATGGCGACTTTAAAGGAACTGGGTTCTAGCACTTTCTTCTTCTTCTTCTTCTTCTTCTTCTTCTTCTTCTTCTTCTTTTTTTATTCCCACCCCGGAGGGGGGTGGGTGGACTGTTTGAGAGCTTTCATGCTCTTTTCATCCACAGGGTTTTTTGATACTGTTGTAGCACTGTTTATTTCTCTGGGGGATATTGTTAGGGGCTATGTTTTGTCCAAATTGGAAATATTCTGTGGGCATGGAGACAGCTCCGGTATTCACCTTACAACCAACAGGAAACCACGGAAACCTGGGCCAGAGCTGTCGTCGGTATTTTGCCACCTCTTGTTGTTGTTGTAGTAGGTTTTCTTCCACTTTCTTCTTTTTTCCTTCTCTTCATCATGTCTCCTGTATGAGGAGTCATGTCCTTCATCTCTTCTCATCTGGCATCTCTGGTTGCCAATCTTCTCTTCGGAGAAGACGAGGTGCATGTTCTTGTTTGCTTCTGCTTGGCTTTTCCTCTCCTCCCTTTTGTGGTGGTTGGATCCGTCCTCCCTGGCGAGTATGTTCTTCAGGTAGAGTGGTTCCATCGCATCTTCTTTCTCGCTGACCTCTGATGTTTGGCAGCAGAAGTCAGCCTTTTTGGGCCTCATCTGTGTCGGTCGGTGTACCATCTTCTTGCAAGGTGTCTGTGACCCCTTGTTGGCTTTTTCAGGACGTTGGTTCGTACCTACATCCCGCGTCGTCTGCCGCAGACGTCGCTACCGGCATGTTTCTTGGACGAGTCAGCACCTCGCCTCCAGTTCGTCGTTCAACACCGTCCTTATTCTCGATTCCGCTGCTTCAATAGCGGCGTTGACATCGGCCTCTTCGCTGGATTGTGCACTGCTGTCCACTTCCATGTCGACGTGTGCCTCATTGGTATGGAGCGTACTGCCCGGCTCCGCCGCCGCGCAGCCGGCTTCCCCCACCACCTCTGTCACCACTCACGGTGGCCGCAGGCGGCACACCTGGGAGGGTGGCGGGAATATCGGATTGAGCAGGGTACCAATGTATCACGTGACACATCAAAACCGGAAGTTAGCTGCATATCGTTGAATGGAAGCTTTAGTGTTCATACAAAGGAGGGTACAATACAGGGAGACTACCTGCAGGCGAAATAGTGAAGCCAGCACTTCGTCTAGATACAGCTGTTTATGTTCAGCTCATTTCCGCGAAGTAGATATTGATAGACCATCGTTGTCGTATGTTTGGACACGAGACGGTGTAGTGCCTTGTATTTTCCTATCATTTTCGGCTTACATGCACTCTTACTTGGTGAGAGTTAATTCCCTGTTTGAGTGAGTTGGGAAATTGTTTGCGGTTTTGTGGAGAATTCTGTTTGCTAGCTACTGAGCGGCGAAGGGTATATATAAGAACCTGTCAACCATTGAGCAGTGACAGCGTAAATTATTTACTTCATGTTCAGCACCAAAAAGTATTCTTGTAATTCTATAGGATTAAGCTAATATTATTTGAAAACCGAATCCTATAGAAACACGGGAATACATTTTTGCACTGTCCATGAAGTAAATAATTAATGCTGTTCCTGCTCTATGGTTGACAAGTTCTTGGATGTAACCTTCTCAGACAAGTAAATTAGTTACTCTTGTTCTCTTCCTGAACCTGAAAACATAACTGGAAGGGGTAATCATAGCTCTTAGTTTTCCGCACTGTTCCTCGCCACAGGCTACAAAATTTGTCACTTCGTCGGTAGAAAGCAAATCGAATTCTCCACAAAACGGCAAACAATTTCCCAACGCAACAAACAGGGAATTAATTTGCACCAAGTAACATTTCCCTTTAGTGCACTAAACGAAACAGTATACAGCTTTGATACGGTCCAATACTTACGGAACGCTTGACATCTAAATATCCTTTTGGTTTATGATGCACATTGAATTTGGAAAATTTGTTAATCTTAGGTGTTTCCAGAATTTCCTTTAAGCCTTCCAATGTTTTCTCTGAATCCATTCTTCACTTTTTCATTTTATTTATTTAAGTTCGACAACAAGTACGCGCCAAAAGCACTTGGCTCAGTGGTAAATAAAACCTATTTCGGTAGGTCGCTTCCGGTTGTAGTGAGTCACGTGATACGTTACTACACTGCTCAATCCGATATTCCTACCACCGCCTGGGAGGGGGGTCGCTTTCTGCACCAGAAGTGCGGGAGCGGACCTGGCGGCCTGGCATCTTCTGCTTCTTTGTTTCTTCACCGGCCCTTTTGATGTCGTTGGCGGTCAGTTCTGCTGCTTCTTTACACTGGTGCTGCTTCGGTCTTGAAAGGCTGGGCAGCCCCTTCAGCTCGCTACATGTGGGCCTCTGCAGCGGGCACACGTTGGCTGCTCTTCTCGCGCCAGCGGACAAGCACGACTAGCGTGTTCGCCAGCACCTTTGGTGCGGTTTCGACACGTGATCCCTCCTCTTGGCACTTATGGCACTGCCGTGCTGGGCCGAGGCAGGCCGGGAGAGGCTGTATCTTCACGGGGAAGCCAAGGAGCTTCTGCGGCTCGAAGACTTGGCTTCCATTCTTCTTCTGCTGCCCATTTCCGACTGCGTCGACAGCCAGTTTGAAGAGCGGCAGCTTCTTCCTATTGGTCTTGTTATGCAACATGACCAACACGTTGCCGAAATCGACTTGTCAGCCAGGTGCGGACCATATCTTCAGTGCACAGCCAAGGCAACCCTCACAGTAGTGCCTTGACTGACGTCTCCTTGACTGTTGTCTTCTCTTCTAGAAGAGGAAACGGAGCCTCTTAGTCATCCCAGCACTGAACACACTTTTACCAGTGTGTTGTCGTCTTCGTTGGAGAAGTCGACTTCTATCTTCGCTTTCGACTCGAGCAGGCCGAGCAACTCCATCCAATTCTCCCCTCCGGTAGCGGATGAAGGAAGGAAGAGGAGGTGGTGACCCACTTGGTCTCTGCTTCTTGTCCATTTCTGCTTCGGTTGGGCTAGCCGACTGCGTGTTACAAATGACAATCTGCTGTAGTTGCTGTGACAACAGTGTACATGACAATTTGCTAACACGTGCGCCCAACTGGCTTACCCTGGCTGCAGTGTGTCCCTTCTACACACCCGCTCCACACCGCTGCTCCAGCAGAGGGTTCTAGCACGGTGGGGGGCGATTTAAATACCCTCCGCCCCCAGAGCACCCCCTCCGTGGTCTGCTCCCTGCGCCGTGGTCATGCAGTGGAACCGATTGTGGCAGCGTCAGAGATGAAGTTGATGTGAGGGCTCTGTCCGCTGTGGTCGTTACTATGTTACATTTGTTAGATTTACTCTTAATTAACCCAATTGCTGGTTCCCATGCTTTGTTAAGATTATAGCCACAGTCACGGTTTATGATATCGTCACTAGTGGGAATTTCAATAGCCTCTCTAACAACGCAGTCCCATTATCTCGGCGTCTGTGCCAAAATCCTAGTGCTTTCATACTCCATCACGTGAATCTCCGACAAACAATGTTCAGCTTGCTCGGATACATCAATTGTGTGTGCCTCTGGTGTTCAAGGCATCGATTCTCAACGGTACTCTTTGTCTGTCCAATATATGACTTGCCACACTGACATGGAATCTGGTACATGCTGACCTTCCTCAAACCGAGATCCTCTTTGGCGCTCCCCACCAGTGCACGAATTTTATTCAGTGGACAAAAGACAGTTCAAAACTAGTGTTTCTTCAAAGTGCAGCCGACCTTCCTCGAGAGTGTGCCGGTATATGGAATAAACATAGTGCCTACCTCTTCCCTCGTATTTTCATCCGCTTCCACAGGTTGTGCCGTAGTGGTTGGGTGGAGATCCCGCTGAATCTGCCACTCTGAGTACCCCCCCCCCCTTTTTTTTTGTCTCGGTCTGACAGGATTTGTCGTTGTCTGACAGGTCTGACAGGATTTGTCGTTGTCTGACAGGACACTTTCGAGCACAGAAGTCTGTTCTGCTGTCAAGACAACTGTTTTCACCACCTCCTGTGCTAATGCTGGATAGGCCAAATTGTGAGCCATTACAGCTCGGGCATATGAATGGCCTGACATCATCTTGTCGATACTGTTTTCAGCATAAATGTTTGCAGATAATTCTTTTAGTCCACTCCCCCCCCCCCTTATTATATTGCCAATCATTCCCATAAACTACAACATTAGGTGAAATCTTCCCAATCTGATGACGATCACATTATAGCGAGGATCTCTTTTGCCTTAATTTATAATGGTTGACCTAACGTGACAAAGTAGGTCTTCTGGCCATAAGTGCGACATTTTCATTGGCCATTCTAAGGGAAGTGATTATGGTGTCATACTGAGATAGGGGATGGTTTATAAATGGGAAGCACAACACTTTTTTTTTTTTTAAGGGTAAGTCTTTCGTAGCCTCTTCCATTAACCCACTCCATTCAGGTAAACTCAGAAGATGCAAACCCTTGCCATATAGCCAGACAACATCTGTAGGGAGAGGTGTAATGTCTCCAGATATTGGATGAATGCTGTTCACATCGTTTATAACAATTTCCAATAGACCTTTGTTGTTCACATAATTCTAAAACCTATCTACCTTCAGAAGAGGATTCTTTTGTACAAGTTGATTTGCAGAGCAACATGTCAATCGTTTAATTTTTCCTTCAGAGGGTACACAGGTATAGGGAATTACCGTCATTATTCGTCCCATCGCATGGCAAGTGCCTAATTCATCCAATGTTTTTACGTTAAAAACAGCATTATCAAAACTAAATTGAATGTAGGCTTCATTCTTCAACTGAAGTTTATCTGGTCTGGTTTCCTTGTAACTTGCTGGAAATCCTACAGATGCCAGAATTTCAACGAGATGTTTTGACCCAAACTTGTGATATAAATACGTGCCAATACCATGTAGTATTGAAGACAGAAACGAATGGAGCCGCATTGATGACATTATCAAATGTGCCAGAGCTACATTTTTTTTACGGTAACCATCCAGACTGCCTCGTTTGTGTCAAGACCAAAGTTTCCAGGAATAGTTTGAGCAACTCGAGGACTACATATTCTGCATCATTCAAGAAGTCGCATGATGGTGAATAGGCAGATGTGTCGTGAACTTGCAATCGAATATCTTTCCGAATAATATCTGCAGCTGCCTTCACAACTGATAATCTTTCTTGTTGTGGACTTAACTTACTGGTTTCTTCATACCACGGCATGCCGGCATTTGAGGGGAGGTGGTGGTGGGGACAGCCGCTACCTGCCGCCTGCTCTGGCCGCTGGCTGGTCAGTTTCAAAAAGCTGTTTCTGACCTCAGCGCCATCATGGGACATCTTATGGGAACAGCTTAAACCCCCTCACCCTGCACCCCTATGCATGTGACCCGGCTCTTATGGAGGTTTCCCATCTCCAGACGTACCAACAACTAAAGGGAACAGCCATGGGAACCAGGATGGCCCCCTCGTACGCAATCTTATTCATGGGACGCTTCCTGGATACCCTAGCCCGTCAACCCAAAGTTTGGTACAGATTCATTGATGACATCTTCATGATCTGGACGCACAGTGAAGAAGAACTCCAGAATTTCCTCTTCAATCTCAACTCCTTTGGTCCCATCAAATTCACCTGGTCCTATTCCAAATCCCATGCCACTTTCCTCGATGTAGACCTCCATCTGTCAAACGGCCAACTTCACACATCCGTCCACATCAAACCTACCAATAAACAACAGTACCTACATTATGACAGCTGCCATCCATTCCACATCAAACGTTCCCTTCCTTACAGCTTAGGTCTTCGTGGCAAACGAGTCTGCTCCAGTCCCGAAGCTCTGAACCAGTACACCAATAACCTAATAACAGCTTTCACATCCCGCAGCAATCCTCTTAATCTGGTAGAGAAGCAAATTGCCAGAGCCACTTCCTCATCCCCCCAAATTCAGAACCTTGAACAGAAGAATCCCAGAAGTGCCCTTCTTGTCACCGGATACTTTCCGGGACTGGAGCAGACTCTGAATGTGGCTCTCCAGCAAGGATATGACTTCCTTAAATCCTGCCCCAAAATGAGATCCGTCCTTCATGACATCCTTCCTACTCCACCGAGAGTGTCTTTCCGCCGCCCACCTAACCTCCGTAACCACCTAGTCCATCCCTATGAAATCCCCAAACCACCTTCCCTACCTTCTGGCTCCTACCCTTGTAACCGCCCCCGTTGTAAAACCTGCCCTATGCACCCTTCCACCACCACTTACTCCAGTCCCGTAACCCGGAAGGTGTACACGATCAAAGGCAGAGCCACTTGCGATAGTACCCACGTGATCTACCAACTGACATGCCTGCACTGTGAATTGTTCTATGTGGGAATGACCAGCAACAAACTGTCCATTCGCATGAATGGACACAGGCAGACAGTGTTTGTTGGTAACGAGGATCACCTTGTGGCTAAACACGCCTTGGTGCACGGCCAGCACACCTTGGCACAGTGCTACACCATCCGGGTTATCTGGATACTTCCCACCGACACCAATCCTTCAGAACTCTGGAGATGGGAACTAGCCCTTCAACATATTCTCTCTTCTCGTTGCCCACCTGGTCTTAACCTCCGCTAAATTTGAATTCCCGCCCGCCATCTTTAACAAGAGTTTTCTATAGCTATGTCTGCCTAGGTGTGTTTGCGTCTGTTTGCGCTCCACTCATAAGAATACTGGTGTGTGTGCCAGACTGATTCCCGTCTGGTGTTAACACGACAGCGCAGCCACAGTGGCAAGGAAGAAATTAGCTCTCCTCCCTCCCCTTGTTCAACAGGGACAGCCGGCATGTAGTAGAGACGTCATGCCACAGTTCCCGAAGCCACTCCCTGAGAGGTTTGGTTTCAAATCCCCTCTTGGGAATGAATGTTGAGTTTGTACTACAGAAAAAAGGGGGGGTGGCAGATTTTCCGCCCCCCCCCCCCCTCTCCCCCGGAAAGTGCCACCCGTGCGGCCGCACGTTTTGCACGTGCTTTGCGCCAGCCCTGCCTGGCGGACATGAACACACCCATCACTGCACACGATCTACAGCTGACACTCCGCACAAAATGTAACACAATTCCCAGCCACGACCGTATCACCTATCGCCACCTCCGTGAATGCTCCCTTCGCTTCTTCACCTCCCTAGCTACCCTGCATACCACCATCCTTTACACCAGTCACTACCCCCGCCTGTGGAAAATTTCCTGTGTCCTCATGTTCATTAAATCTAACAAACCCCCTTCCAATGCCTCCTACTACTGTCCCATTTGCCTCAGCCCGGTGTTCAGCAAGGTCTTCAAATCCATCCTGTCCCGCTGCATCCATCACCACCTCCAGCTTCACCACCTTCTCCCTGACACCCAATGTGGCTTTCACCCTTCCTTCTCCACCGACGACCAACTCCTTTGCCTTACCCAACCCCTCTCCCTCCAGCTCAATTTCCATCATGCTGTCATCTTTGTATCCTTAGACCTCGGAGGGGTCTATGACTGGGTCTGGCATTCCAGCGTGCTCTTCATACTCCAAACCTACGCTCTTCCCATCAACTTTGTCCGAGGCATTGCCTCCTTCCTATCCAACCGCCCCACCTATGTTACCATCCGCAACACCAATTCCTGTCTTTTGTAACCCTCTGCTGGCGTACCCCAAGGTTTCTTCCTTTCTCCTCTCCACACCGCAGATATACCTAAGCCTGCCCCTCCTGTACATGTCTTTCAATATGCTGATGACACCGCTTTCCTTGCCTTAGCTCCCACCCTCGCCCATTCCAACCGCCTTCTCCGAGAACACCTTGACCTTTTCACCACTTGGTACAACCAGTGGCTCCTATCTATAAATCCTACCAAAACCCAGGCAGTCGTTGTAGGTTGCACTACTCCTTCCTGGGAATATTCATTATTACAGTATCTCTCCAGTTCATGTGCATATGCTTCAGAAGACCATTGTTCAATTCTTCAATTCGTTGGTACGTATTTCATGGAATGTTCACGAAATAGAACAAGCTCACATTTTAGAGGGAGCACTCTTCCATATGCACAACTTCAAATATTTCAGAACATCGTTCTATTTAATTAACAAAAGTGCCCGGAACCCTTTTAGGAGCCAAGGTGAAAAAGTGGTATCACATCTTCAATCGCTGCTCAGTATGCTACGGAGAACAGCTCCGGCACTATTCCGCAGTTCCTATACCATTGATGGCAGTTGTTAACTGCTAATATGGCATTTTACGCGCTACATTACAATGTATCGTATTCGTACTAAGAACAATGTGTTTTGTTAATTCTTTAGTGCGCTATGTATTTTAAATGACAACACACGAGTTATAACAACAAAATAGCAAACTACAGATAGCAAGATAGTTGTGTATGCCAGAGTGAGTTTTGGGCGAGGAATGTCCCGTGACTGATTTCAGAGTGCCACATGTAGGCTACATTCCTTCCAGGTTATAGTCACGATAACTGGACCTCACATGTAGAGCGGCTACTAGGGCTCCACCTCCGAATATTAACGAAGGTTACTGAATTGCTACGAAGCCAATGAATCTGGATCAGGTGGAAACTTCCCCTGGCATCAGCCATGTTGCTTTGTGTATTGGATCGTTTTTCTTGTTACAAGTCAGGCGTTATTTCAAAACAATGGTGCATTCAAGAAATATTAAAAACCCATCGATCTTGGTACAACTAATTATAAACTGGTGTGTGAAAGTGCCATATTAACATTTAACATTTGTTGTAAATGGCAAGAGAGGAGTTGTGTTGATTTGTTCGCCATAGCGTAGCGGATAGCGCGTTAGATTTGAAGTAAATGCACGTGGTCAGTAGTTTGCAACCCACCACATATCATTTTTATTTATTTATTGTTTAATAGAAAATTCCAAGGAATTGAAAACATGGTCTTCTGGCACACATGCACATAAACTAGGCATATAATGTGAAAATGACTGTTGTAAGGGGCATGATGATACTAGTTAAGAATTGGATTTAGTACTACAGTTCTGTGGAATTCACTATTAGTAAACTTATTCTGCTATTTCGTATTTGGAAGGATGGTTGTTCAAATTCACCTCCGACCATCCTGATTTAGGTTTTCCGTGATTTCCCTGAATCACTCCAGGCAAATGTCGGGATGGTTCCATTGATAGGGCAAGGCCGATTTCCTTCCCTATCTTCACTCAAAGATCCAAGGGCAAGCTCCGTTTTCTAATGATCACGCTGTCGACGAGACGTTAAGTCCTAAGCTTCCTTACCTGTTGTTATTTTAGCTATAAAAAGAAACTCTGTCATGGTTTGAAACAGAATGTTAGTACTTAACACTGAAGCTGTGGTGGAGTGGCCGAACTATTCCAAAGCACCAAGCTGCGGAGTGCACTGCTGCTCGCCGTCGGAGGTTCGAGTCATCCTTTGGGCTGGGTGTATTTGTGTCCTTGGCATACATTAAAGTAGTTTATAACCCTAGGGACTGATGACCAGGGTAGTTAAGTCCCATAGTTTACAAACATTTGAATATTTAATGCTGAATAAAGCAACATGAACAAAATCGTTCCTAAACTACAGCTGGAAAAAACCCAAGGCAATTTATTGCAATGTATACACTTTACTATCATTAAGAAACAGTTGCTGCAGATATCCAGTACTTTATTTATGAAGACACAAAAATTTTCATCCATTTGAAATGTGGGAAATTTTAGAATTTCAGGAATTTTTTTTTTTTTTTTTTTATTGGTTTAGGTATCAGTTAATTTTTGTTATTTTTACTGGTACGACCTTTACTGAAGTACAATACTGGAGCTTTGAAACAAAAACGAGAGAATAATTCCAAAATAAAACTAAAGTTCAAAAGTAAATGCACTATATGCAGACGGTGACGCAAGCATCTGTCGATAACAGAACTTGTCTAAGGTGTTACGACGAAGACTATGCAATGCTTCCTAATAACAAACTTCTTTCAATGAGCGAGAATTCTCATCTGTTTACATTGCCATTAGTTTGCGGGGAAACATTACGAATAGTGGTTTAAGAAGCGTTTCTTTAAAAATAAATGGCCTTTTACACAAGACAAATTGCATTAACAGTGAGAATGTGCTATGTATCATGAACCGTTTGACTCCCATTAAAAATTTAACAATGTGGGGACCAGTGACTTGCAACAATTTTGGGTTGTGAAGACAAACTATTTAGGTCATAAAATTATTAATGTAAAACTTGGGCTGTTTTTAAGGTCTTGAAGAGTAGCAGACATTGAAAAATACAAAAATTCAAGGATGTTGTATAATATTTTAGTTCATTCATAGATAATAGGTTACAAATTATGGAACAACATTGGAAAAACCACAATTCTCCTTTAAAGAATTACGGGAATCGCAATAGGGAGTTTATAAATTATTGTGTGTTGTGCATGTTCACTATATTACTAGGTTCGTGCCTAATAGCAAACTCTAAAATCGTGAGACATTCAAAGAAAATGCCGAAATATTTTGACGAGCAAGGGTGTAAATGTGATGGTGATGTTAAAACTGTTCTAGCGACACACTGTTGTGGCCGGGGCGGTCACCTACAGTGTACTCCGCCCCCAGGGCGTGGGCGCGCCCGCCAGTCGGAAATGTTGGCCGTACCTGACTCGGACTTTCATGTAAAGAACATATTGAAATGACAATTTCATAGAGAAGTAGCCTTTGCAGAAAGGTGGATAATTTTTCCCACCCTAGAATTTAGTAATTGTACAGAAACATCCACATTTTCGTAAAAGGTTTCAAAACTTTGTCTAGAAGCTGATATGGTTTCGTTTGGTGAGCATTCCAGATTTTCTACCCTTCATTTACTAGGTATGGGCTTAAAGGAACCCAGTTTTCCTGAGTGGGGAACTGGTATGTTCCACCAGTCCTCTGTCAGCATAAGCTCTGGCCATGGTTCAGTGACCAGTATGTGGCACAGCAGTGGGATGTCAGGTATCACAGAGACTGGAGATCTTGACTTAACTGCCTGAAAATATCTATTCAAAAAACCCTTAATGTCAGTTTTTGTTATGCAATGACGGCATGTGTGGCAGTTGAGATGGAAAAATTGTTAGTGGGCAACATTTGGGGGTACTGTTGTACCTGAGTTGTGTAAGCTTATCCAGGCAAGCAGGGCTCTGATTGGACGGACCCTTAGTTTTCCAGTTACTCTTGGGAGCAAGGTAGAACCCTCATACTCACCAGCTCCCAGCGTGTGGGTGTGTCACTGGTGGGTACAACACCCAACCTAACAAGAGGGCTTGTTTTGCCAGTCGCTCTCACTCTGGACTAATTTGAAAAGATTTGTTTATAGAAATAGAAAACATGTTGCTATCCAGAATGTGTATTTACTAATCAAAATTGAAAAAGGGCAACTTTGAAAAATAATTCCTTTCTATATTCAAAAGGGTTTATAGGGCATTGCTGGCATAGAAATACCTAGTTCCCAACAAGCAGATAGTCTCCAGGAAGCTAAATGCCATATGCCATCAAAACAGAACCACACCTTAAACTACAGCAGAGATGTCATCACATGTAGGAATCTTGTTGTCTTTCCCAGAGATGAATTGAAAGATGAGTGGATGCGAGACAGTATCATTGGTGTGCTCAGAGTTGAGAAAATGGTGGATGTAAATTAGGTTAAGTATGACCCCTTTACTCTCTCCTTCAGTAGTCCCCAAGAATATGTTGCAACAAGTTTTCTTTGAGTAAGCATATGCCCCTATTATCCCAAGCCAGTACACTGTTTAAAATGCCAGTGCTCAAGGCACACCATACTAAGATAAATTCTTTGGTAAACGTGGTGAGGCTACCCTACAAACTGGGAAAATTGCCCTAGGAACCGCCCTGTTTGGGGCAGGGACTGCATCATTTACCTGGAGGAACCAAATATATATAGAAAATTATAACAGTGAAAGGCATCCCATATGTTCAGGCCAAAAAGGTTTATAAGGCCATGCAACCTTTCACATTTAATACCTCTTTTGCTTCAGCACTGCCATCTGAATTTTTGTGTGTGTTTAGCACTTGCAAGACTGCAGTTGTTTCATAGCCCAAATCCCCTCTCCCCTCTCAAATCTGGATGTTAGAGACAATGCAGGTGCTTTCTCACTCTCGGAGTGGATTCTGAAAATAACAGTCTACTATCAACAACCTGATCCTGTCAGAGATGGCTATTCAACAGACTTTCCTACATAAATGGTATTGTATTGGTATAATATTTGACTTCAGTAAGACATAAGACACTGGAGGCACACAGTATTCTAGAGCAATTCCATCAATGGGGCTTTAGTGACTACATCCTTGTGTTCACACAGTCCTTCCTATCCAAGTATGTATTTAAGTACTAAGTTGGTGACATGGTGTTGTACCATTTTGAACAGGAGGATGGTTTTTTCAGGACACCGTTTCCAGTGTCACCCTATTTGGCATAGTGCAGTACAGTTGTCTTCCAGTCTTTTTTTCTTTTGATGTGTATGGAGCATTATTCTGATGGTGGAACGTGGGTCAGGCAGGAAGCTTGCTGGGACAGTCCATGACAATGTGTGAAACATCTGTGCCTATGTGGCAGCAGTGGTTAACACATATGCCTAATAAGCAGGAGATATGTTTTTGTCTAATCATTTCACTGACAGCTTCACTTTTCAGTCCTCACATGTATATTACTTTACGTGACAATTTTAGAACAAGAAAACACAATACCATTGTGCAGGTGATTAGGGGCAAGATTGGAGGACGATTAATGTGCTTTTATCTTGGATTGCCATTTATCTCGTATCTATTATTTACCCATGTAATCACTAATAGTTTCTTAAGGTCACTGATAACCAGTTGGTTGAGGTGCCCCCAAATCCAGAATCCATACGCTAACTCCAGATTTTGTGGCTGTTGCGTACATATTTCGATTCTGTTCTACAATTTGTGCACTTTTTATTAGACTCTGTGACTAAATTTGTCACCTACTTCTTGGAAGCAAAGAAAAACTGTCGGTAATAATTTTTTGACAATCTGTACTAACCAGTGTACTAGTAATTCAATTGGCCAACACCTGTTTATGATACTTTCTTGCCTTGAAGAATAATGTTTTCATTCTAGAGAGATAATACGGACATGTGGTTGATCAATATTAATAACAAAATTGGGTGAATTCTGAAATTATGGAGAAGGTTGGGAATTGAAACAGTCTTGCAGTTGTCAGTAATTCATGAATTGTGGAGATGAAATGACACTGCCAATTCATGTGTTCCTTATTGAGAAAATCATACCAGGTTTTTTGAGGCTTTGAAGTAAAAACAAACATCTACTGGAATGAGGCTACAGCAATCATTGCCAATTTCTGTGATGATCGTATAGTAATCAGATATACATTATTTCTAACTTCTGTAAAATATTGTACACTCGTGAATTTCAATGACTGCTTGAGGTGAAAAGTCCTTACATGGTATTGGATAGATGCACAATACAAAACTGTGTTTGGCAAATGAAGTAGTTTTTGCAGAGGGTGGCAAATTTGCTGGCTAGAAATGTTGGCAGTAGTGGCAAGTATATACATTATCCTGGACACGTGGTGTGCATGTGTCAGTCAGCAAAGGTAATGTGGTGTTGTGAATTGGAAGAGACCATAACATAGAAGAGGGGGTGGGGGAGGGGACTGCTGAGTGGAGAGTGTGGGGACAGTGCTTTATTGTTGGAAGACACCATATGTGAAGGAGGGAAAACTGCTGGGTGGAGAATGTGAGGACAGTGCTTCATTGCAGGGTGAGGCTAAGATGATGATGTAAGGATAGCCCCGATGTAACTTCGTAGGCTTTCCCGGCGTGACAAATCTTCGAAGTCTCTGCGAGTTTTCTGCCGGATAATAAAAGCAAACTGATTCAATATTTCGACGGTACAGTTGTCTGCCATCTTCAGGAAACTGCTGCTGCTGAGTCCCGCTGAATACTGGTGCAAGATCGAAGTACCGCGTCCTATATAGGCATCGGTCACGTTCACGGCGCATGCGCCGGTCGTCACAGTTGCTACCTCCTAGACAGGGCTGGTGGCGCCGCCTCTAGTGGAACAGGGCATAATGATATATCGCACCTAACATTAATCAGTCCCAGGTGCTGGAATCCGGGTCGAACATTGCATTTTGATATTATTTAACATGGATTCCATGTTCTACTAACAGGAAACCCCATGTCTCTATTTATTAGATTGTCCGTCACCCTGATTTCAATGGCTTCTCTGTAAACACTGTTCCAGAAACTGGAAGTATTGGTTACTATGCGGGTTTCATCATATATCATCTCGTGTCCTTCCGTTAAACAGTGTTCTGCTACCGCCGATTTATCCGGCATGACATAAAAACTGTTTTCCGTCCGCCATCCAAGATTAGGGCATTGCTTGGCTCCGTCAAAGATGAACTCGGACTCGAGAAACCCGGTGTTTATAAAATACCGTGCAAGTGTGGCAAGGCATACATTGGCCGTACGCTTCGAACTGTACACGATAGATGCGTGGAACATTGCCGCCACACGAGACTATGCACGCGACCGACGCCTATATAGGACGCGGGTACTTCGATCTTGCACCAGTATTCAGCAGGACTCGGCCGCAGCAGCAGTTTCCTGAAGATGGCGGACAGCTGTACCTTAGAAATATTGAATCAGTTTGATTTTATTATCCAGCTGAAAACCTGCAGAGACTTGGAAGGATAGCCCCATTTGCAGGGTTAAATAAAGTTGGTGTTAGAGGAATGGACAGGTGGCGTGGGTTGTGAAGCACCCAATTTACACTGAAGAGCCAAATAAACTGGTATACGCATGCATATACAAACACAGAGATTTGTAAACACTTGGAGGACAGCGCTGCAATCGGCAGTGCCTATATAAACCAGGAGGTGTCTGGTGCAGGCATTAGATCTGTTACTGCTGCTACAATGGCAGGTTATCACAATTTAATTGAGCTTGCACGTGGTGTTACAATTGGCGCACCAGAGACAGGGCACAGCCTCTCTGAGGTAGCAGTGAGATGGGGATTTTCCCATATGAGCATTTAACGAGTAAGTTTCTGCTAAAACATCAAATCTGCATCTGGAAAAAGATCCTGCTAGAACAGGACCAACTGAAGACTGAAGAACACTGTTCAATGTGACAGAAGTACAACCCTTCCGCAAATTGCTGCAGATGTCATTGTGAACGATTCAACGAAAAATCATTGATATGGGCTTTCGGAGCTGAAGGGTCACTCGTGTACTCTTGCTTATTGCAGGACACAAAGCTATACATCTTACCTCGGCCCATCAACACCGATATTGGACTGTTGAATAATGGCAATATGTTGCCTGGTCTAACTAATCTCATTTCCAATTGTATCAGACGGATGTGTAAGGGTATGGAGACCACCTCGTGAATCCATGTACCCTGTGTAGCAGCAGGTGACTATTCGAGGTGTCGGAAGCTATGTTATGGTGTGGGTGCGGTTGGAGTGATGTGGGACCCAGATATGTGTATATAACAGATGACACGTATATACATCCTGGCTGATCACCTGCATCCATTTGTGTCCATTGTGCATTCTGTTGGATTTGGGCAAATCCAATGCTACATGCTCTGGCATTGATTCAAAGACGCTATGAATGTGTTGTTGCAGTGTAGCAGTCCATGCTGCTCTTAGGTACTGCTGAAGTTGGTCAGGTTAGCAGCAGGTCATGTATCCCAGACTACGTGTTGCAACAATCATTGACTAGGTGTTTCCCATAGGTTAGAGATAGAGGCCAAGGCACCATCACAATTTTGTAGGCAATCACGAAGTGTTGAACATTGGTGCCATATACGATTCTATTGTAATTTGGCCATCTGCAAGCTTCAAAGGTAAGGAAGAACTACATGCTCCACATTTATAATGCTGGCTGGTTAGTGTACTAGATGGGTGCGGGAGTTGAATCCATTACTAACTCTAAGCTTAATAGTGAATGCAGGACTAGTATGGCAATGAGTAAGTAGAATTTATATGCGAATAACAACAAAATTCTCCGATTTTTGCCGGTTAATAAGAAGTTAGAGTATACTTTCTCTTGAAACTGTAAAATGTGTCAAGATAATTGTTTTATCCACTAATGTAAAACTTCAAGGATTAAAACACATTCACGGTGTGTGTGAATTTTTGTATGTATGTGTGTGTGTGTGGGGGGGGGGGGGGGTTTGTAGATGTTGTTAAACATGTTATGATTGATGGGTAGTAAGAGTGGCCAATTACGAGCTAGTTGCAGAAAGCCAATGAGAATGTTGTTTCTTATTTCTTTAGTTTCCCAAATTAATTTATAGGGTTGTGTCCAAGTGGTTCAGCCGAATCCATTATTCGCCGAATCTAGCACACGGGCGCATAATGGTCGAATACTACCAGATCCAAAGTGTTATATGGAAACCTTCAGTTACGAATGTTGTAGTTTACTTTGCATAACAGTGCGTTATTTATGTTATTTTTCATAGTTCCGCTGAAAGACGCGATGTCATAAAACGAAACCACCTAACTTTGACTAGTTCTGATAAATGGCGCTAAAAGCATCCACAAGTAACTTTTCCCGTCTAATATAAGCAGTGCTACACAAGATTGCGTAGCAGGCGCAAATATAAATACTGGCTAAAATTTTTGCACTCGTAAAAAAATAAAATAAAATAGATAAATAAATAAATAAATAAATAAAAAAATAAAGCGTTTCAAATATAAGTAGGAACAAAGATAAATTTCTCCACGTAAATACAAACAATACATAATGCTTCAGGATTCATGCACAAGTTGCCTCATTCCGATTTCATGTATTGTTTCGTGGAATTTTGTGGAGTGCTGGGGTATGTGAACTGTAATGAAGCACTAGGATTTCAAGAAGAAAGTAATTTATTATGTGGAAAAAAAAAGTTCTATTTGTACGCCATTCAGGTGAGATGATGTTAATTCAGCAACCACTTGATGTCTGTTTCAATAAATCGTTTAAGGTCAAGCTTAAACACATGTACACAAACTGCCTTTCGAAAAGTGACAGACAACTGACAGCAACAGGTGATGTAAAACGCGCAAGTGTGCCAATGGAATGATGATACCTGGAAGTGGGTTCCAAATCAGATTGCGTAACGGGCATTTAAAAATGTTGGAGATCGAATGCACTAGATTGTACGAGGGATGATACTCTGTAGTATGAAGGAATTGTGTAACAAGAAATCAAATAATAGTGATTCAGAATTACCGTACCGGTATCTAATTCCTATTAATAAACATTTTTATTAAGTGTCTAATAAAATTGAAACTTCCTGTCAGATTAAAATTGTGTGCCGGAACCGGGACTCGAACCTGGGACCTTTTGCCTTTCGCGGGCAATCGCACTACCGACTGTGCTATCCCGACACGACTCACGATGCCACCTCACAACTTGTTTTATATTTCCGCATTTAGTTTCATACAATAGCCGTACATTTGAAGCCTTATCTAATAGCTACTACATAAAGCCGACTGGCAAGCCTGTGTTGTCAGTATGCCTGACGCTACAACCTATTTCTCCGTCTACAACCTAAGTTTTATTCTATTAGGGGCAAGGGATTGTTCCTATGAATTGTGATTCATAAATTCCACATTTTTGCCATAAGAATAATACAAATGTAAACATTACGCCATGTAAGCTACCTTGTTAGCTGTTACCACATTTAAATTCCGTCCGACTAATAAAACCGAAAGACAATGGCAAACGCGGGAGAATATACTTATCACGTTAATGTTTACATTTGTATTATTCTTATGCTGAATGGAAGCATATAGAAATGAAGCACGGCAACTGACTTCTAGTACTGATTTTTAAATCTTCTACGAATAAAAAGTTTGTGCAGACAAGTTACGTGATCTTAAATGTTTGAAAGAATAAATAAATCTACAAAATGCCCTTGCTTAACCCTCCGGAATGCACAATCTGCGTGTTAAGTACTTTTCACCATTCTGAGATGTCTCCGTGGCACTAACACGTACACACACGTCAAATAAACGCGGATTTCTCTCTGCCTGAATCTCCTGTCCATCACTGATGGAATGCCCGATATGTCACTATAAAATTATTTAACATTTACACATGCTATTTTTTTAAGAATATATATTTTTTTGTCTTCCAAAATATCTACTCATCTTTTCAGGTTTTACTTTTGAGCCTTCCCATTCTAAAAAAGAAGAAAATATGTAATGCTTTCATTATTTTTTATTTCGTCAAAATGAAACATTTTGTATTAGAGTGAAGAAAGTTTATTATCTTTTAGACCATCTAAACGATGTATATACCGAAATGTTTCATACAAATTTCTTTTAAAGGTAGGGGGTATTAAAAAAATCCTTAAGATTTAAAATAAAAATCTAAATGAAATTTTAATTTCTTAAATTTTACTGTTAATATTGTCATTTGGGATTCACCCTAGAAGGCCTTATTGTCAACACTGGCTGTGTTAGAGTAGTAATTCTTTTTAAATACGTGTACTCGATTTGACAGATTATTTGGGTTGAGATACGGAAGATTCGATTCGTGTTCAGAATTCGGCACATAATTTGTTTAAGATTCGGTATTCGGATTCAATTAGGTAAAATTGGGGTTCGACCCATCTCTATTAATTTGAATTTATTTCAGTTTTGTCACGGTGGCAGAGATGATGTAATTTAGTAATTTAAATCATTTATTTCATTTTGTAAAATACTTCACTGTCTTCTATGAATATGTTAACATTTTTTGAGTATATAGCTAGGCAGGAACCCAAACTCAGTGAAAAGGGGCCAAAGGCCCTTAGGCGACCGCAATGCACAATTATTTACAAAGCCATTGACTGTCTGCACATGACTCCTAATTAACTGTCTTCACTTGTTTGAAGAATAATTATACTTTTTTGCAATTGTTCCTGTATAATTTGTGATTTAAGATAACTAAAATGAATATTATAAATTAATCTTAAAGTTTGGTCTTATTTGACATGTGCTATCCTCTAAGATACATCAAACAGAAATGTGCCAGAGATAAATAATTGTATAAATGGTTTGTGTTGTGGACTGGAAATTTTTCTAAATGACCGGTCCTCAAAATGTTAAGTTTTTAATGAGAGGCAAACGCTCCATAATTTAAGAAATTCGTATTGCATTCTCACTCTTACAAAATTCACATAGTGTATAAAGAAATTTAATTTGAAAGTAATGCTTCTCAGATCACAATACACGAAGTTTTAGTGCAATTATTGGCTCATTTTTGCACCGTGTGTCCTAAACCCTTTGACACATTTTGCTGTTGGCACTCACTCAGGTGTGCACTGTGTTTTGTTGTAAATCGTGCATTTTCTTTGAAATTGAAGTTTTCTGTTGGTGTTAGGATTGTGTTATAAGGGGCATTTAAAAAGAAACGAGCTGGAAGCAAAATTACAGAAACCAGTACCTGTATGTTAAAGTATTCAACCTGGCTGTTGACACTTGTCTCACTGTAACAGAAGGCAGTGAATGGCAGTTTCATAAAATTTTCAGGGTTGCAATGTTAACGATTCCCGCCATATACAGTTGGATGTTGTCATCTATTACCAATTTTTATCCTTCAGTTTTTATCCCACCGCCTGTTCCGTGTCAGAGTTGGCTCTTCCTTTAGCTCCCCTCAAATACGGGAGAAAGGCGTCCCCCAGGGCTCAGTGTTGAGTGTTACACTTTTTCTAATCACCATCAATGGGTTGGTGATCTCTGTTGGGTCACTGGTAACCCCGGCATTGTATGTCGACGACTTTTGCATATGGTACAGCTCCTACTCGGTAGCCTCTACTGAATGTCAGCTCCAGAGTGCCATTCGGCGGGCTTCAATATGGACTACGTACCATGGTTTCCAGTTTTCCTCGTCAAAAACGAGGGTGATGCATTTTTGTCTTCGTACTACAGTTCACCCTGATCCAGAACTGTTCTTGGGTAATCAGCGCCTGGAAGTTGTAGCACAGCATCGTTTTCTGGGTCTTCTCTTTGACAAAAAATTGACTTTGGTGCCCCATATTCGCCACCTAAAGATTAGTTGTATGAGGAAACTTAATGCCCTACGTTTCCTTGCTCGTTCATCTTGGGGTGCAGACCGAACAACTATCCTTCGAAGGTATCGGGCTCAAATCTTGTCCCGATTGGACTATGGGTGTCAAGTTTATGGCTCGGCAGCTCCTTCTGCCCTGAACTTATTAGACCCGGTTCACCATTATGTTGTCCGCTTGGCTACAAGTGCGTTCCCGGCTAGCCCGGTCGACAGCTTCCTTGTTGAGGCAGGAATCTGCCCTCTTCAGGTCAGGTGGCATCAGCTTCTGGCGTCTTATGCCATCGCCATCTGGCAATAACCTGCTCATCCCGCTTACCGGGTTCTTTTTGCATATGAAGGGCTTCGACCCCTTGATATCCGGCCGTGGGCGGGATTTCCCGTCAGACTGCGGCTTGCCTCTCTTTGCCAAGATTTCCATTTCCCTTCCCTAGATTGCGCCCCCCCCCCCCCCCATTTCACTGCATGCACACCTCCGTGGATGGTGCCGCGACCACTAATTCGGGTGGATCTCTTCCAGGGCCCAAAAGCTTTAATTTTCCCCCATGGTCTTTCGGCGTTTGGTGTGCCCAGTACTAGAAGAGTTTCAGGGAGCCTCTATCTTCTACACTGATGGCTCAAAAACTGCGGGCCACTCCGGATATGCTTTTACATCTCCTGTTGGGGCGGAATGACATTCTCTGCCAGAGGCATGCAGTGTGTTCACGGCAGAGCTGATGGCGATTTATAGAGCCCTCTGTTTTATTAAACAGACTGCCGTGGAACATGGTTTAATCTGTGCTGACTCCATGAGCAGTCTGCAGGCCATTGATCGCTGTTTCCCCTCCCACCTTTAATTATTTCCATCCATGATCTCCTTGCTGACCTTCATCGTGCTGCCCGCTCCGTTACCTTTCTCTGGGTGCCAAGCCATGTTGGTATTACAGGGAATGAAGAGGCTGACCGGTTGGCTAGATTGGCAATTACTCGCTGCCCACCTCCCTTTCTAATTCCGGGTGCAGATCTGCGGGTGCAGATCAGATCTTTGCTTCACTCCTCATGGGATAGCAGTTGGAAAGCTACTGCCCCTTCCAATAAACTCCGCACCATCAAAGATACGACTGCAGCTTGGAGTTCATCTTTACGCCCTTCCCGGGGAGAATCAATTGTCCTCTGTCGCCTCTGTATTGGACACTGAAGGCTGACCCATGGATTTCTTTTACGAAATGACAATCCACCACATTATGATTATGGAGCCGTACAATCTCATATTCTGACTGAATGTCCTCTCTATTTGACACTTCGTGGCGACTATGGCCTACCGCCTTTGTTGCCTCTAGTTTTGGTGGATGACACACGGATTGTTGATCGCGTCCTTGCCTTCCTCTGTGAAAGTAGATTTTGTTGTCAGCTCTAGGACTCGCTTGGTCGGGGTGAGTGGGTTTGTGATTCTTGGCTGTTTGTGGGGTTTAGAGACTTCTTCCCACCAGCCCCCCACTCTTTTACATTTTAACGTAGTTTTATTTCTCCCTGCTCTGGAGCTGTGATACGTTGACCACTGTGCCATTAGTAACTTGTGGTTTAGGGTAGTGGTTGCTTCCGGAGCTGTGGGAGTGGACATTGTAGCATTTGCTGCCCTGCGTTGGTCGTAGTCTTGTTGGTGAGACGATTTTAATTCCTAGTGTAATGGTCTTTTGGCTTTCCCCTATTTTTCTTTGGGTTCCGTGGCGTGTACAATTTGAGGTTGAAGGGACTGATGACCTCGTTGTTTGGTCCCCCATGTCCTCCACCACCACCACCACCACCACCACCATGGATCATCATTGGTGCAAATTTCGACTTCCGAGGACTCATGTGCTCAGCATAAAACATTTAATAGTCAGGTCCATAAAACAAACAGGGACTAGGAAGACCTTTTTATTTATTTTATGGATCTAACTATTTATGTAGAGTACACGAGTCCTCATGACCTGAAATCTGCACTGATGATGATCAATCATGGGAACAAAATTAATATGTAAGTTTTTTTAAATAAATATTTCATATTGCACCACCAAGCTGGAAATTTGTTTTTATTGCAATATTGTGGTGGGCTGGCACAGTTTCCATTATGGAGTTGACTTAAATATTTGGTATGTATGTTACTATTTGTATGTGGTTTGGGCTATGATTATGTTTCTCAAGTTTCTCGTGTCTGATTTTAGTTCCTTATACTTGTGCTGTTTACCATTGAGGATGGTCATTCAGTAACTGAAATTGATGTGCCTAAATGAAAGATTTCAAACCTTGCAATTGATGCACCTGCTTGTTCACAATATATATACTGAAGTCATTGTGCACACTGTTCACAATGGTATCCAATGTAAAGGGTAGATGAAAATGTCTATGTACTGTCTGAATACATTTATTGTTTGTTCATAGTAAAGTTTAATAAATGTGCATAAAAATCTTTTTTGCTCCAATGTGACTTCTGTATTTGCTCTGCACAGTTTTTTTGATTATGTCATTACATTTTCATCAAAACAGTTCTGGTGATGATTAAGTACTGTCAGATGTTATAATGATCTGTGATTATTCTCAGTATACTGTGTGTTGTTAACTCGTGTACAAATAAAATTTTCAAAAGTTGAACATTTTTATTTTTCAGGTCACACAACTGCCGGGAGCTCCATCAGCCATAAAAATTTTAAAGGTCAATGATGGTGTTAATCTTTCTTGGGATCCTCCACCTAATGAGATCATTATGGAATATTCTGTATATCTTGCAGTGCGCAGTGCCACTTCTCAAGTACGGGTAAGATTTTTGAGTTGTCTGTTTTTATATATAGTATTTGTGTAAAATAACTGAAATAGTTGATGTGATTGTACCCATAAAATTTTTAGTGCATGTTTTCAGAAATAGAAGTAAAATAGTAATTATAAATAAACTTGGAGAAACATCTTCTTTCATAATGTTTAGGATGAGTTGTAAATAAATCTTATTTTCTGTGAGGCTTAACTAAAAGCAATTTCTGAGATGATTATTAACTGTAATAGTGTATTTTTAGTCTGTGTAAGACAATAAGATGTATATCTCTTGATTTCAGGGAGAAAACAAAACAGTCTTGAGCACATCAACCCAGTTAGCTTTTATGAGAGTCTATTGTGGACCTAACAGTAGTTGCAGGATAGAACCTCATCAAATCGCTGAAGCTCATATTGATAAAAATACAAAGCCTGCCATTATTTTCAGAATAGCAGCTCGAAATGAGAGAGGATATGGGCCAGCAACCCAAGTCAGGTGGCTTCAAGGTATAATTTTTAATACTTAAGTTTTAGGAAATGATCTGTACAATATCAGTACAACACAAAATATTCTGAATTTTATTTGGAAATGTACAACAGAAAAACTGCACAATTAAAGACTGTAACTCTTTGCAGTTACACAAACCTCTGTCGCACATGTAGACACTACTTTACGTGAATCATCTGTCAGTAGCATAACTTTTATAGTTGTTCAGTTATGAGGTTTGTTATATACTCATTAAATTTACTAATGCTAAAAAATTTTATACTACCACCGATTAAATATCAGGAAGAATAGTGGTTAAACAAAATTTTACTTGCTTTGGTGTACAGTATGGAAAAAATTATTACATTTAAATGTGATTTGTGGGTGTACAGGGTGTAGTACACTGAGCTGGCACCTCAACCAGAAATACAAATCTGATTCAGCTTGGTGTCAAATCAGTCTACTTCATGGGTAAGACGTTCCTCATTACTTAAATTATTGGCAAACTTTCATCAATTGTAATGTCTGATTAGTGGATACACACCAGACTCTTGCAACACATGAACACATTCACACTTTATGCCAATTTGATTTTTGTTGCCTGCTGCCATCAATGTGTTAGTGTTTTAATGATATTAATAGTATAAATGTCACTCAAATGAAAATGAGACAGACGGGAAAAAGGTAAGTAAACTACACTGCTCAAAAGAATTAGGGGATCATGTGAGATATCATACACAATATACATATGCTAATATATTTTATTCAGATATTGGTTACAATTGTAATTTGGGTGTGATACAGTATGATATTTTGCTGTCTCAACTCTTTATTTAAGGTTCACTCTCATTGCCCTCTGATATGGTGTGTGATCACTTCAGGTGGCCAGTACAGTTCCACACTTGTGAGGCATGGACAGTACAAGGTTATCAATCAGCTCTCGGTCAGTCGTATTTAAGTTCGGTGAACAACAACTGACTACTTCATTGATCAAATTCCCTCGGCTTCCACCAGTACATCTCTATGGGGACGAACGTTATCGTCCACCAGAAGAATCCCATTTCCTATGGCACTAGCGTAGGGCACAACAAAAGGTCCAAGCATCTCGTCTCTTTACCTCTGAGCAGTCAAAACACCATTCCGGATGCCAAAGAGGTGGATATGTCCGCCGCTACTGACTCCTGTCCACACCATTCGTCCACCACCATGCTGTAGTGATGTTTACTGCACATAGACAGGATTGTACAGAGTTCCACATTCTCTCCTGAGGAGAGAACAAAGATTGTGGGGGCCAACACCAAATCTTGACTAGTCTGTGAACAGAATCTGGTGCCTTATGTTAAGACTCGTATCATTATGTTCCTCTGCCCAGTTTCTGTGGGCTAAACGGCTTTAATGGAACACACACTATAGCCCTCTGTGATTAGAAGCCACAGTCTCGAAGGCAATTTCGGACTGTTTATGTCAATATTGTGTCTCCTGTTGCTGCTTGGAGGATGCATTGTTTCAGAGTTGCATTCAGCCTCCTGTCTCAATGGAATGTTAACCAGAGATAATGGTCATCTCTTGCTGATGTTACCCATGGACAAACTTGTCCTTCCCTACTTTTAATGATACCTGTTGTCTGAAATTGCGTCCAGGTCCTGGAAATTACACTTTGGGACACACCAAAAGTTGCAGGCACCCCTCTTTGTCTGTCCCACTTCCAACCTTCCTATGGCACTCCAAGCCATAGCTTCAGTAAGTGAAGTTGTTGCATTTCACTACCTGCTCACTGCACTGGCTGAATCCATCTGCTTGTGTAATTCATTTGGTAGAGAAAACACAAGTCAACACCAACACCCTCTGCCATAAATTCGTTATTATCACTATCTCCGTTGCTGTAATGTTGTTGTCTCCATTCTGTAGAGCCGACAGAAAGATGTCGAACCATTTTAGTTCATTCTGCCGATGACAATAATTCAGAACCTAGATATCTCAACTGATCACAAATTGTTTTGACCAGTGTATGTGTTGTTTCAAAATTAATGACCATAACTGCAGTGACTATTATTGACACGATGGGAAGCAGCTCGCAAGTCCTGTAGTGATTGACTGACTTGCCGAGGGTATCTGTAGCAAAGTTGCTGAAAGTAAACAGAAAGATATCACCGTAGAAGGGTAGGAAATGAAGGTAACTTGGTTGGAATAATTCCAGCAAGAAAACAAAGATTTAAAGCCTAAGACTTACAAATCTTGAATCAGTAAAAGAGCAAAGTCATATTGTGACTGTAGTCAGATTTATTGTGCTGTTGGTTTTAAAAAGTGTCTGTGAGCACTTATGGGCTCATGAGATGGATGTGGCTCTGTGGTCAGTGATCTGGCACCTGCAGCAGCATTCAAAGTTATTAGCAATGCCTTCTAATTGTGGCCATCAAGGTCCACAGATTCTGGTGGGCTATGAAATGTGCCAGGCTGGGATACCAAAAGAACTCTTAATAAATTTATATGTCTGAGAAGCAAGATGAACAGTTTGCAGTTACCCATGAAGTATCATTGTACGCAGTCATGTACCTCATTACCCAAAACAAATAACCAGCCTTGAATGTTCTTTGTTGAAGGCTCCAAAAATGTAGAAATCACGTTTGCTGAGATTAGACATCTGTGGAGGATGTGTAAGGATTTCCCAGAGAAACTTCCACAGCATAGTGGAAATTGCAGCATTTTGTTCTTAAGGTTGTTAAGACTACATTGCAATAGTTTTGGTAGGAAGCTCTTGCACACACTCCACACAATATCTCCTTGTGGTGCCCACATTTTTCGAGCCCTGGAGAAAAACATTTCTGGTCATCTATTTACTTAGCAGGAAGAGGGTTCAATCGTCCTGTAAGCAACTGCAAACAATTTTCTATGAAGGCATTAACTCTTCTCTGACATTACGATAAATGTATTAACAGTTATGGTGAGTACTATTGAAATAAAAAATAGTTTATTTTTTCAACTGTCAACTTTTCATTGCCTGTGCATTATTCAAGGGCTTCTCTGAAATGACTTTACTGTGTTGGCAGAGGTACTTACATTTACACTCCTTCCTTAGAATTGCCCATGTTGTTTTTGACCATTTACGTATGTCTAGCCGCAGCAGAGTGCATTGAGGCACTATGCTTTGATGCACGAGGCCGTTCCCCATTGGGGGTTCAAATCCTCCCTCGAGCATGGATGTTTGTGCTGTCTTTAGTATATGTTAGTTTATAAGTAGTTTGTAAGTTTAGGGACTGATGACCCTGCAGTTAAGTCCCATAAGCTTAACAAATATTTGAACATATGTCTGTAAGGCATCATATACCATCTGTGTATCTGTTTCTATTGATGTCTCATAATGATTGTCATAGATAATGTCATCTCTGTTGTTACATTGATCCCTCAAAGTGATTATTTAACTTTGGAAAAGAGATCGTAATCACAGGGACTCAGGTTGGGTGAGTATTGTGGATGTTGTAGAAGCTCCCTGTCGCCAGTGGTGCAAGAGGTTCTGGACAGCAGCAGTGGTGTGGCATTGTCCTTTGTCATGCAGAATGGTTGTTCCATGAAATGCCCTGGTCATCTAATGTTTGAAAAAACGATGATAGTAGGTTCCGTTTGGTCATATAAAACAAAGAGTACAGATGTTGACTGCAAAGGACAGAGTTTAGGTGTATGAAGAGATGGAAGTCTTCAGGAGTGAGGTCCGGGCAGTACAGAGGGTGGTCACACTCGTCCCAGTGAAAGTCCCATAAGAGTTGTTTGGTCACATTTGCCGTGTAATGTCGGGCCTTATCATGTGGAAAAAACACCACCTTTTGATAGTAATCCTTGGCACTTGTTCTGTATTGCATGTTGCCATTTCTTAATGGTCTCGCAATAACGATTTGCTTCGGCTTAATCTTAGTTGGGGATGAAGTGTACCTCCATTTCATTAATTGCCATTTTGGTACAGGGGTGTCATACAATACCCAAGTTTCATCCTCCAACTATCCAAGAAAGAAAACCTTCGCCTTCTTCATTGTAGCGTGCAAAATTGAAGTGCATTGCCCATCAGTTGTTTCTTGTGTTGTTCAGTAAGACTTTTATGTATCCAATCTGAGCAAAATTTTCAAAATTGCAGTTTTCCACTAACAATTTCATGAATGAGCGTTCGTGGGATTTGCGGGAACTTCCATAGCGTGGGCACTAAGTGTAAAACTTGTGGTTGTGCGTAATCTCTTCAATTGTGTGAACCAGTTCACACTTTGTTCTTCATCTTGCACTTGATCATGTCCTTAATTAAACAGTCTTATCCATCTTCCAACCATTGCATCACCATAGCATTTTGCCGAAGAATTTCCTTTGGTTTAACTTTATTTGCATTTAGAAAATGAATCGCAGATCTGATTTTACACGTTGCAGCAATTTCAATTGCAGCTGACATTATAAAGAAGCACTACAAAGCACACATTGGCAGCAATGATCTGAAAATGGCTTACATGTTTTCTCGTTGAGTCAGAGTAACTGCCATGCATGCTCTCAACTGCAATTGTAGTGCTGCCACGGATAGAAATAAAAATGGAACTTACTTTGTGGACGACCCTTGTGGATGCCTTCTGGACATTTGGCGCAATGTCATTGATAACAGGGGCAGTAATACTGGAAGTGTGTAACTATAAGTACTTCTGTCAATAAAGTCCTTGCAGAGGGAAAAAAAAAAAAAAAACAGTTCTCTTTAGTTTTATCCAGCCCTTGCATAAACTTGCTCCCAAGGAAATTTCATCAACCAAAAGGAGTGGTCAATTTTGAGAATAATCATCAGTTGATATCTAAAAGATTAGGTTGTAATTCTTGCAAAGAATATTGTTCTTTTGCAACCAACTTCGTTTCTGTTGCAACCTCAAGCATATTTTGCTGTGGAATGTCTGCTAGTAAGTACTCTGCAGAAGGCCTGATAGTGGAATTGAAAAATTGTGTGTGTCCAATATCAAATGGTCTTCATGACGGTGAGGAACAACATAAATGTTCAGTGTGCATAACCAGAAGAAGAAGAAGAAAAAATATTTTGTAGGTTATGAAAGGAGCAAGGACTGCATTGTGGACGAGATTGAAATGTCAAATTTTGGACAATCAAGTAAGTCTGTCAGTTTAGTGTCATGTGGAATTGTTTTAATCTTAACAGGTAATGTATTCAACAGATCATAAAAACAAGTCATTCTCCCCTCCCC
Organism: Locusta migratoria; assembly: GCA_026315105.1. Lineage (NCBI taxonomy): Eukaryota > Metazoa > Arthropoda > Insecta > Orthoptera > Acrididae > Locusta > Locusta migratoria. Next base: position 360,788,199 of record CM048755.1, on the reverse strand, counting down.
AGTCTCCATCATTCAAAAAATACACTGACACATTTAAGTCATAGATTAATAACTGCATTTTTCCATAAAAGCTGCAAAATATTTATTTGTTCTTAAATGTCATTCAGACCATCAGCTATGGACAAAAACATTATAGATTAATAGGATATGCAAATTCTCATTAGCATCGACTGATGGTTTCAGTTGTGTGAGAGTACACATTAAAATCTACTGCAGAAAACTCATTACCTTAAAACAGTAGAACAGTGTAAAACATAATGTTCCATTGTTTTATGATAATAAAATTTTCATCAGAATATTTGTGTACTCTTGCTTAACCAAGACGTTCAGTCAGTTGATGAAATGAGAATTTTTATTTCACATTAACGTATCACTCTTTGTCTGTTGATGTGTGACTGATGAGTGACTTACACTTGTCATCAATACATGCACATTATACAGCTGATGGAGAAATACAGTCCTTTAAAGAAATCTGTTGAGGTAAACATTTGTGTTGTGTAAGTCTTTCACTGCCGTAAACATTCTAACACATGCAGCTTCTTTTGCTGCTATTGTTCCCATTTGCTTGTGATGTTTTAATGTGCATTTGGTGAGGTGCTCTTCCAGGTATTTATGTGCCACTATCTATCTCACTATATCAGATGAGCTACTTTGGAATATCAGTGAATAAGGAAGTAAAGTGGTGGCGGGGGGAGGGGAAGTATATTTATCACACAGAACATGACTCTTTGCAAACTGGGGATGGGATGTTTCGATAAAAATGTGACTGTGCAAAGATGGTATTGGATGTGTAACACATTGCAAATAGAGCACAATACCTTGAAAACAGAGATCTTTCTGCTCTTGATTTTAAATACAACTTTGGTATTTCATCAATATTCCATAAACAGCAATGTATGGGCTAAAATTAACTGTATGCAGAGTCTACGCAATCCAGTTTTACCTCTGCAAATTCTTCAAAATTTTTCATAGTAAATTGCTTAATTTGATGCAGCACAGGAACTATGATGACTAACAAAAAGAACTTAAGTTCTTCATCAAATGAAGATATCTAACTGCAAGATGTGCAAAACTCAATTTTTCCTCCCAAATTGTTCTCTTAAAATGGGGTAATTTTATATTTATAAAATTTATAAATTTTATAGGGTATGGAATGTCACTGTATTATCATAAGCAAGCAATATGGCAAAACTGCACTCAACACGGAAACATGGAGAGCACATCAATAGCAGTGACAGGGATGATACTGTAGTGTAGGGGTCAACTTCCAACTGCCAATCAGGCATTGGTAGTTGAGATCATACATTTATTTAATTTGGCAATTTTGAAAGGTAAAGAGGAAGAACAGAAGCAGTAGTTCAATACTGGAATGATTTTTGAGACAGAAGAGATGTGTGTGTACCACACTTGTTCCAATGCATGCAAATTTTTTAGCATTTTCCCCTTAGGGGGCTCATGGTTCTTTCACAAGTATGTGCATGATGAGCATGGGACACCGAGATGTTGTGGTACTTAATTTTTTCCAGTGCTGCATCGATTTGCCATGGGTCTCCCTCACAGTCCTCCCGCATTCCAATCAACCCCCGCCCCCCTCCTCTCTTTACATGTCCTTATTTAGGTAGACTAGCTGTCTTCCTGGTATTGCTAGATTCCTCAGTTTTTTTTCTTTTGCTTTTCCTTGTCAGAATCTTTGGTTGTCTTATTGAAGTTTCAGCTCCACATCTAATTTTTTTTCTGTGGTGTGTGAGCCAACTATGGAAGAAAACGTAGCCACTCACCAGTGAGTGGCCGTACTCCCCCTTTAACGTTGTACCACGGTAGGGTCTGAATAAGTAGCATCATAGTCAGTCCATGTGGTGGGGGGTCATTATGTACATTTTTGGTTGAACTCTGTAAACATGTGGATCACACTCCTGATATCTTAACTGTTACCTCCTGTGTATGCTTAGGAGTGCGTGCTTGTTATTCTGAAGCATCAGAACACCTGGTAATAACCGTCTTATCAGACTACCCTTCCTGTGACTGGGCAGCTCCCATGGGGATGCATCCTGATTGGGGTGGGTGGTATCTAGTTGGACACTTCCTTTATGAGAATCGCAAATCTTCAACAAAATGGCCATACTTCCTATGACGCACACTTAGCTTTCCCTTCCTGACTACTCCTGCTAATGAAGGTATGAGCGTATGGAATAGGTACCCAGATACGTGAGTGGCTCAAAGGATACTTAAGTAATAAAACCCAGTACTCAGTGGTGAATGTTAGAGACTAGGTTCTTGTCAGGAGTGCCCCAGGGAAGTGTGATAGGACTGTTATTATTTTCTATCTATATAAATGATGTGACGGACAGAGTGATCTGCGATCTGTGGCTGTTTCCTGATGATGCTGTGGTGTACAGGAAGTTGTTGTCATTGAATGACTGTAATAGGATGCAGGATGACTGATCAGATATCTAGGTGGCGTGAGGAATGCTAACTAGCACTAAATGTAGAAAAATTTAAGGTGATGCACATGAGTAGGAGAAACAATCCAGTAATGTTCGAATACAGCATTAGTAGTGTACAGCTTGACAGTCCATGTCTATTAAATACCTAGGCATAACGTTGCACAGTGATATGAAATGGAACGAGTATGTAAGGACAGTTCTGGAGAAGGTGAATGGTTCACTTTGGTTTGTTGGGATAATTTTGTGAAGGTGTGATTCATCTGTAAAGGAGACTGCATATAAAACACTTGTACAACCCCGTCTTGAGTTTTGCTCAAGTGTGTGGGATCCCCATCATATCGCCTTAAAAGGAGGACATAGAGGCAGTTCAGAGGCGGGTGGTGTGTGTTACTGAAATGCTTTGGGAACTCAAATGGGAGTTACTGGAGGAAAGGCGAGTGATGGTTACTGAGGATAGCAGTATAAGAGAAGAAATAAATTAAGGTTTGCCGCAGGAAATAGAGCTTACTAGGCCATGATCAAGATCCTTCAGTCACAGCTTGAGCAGGAAATTGAAAGCGACTGTCTATAAAACAGTTATAAGACCAGTAGTAATGTATGGCTCAGAAACATGGACAATAACTGTATCAGAAGAGGAACTCTTGAGAAGGTGGGAGAGGAAAATATTAAGAAAAAATTTTGGAGCTGTGAATGAGGTGTGGCAATGGAGAAACAAGGAATTGGAAGAATTGTATAGAAATGCTGACTTACTGACTGAAATTGAGTGTGATGTGATTTAATTGTTCCAGCCCAGGGTGATTTTGGGTGACAAGAAAGTCACTCCTTTTGACTGGTTATTTGCTGTGGAGGGAGGGTTGTGGGGATATAGCATGGGAAATCTGTCTGCAGACTAGATCAGGAAGTCTGTCTGAAGGCCTGTGTGATGCCATATGCATATTGGGTAAGGGACTTGTCATCACTGCAAATTTGCCATCTACAGGTGGAGAAGCTGTATGGGTGGTTTTTTAAACATGGCAGCTGTCAGAGTACAGGTACTGTTGATAATCAGTAGGTGTAATGCGGTTGGAGCTGTCAGTGAGGTGGAGGTTAACATCTAGGAAGGTGACATACTGGGTTGAGGAGGACCAACCGCAATTGATGGGTTGTGAAGGTGTTCAGATTGTGAAGGAATGAGGATAGGGTGTCGTGGCCCTGAGTCCAAATAATGATCTCACCAATTAACTGAATTAGACCAGGGGTTTTGTGTTTTGGGAGGCTAGGAAGGTTTCCTCTAGGTGCTTAACAAATACGTTGGCATAGGAGGGTTCCATAAGGGTGCCTATGGCTGTGCTGCACATTTGATTGTATACTTTTCCTTCAAAAGAAAAGTAATTGTTTGTTAGAATATAATTGGTAAGGCTTATAAGGAATGAGGTATTGCACTTGGAATGAGGTATTGCACTTGGAGTGTGGAAGATACTGAGATAGGTGGTGCTGGAGAGCAGCAAAACCATGGGCATGTGGGATATTGGTGTAGGTTCCGAACAATTGGTTGGAGGAGCTGATCAACAAGTGCTGAAATTCTTTCAGTGGGAGCACATTAATCAGCCATAATTGGGTGTCTAGGATTGTTAGGTTTATATATTTTTGGGAGCGTGTGAAAGATAGGTGTGTGCAGGGTTTTGTTGGGGTGAGGCCAGAAATGGATTTGGGGGGGAGGTTCTTGGAAGGGTCATAAGATTTTAGCAGGGTTTGTAGGTCCTGTTGGACTTTGGAAATGGAGCCGTCCTGGCACAACTTGTAGGTGGAGGAATCAGACAATTGACGTAGGCCTTCTGTCACTGTGATTCATCACAACAGTGGTGGAACCTTTGTCTACAGGTAGGATGATAAGGTTGGAATCTATTTTGAGGTTGTGTAAGGCTGTCCTTTCATCTGCTGAAAGATTGCTATTCTTCGGAAGGGACTTGGGGAAGGATGGTGATGCCAAGTTGGCAGTGAGGAATTCGTGGAAGGTGACCGGAGTTTGGTTACGTGGGAGTGAAGGAGGATCACAGCTGTTATGAATTGTGAGAGGCGGGGTTCAATGTTGGATATAGATTGGCTTTGATTGGAGGGATTGGAATATTTTCCACTGGAAGGATCGGTAAAAGAAGAGGTGGTCTTTGGCAAGTCCAACATGGTTAAATTTGGGTGTGGGGCTGAAGGTGAAACCTTGGGATTGAACTGAAACTTCTGAAACTTTTTTTGTACAAAATGTCAGTGATTCGTTTCTATGGCACAGTTAAATGTAGTTAAAACATCATTATTGTGTGTTAAAACTGTAACTCGATGTCATTTCAGCCTCTAGCACACTCCTACACCTTCGTTGATACAATTTGAACTGTCATAAATTGCAAACAAACTTGCCTATACCTCTGCTATCGAAAACGTGCCTCTTTCATTTTACGTAAGTGAATCATTAACATTTTTACCTTCATTCAGTACACAGAGTAGGAACAAGTATAGCAGTTTTACACATTATATGGACATTCTGAGATGGAAAGAATAATAATATCAACATTTGATTGCACACGGATTGTTGTACATCAATGGCTGCGCTGGAAAATTTAGGTCTTAATACCTGCCACTACCCTGTAGAAATTATAGGGTTCAATTTTGGGATATCCCACAGTTTTGACACTTCAGCACATGGATTTCCTTTTCTTAATTGATGAACTCTTTTGGGATGATATCAAGCACACTTTTCCCAACCTCAGTTAGTCTCTCCAAATGAGACACACACACACACACACACACACACACACACACACACACACACACACACACACAATTTCAGCATATTGCAATCCAGTCTTTTTGTGCTCAGGTCTCCATCCTCATTCAAAACTTTTTAAGCTTCATATATTTATGTGCACTTGGGACATTGACGGACTCCTAAGGTGCTTTCACAGAAGGCTTCTCAAGTCTCCTCACTGTATCACAACCAAAATCTTTGATTTATGTCTAATTTGGTTGCATGTCATTACAGGGTGTACATAAAGTACAGGAACACTTTCAATTATTTATTGCACAAGAACCAAACATTGTATACATATCATACATTTGTCATTTTGAATAGAAAATCTGAAAGTTTTTATTTATTTTTTTCATGTATACCCCCACAGTGTAGTTTGGTAATTTGCCAATAGTTAGCACTAATTGCAAACATGGTGAGTTCAGGTGCAGAACAAGCTTTATTCATGAAATGGCCTTCCCAATCACCAGGTCTCACTCCATGTGACTTTTTTTCTGTGGGGACACAATAAAGATCTGGTGTATATACCGCTTTTACCACTCCATGTAGCAGAGCTCTGGGAGAGAATACAGGAAGCTAAAAAACAAAACAAAAAAAAAACAACAAAAAAACAAAAAAGAGTTTCTCTTCATAATGCAGTATTTGACATTTGTACAATGTTCTACATCCACATCTACACGGGATACTCTGCAAATCACATTTAAGTGCCTGGCAGAGGGTTCACAATCAAACCACAATTATACTATTTATCTCCCATTCCATTCTCAAATAGCACGCGTGAAGAAAGAACACCTGAATCTCTCTGTTCCAGTTCAGATTTCTCGTATTTTATTCTGATGATCATTTTTACCTATGTAAGTGGGAGTCAACAATATATTTTCGCATCCGGAGGTGAATGTTGGCGATTGGAGTTTCGCAAGTAGCCCACGCCGCAGCGATAAAATCCGTTGTTGTAATGATTCCCATCCCAGATCCTGCATCATTTCCATAACGCTGTCTCCCCTGTATCGTGATAATACGAAACGAGCTGCCCTTCTTTGGAATCTTTCGATGTCCTCCATCAAACCCACCTGATAAGGATCCCACACTGGGCTGCAATACTCCAAAAATGGACGAACAAGTGTAGTGTATGCAGTTTCTTTTGTAGTTCTGTTGCATGTTTTAAGGGTTCTGCCAATAAAACGCAGTCTCTGGTTCGCCTTTCCCATGATATTATCTACGTGTTCTTTCCAATTTAAGTCTGAAGTAATAGTAATTCCTAGGTATTTAGTGGAGTTTACGGCCTTCACTTTTGATTGATTTATTTTGTAAACAAAGTTTAACGGATTTCTTTTTCTACTCATGTGGATGACTTCACACTTCTCATTATTTAGACTCAATTGCCAATTTTTTCACCATAGTGATATTTTATTCAGATCGTTGTGCAGTTGGTTTTGATCTTCAGATGATTTTACTAGACGGCACAAAAACATCCACCTATTAACTTCACGTCTTTTAGACATGTTATATGTGCCCAGATTACTTTAGTTACTTTCAACCTCGATAGAAACAATGTTTTTGTACACAGCGATGAACACACACCCTCCAGTTGTGTCCGATCTATCTTTCCAATTCATGATTTAACCAGCTTTCGGTGCTTAAGACTACCTGAGCACAATACTTTCCATGCAGTGTGGCAAATGTGGAAACTTTGTTTGTAACACTTTGAAAGTTCGCAGCTAATATTTTGATAGTCGAATTTTTTAGAGGAACGCGGCCTGAATTCGCTGTCTGAATGTTGACAGGTGAGTGCTCATCAGAGTTAGCGGCTAGCCTTCAAATCCCCCATGTGCACTCCACAAGTACTCTGCTACCCAAGCAGCCGCTTCCTTAGTGTAGTGCACCCCTGATCTATCTAGGGGCATCCTACAATTCCCCACCCGATAACGCAGATCCAGAAATCTGCAGCCATGACTGTCACAGTGTCGGCAAAGCCTCTGGTTCAGACCCTCCTCTCGGAACCAAACCAAAGGACCCCGATCAGCCCTGGGAACAATGCTACAAATCAACAGCTCTGCTTGCACTCCACATGCGAGGGCAGCAGCCTTCACCAATTTCGCCAGCCACCCGTAGGAACTGAGGATGTCCTAAAGAATCCAAGCAACAAGCGTCATTGGTGTCACCGTGAGCCACAACTTGCAGTCAACCGCGCTCTCACCCTCGATAGCTGCCAGCATGTCCCACTCAACGCACCAGACTCCCTACCACTGCTGCACCCCGAGACAGCAGCCTGAAGACTGCTGACCGTAGCCAACAGGATGCTCAGCTGTTCACGAACTGTGGCCAACTTCTCCTGTGTCCGCACACAGCAGGCACACATCCTATCCATCCTATTGATACAATTAACTGTGGAAGTAGAAAATGAAAGAATCAACTTTTAACTAGCTTAGTACTTTAATAAAGGCGGCTGGCAGCTGACTGAACTGTGGGCAGTGGTAACTACAATGTCAAAACAACAAAAGAGTGTCCAGCAGTTTTCAAAATAAACAAGAAAATCTATGGAATACATTGTTATCAAACATGCGGGATTATATGGTTTTTTAAAGCAGACTATGAAATAAGGAAGTGACAATTGACAAGTAGCTTGCAGCGGACGAAAAATATACACACGGTATTTATCAAAATACGTGAGAATAAACTCTAAAAACAGTAGCATAAACGAAATCTGCGAAGTAGGTAAGAAGAAACCTCTTAAAAACAGAAGCACTAACAAAGATTAGCAAATTAACTGACAACGAAATTTCACGCAATTAAATAATGATATTTAGCGCTCTGGGCGATGAGGCGGTGACAACAGGTTCTAAGAAACTTGCATTTAATTTGATTTTAACAGGGAAGCCGAAACAGTTTTTGTCTAACACGCCACTACCCCACCAGAACCAAGTTTATTGTGCAGTATCACACCCTGTATATCTAGTAAAGCCAACCAATGCCCTTAAGTAGTGTTAAGAGTCCCTTGACCAGTTCTTTATTAGACACCATTTCTTTAGGTCTGGTTGCCCCCAATATTGTCTCCCTTGCACTCCAGTGCAGTGTATTTGAAAATTAGGTATGATGCATTTTCCTCACCGTCACCACAGATCCTACATTTAGGGTCCTCTTCTGTTATGCTCATTGTAAGTAGGTGTATTTTGAAGTTCACATGGCCAGTCATCAGTCCAACCTTGAGTTTAACTCTTTCCTGGTCAATCACAGAATTAGAGCAGCTTTTAAAACATGGCTTTGTCATCATTACTGTGCCATGTTTTTGTTTATAGACTTTGGTCCAATATTCTACATGATATCTTCTGAGCCCATTACATAGCTCTAGTTTGATCATTGTCTTGGTGATTGTCAGAACAGGTTTCATTCCAATGAATGGAGTCCTTGCCCCCTATCTTGGCCAATCTGTCAGCATATTCATTGCCACCGATTCCTAAGTGGCCAGGGACCCACAGTAGCTTTACCCTATTGCTCCACTAGAACCCTGTAACATTCTACAACACACTTACAAGGAGACCACATGGGTATCGGATTTTAGAATTTTTGGATACTTATGAAATTCAGAACTCGAATAACAATCAGCCAAAGCCATTTGATGCAAACATTGAAAAATTCTTGAGAAAATAAACTTTGAAGTTTTGCAAGTACACTTATGTACCAATATGTAAATCAGTTGCAGCATCTGTCAGTATAGCTCAGGTGGTAGCGTTGTGGCCTTACAATTATAGGGTTGGTGGTTCAGATCCTGCGGTGACAGATTTTGTTTTTATTTATTTGTGTTCAAATACTTAAACCATTTTAATATTGCATGGTCATTTTATAAAAAATGCACTTGTTTTTATATATTTGTAATATTCTATATTTTATATACGGTTGTTAATGAGCTGCGACACTGTTTTTGGAAAGTAATCTCTACAGTTACTAATGGCTTTCAAAGCAGCTGACCTACTCAAGCATAATTTTAGGTGATGACAAGGTGTTCAGCTTGTCTACATACATATAAAGTGACACAACACGTGGAATTAGAGATCCCAATAACTGAATTCGAAAATGAAGAAAGAAAAAATTGTCACAGCGGGATTCAAATCATCGTCTCTACGGTTATGAAGCCAGAACACTATCACCTCTGCTACACCGACAGATGCTGCAATTGTTTTAAATATTAGTACTTACTTGCACTTGTGAAACTTCAAAGTCAATTTTCTCAAGAATTCTCATTGAATGGCTTTCGCTAATTGTTGTTTAAGTTATGAACTTCACGGACGATAAATGTAAATAAATTCTAAAATCTGATACTCCTTGTGGTCTCCTTATTAGATCTTGTTGCAGGAGCTGCCAGTGATTTCAGGCTGCCTGAATAGATGTAGATGCTATGGACCTTGTAGTACCTATGTAAATTCTCCTCCACACACACACACACACACACACACACACACACACATACTGATGGCAGTAATTTCAGCTTGGAACACTGAGGCCAGTTTTCCTAGAGAGATAATGGCCTCCAATCTTGGCTGCACCCTGTATATGCCTTGGTCTGATTTTGGCCAATCAGTGAACTAGACATTGTCCCCTGTATGGTGTCGAACTGTTTTCTCCCACTTCTCCCTGCTTCCAATTGTTATATGGAAATGTTTGTTGAAGCAGTAGAGTGTTAATAATATAGTTGACTGACATTTCCCCAACCGTTCCTATATTTACCTCACTTGCAATTTTAGTGTGTGATTTTGGATATCCCAATGAGATTTAGTTTTTGCCAGATTTGAGCCTGTTGCTGTCTCCATCTTGACACAAAGGTGTAATGAGGGCATATCCAGCATAGTTTCTATCCCAGCAGTTGGTGTGCTACTGTTTCCACCTATTATGACTAAGCAGGCCAATCTCTGCACCTTACAATCAATCTCCTTAGCAGCAACCTGTTGTTCTACCTTCTTCCACCACACAGCTGTCCCATAAGTCATCCTGGGTCTAACCACTGTGGTGTAGATCCAGAGCTTACCTTTGGGCTAAGACACCAGTTTATGCCACAAGCTATGCTGGTACTCACCAGAGTACCATTCGCCTTGGAGCAAATACTCCTAATGTGAGGGGCCCATGACAGTTTCTCATCTAAGGTTACCACTAAATATTTCACTGATCCCTTCATGGGTAGAGTTTCATTGAAAAGCTTTAGATTCCAACTTGAATGTTGGATACACTTCTTTGTAAATGGTACAACAACAATTTTCTTAGGACTAACCCAGAGATCCTGTTTCCTGCACCAGTCTTGCACAACGTCCAATGCACCATGTGCCATATTTTTGGCTGTGCCTGAAATTTTGGCAAAAGTACTGTTGAGAGTTTAGTTCTCCAATGAGTTTAGTTCTCCAATGAGTTTAGTTCTCCAATGAGTTTAGTTCTCCAATGAGTTTAGTTCTCCAATGAGTTTAGTTCTCCAATGAGTTTAGTTCTCCAATGAGTTTAGTTCTCCAATGAGTTTAGTTCTCCAATGAGTTTAGTTCTCCAATGAGTTTAGTTCTCCAATGAGTTTAGTTCTCCAATGATTTCCCAAAAAAGGAGATAGAACTCCTCCTTGCGGACAACCTCTAGTGTTGTTGGTTACAATTTTTCTTTTTTTAAAATTCATAATGGGATCATGCACCTCTGTTGCCCTAACCATGGAATAAATCGTGTTCCTAAAACCTCCCCCTCTATACCCAGGAAGATGCAGAAGGCTATTTCCTGAAAGTGAAGCATTTTATCCACCTTCCCAACAATTCGATGGAGATCTCGCATGATTTACCTGACTGATATGCAAGTTGGTTTGAATGTAGAGGAGCCCTTGTTAACCTTCTCTCTCCAGCATGTACATTACCAGTTTTTCCAATGTTTTAAGAATGGATGAGGACAGACTAATTCGGTCTCACATCCTTGGCCTTGGTATGATCAATTCTCCCTTGCTTTGGAATGAAGACAAACTTCACAGCCCTCCAGTCATTGGGAATGATTCCTGCTGCTAGGCTAACCCTGAATAGCCTGTGTATGACTCTTAAGGGTCCCACACACGAGTGAGCGAGCGCAGCGATCCGTCGCATGTGCGATCGATTGCTTCATAAATCGCACGTGTGTGGGGAAATCGCAGCAATCGATCGCACGTCGCATGGAAATACCACGCGATCTGTGAGCATTGCACATGCGATTTCAATATGGCTTCCTTTTGTTTATATTCTGCCTCTATTCTCATCGGCTCCCGTGTGTGTGTGTGTGTGTGTGTGTGTGTGTGTGTGTGTGTGTGTGTGTGTGTGTGTGTGTGTTAATTGATCTGAAAGAATGGCCACATGGAGTAAGGAATTTTAGAATTCAGTTCATTGAACTATTTAGGGAGCAGGAATGTTTGTGGCAAGTGACGAGTAAGGCTTACCACGATAAAATAAAGCGTGAGAAATGTCTACAGGTTCTGTTAGAAAAAGTAAGACAAGTGCAACCATGGACGTAATTAGATGAAAGATACATAATTTAAGAACAGTTTTTAATAAAGAACATCGCAAAGTAATAGATCCATTTTCCTCTGGAAAGGGGACTGATGAAATATATAAGCCACAGCTGTCGTATTACCACCACCTCATGTTTTTTGAAAGATGATGCAGAACTGTTTGCATCAACAGTCTCTTCCATGAGTGAGGCGAGTAAAGGCCAATAGACATTGTCCATCACGTCTTGAGAAGTTTTGATGAGACGGTCGTCTGTTATCATAAGAAGTTTTCTTATTTTCGTCACGCTCACTCCTGCTATAGTAGAGGATTACACAAAATACACACAGCTGTTATATATTAATAAACTGCAAATGTACTGTATATTTTTCTATTGGAACGACTATTTACGTCATGGTTGGTAAATATTGTAACCTCAGTTTCATTTTTCGTTCATGGGCAAAGTGAACTGACGTGATGAACAGTGTAAATAGTCCTTGACAAACAATGTGAATTGGCCATAAATAACAACTTAATTGGTATTTGAAATGTAATTTTTATTTATCAGCGTGTTTATAATGGAGTTGATGTCAGTTGAGTTTCGATTTTACTTATGGCAGCAGTGTAGTTTTCGCTAATTCAGAGTGTATATACACTATAATGGCACAAAAAATTACTGGTTCAGTCTGTAAGCATTCTTTCATCCAAAACTGCTATATGATATACTCTTAAGGGAAATTTTACCGTATTCCAACTGCCTTAGGAAAATACAAAAAACGTAGTTATATTTTAAATATTACTCACGGCGGCAGTAAAGTTTTTGCTAATTTTGGTTTTACAACAATAATTTACTGAGCTTTCAGTGGTACTTACAAGAACCTGTCAATCATAGAGTAGCAAAAAAGGGAAGCTTAGGGCTTAATGTCTTGTCGACAGGTTGGTTATTAGAGATGGCATAGAGCTAGATTTTACTGAATGTGCCGAGTAATTTGGCACTTCATTTTTTTTTTTTTTATTTATTTAATATCCATTGCTTTGTCCATGTTGTTCTCCTTTTTCGATTTTTAGTATTACACTGACGATACCAAGGACAGCAGCAACTAAACATAGCAGTTCACTTCCATTGCTCAAGTTTAACAACAGGACGCTCGAGGGACTGGTCGAGATCGCAAGGCAAATAGCACGTGTGTGTGCGACAGATCGCTGCGATCGATCGCTCGTGTGTGGGGGTCCTTATGAGGTTCTCTCTTGCTTGTTGCAGGAGAGATGGAAAAATTCCATCAGGGCAGGTGACTTGATCAGTTGAAATGTTTCCACCACCCATTGGATCTTACTGAAATAGACACATTCCTTGGCCAATTCCCAGTCCTCTCTTTGAATGCCTGAAAAACAGTGTCTCTCAGGGATCACATTCTGGTCTGTTTTATATGCCAGAGTGTATTGGGGGAAGTGATTCTTGAGGAGCAATTCCAGTATTTCATGTGCTGTCTTTGTAAAATCCTGATCCTCCTACCTCAGCATTCCTCCTGGATTACTTGGTACTCTAGTGAGGATTTTGTGAAGTCTGGCTTGAGCATCCGTGCCCTCCACTTCCTCACAAAATGCCTTTCAGGATGCCACCTTTGCTCATCTGATTGCAAGGCTGTAATTGACAAGGGCCTCATGATATCTTGTCCATTGTCCTTTACGTCTTGCAAGGTTAAACACTCTTGGTACTTGTCTTCTAAAGCACCTCGCTGCGGAGCGCGCGGTTGCTCGCCGTGGAGGTTAGAGTCCTCCCTGGGTATGGGTGTGTGTGTTTGTCCGTAGGTTAGTTTACCTAGGTTTAAGTAGTTTGTAAGCTACGGACTGATGACCACGCAGTTTGGTCCGATAGATTTACAAACAAAAAACTTGTCGTCTTTGTGTTTCCAAGTTGTTACTCCATTAAGCCACATTCCTACTTGTGCACTTCTTGGTGATTGAGCAGTTGTCCTGTATGTCTCCTAGTCAGTTTTCCTATAGACCATGGTCGGTCTGGTTCCCATTTTAACCTCGAATTGAATATACATGTGGTCTGATGAGGATGGCTCTAATGCCACATGGCATTGTTTGACGTAGCAGCCCATCATGATGGAACCAAATGTTATATTAATTACTTATTCTCTTCTACTGTTTCTGAGTATCGGTTCATCACTCCTATTCCTGAATAGGGGCATTAGGAGAAATTCAAGGTGTTCACCTCTACTGTTGGTATCCTTGTTGCCCCACATTAGTTTGTGAGCATTGGCATAGTATCCAACCAACAGGTGGTCATCCTGCCAATAGCAAGTTCCTGTAAGTCTCCTCACTTCCACAGGAGGAGTAGAACTGTCTTTGTAAGGCAGGTATGCCGAGACCAAAACAATTTCCCTCGTGGTACCTCCCTAACGTTGCTGCATCCTGCTGGTCACTAGGTCCCCAGAACAGAAATCCATCATTGCCATGAAAGCGGTCCTTGTCTAACAAAATGCATGTTCTGGAGTTCATTGTAGTTTTAAAATAAATCAGCTTACCTCTATTACCACCAAGGCCTTGATAAACCCCCTTTGTATAAGTAGGGTTCTTGTATCAAGGCCATATCTACTTCCTGTTTCCCCATGTGATGGCTCAGGGCATCAGTGGCCCCTTCACTGTGTTGCAAATTTATCTGCAGACCTCGAGAGTCTATCTTGCTGCCATCATTGCCTTTAAGGTCTTTAATTACCCTGATGGTGACCTGCAAGAACACTAAAAACAGTGTCAGGCCTAGCTCTCACATTGCCTTCAGGGACTTCTCTCCACCTCCACCACCAGGATTCTTCCTTTCAGTACAACCCTCTAGTTGATTATTCTCCAATCCTCTGTCCAGACTTTTGGGTTCTGGATCCTTTTTTTTTTTTTAACAGAGTTTTTCGAGAAACATCCTTAAGGTTCTTGGATACCCATATTGATACCTTTTTGGTCTTGAGCAGCTCAGCTGCTGTCTTAACCAGCAGCATTACATCCTCTCGTGGGGATATCACGGGCACCATGTCCTTGTGCCATTCCGCTGTGTGCACCCCCTCGCAGACAAAAATGAGGGCACCACAATCTTGATAGACCCTTCTGAATTTGGGTCCTGGACCAGCAATGCCCCTATCTTTTGAAAGAGGGCCATCTGCACGAGCTGCTCCTGCTCTGCTGCGAGGTGATGCTTACCAGCGGATAGCCTTCTTAGATAACTGCCATACTAAAAACTGAGACTGCAGTACTATAGATCTGTTTCCCTGTTTCTTACCTCGGGAGTCTTAGATGCCTTCCTTATCCTCTTCCCACTTGTCTTCGATGTCAAGGGGTCTGTGTATCCCCTTCAAACTAAGACAGTTTTTTCTTGGGGGTCTTGTGCTTGGGCCGTTTTAATTGCCTCCACTTTTATTTCGGAAGCCATTCTATTCCTTACTTTTGCTTCTGTTCACTGAGAAATTTCTTCTTCTGGGCCTCAGACAAGGCTTTAATCCGAATTCAGAAGTGAGAGTGCATTTCATTGGACCTGAATCTGATGTTTGGGTGTCTGAGGTATGTTTGCCCCATCACTTTCTTTTAAACTAATTTGTTCAGTCATGTCCATCTTGGTCTCACGAGATTTGAGGCTCTATTCGGTTCACACCACGATAAACCTCCACGGTGTAAGTCCACTTATTCAGGGAGGTCACCCGGTATCCCTGATGCTCTGTTTGTGACACATCTTCCCACATGCCACGCACTCTTTGGCAGGGATGCCATCCATCACACCTTCAGTTGAGGAAGAGATCTGGGGAAAAACTAGGAGTGGATAAGGAAGACGGGACATCAGCCGAGGCCTTCCCAGCAGTAGGTTCTTTACCTTTGGTGTAGCCCTCAGATTCCTGTGGATACACAAGCTTCTCCACCCACACGGGCATTGCTTCATCAAGGTGGTGACCCCCAGAGAGCAAAATTGCATTGCTCTAGTCCTTCAGATTTGCTGGAGAATTTTCCTCTCAGAACTACTGCACAAAACTTTTTATTTCTTCTGTCTTTTATCAAATGATCCACTTGAAGTTTGAATTTTGTTTTTAAATCGTGAAATCAGGGGTACACAACACTAAATAGCAATATGAAATAGTTAATATTTATAATATTTTTAAATGGTGAAACTGGTAGCATAGCCTTAGAAGAATGAGCCAGACTAAGTGAGCCAGTTTCAGTGATTACTTAAGTGACTTTAGGTTCCTGATAATTTCTCAATACTAGCCTTGGTTAAACTTATTCTTAGCCAAATGTAAGAATGGACCATATGTATGGAGACTTAACCAGTGATTTGCAGGAAATTAAATATGAACTCAGTCAGTAAAGGTAGACTATGCTCATTGGAAACCTTTAGATATTATTACAGTGAATTCTGAAGTGCTTCATTCTAAAAGTATGCACTCAATTTTCCATTATATTGAAACTACCTACTAGACATTGATCTTACACATAAGAAGATACTGAACACTTAAAAATTGCGAGGGAATTTCAGTTCGGGAAAAGTCCTCAATAAATATATTCTGGAGTTAGGCATAATGTTGGTTGCATAGTTCATCAAAACATCTACCTTTCATTGAAAAACTGGATTTTATTTGAAATAACACTATACACATGAACTTTCTGAAAGATGCTTTTTTGGTTGAGGTATTGATTATACTCTCCTACTTCAGTGGTGTTCTTAAAAAGGTATAAAATTAAATCTTTGTAGGGTGTATGGATAGTGAAGAAATTACATTAGTCTTTCATTTAAAGCAACTGCTCCAAAGATTACTCAAAATTTTGTGGTGTATTTTGAAGCCCTGGTTCTACTCTTGATGTACCTTCTTGAGCCACAACAGTGATATACTGCATGGGCTTTGTGGTTACTTTATAGTACTACTATAATGTAACAGCATGTTAATACTTTAGTATGTAATGTTTTTAGTTTACTGTATACGCATTTTCAAGAAAGACTGTGGATCCATTTTCATATATACCTCCACCAAAGAAGCTTTGGATATGAATTGCTATTTTTTGTAATATTATTTATTTATTTATTTAATTATTGTTTATTTTATTTTATTTATTTTTTTATTATTATTATGTTTCCTATAATGGAGATAGGTTCTTATTAAGGAAAGCTACATTGATAAATCTTCCTTTGATTCTGGATAAGGATCCTCATGAATATAAGATTTCTTCATATTATGTCACTATGCTGGCCACTTCCCATTATCTTCTTCTAGATGTATAAACCGGAAGTTGTACTGAGAATTTTTTTTCTTCTGCACATGGTGTCATGTGTTCCGGAAATGAAAGTTTCATCTCATAGTCTCCTGATCTGTTGTGACATTTTCCATCTGTCTACTTTAACCTCACACCCACTTATGATTGTGTCAGTGTTGCGTGAATTTGCAGGTTCTAAATAATCATGCACTTTTCAGATACAACACCACAAACCAAACCAGCCATTCTAAAACGACAGACAGCAATAAAACCAGCAACTGCCACAGCAGGTAATCCAGCGAAAAGGAAAAGACCGGAGGACCAGTCTTGAAAATGACATTTATTTGGAGAGTTATGGAACACTTGTGCAAATAGTTCAGAGTTGAACCAGAAACAAATTCCAGAAACTATTGATGATGGTATCTAGACTGGTTGTCATTACTTCTGTTACACCAACTTAATTTCAGTGAAGCTTGGGTGATGAATTCAAGCATTCTGCATATTTGTGTTTTGTCCCGAGTTTCTGCTGATGTCGTGATCATCTATATGGAAATGTTTTGAAAATGACACAAAGGGAGTAAAACAGTGTTAAAATCTTTCTCTGCACACTGAAGCAAATGGTGCTTCAGCTTTCTGTAAATAATTTTATTAATTTTGTGTCGAGGAAATATCTATTCTTATCAAATGTTCAAGATAAAGCACCTTGAATATGATGAAATGTTTTATTCCAAAGGTTATAAAACTCAGAAGTACATTTTAAATTGTATTTCAATTAATATTCATGTGTATGTAATTGACCAAGATGTCAAGAGAAATGTGTGTAGTAAAGCCTGAGTTATTCGAGAACAACATTGCTGCACATAAATTTATTTAAGTTTTAATTTAGATCTTCAGTTTGTTTTTAAGGCAATGAGTTCAGTATATTGGAGAGCAGTGGGAATCCCTACTGGAATATACTCGCCCACCTTTTATCTTCTTGTCATGCTGATCTTTCTCTTGCCCCCATTCATTTTATGAAATGTCCTTGAGGTGACAGATAGTGTAAATGTATTAAACACAAAAGTTCGGAATAATTTTGCTGTAACCTTTTTGCATATATGTAGAAACTGCTTTTAATTTTAGTTTGTAGCAACAATTTTACTTGAACCATACACACTTAGAGTGGAAAATAATCATTTTGTCATTATTTTGACCTGAAGTTTTTTTAATTAAATGTTTGTGAGAATATTTTAAGATAAAGCAATAGAGACTGAACACACTGCTGATTTTGTATTACTCGGCAAAGCCAAATGCAGAAGTGGCCATTGGAAGAATTGTCTAGCCGTGTGGCTTGCTGCCTTCTTGTAGTTAAAGTACCTTATGCCTTAAGAGGTGTATGTACACGAGGACTACAAGTGAATGAAGATTCAATGGAAACATGGTGTTTCTGTTGCATACAAATAACCTGTAAAGACAACAAAAGATTTCACCTCCAATCACCCTACCCATTGTAGTTAAGTTTTAAGGTTTCCAGAATAGATAAATCGAAAAAGTGTTAATGATAGTTGCAAAATTGGACTGTCATTAAAACCCACTGGTGAATTCAATATTAAGTGCATTCACACATTATTTAGGGAATAAAAACAAAAGCTGCAGTATCGGGTGCTAGCCAAAACTTAGTATTTAGTTACGTATACTGTGCACATAACTGTGTGGTTATTTAAGACTGTACTAATGAGAAAATACCTGATAACAAGGAACATACTTTTCTTGAAAGTACTTTCAGGTCTGAACACAGACATCCATTACTAGACTGGCAAACTTGCCTCTGTGACTGAAGCCCGACGCCGCCATCTTGCATCACCTCCCGTCAAAAAGTGTTTCCGTATGAAACTACTATGATCTTCTAATGCGAAAACTTATTAGTTGGTTGAAACAAGCTATAAATGTGAAGTAATACTTTCCGTAAGATTGTATTTAAAACATTTATTGTAAAATTGTGTAGAGAGAACAACATGAAACATACAGTTGACGCAGACTTCAGTTACTGTAAAAACACTCGAAATAATTAAGATGCATGTGACCCACAACACCTAGAACAGTGTATCGGTCATACTATTGAAAGAAAAGCTGAAGTTGATTGAAACTGGCAGTAGATTAATAAAAACAGCAAACAATGAGACTTATGTCTCAAAGCACAATGTAGATTTCGTAAGAATACTCAAAAGAATAAAGACGTGTCTTCTACGGCAAATAGCACTTTCATAATGACCATACTACTGCAAGAAAAGTGGAAGTTGTATGAAGTTGATAACAAATGAATAAAAACAGGAAATCTATGCTACTCATTGCTGTATGTATCTTCCGTTTGCTGTATGAAAACTTACAGCCAAATACAACAGACTAATTGACGATTACGTCAAAACTGTAAAGACGGCATATTTACGTCAGTTCATCCGTATTTTAATTACTGTTTTCTGTAATTAAACACATGACTTCTCACATGTTCGTAGTATAGAAATATGGCAGGGAGACTTCAGTGACACCAATGATACTGTGTGTGGCATTGGCATTGCCAGTCTAGTAATATATGAACTCGTCTTCAGGGTTTTTGTTTTACTAAAAAAGAAAAGCACTTTAATTATATAAAAATAGTCAAATATTTTATAGTGATGATAATGCACTTCCATAATCATAAATGTTACATAAAATATGGCTTGAAAAGGTATGTTAAAATCCGAAGTGTCCATTTTTACTATTTAAAATTTAGAAAGGAACTTGGTTCCTGACTATAGACCTGGCAATAAAGTTGGTAATGTCATTATCACAATACTTTTAACAGTTCCTCCATCTGTTATTTGTACTAGTAGGTTTCAGTGTAAAGCACTGCTGATTTCCTGACCTAACAAGATCTTGTGCTCCATATTTAATAACCTCATTTTTCAAAGGAATAGTAAACAGTTGCATTCTTTCTAAGAAATGTAAGTATATTGAGTGGCTCCATTCACACACTATTTTAAATTTACTATCTTTGTTGCAGTGTCCTTAAAGTTCAGTTCTTGGAATACAATGTTATCAGGCTAGTCATTGCATGAATCAGATGCAGTGGTAGTTGGTTTTATGTCTTCATATTACAGTTTTATATTTCTTCAAGCCTACAGGTGAAACTTGAATGATATGCAGTAGAATTCACTTGTTAAATTCAACACAGCATAGCAGACCTGTTTTGTAGAGGAATTCATGAACTTCGGAAACTACATTTTCTATGTGTAATCCCGATTTAGGCCCCCAAGAATAGAGAATATGCAATGTACTATGCTGCTGTAGCATATTGTGGACTGGAAAAATTGTAAGAAATCTTCAATGAAGATATAAATAAAACCAACATCACAGCTAACTTAATAGACTGTATCTGATAATTCTCTCATGTACAGAGTGAATGAAATGAACAGATGTCAGAACTGTGGTGCAGATTCTGTGCATCTGGGACAGTGATTTAGATGATGCAATCACAATTTTTTTTTTTTTTGGTTGAAGTGTGAAATTTAATTAAATCATGAAATTCACTACTCTTTGTGGCTGAATCTAGTCAGAAATCATTTAAATCTCATCCAGAACGTTTATGGAGCAGTGCACCACAAAAGCCCATACTTCGTTTGTGTATCCATATTACAGTTTAGGGTTCATGCAGAGATACTGTATGTGGCTAATGGAGGATGCACTTTTTTTTTAATTACCTACCAATGATGCATGAAATCATGTAGTTGAGTCAAAGTTTTATACAATCCACACTTCAATCAGTAATGTAGTGTACCTGTGTTCTGCTATATTCTCTCTTTCCACATACATAAACACAATGATGATGTCATCGTGGTTTGAATTTGAAGATGATAAGCCTTATTAATTAAAAGAAGAGTTTATATGGCATTGCAGATCATCATAATCATAATCATCATTCCATGTAACTACATTAATACCAAGCCATAGGATTCATTTGTGGATTCTTTTATTAAGTGATTACTTTTCATGTTCACACTGTTAATTGACAGTGTGCACTACTTGGAACATGGCTGATGATAGTAACATGACCAAGTTTGTTTCTTCCACAGTCAAGACTTAATTTGGCTTTGACGAGTAATACTTCAGAGAGAGTGTGGCTCTTGTTACAGTCTCAATGTTCAGGCAGGAGATGGCACATCCCATTTTTCAGAAACATGGACAATTACAGTGTTCAGTAACAATAATTTTTGAAATATTGAGAGAATCTTGAGATCATGTAATAAGGAAGAAAGCAGTGCATCTTCTAGTTCATTAGCACTAGCTAGTGGCTCAAATGAGAGAACTGCATGTACAAAACTGTTCAAAATATTTTGTTAAAAGTCTAAATTTCATCATCACAGCACAAAGAATTACTTATATTTATTAAATGTTTGGTATCTTTGTTGATGCATTTTCTGTGTATTTTTTTCAGTTATTATATAATTTTGTTAACATATTTATGATTTGTGTTGTGGTGTCATAATCATTGACTCTAAAGAGTAAATTTGGAACAGAAATATTATTCTGACATTGAGCCACAGATTTTAAATGTATGACAGAGAAAAACAGATTTTATTATATATGACTGCTTAAAATTTAAGTTTTGTTTTGTTTTGTTTTATTTCTCGTGTAAAAAAAAAATTGTCCCCTCCTTTTCCTTCACCTTAGTGTACTGTGTGACACTGAGAATTTCATGGGTCACTGCCATTTGTTGTTGTTTTCATTAAATAATTGATGCATTATTTGAAAATAGCCCTTTAAAGTTCTCGGAGTACAGCATTTTGTTTTTATTGTCTAAATTGTCTGTAGATGACCCACAATTTTTTAAATTAAATATATTATTTTTAAAACTAACACTTACATGTACAAATATTTGAGATATTTTAATCAAGCCATGGATTATTTCTTAAAAATGGTGCGACTCGTAAATGAGGCATACTACAAATTTATTTTTACTTAGATGGCAAGGAATTGCAGATCACAAAGCCGCAGGTTTTTTCCCCAACAGGCTAGAACTTTTAACTGTCACAAATCTTTGGAAAACATTTGAGAGTATTAAGAACTGTGGCGACAAGATTTGATGCACAATATGTTAAGCATCATATTTACTACAGTAAAAAATATGTTGTGGACTGCTAAAGCAGCCGGGCGCAGTGGCTGCGCGGTCTGCGGCCAGTCACAGTCTGCACGGCCGCTATGGTCGGGGGTTCAAATCCTCCCTCGGGCATGGGTGTAAGTAACTTAGCGTAAGTTAGTCGAAAGTAATCAGTGTGTACATCTAGCGACTGATAACCACGCAGTTTGGTCGCATAAGACCTCACACACATTTGAACTCCTAAAGCAAGTGCTGAAATTTCTAGACAGAAAACTGAGAATAATGGAAAAAATTTAGATAGGTGGAAGGGGGGGGGGGGGCGGCATTTTAGAAGATGAGGTAGAGTATCATAAGTAGAATTTCAGAACAACTAAATGTTATATAAGACAAAGTTCATAAATATATTTATCTGTGCAATTTAACAACCGTTGTATGTGACAACAGTGGAATGAGAAGTGTGCAAAACTGAAATCCAGCCCTGTGTTCAGAGTTTCTTGTTATTTTGTTTGTGTTCCCATGGGGTCTGGCTTAGGTAAAGGCATTATTCATCTCCATGTTTTTAAGCATGAGTAATCAATTGTGTTCTGAATTTGATTCCAGTAAGTCCCATTTCCCCGTGTATAAATTTCCTTATACTGTTACATATTGCACATAAATGGATAAACAGTGGTTCAAAATTCTGGGGAGGCCAGGAACCATGCTGGAAAATGCCCGCTACCATTGACACCGCCTCTGCTGCTGCTGTTGCTGCTGCTGCTGATGATGATGATGAGGATATTATTATTATTATCACTGATTTATTTAAAAATGAAAAGGGAGGGAAGCTGCTCCATGCTTGCAGTAGCATGATGACCAACTCGATAGTTGTACTGTCACCTTTGCATTTGTTATTAAGTTAATGTTGGAGCCAATGGAGTGTGATGATATCTGTTTGTCTGGGTTACATTACCCACTAATATGGTCCGTCAGGATATAGAAGTGGATGGAAAGCTTTCGAAATAAGTGCTTGTTTAAGGACAGAGGTGAAAAAAGTGCCAAAGGGGGGGGGGGGCCTTTGTAGCAGTCTGGTCAGGTAGTAAGTGTAGTAGTGGTTTTTGCTCTCTGTGACAGACGGACATGCATGATAGGGTTGCATTAGTATCAGGTATCGTGCAAATGCAGTACCAATAACTATTGCAATGTTTGGCATAAGAGTATGTCTGAGTCAAAGAGAGGTACTACTGCATTTGGGCACTAATGAAGTACAATTGAACTACCTAGTAGCTTGGGCATTTGACCGCTATTACTTGCAAAACAAGTTAACTGGGATCCTTCTTCCTTTCAAATAAATTGATGACATCTTCGTACCATGTATCTTAGCTCTCAAACATTAGTAGAACAGGTTTTTCAGTTGAGACACGGGTGAAAGTTGATAAGAAATCATGGGCCATACTAATCCTCAAAAACGTTTTTCTACATTTGAGACAAGAAAACTACCTTTCATCCAAATAACTTGTTGCAGGAATGCTAGCAATTAAAGAAAGTAATTTTAATGCTTGAGGAAGAATATGTGCCATTTGATTCTCAATCATTATTTTGATCGTATTTCTTAAACTGACAGACTGCAATGTTTCTTTATACTGGGGAGAACACACAGTTTTCAGTTCTACCAGCAACTGCGAGCTATTGAAGACTACACTATATGTTTGTAGTTGAGAATCAACACAGTCTGCTTGGAAATGCTGAGAATAACTGCTAAACTGATTTTGTTTGCAGTCAGGTATTCTTCCCTCACAAATACTGTTCAACACAATGCCTCCCTCGAAATATTTAGATTAAAATAATTATTTGTTCTTGAAGTAGATTTAGTCTATATGTATCATTTATGATGAATATAGGTTACAGCAGACAATCCTGACTCTGGTACAAATTTTTTTTCTATACTTCAGCCTATATTCATTATCCTGAGAAAAATTGTCCAGGTTGCCTACATTTATCTTAGTGTCACTTCCATAGCTGCCAACTATTACGGATTGTCCGTAATTGTTACGGATGTATCGTCATATTTACGGAGTTACGGGAAGTTCGTGAAAAATTACGGAAACTTAGACATTGTACGATCTGATGTGTTTTAAGAAAATCGGAGTAGTTACCATCTACATTTCGGTAATAGCCGATAAAAGTTTTATATAAATAATTTATTTCATTCCTGAGTACGTAGCAACGCTGTAGGAAATGTTAAAGATAGAATTTCCGTTGGAACAAATCTGGATCAAATCCCGCCTATAATCTCCTACACAACTACCAAATGCACGCTCACACACCCAAGATCTATGTAAATTCTATGGTCTATAATGAGTATAATGTCTTTGGTTCAAGCTTAGCAGCCCATGATGTTTTACCGGGTGGCGGAAGTTAGCCAGTTCGTTTCCGAAGAGAAAAGCTTTTACTGGCTTTTCATAGCAGTCTTGTGCAGCTAGAATGAAATATGAGTGATGAGCCATTTGTGACACCTCTGTTCAGTGGTTTCATTCATTGTTTAAAATCCAAAACCATTTTGTGTATCCTTAGCTGCTAAGGATTTTATATTTAAAAAATGCAAGGAATTTCACCCTTTTCTGTTCCTTCGGCAACTGTTAACTTTCCGTAAAGACAGTTAATTGAAACTTACTGGAATATTTCGAAGCCACTCATGGTATGTACTCAAATGTGTTAGGTTCTTCCTCCTAACATCAGTCTTTTGAAACAGAATAGTTTTTATACGGTTCGTGGCAGATATTTAGGGATACAGTGTCAGTCTTAAATTTTTAAAATATTCTTGGGACAGCCGTAGCCCCACGCCCTCTTTGGTCCTGCGCATCATTACGGACAGCCAATTGTAAAGGTTGGCAGTTATGCACTTCCCTGGCAATTTAAAAGATGCATACTCAATGGCTGGCTTTAATAGACACATTCTCTTTGCTTAACGTGTGCTGTACACTTCTCAACACCACACCAGATGCCTCATGTGTTTTCAGTTGATTACTGTCAATGTTGGGGCGAGCATCGTATGCCCACAAGTTGTGCGCTTCAGACTGTACCACGAAGAAGTTACACACTCGGAACACTACAACTGTTACTTCCTTCCACAACGTGGCACTTTTCTGAACTGTCAACTGTGAGAAAACTTGGCACACAATATAACAGTCAAAACATACACTGGAGAAGAAAACACTTTTACACATTCAAAGTACTCCCTGCAACAAATACAACAGCAGTGAATTGATGCTATCGGCTGAATCGTCGTGTGGTACAGTGCATCATTCCACCACTGCTCCGCCCCACCGCTAACCGGTAAACGAGGGAAACTGTAAATGGGGGCACCGAGGCCCTAGGCCTAACTTACCTGGCTGTTGTCGGTGCTCATCCACCCCCTCTCCTGTGACTTAGTGATACCGTGACAACAAATAGTTTACAGGAGGCCTTGGGCAGGCTGCATGCAGCTTGACTTACTGTGTATAGTGCTAGTGGTTTACAAGAAATAACATGAGATAGTCTTTTGCACTCACTGGAAAAAGTACTTAAAAGATTTACAGTAAAAATTACTGGCACCCTTACTAGTACAACTTCTACTACAGAAAAGTGAGGAGGCCCCGCCTTCTTGCTTTCCCTGATCAGCTGCCACTGCTATTAACTCGTCCCCCTTGTTTTGATAGACTTTACTGATTAAGACATTATTGATAGATCTGAAGCATTGAATTAAAATTTGTGGTGCGGCCGGGAATCGAACCCGGACCTCCGTGCTTACTAGGCAGAAGTCTTAACCGTTAGACTACCACACCACTAACAATTAAGGCGCCTTGGAATAGTCTATGTACGATTTCCCTCCACAACACAAACTTTCATTCAGCTTCTTTGTTCCAAAGTAGTGGCAATTTTCTTTGGAAAAGAAGCTGAATTAAAGTTTGTGTTGTGGAGGGAAATCGTACATAGACTATTAAAAGGCACCTTAATCGTTAGTGGTGTGGTAGTCTAACGGTTAAGATGTCTGCCTAGTAAGCGTGGAGGTCCGGGTTTGATTCCCGGCCGCACCACAAATTTTAATTCAATGCTTCTGATCTATCAATAATGTCTTTGACATATTTGAGACGTAAATCTGTCTCTGGGATTATTTATTTGTATTAATTGATATTTACTAATTAATTTGAAAATGTCAGTAAAACACTCGCCAGAAACTAATATGTAAAAGCATTGATTATAATGCATGCACAAAAGTTTATCAGCACATACACAGTGAGTTGTGAAGTGGCTTACTGGTTTCATTTGTTGATATATTTTTAGTGAACAGTAGTGCTTTGCTACAGAGTTTTTACATGGCTCTGAGAACTGAATAGATCATCATGTGCACATTCTATAATATTATTTATAAAAATAAAGAAAAACACTCCCTTTAACCAGGAACAGTATTTATCCTATTGCATTAATAATGTGATACTTAGAATGTTTGTTATTAATATTGTTAATAATAAAATATCAGTTAAAATCATTAGAAATTTAAAAGAAAAATGTAGTAAGACATCCAATAAGCTGCAGACAATTGTGTGCTTCCTACAATTTTCAATTGAACTGAAAATACTGATATTTTGTGCACAAAAGACACTGAAAGCAATAGTCTCACTGGTAGTAAGTGATCCCATTTTAGATATGAAATATTGTTAGAGGGTCATGAATGCATTTGTTGCAAAGTACTGCTGTTACACTTTTCTTGTAAATACTAGATGCATATTGTGCAATAACTGAATTTAACTTTCTTCTCTACTGGGTCCGCAGCATATACAAGGTCAAAATATGACATTATCGTAATATATAAATCCAAGTTTGCTGCTAATAATATTTATTCAGCTCGGGCAAAATGACTCCACTACAAGCTTGTTTCGGCTTTTGTCATTTTCTAGTGGACATTTAAGTTTGACTGATGTCCATAAAGCATATTAGAGTAAGTGTCTTTTTGTGATAAGATGCTAAGGTCACGTTTTATCTCATTACTTTTTATATTTGACGGATATGTTTACACAAAGCATCAACAGAGTAAACATTGTCTATATCTGTCAAACATAAAAAGTAATGAGATAAAACGTGATCTTACCATCTTGTCACTAATATGCTTTATGGACGTAAGTCAAACTTAAACGTTCACTTGAAAATGGCAAAAGCCGAAACAAGCTTTTAGTGGAGTCAATTTGCCCAAGCTGAATAAATATTGTTAGCAGCAAACTTGGATCTATATATTACGTTAATGAATTTAACTTGTGCAGTTCCATGTAGGGAAGTAGCACAATTTCCCTTTTTTTTTTTTATTATTAAAAAAAAGTCCCTACTAATTGGTAGTTTTACCTGGCTGACAGTGGTAAGTACCATATTTACATTCAGGAAATACAAATGTATCATCTGTGTATTAGCTAGAAGTGGGGGGGGGGGGGGTCTGTGCACTACTGTTCAATCTGTAAAAAATAGTCAGACTTTAACATGATAAGTTGGTTTACATTTTAGGAGGCGATCCACTTATAATATTGTAAAAAGATATAAAAAAGCCAAGATCGCTGTCATCAATTTTTATTTACGACGACCGGTTTTGCTGAACTATGTCAGCATCATCTGGTCAAATAAAATATTTTACAAGGCCATAATCTTGTAATGTCAATCAGTTGTTATATAACAAGATTATAAAATATTTTATTTGACCAGATATGCTGTAATAGTTCAGCGAAACCGGTCGTCGTAAATAACAATTTATGACAGCGATCTTGGCTTTTTTATATCTTTTTACAATATTTAACATGATAGCTTTCAATCTCTGCAATGTCCTGTAAGACTGTTGCATAGTTCTATATAAATAAGGGTCAGATGTTACTTTGAATAACAGACTTTAAAGTCTAATCATGAAAGATTGGTGAACTGTTAGCACTAATGGGAGATACAGGAACCATGCAATGTTCTTACTATATAGGTCTATGGAAGTGATGTAGTGGTGTTCACCCAGCCTCCACCGCACCGTACTTCCCAAAATGTTGCAATATGACAACATTCATAGGAGGGATCAATAGTATCTGGAATGTGCAATGAAATATTTCAAAATTTTCCACCTTATTGGTTTGTTGGTACAGTGCTGGAGGCTCATTCATAAGGCTCAGATTTTGGTTGCCAAGTTGTTGAATACCAGTGCTGACTGTATAATGCTGGGTTACATAGAACAAAAAAGGTAAACACAGTTTTGTTTTGATAACACACTTTTACAGTGCTCTCTCTCTCTCTCTCTCTCTCTCTCTCTCTCTCTCTCTCTCTCTCTCTCTCTCTCACACACACACACACACACACACACACACACACACACACTCTGTATGTCCTAACCAGCCTCTGCAGTAATATCTTAAACATCATTTTAATACGTTGTTGACATCTGCTTCAGATAAGTAATAAATAACAATTCTTCATTTTTGCAAATAAAAAATTTTTCTAGCTGTAATGTATTCATTTCTCCTAGAAAGTTTGGATTTTATGGTCTTTTTCCCACATTGTTCAGCCTGATGTCGTACAATTGTTCACTTACATAATTTTTTTTGCTTTTAATACACAGTGAACGTTATTTACATCTCTCTCCCACACGCAACTCAGTGAGAAAACAGCCTTATGATTCCAAAAATAAATAATTCGGCACTTTTTGTGGAAGATGGCAACACAAACCTGTTAACAACAATTCTTTATGTAATTGTTTTATACTAAATGAAGGGATTTTCTTCTTTACTCATTGATACTTGTCATATGTATGTGTTATTAACTTTCTAGTTCAACATCATCTGGCTGAATTTTTGATTCGCCACATATCCCATACATTCCACCTTGTCACTATATGTAGTGAGTAGTTTGTAGAAATCATTTAATAGTTCATTAAATGGAGAGGAGTGAATATGATTCATGGACTAGAAGTTTTCACTGACATTAAATTTTTATGATAAAATATTATTATTTGTAAGAAAGTCATATGTATTATAACAGGTTTAATCATAAATTAAGTTGGTTAATAAAATACAAATGACACACACACACACACACACACACACACACACACACACACTCCTTTTGTTTTGTTAAACATTATCACTGGTTTGCTTTACATATATATGTGTGGCGTAGTGAAGGTGCTGCTGCTTTAGTATTTTTTCTTTTCTTTTCTCCTTATTCTTATTGGACAATTGTTTAAAATAAGTGACAGCAAAACCGAGCAAGATCACCATTAATATAAGGTTTTATTTCAAGATTCTTGTACAGTATGCAGCAAAAGGACAACTTTGCCACCAATTTTTTAACACTGAGAATTACCTATTGCCTCTCATGATCACTAAACAAACTGTTACAGTTGCCTTAATTGTACAGTGATCAGCACTTTTGCTGATTTTAAATTAGGACAGTTTGTGATGTGTACAATTAAAAATTTAATGTGTCCAGTATTGTACTTCAGAAGTGTGGGACAGAATTGCTAATTTTTCAAGCATGAAACAATCATAATAAATTTGAAAAAAAAAAAGTGGTCCATTTTATCACTAAACATACATTTTCAGCAATGGCCATGTGAAATACTGAATCAGCTGTGCATTCCTGTTCTTTACAGGACATCCGTATTATTCTTATCTATTTTGATACACTTAGAATTTTAAAATGCCAAATAAATTATGTATTTTCAGTGCCTCGGATGGTGGAATCTGATTGTTGTGATGAGACACACACATTAAATTGACGAGTTTGTTTGGAAAATAGGTTCCAGTACTATTCAGGAATGGCTTTCCTTATTCCAACCTCTTGTTAAAAAAGATATATTTGGAGGCTAGATATAGTAGTTTTCTGAGTGGCTGAATGATGTTTGTGTAGTGTACATATGTAATGTGACATGCCCTGGTCAGTGATACTGTTCCAGTAGTGCATATTTAACTGTACTGACATCAGGAAATTCCATTCATGCAGACTCATTCTGTATGATTTTATTTTGCTGTATTGTTGTGTGCAGTGTGACTATCTGTGATAGCTTAGAAAAGAGTATTTTACGCTTAGAAGAAAATACATACCAGAAAAAGAAATTACTAAACAATTTAATGTATTGAGCAGAATCATGTGTATCATGTGTTGTTTAAATCAGTAATTTTATATCTACTGTTTATTGAACGTATTTATAAGATTTTGGTACCTTATAGTTGCTTATATAGTTGCTTATTTTTAAAATCTTACTGATAAGCTTACGTAGGATTGCAAGTTTCCTAGCAAAATCTCTCTCTCTCTCTCTCTCTCTCTCTCTCTCTCTCTCTCTCTCTCTCTCTCTCTCTCTCTCTCTCTCTTTTTTTTGTGTGTGTGTGTGTGTGTGTGTGTGAGAGAGAGAGAGAGAGAGAGACTGGACTTTGACTGAAAGGGGGGGGGGAGTTATTTTCAGTTTATTTCCTAACAATCTTTTCTCATTCTTTTACTGAATTTTCTATGATGTTATAACATTAGATTGTGAAGGACTTCCATCACCACCACAAGTTCAGATGTGTTTTATTTATGTTTCTCATTTTACTCACTTTTTTTTATTTTCTTTCATCATTTTTTTTTTCCCTGTGGGCCTTGCAAATTTTCCTCGTTTCAGTAAGTAGTAAACACACTTTATTCCATTGCTTATAGTATCCATTAATTAATATTAACTGGCACAAACTGATTAATACTTTATTAATAAATGATGTAACCCAACTTTCCTCATTGATACATGAAATTAAGTCTTTCTTGTCAACAGTTTCAGGCAGGAAATAATGTGATGACTTACTCAACATGCTGACGTCCCTTCACTTGTATAAGCTCTTCAGTGAATATTGGAATTGGCAGTACGACTGCCACAAAATGTGAATGCAGGGCTGATTGGTACACCCATGATACATATTCTATAAACAGATTGTTCATATCTAACTTGACAATGTTACATTGTTTTCTTGTTTTTCAAAACTACATGTGTAATTTATGTTAAGAGTTACAGGTGCTTCGGTGTACAGTTTTATTTAATATGGTGAATCATTGCTAAGAGTCATTGCACTTTACAGTAAAGCTTAATATTTTGCAATAAAATAAATTTATTGTCCACACTGGATATCACTGACAGACAGACCAGAACATAAACTCAGGTCTTTACCAATGCTATGAACCCAAATGTTAGTATTCATGTGGAAGGCAAAGATCTGTTTTTCAATTCTCGCCTGGCACACGAAGTATTTAGATGATCCATTCCATTGTAAATTACACTACAGAGTAAATTTTTGTATGAAAGAAACAAAAAGACCGTTATTTTCTCCCAGTGGTATAGATGTACCAACATATGATAGTATGGAAAGGTAGGCAAGAGAGAAACTGGCTGCCAGAAACTTTGAAATTCTCTAGTAGAATTGTATTTTTCAATGCGTGTCTCAATTCAATAGATAATCGTGACAATCTGCAGTGTTTGAAATATTCAGCAACTTATTTGCATTTTGCAGACCCTTCTGACATCAGCTGTACTTGAACTCATTAAGTACAACAAACATAGGAAACTGTACAAATTGTGAATAAGTTTCTTAATGTTAGACATGCTGTGGATCATCATCAGTGACTTTTCCTTTGGAACAGGCCTTTGCTAAATAAATATTACATGCCCAAACAGGATAATGTCAATAAGAACATAGCCTCTCTCTGTTACAAGAATGTGAACAGTAAGAGATGTAGGCAAGAGTGACATGCCCGGGTTTTGATAAGGCGTGGATGACAGAAGTGGGACATCAGATTTGGAGTTTTTGTTTGACACAAATTTTCGGGTCACCGAATGATAGTTAATTTCATCTAACAAAAATGATTGTGAATGTGAAAATACAGGTGTGTTACTAGTCAGCATGTGCCCCACTGCACATTGAAAGCTCCAGTCTGAAAATTGCCATTTACGTAAAAGTACCTGTAATTTAATCAGACTTTCAATAGCTGTCATTTTGTAAATGGGACCAGTTTCGTGAAAGCTGGTGCCTAGATTTTCTAAATCACTTACAGTGAATTTGGGGATGCCTCGTTAAGCTACATTATGACCAATATTATTTCCAATTCGAGTGACAACTCCACTAGTATTTTATTTCTAATGAACTTTTGTGTCAACAGAATATTTTTCCATTTAACTTAACTGCCAGCATATAAATGAAACTTATCTTCTGTCCAGTTTGTTGGTCATAAATTGGTTAAATACAAGCTGTGGTTGTATTACTTTGTATCCAAGTACTTTTATTAAGTTGCATTACTTTTAGAAGTCTTGGAGTGTTACAAATCACCATTGTATTGCAAAGTATTCAAATATGGGTTTATATGATTTTGAGGATACATGTGATAGCAATTAAAGCTTCAGTAAGATAGGATTTTTAGAACACATTTTAACGATTTTGTCATTGCTTTTCATTTAATGATTGTCGAGAGCAGATGAATTGATGTATGTTGGGTCAATTTGGAAACAATGCAATTTTTAATCCTTTCACACATAAGAATTGTTCCATCATTATGATTTTAAATTTATATACCCAGAGACTGTTTTGCCTTGGCAGTAATGGCAATATTTCACGGAACTCAGAAGCTGAATTAGAGTTTGTGATGTGGAGGGGAGTCTACTTAGACTATTCAGATTCACTTTAATTGCTAGTGTTGTGGTGGTATCTGCCTATTGAGCACGGAGGTCCGGGTTAGATTCCTGGCCTCAGCACAAATTTTAATTCAATGCTTCACCTTTACTTGTTCCATCACTTATTTATCTCACATAACAACATGATGTGGAGATGTAAATGTCTTAGGCATGGAATACACTTTAATTTCTTTGAGAATTAATTTTAAGTTAATATTGATGGGTTTATATTTCATTAGCTTTTTATATGCTTTGCAAGTGAACATCAGAGTTTGATCACTGCGACAGAAACATGTATCAGTTCATATGGTTGGAAGTCACTTCTTCGTGTTTATGCATAGTGTGCATATGAACACATTGATTACATCTGCACAAAAACTACAATGTTTACCAAGCATTCCTGTACATATGGCATAATTTTCACTTATATCATAAATCAGTCTAGCTTTTTGATGGTTTTATATCCCTGTGTCCCTTTTCCTGATGTTACTGAGTGTAAAGCTTTTTCACGCTGTGCTGCTAAATTTTGAGTAATATCTTCACACAGATTGTTAAGATAAACCGTTGTTATTAGAAAAATATTTTCTAGTATTCAGTGTGCTTGCTGCAAAAAAGAAAAAATTATTTGATTTTCCTTTAGAAAAATCAAATATGATTTGTTGTATTACTTTTATGTTCAATTTTAATTTCTTAAAGACTTGAATACAGATATGTAAAACTGAGAACTGAATCTAATTTGTGTAAATATTAGACTGGTGGGATATTATACTGCCACATTGATATATACTGAATTTATGTATGTTTTTAAATTAAAATTGTAGTAATTTAAAATCATAATGCCTCCATGGAAGTATTACGAAGTTGAACACTTCAACTGTGAAGGAAGCATTTCATATTTTTAATGTCTAGAGTTAGTCTTCATTAGATCATGTACAGTACATATTGCTGCTTTCATATCAAATGGACATTTACTGAAATGTTTAAATTTTCTGTATTTTGTTTTGATAAATCTGGTAAATAATTTCATACAAAACTTTCCCCTGTAAATTACTTTTACTTATATATATTACACACACACACACATAGATATGTATGTTTTAATCAAATTAGTTATTTGTGAATGTGATGAATGTTACTTATATTAGAACTGCAGACCCCCATTCTGTTGAATAGAATGAATAAATGGTATTTTGTAATGTGTTTTGAACAAAAACTCTACACATTACAGCCCAAGTCCAATAAAACTGAAGTACTTTGACAGTGGTAGGTATGAGGTGTGGTCAAAAAAATGAAAGGATTTCTTTCTTTTTTACAAATTTGATGCATCCAATTTTCAATTTTTTTTTAATTTTTACATATTCAGCTGTTTTAAATATTTATTTTATTTTTGATAATTGAAAAGATTATACATTTTTCTGAGTGCTAGCCGAAATTTTACTTAGAATAATGTGGATTAAATAATGTACAATAAATTTTGCTTGAAACATGAAACAGAGTACAGCAATGTTTAGTGAACCTGCTACGAGTAACATGTGAGTTGACAAGTGATACAAACATACAGTGGTGCAGGCAGAATTTGGTTCAGGGGGGGGGGGGGGGCAGCATTTTTTTTTTAATTAAGCCTATTGAATTTATTAATATAGGACTAATCTTAACATTTCTTATAATTTAACCAATTATACTATGAAAACAATTGTACAAGAAATAAAATGAGTAGCCTGCATTAATTTGAAAGTGGAAAAGGAGCAACATGCTGGAACTGGAGTGTATATAATCAGCTTGTAAAATAATTAAGTAGCTTCTATGTTACGAGCCAAAGAGAGAGGCTTTTACAGTTTAACTAACATGAGGTTCTCTGTGTAAAACTGGAACTAAAATAGCACTATTATTGTTCTTAAGATTCCACTTGGTGGCGCCACTGACCTGCTAAGCAGTGGGTCACTGCATATGAACAATCGGCTCGTAACTTCGGCATAGCGGTAACAATAGCAGCAGCATCAAAGCTGGTCGCGGCAGCATTAAAACCGCTCCAGTAACAGCAGGACATGTTCTCAGTGCCGGCATCACATTGGCAACCCATTGTTACATTTGCTTATGCTTGGCAAATTACAGTTACATTGTGATTTATTACATGTGCACTATTTCAAATTTCCGGTGCTGACCTGTACAAAAAAAAATGAAAACGATAAAAAATAATTAAAAAATCTTTGGGTGGTGTATCAGTTGCTGATGATATTGTGGAAGAAGTGAAGGAAATGGTTCTAGAAAATTGCCAAATGACCATCAGATTGTTTGCTGGTGATGCCACCTTATTCTTTGGATCATGTCATGTTTTGGACAGGAAAAGTAGCAGAAAATGTTGATTAAAAATTGTGAAGTTTAATCAAAACAGGTGTCACGTATACACTGCTTAGGGATTGCTGAATGAAATTAACATAGCCAAAACTTTAGAAGGTTATAACAGTAAAGGGTGATAGTATGGGTATGATGTCAAAAATGTGGCTCAACATCCCATTGGAAACTGCCTGAAGAGTAAAGATGGGTAGTGGTGAGAATAAAATAGTAGTAATGATTAATTTGATTATGTGTGAAGGCTCTTTCCATAGTTTTATTAAGATGACAATAGGATAGTGTATAATGAGTTCTTGCTATGTGCTCATATGACCAATAAGAAATACTGTAGGTGTGGATATGTCCAAAGAAAATTACCAAAATTGTGGATAAACCTTCCTCTCAGCCCAAAGCCTTTTAATAATATAAAAGTTTTGTTTGATGTCAAAACAGAGAAATATAACTGCTGGAGGAGCTGAATACCGTGACTAAAATTGAGTTCCAAAAGTGCTTCCAAGATTTAAAAAAATGCTGCTGCAAATGTTTTATATCTGAAGGGGATTACTTTGAAGGGGACAAAGTTAATGTTGATGCATAAATTTTCGGGATAAAAAGAAAAAAAAATTGTAATTACTGTTTTATCACAATTTGTGTGGTGCCTGCAAGTGCAACACTGTGTGAACACTAGTAGCATTCCAGTTGAATCTGTGATGTCATGATAATGGAATGAAGTTGGCCAAGTTTCTCGTTACAGTTGATTAAAATTTTTAATGGCCTGACACTTTAACACAGTAGCTACTGACCGCTGATTGTTATCATTGGTAACTAAAGTGTCAAATGTAACAGACAAAATGTAATTCATTATTTTTTGTAAAAAATTGTGTTTCTTGAAATTATTTACGCAATAAATAATGAGCAGTGTTCTGCAAGATAAGGAAGGTTTATGAGAAGTAGAATCTGATTCTTCAATTTCTCTTGCCATACTTACTGATCAGTGTACTGCTGGTTCATAGTGTCTAACAATCACAATACATCATCAATATGACATTTCACTGCCTTCAGGTACACTCACTAACTACCCTTGTCGGGGGCCCATGGGCAACTCCTACCTCCTTCCCTCCCCACGAGCATTTTTGTGCACCATTCTTACCTGAGGGCATGTTTTGGCAGGTATGGAAATGATTACTTCGTGTGTCAGTATCTGTGGCTGGCAATATCCAGCAAGGCACATCAGTTGCATTAATGCAAATGAAGTTTCTCTTCCTGTCTTGTCCAGTCCACCAAAAACATTTTGCTTAGTGTTTTCTTAATTAGACAGGGTACTGCTTTTCAAGCCTTGCTGAGATTATGGTCAAAACTCCAATTGATGAAATTGTTTTTGGTGCATAATTCATTGGCCCTGTAACAGTGCTGTTTCATTGTTTATGTTTCTACTGAAATTCAATTGCAAAAATCTTGGACAAATTGAGCTCTGTGATCCCCAATTTGTTGGTATACACGAATGCACCTTAGGTGTTCTCAGAACAAGTAGATCTCCATTTAGATTATTGCAGAACTTCTTTCCTGGACTGACCGCTATGCAATATTGCTGCCAAAGTTGATACTGATACTCATTGTGACACCTTGTGTTCATAGTATTTTCCATTAATACTTTCGCTGCAGCTGACACTATCCTACATTGAGCACAGACACTTATAAGCATCAGCCGCAGCGAAAGTGTTAAATAGAAATTATGTGGAGGTCTGAATAGATTGGTGGTCTTCTTGTAAAATTTCTGTCAATTGATTGCAAGTTAATTTGCTAAAGGC
The DNA here is from genome assembly GCA_026315105.1 of Locusta migratoria. NCBI lineage: Eukaryota > Metazoa > Arthropoda > Insecta > Orthoptera > Acrididae > Locusta > Locusta migratoria. The sequence goes on along the minus strand of CM048755.1, from coordinate 360,751,368 downwards.
ATTTTGGTGGAAATTAAAACTAAGTTGAAGTATACCAGCATATTGCGAGTCTAATTTCAAGTTGTTGAAGAGTTTCACAATATACAGGGTGGTCCATTGAGGTGACCGGGCCAAATTTCTCACGAAATAATCATCAAATAAAAAAACTACAAAGAGCAAAACTTTTCTAACTTGAAGGGGGAAAACAGATGGCGCTATAGTTGGCCCACTAGATGGCACTGCCATAGGTCAAATGTATATCAACTACATTTTTGTTTAGTAGGTACCCCCATTTTTGTTGCATATTCGTCTAGTATGTAAATAAATGTGAATGTTTTATTTGGAACATTTTTTTCATTTTGTGATAGATGGTGCTGTAATAGTCACAAATGTATTAGTACATGGTATCACATAACATTTTTCCAGTGCGGACGGTATTTGCTTTGTGATACATTACTCATATTAAAATTGCAGAAAAGGTTAATATGGTATTTATGTATGGCTATTGTGATCAAAATGCCCAACGGGCCTGTGCTATGTATGTTGATCGTTATCCTGGAAGACATCATACAAGTGTCCGGACCTTTCGGCAGATAGTTACGTTATTTAAAGTGACAGGAAGTGTTCAGCGACAAGTGAAATGTCAACCACGGCCTGCAACAAATGATGATGCCCAAATAAGTGTTTTAGCTGCAGTTGCGGCTAATCTGCATATCAGTAGCAGACCAATTGGGTGAGAATCGGGAATCTCAAAAACGTCAGTGTTGAGAATTCTACATAAATATAAATTTCACCCGTACCATATTTCTATGCACCAGGATTTGCATGGCGAAGACTTTGAACGTTGTGTACAGTTTTGCCACTGGGCATAAAATAAATTAAGAGATGATAACAGATTTTTTGCTTGGGTACTGTTCAGTGAAGAAGCATCATTAACAAACAGAGGTAACGTAAGTCGGCATAATATGCACTATTGGCAACGGAAAATCCATGATTGCTGCAACAAGTGGAACATCAGTGACCTTGGCAGGGTTAGTGTATGGTGTGGCATTATGGGACGAAGGATAATTGGCCCCTATTTCATCAATGGCAATCTAAATGGTGCAATGTAAGCTGATTTCTTGCGTAATGTTCTACCGATTTTACTACAAGATGTTTCACTGCATAACAGAATGGCGATGTACTTTCAACATGATGGATGTCTGGCACATGGCTCATGTGCAGTTGAAGCGGTCTTAAATGGAATATTTAATGACAGGTGGATTGGTCATAGAAGCACCATAGCCCATTCCACAACTGACACCTTCACCTGATCTTACATCTTCGGATTTCTTTCTGTGGGGAAAATTGAAGGATATTTCTTATCATGATTCACCGACAACGTCTGAAAACGGGTGTCAGTGCATTGTCAATGCATGTGAGGACGTTACTGAAGGCGAACTACTCACTTTTGAGAGGAATTTTGTTATGCGTATTGCCAAATGCATTGAAGTTGAAGGAGATCGTTTTGAGCATTCATTGAAGTCATGAGGTAATTACAGGTAATCACACACTAACAGCATGCTTTCTCGTAATGTATGATAATTTCACAAAAGTACATGTATCACATTGGAACAACCGAAATAAAGTTCGAACATACCTACCTACAGTGTTTTAATTTAATTACCCACTGTTCATCTAAAATTGTGAGCAATATGTTTGTGAATATTACTGCGCCATTTATCACAAAATTACCAAAGTGTTCCAAATAAAACATTCATATTTATTTACGTACTACACGAATATGTAATAAAAATGGGGGTACCCATTTTAAAAAATGCAGTTGATACCCTTTGGACCTATGGCAGTGCCATCTAGTGGGCCAACCATAGCGCCATCTATTTTCTCCCTTCAAGCTAGAAATGTTTTGCTTTTTGTAGTTTTTTCATTAACACCCACCTGCGTAGGGAGACATCACCATCATAAAATAAGAGAAATCAGGTTGAAAATGGAAAGATTCAGGTATTCCTTTTTCCTTGCATGCTATTGGAGAGTGGAATGGAAGAGAGATATAGTGTGTGTGTGTGTGTGTGTGTGTGTGTGTGTGTGTGTGTGTGTGTGTGTGCGCGCAGATGTTGAGTTAGCGTGTAATGGAAAGGTAGTGCTGTCAAAACTTCCAACAGTTATTAATAGTTTTACTGCTTTGGAAGGTAACAACACTGGAAAATTTACAGAAGAATTTCCCAATGTTGTATTGAGTGATGGATCAGTAGGTGCGTTTGTTAGGTTAGGGAATGTTATCTAACAGAGTTGACAATTCACAAGTGTGTGCACCTCATTCTGATCAGATGCTGCAGTAAAAATTACACAGATAGGTAACATTGATTCACATTACAGATATTGGCATTTGAAATGTAGCATTTATTTTTAGTAAGTAGTCTAGTGCAAAAGGTCTCCATATTTTTTTAAAGTTCACAAGATTCTGCTGACTTTTATCATTTTGATAGTGTGCAGCTATGACCATATGAATGTACACCTTTTATATATTCACACACCCCAGTTTTTTTGCACTTGACCCACCCCACTGTAGAAAGTTACTGGTGAAGTGTGAAGCACAAACACACGTAAGTGGCTAAAGAACCATCTTGATATATGTTTATTAAACTTAAGTTTAAAACTATATCACATTGAAAAATAGAGCAACTCCTGCAACTGTACGTACTTTAAAAATGTCTACTTTACAAGTAAAATTATGTAACTGCAACAGTGATATTAGTGATGATCGTGTGACTATGGCCATTAGACCTCGACCTTGTTTGGCCTGCCTGGTGTAAGTCGTTTAGCTGATGCCACTTGGCCACTTGTTTGTCAATGATGATGAGTATGACATAACTCCTCAGTCCCTGAGTAGAGAAAATCTGACCTGAATGGGAATCAAACCTGGACCCCTGCGTGGCAACCTACTATGGCCCAGGCTGTTTCAACAGCCTGCTGCATGAGCAGAAGTGCTCACTACCCCAGCTCAGAGCTGTGATGGTAGGGTAAGCTAACGCCATGCACACTGGTACTTGTCAGGCATAAGTAAAGAGATGTGCTTGCTTAGTTCTCATCAATGTGCAGTTATGAAAGCAACAAAAATGTCTAGTTGCTAAATCCCAGTGCCTGCTTTTTAGAAGAACTGTATCTCTTAATTGAGAGATGGATGTTTACAACGTCTAGTGTGTCACATAACTCTTGTGTGTGAAAGAAAATAATAATCTCAGTCAGCAGTGTTATTACTGTTGTCTGAATGCTGTAGATTATTAGATTATAATTGAGTAGAAGGGGATGCTTACAAGGAACTGAGGTCCAATTTGAAGGGCAACATACAGGATGATGTAAGTTCCAAAATAATATTGTGAGTGAGGATTTTTTGGAACTGTAGAAAACATAGTATTAAAGTAATTAGTTATACATTACAGATGAATGCTGCTGAAGAAATCCAAATTAAGGTGTAATTTGTATGAGTTTCAGAGTAGCTCACATCATAGCACTGTATGGCAAACCATTTTCCTTGGGACCTGTAGTTAAACTGAATTTAGTAGCGATAGCACAATGCAAAGTTCCAAATGAATTAGCAGCTTTCGAAGGCATTTGTCTCTCAAAGCAAACAATACCCCATTGAATTCTTGACACGGGTGCTTATTTAGATGCACAACTAGGGAATAAGGCCAATACTTTAATAGTGTTTTCTGTTGCATTCCACAAGAGCATTGATATAGCCAATTGTGCTCAGCTTGCTATTTTTGTGGGTGGTGTGGACATACAACTGCAAGTTACAGAGGAGCTGCTAGTTATACACTGTGAGACAAAGAAGTATCTGGACACCCCCCCAAAACATAGGTTTTTGTATTAGGTGCATTGTGATATCACATACTGGCAGGTATTCCATATCAGCGACTACAGTAGTTCTTAGACATCAAGAGAGAGAGAGAGCAGAATGTGGTGCTCCGTGGAACTCGCGGACTTTGAATGTTGTCAGGTTATTGGGTGTCACTTGTGTCAAAAGACTGTACACAAGATATCCACACTCCTATACATCCCTAGGTCCACTGTTTTCTGATGTGATAGTGAAGTGGAAACGTACAGCACAAAAGGGTACAGGCTGACCTCGTCTGTCGACTGACAGAGACCTCCGACAGTTGAAGAGGGTCGTACAGTTTAATAGGCAGGCATCTATCCTGGACAATTGTTGCATGACTGGTAATTTTTTTAAACTGCTTTAGATGGCTGATATAAACAATGGCACGCGGTTTGATTTAAAAGTTCAAAAAGAGACCTCGAAGTGAAGCCTCTTCCATTTAACGAACACGCTATAGACAAAATACCTATACTTACGAATAAAATGGTAACTGTCACTAAGGCATGAACCATCTGTGCCCAGTTGGTTCCACAATCCTTGCAGATCATCTGTACGATTTTGTTTCTAGTGCCAATTTACAAAGTGATGGTGTTAATAATTAACCAACAAATGCACAAGGAATAGTTAAAATATTCTCAGTTGTTGCAGATAGTGAAACCTTACGACATTACACATTTTCGATCTTGTTGAACACTTCTCCTCCATTTGGATTTCTTATCACTTTTGGTGCGGAATCTGAAAAAACATTATTTCACCAAATTTAATAATTTGCATGAAAATAATGATTGTGGACATATTCACAATCCCTTCTCTCCTACTAAAAGATTATAAATGTCACAGTGAGCAAACGGATATTGAAATTTAGAAAACTAGAACGCATTTCTCTTTATCCGTAGTGCAGTGGACAACTGTGTCATGTCTGAAGAGTGAGAAGATGCATTTTCTTCTTCAATATAATTAATTCTGAGGTACTCAGCACAGTATTTCTACTAGAGGTATGCACTTCGCTCGGTTGCTCGCTCGAATCGCGTGATACATGTCGTTCTCTGACAGTCCGACAGGTGTCGGTGCTGCAGCTTGCGGCAAGGCGTGTGGCTGCGCTCGACTTCCTCCACGCTCGTTCGAGCGGCGCGCGCTCGACCGTCCACACTGCCCGCTCGCCACTCGGTCGCCCACCGCAGCGCCACTCGAGTCCAAGGCGAGTGTCGGGAGCAAACTAGATGCTAGAGAATACATCCTGACTGAGAAATTTGGAATTGTTTCCTTTCCCGGGTGCTTCGAAAGCAGTTCTCTCGATCCAGTTGAACTAGCTATGTAGTTTCGCAATTTGTACTTTTCCATACAAGTTATTATACCTGATAACATAAAGTTTCAGTGCTAACATCATTTACTGAATGAACTTTCCATGATCTTTCTTACTTTCTTGTTCCCATTTTGTGGTATGTTAGTTCCTGTTTAGTGGTAGGTGTTACTTGCCGTCTTAAAGAGCAAATGATTGTATTTTATATCCATTCCTCTTATCACTCTCAAGTCCTGGAATACTTTGTCCGTCTTTTATATTGATAATAAATACTCCAATATTGATGTACATTCGTGAGGTTAGTTGTGTGCATCTCTCTCTCTCTCTCTGTTGCACCTCGTTAATACATATTCCCGTAGCATTTTGGCACTGTGCGTGGTTGCTGCGCCTCTACCTTTTCCGGGTGAGTCCTTAACGGGAATTTTTCCAATTGCAACATTCATGTATTTCCCACTGCCACTGTCGTCTCTCTTATCTACATAATAAAGAACGCATGCAAGTTTTTGTGTATTATATAAGATCCACGCTTTCTTCCGTCGTCAGGGTCATATGCCGGTCTAATCCTCATATATCCTGCACCTGTTTTAAATCCTCTTATTCCAACTCTTTACTTTACACAGCTGTACGAATTTCGTATGCTCCTGTTGTTTCAGTGATATCTGTGTTATATTTATTTAGGGCCGTCTGAAGAATGTCACCCGGCAAAAGAATGAAGTGCATGTTTTTGGAATGGCTGGACTATGAAATGCGCGAGGCGCAATCCACCAATGACGTGGACCTTTATTTAGCACGAATTGATGCTGATGACGACGATCTGCTTGAACGGTAGAAACGCAACAGTACTTTTTTCCTAAGATAGCTGTATTGGCAAACAGTATTTTGTGTGCCCGCCTCAAATGCACCTAGTGAACGCTCTTTCAGTGCGGCAGGGAACCTGATCTCCGATAGAAGAATTCGACTCGATCTACAAAGTGTCAATGATACTTTAACAATAAATTGCAATTACAATGCCACTAACGAATAATTTGGGGATAATGTTACTTTTCGATGTATACTTTGTTGTACGGTAACTTTCACTTTTGTATATTGCAATAAAAACGTTGTTCGTTCCGTAGTTTCTCTTCAGATCCTTTACATTACTATCAAACGTTGTATTTAGTGAAAATAAGCTTTTTGACTCGTTTGCGGTATAATGATATTGCGGTTACATGCTACTATGCAGGAATAGACGCCTACACCGTAACTGATATTAGTTCCTTTAGTTATTGGGGGTGCGTCAGACGCAAGAGCAGCCCACACCTCAGAGCCGCTGCCGTAGCGACTGACAAGGAAACCTATCCAAATGTCAATCTCCGATTTTTATGTTCAAATGTTTGTAAATCTATCGGACCAAACTGCGTGGTCATCAGTCCGTAGCTTACTAACTACTTAAACTAAACTAACCTGAGGACAACACACACACCCATGCCCCAGGGAGGACTCGACACTCCACGGCGAGCAACCGCTTTAGACCTCTCGACTACTCCACCGCGGCGATTTTTATAAAATTTGGATTTGTTATAATACATGAAAAACTGTGCGACCCGTATTTTTATTTATGTATTTATTTATTTTTTAAGCGGTGGAAAAACATATATTAAGGGGTGAAACGGTCCCTCCAAAATTGGTGCTAAAATAGAAAAATCGTGATAACTTAAGAGATTAATGAAGCGATTTTAATGATTTTTTGGTATGAACGTATCTTTTGATAAGAATCGGCCTAGGTACATTGCAGGGGAAGTGACAATTATGGGGGCAACTACCCCTAAAGCGGCCAATTTTTGTGCTCAAAAAATTGTTTTGATTTGAACGAAGTTGAATCTATGAAATTTGTCTTTTATCAAAATTCATACCAACAATCATTAAAATCGCTTCACTAATCTCTAAGTTATCGCCATTTTTCTATTTTAGCCCCAATTTTTGAGGTACCGTTTCACCCCTTAAATATGTTTTTTCGCCGCTAAAAAGTTACATGTCCCATAGCTTTTCATGTATTATAAAATACGCAAATTTCATAAAAATCGGAGAGAGACTTGGGTAGGTTTCCTTGTGAGTGCAGCGGCAGCACTACGCTGTGCGGCCTCTGCCCGCCCCGCCCCACGCAGCCTCGTTCGAGTGCCAACACGCTCGCTCCGAGCGTACACACTCGCCGCGCAACCGCCGAGCGTTGCGCACTCGACCCACTGAAATACTAAAGTATTGCTAAACATTTTGTGCATACAAAGTTGCAAAGTACGTATTTTACGTACACATCCCTTGCAAGTAACACTGTGTGTCTAAAGCTAGTTAATGTTTGCGTTAGAGAAGATCTCTTCATTTTCTGGGATGTTTATCCTCCTTTTCATGATATGTTACTTTTAAGCACCTTGAGAAAGTCTCTTCTGGACCCCCTTATGGGAGTTTTAGGAAGTAGTATTTTTGTGGGTGCCAGTGTCCACATGTACAGTACATGGGTGTTCCATCTATTGGCGTGTTTCTAACACCTCTCTACAAAGATCAGGTATTTGGGGTAGAGCTCTAAATGATAGTCAACAATTCACATCTGGTGATCTCTCGTACAGGGCTAGGTTTTGTGAATTGTTTTCGAACTAAGTGCTTGACGGCGATACGGATCCTTACCTCATTATGTTTTCAGACGAGGCTTGATTCCATTTCCACGGTTATTTTGACGCCCTTAACTAACCACACTGGAGCACCAATAGACGTGTTCTGTTTCATGAGGAGCCCCTTCACGATCAGAGAAATAGAAGTGTGGTGCGCAGTCATTATTGGTAGCTGAATAATAGGCTCCATTTTTAATGACACAGTTAACAGTGAAAAATAAAGAGCAACACATTTTGCAACATTTTTTAAAGAAACCGAGTGAAAGATAACGAAGCCTTGCGTTTTTTCAGTAGGTGCCAGGAGCCCAAGACCAATGTTTCCTTGCGCGCATTTGACGAAGTGTTGTCGTACATAACAAAGTCATGTCTCGCCCTTTGGAACTCCGTTTTATGCCGTGAAGTTTCTGTTGAGGGAAGGAATGAAGTGTACAACACAAATCCAGACATTTTACAGGAACTCAAAGATAATATCCGCTATTCAGTCAGTTCAATTTCTCTAAGAGAATTACATCGTGTCATGAGTTCATGATACCAGCAGTGTTAGGAAAAGCAGTTCGCTCATCTTATATCTTGAATGATTGATTACAAGCTTTATTTGCATTTGAGAAAAAGAGGGGAAATATTCCTATTTTTTATAATGATCTGATTAGCGATGTTGTGTTTCGTTTTAAAACGTATCTGTTGAAATGAAAAAAGTAAAACATTCCACCAACCATTTTTGCGCTAGTAACCCTGTAATTATCTCATACAGCAACAAAAGAAATGTTTCCCTTCTTATCACGAACTTCCACTTCTATTTTTACGTAATATTCGCATACATAACTTCAAGTCAATAAATGTTCTGTCATGTCAAGGTCGATCGTTAGGCATTTCCTAACGAAAGGGAATGGGGGTAAGAAGTACTTATAATATTTTGTAGGGCGAACTGTGACTTTTAAGTGCCCATAAAAAACTGCAGTTCCGCCCCTGCTAAAAACTTAGTTTTATAACAAAAAGAACTTTAATTTCCTTGAAAGAAAATCACCTGCCTAAAGGGGGCGTCCATTAATTTCGTGAAGTGTTTGTGGTTGGGGAGGGGGGGGGGGGGCAGGTCGACCCGAATCTCAGCAAACCTCACGTGGGGAAGAGGAGTGTCTCGGCAAATCTCCAGTACTTTTTTTCCCCGCAAGAAACACTGTAAAACTGCGAGATAGCCGGGTTAAATTAAGTATAACATGTTTCACGTCTAAAATAACTTGCAGCTTTCAATGATAAAATTGTACAGGTTTTGTTATGAAAAAGTTTTTCTTTAACCAGTCAAGGTTCTGTATTATTCATATTTTACACGATGCATATCGAGAACTGGTTCCCACTTATACATGATTTTTCTATGTATGACGTGCCCCATTGTTGTCTTCACTACAACGTATAATGCCATGCGTAATCAAGCACTACGCATTTTGAACATTGAGATTATAGGGCGGGGGTGAGGGAGTCGAGAAAAATCTCACGCCATCTCTCTCGAGATGCCGGGCTGGTTTAGCCGTGAGGTTTGAGGCGTCATGTCATGAACTGCACGGCTGCTCACGTCAGTAGTTCGGGTTCTCCCTCAGGCATGAGTGTGTATGTTGCCCTTAGAATAAGGTAAAGTAGTGTGTAAGCTTAGGGACCGATGACCGTAGCAGTTTGGTCCCATAGGACTTTACACACATAGGACTTCACACATCTTTCAAGAAAACGCCAAAATCACCTCACGTAATTAATGGACGTCACCAAAGTAAGTTTTTTCCTTTTCCTGAGAAGTATGAGGAGGACTGATTTATAGCAAACACTCTTTAGTCTTCTTTAAATTTTTAGGCAAATATTGCTTAAAATAGCAATGTTCGTGAAATGCATAAAGTTAGTAATCTGTTGTTCTATACGAGAAAATGCTTTTATGCATTTTTAGAGAGGTCAGCTATTCATCAATATCAAACAATGAGATTTGTTCTATTTGACGTCACAGTTGCATCAAATAATAAACCAATATGGTAGTTTTTTCTAATTTTCAACGATTTTTCTTATACACTATACCAGAGGTTTCCAAACTTTCCTAGTCGTGACACCATTTCGAATATATAGTTTACGAGAAACACTTACACTGATTTTAATTAGAGAGGTTTATCTATATCAAATGATACTTTAAAGAAATATTAAATTTCAGGATTCACTTGTATTCAAAGTGCACACTGAACGAACTGAAGGATGTTTAGTATTTTTTCCAGAATGTTCTATCTTATTTTATCTTAAGATTTTGCTGTTGTTGCGACACCCTTAGTAGCACTTCGCAACACTCCTGGGTGTACATCATAGCGTACCACATTGATAGCCACGGCGGAAAACAGTTCTGGTTTTATGCTAGACTAGTTCATGGTTGGGTCCTTCTTTTGCACATCTGACCACTTGGACACCCTGGCACAGGGCCGAATCTAGGACATTTGCCAAGGGAGGCAAGCTTAAAATTGCCGCCCCTTCTTTCACCCCCCCCCCTGTAAGAATCGACTTTTTGATGCTAATTGGGTTACATATTTGTAAATAAATGTCACAATCTCACAACATGAACTCATTTTATTGACTGAATTAAGATAAAAGGAAAACAGCACAATTTCAATACATACAAAATTATTACAAGCTTACTCATCGTACAAAAATCAATTCAAAATTTCGCTTTTGGAGCTTTTTTTGCTGCAAAACTGTTTTTGATATCATCGTAGTTTAGAGAAGCAGTTCGTTTGTGCTCTGTGGATATTATACCCAGATTTCAAATGTTTGTTAAGCTTATGGGACTTAACTACGGGGTCATCAGTCCCTAAACTTACAAACTACCTTATACTAAGGACGGCACAAATATCCATGCCCGAGGGGGGATTCGAACCCCCGACCGTAGTGGCCGTACAGACCGTGACTATACCCAGATTTGTTAAGCAGTCGTGCTCCTCAAGTGTAATTAGTTTCAGCTTGCTGAAACTTCTTTCTCCAGACGAAACTAGAATGGTAAGATATATTTTAACGGCCGGCCGCGGTGGCCGAGGAGACTGAGGCGCTTCAGTCACGGTCTGCACGGCCACTACGGTCGGGGGTTCGAATCCCCCCTCGGGCATGGATATTTGTGTCGTCTTTAGTATAAGGTAGTACATAAGTAGTTTGTAAGTTTAGGGACTGATGACCCCGTAGTTAAGTCCCATAAGCTTAACAAACATTTTTATACTTTAACGCTGTAGTAAGGTTGGGATACCCCTCTACCAATTTATTTTTGTAAATTAAACTTAATGTTGACGATGCAGTGGAATCTTGCAAGGTTCTATCTACTGCCGTCGCATGTTGTCTGACACTTTCAACTTCAAGTTCTTCCTCGCTAAGATCTTCTGCCAGTTCCGCTGCTTTGGCCTTCAAGTTCTCCACTTCCAGTTCTCGAATTTGCACACCACACAGAAAACTAATTTTTGCACCAATTTTCTCAACTGCAGTAAACCTGGTACTAAGCTCTGTCAACTATTCCTTATTTTTTCTGTGAATGTTGGATACTTCATCTTCACAAAGCTCATGGACCATTTTCTTCTTTCTTCGAATCCTTTTTTCGGAGAATACCGTTGATACCTCATTATCTTCTGCTAGCACTTTGGCCTCAGAAATAGCTTCAGAGGTACAAGAATCCCGGGAAGTTTTGAGAAAGCCCAAAAGTCCTTGAATGTTTCGAACAGCTTTATCAATTGTAAAGAATTAACTTCGCAGAAACTGATTAACATGAGCAATTTCTTTTAATATTGCATACCAGAAACAAGTTAAAGTAATGACTTTTAGTTTTCTCATATTTTTTTAAAATAGATCTTGTCTCTGATTTTGTTTCTGGTGTTGACAATTTATAAGTTTCAGTTTCTTCCAGGACCTTCAAAACTTTATGAAAATTCTTCTAAACAGCTTCAACCTCACCTACTCTTGCAGATCACCTAGTCTTTCTGAATGTCTGGTGAAATTGCTACTACTAAATTTAAAGAGTGAGCAGCACATGGTACGAAATAGGCCAGTTCATTCTTCTGAAGTATTCTTGACTGGATCCGTTTGTACTTTCCAGCCATGTTTGCCCCATTGTCATGAGACTGCCCCCTGCAGTACTTAATATTCAACCCATCTTGTTCCAATTTTTGCAGTATCTCTTGACTAGGGCCTTCTCCTGTTTTGTCTGTAACTGTAAAAAAAAAAAAAAAAAAAAAAAAAAAAAATGTGTCAGTAAAACTTTCCACAACCCCTGAGTTATTCTACTTGACATATCGATAACTTGTGTCATCTGCGCATTTTGGCTGATATCTGAAATGCAGTCAAATATCAGTGAAAAGTATTTAGCAGCTAAAATATCTTTAATTATATCTTGTTTTATTTTGTCAGCAATCAAGTCACGGAACTCATCTTGTATATTTTTGTAAAAATAGCTAATCTGGCCTTTCTTGTGGCGTTCAATACGCAGACGAAGGGGGACACTATAGTATGATATGAGATCAATTGTATTTAGAAATTTGCCGCTATGTGGATCACCAAAATCACCATCTTCTTTTGTTCCTCTAAAAGGACTTCCTTACTTAGCTAGAAAAAGAAAAATAATACCTCTTGTTCTATCTGATCTTGCTGCCCACTGTGCGATACTTATCAGGTGGGTTTGTCGGAGGACATCGAAAGAGTCGAAAGAAGGGCAGCTTGTGTTGTATTGTCGTGATACAGGGGAGACACGGAAATGATACAGGATCTGGAATGAGAATCATTAGAACAAAGGCGTTGATCGCTGCGACGTGGGCTACTTGCAAAACTACAATCGTCAACATTCTCCTCCGAATGCGAAAATATATTGTTGCCTCCCACTTACATAGGTAGAAAAGATCATCTGAATAAATACGTGAAATCAGAGCTCTAACAGAGAGATTCAGATGTTCTTTCTTCCCGCGCGCTATTCGAGAATGGAATGGGAGATAAATAGTATAAAAGTGGTCAGATGAACCCTCTGTCAGGCAGTTAAATGTGATTTACAGAGCATCCTGTGTAGGTGTCTATCAGGTCCACCGCTACCGAGTGAGGACTCTAGATCCTTAATGCTTTTGACTTTCAATAAGAAGTGTGCGCACATGAAATACCTTTTTTTTATAAGGACTGGAACGTTATTCAAATTCACTTGTTCTACAAATATTACCTTGATATGAAATATGAATATTCATTTATCTGAAAAAGGAAATCTATGCAAATTAACAAACATTGTGCCTTTACTTATGCAATAACACAAACATCTCTCTCATTCTGGCTAATACCTAGTAGATTTGATTAGCTGAAGTAACTGTGACAGGGCAACACTGAAGTCAGCAACCAGGAATTTTAGTTTTACTACATGATTTCAGTATTTCTTGAAGTCATTTTACCTTTAATAATTCTGTGTCAGTTAATTTTAATAAATTATACCAGAAAGTTACATTCTGTAAAAAAATAAAAAAAAAAAATAATAAAGTCAAAATTTGCCGCCCTCTATCTTCTGCCGCCTGGGGCAACTGCCCCCTTTGCCCCTTCCTAGATCCGACCCTGCCCTGGATCAAAGTAAATTCGTGATATGTAATTAACACGATTGTTTTGGCTAAATGGCCGTTTAAAAACGTTCAAATCACGAAAAAGGAACGCAGTGACCGTTTATAGTCTAAAAGTGGTAGCAACACTTGAATAAGTATCGTAATCACTTTCAAAGATGGGAGAAATATCTTACTGATTCTCAAAAAAAAAAATTAAAAGAACAAATTCCGGCATTTGGCATCAGCAAAAGAAAAAAAAACCCTTCTTGCAACTATGGGAAGAAGTTGTATTAAAAAAATTCATACATAGTTCTATTTACTTACGTGCAAATGAATAAATATTACATACGATCGCCGGCCGCGGTGGCCGAGGGGACTGAGGCGCTTCAGTCACGGTCTGCACGGCCACTACGGTCGGGTGTTCGAATCCCTCCTCGGGCATGGATATTTGTGCCGTCCTTAGTTGTAGGTAGTTGATAAGTAGTTTGTAAGTTTAGGGACTGATGACCCCTTAGTTAAGTCCCTTAAGCTTAACAAGCATTTGAACATTTACATTCGATCTTCTGAATCCTGCGGAAGAAAACTGTGGTGTCCGGTCACTCACGATAATAGACGAAGAATGGCAACAGCCCCGTCGGTTTAGACCATTAACAATGGTACATCAGTGTGAAACATTTACACCAACAATGACTCCGCTGTGGCGGTGAAATGCGCGCGTGTAAAAATGAGGAGTCGGCCCAGACCATAGGCTCTCTCGACGGCCGCCGTTCGCATTAAGTGTCAGGTGTCAGACGGTTTTTGTCACTCCCTTGCAGTTGGTACCCGGTGCGGACCGCACCCCCAGAGCCTAGCCACTGCGTATGTTACTTTTTCGCCGCGGTGGAGTAGCCGAGCGGTCTAAAGCGTCTCGCTGCGGAGCGCGCGGTTGCTCGCCGTGGAGGTTCGAGTCCTCCTTGGGGCATGGGTTTGTGTGTTGTCCTTAGGTTAGTTAACCTAGGTTTAAGTAGTTTGTAAGCTACGAACTGGTGAGCACGCAGTTTGGTCCGATAGATTTACAAACATTTGAACATTTTTGTTACTTTTTCCCCTCTGGGAATGCATCAGAGAGACAACAGGGACCCTCCTGGCTTTTGCCTTACGGACAAGGTAAAGATTCTGGGACAACCTTGGCTAGGAGCAGTTTCATGTGTATTTTACCTAACTAGCACGTTAACTAATGAGGTCTGTGTTCTGACAGGTTATTTATACAGTAAATGTGCAAATCTGTCTTTCTGACTGGCAAACTTGTCAATTAATCTGTTCTTGATGTTTGGAATATCACTGATGTCCTCCTTGTGAATGGAACAAACAGCCAGCAAGTTTAGCCTCTCCTGACTCATACTGTTCCTGAGGAAGATTTTGATTCTTTTTAAAGTGCCTGCCGCGGCGGAGCGGCCGAGCGCATTGAGGCGCTATGCTACGATGCGCGAGGCCGCTCCCCGTCGGGGTTTCAAATCCCCCCTTGGACATGAATGTTTGTGCCGTCCTTAGTATTAGTTAGTTCTTAAGTAGTTTGTAAGTATAGGGACTGATGAGCCCGTAGTTAAGTCCCATAGACTTTACAAACATTTGGATTTTTTAAAGTGCTGAAACTGCTCTCTGCTTCTGCTGTTGAAATTGGTATAGTTAGCGCAATTTTTAATGTTTTAGGCACTTCAGTGAACGGTTCTTCAAAGGAATGTTCCACAAAGAAAGTAAACAGCTCACAAACCGATGTAATGCCTCTAAATGTATCATTGCGAGAAATTACTGACAGTTCATTTTTCAGTCTATCATGGCAAATAAACAGACTGTAGTATAATGAAAAAGTATTGACCAAAGTGGCTGGGAAATTTTCTCTAAAGAAGCATAATTACTTTCTTGGATAAATGATTTCGCAGTTGTTAAATACATGAGAGTTTTGAAATCTTCCTTTCAGTTGGTTGGTCATAATGTCACTCACTCCTTTGGCATCTGCTACATTTGGGACGTTTTCTTAGAGGAGCAATACACTAATCATCAGAAACTCCAAACCGTTGAATGTTGTCTCGTATTTCAGTCAGTGGCGTAACTAGGACTTGGCTTTGGGGGGGGGGGGGGGGGTGTATAGATCTGCTTGATGAGCAAAATTTTAGTCAGTTTCCAGACAGACTACCATATACCACTCCCGTTGAAGATTAATTCACTCCCATCCAATGAAAGCTTATGGTGAAACACCCCGAGTTCTTTACCTTTACCAGATTGCTGTAGTACAATTTCTTTCTTCTTTTTTTTTCAGAGTTCTGGGGGGGGGGGGGGGGAGTTCTATTCCCCTCACCTCCCCCCCCCCCATAGTTACGCCTCTGATTTCAGTTACAGCACGCTCAAAATGATGTAATGTATTGGATATGGTAACGGCATTTACACTTTGCATCTAAATTGTGTTATGGAAAATATCAAAAAAAGAAAAAGTAAGGTAAAACAAAAAGTGTGGATGGTGAAGTAAATTTCTTAAGGCAAATGCTTCTCTTATTGTAGCATCATCCCAGGAATCCTCTTTAACCTTTTCAAAACATTGCAATAAGTGCAATTTGTTTTCTTTGACAGTATTTACAATGCGGGACTGGAAGTTCCATCTAGCTGAAGAGACTCAAGGAATTCTCTTGTTGCAGACTGTCTGTAGCAAATAACTTTGCTTGGGAGGTGAAGAAGAAAACGTTGTAAAACCAGCAATATTTGCGAAGAACAACCTTATCGACTTTAAGCTTTTACTGCAAGCATTCTGAAGAACCAAATTCATTTGGTGCTCGTAGCAGTGAACGTACTTGGCATGTGGGAAAATGCTCTGCATCAGTGACTGCCCACCACTGTGACTGCCACTCATTACCTAGGCGCCATTGTATGCCTGTTTTGTTTGTTCAAATGTTTGTAATTCTATCTACTACTTAAACTAACCTAAGAACAAGACAAACATCCATGCCCGAGGGGGGGATTCGAACCCCCGACGACCAACGGCCGCGCGCACCGCAGCATGGCGCTCCAGTACGCACGGCTAATCCGCCGCAGCTCGTATGCCTGAACAATGAGTTTTTCTTAAACAGTGATAGGTTCCAGAGGTCTTTTTGAAACCTGACTAAGTCCATATGCTGGCCCGTCATTACCGCTTTCAAAGGAAAGAAATTTTTTAACAGATTTCCTTCCCTTAATATATCGCAGTATAATGACAAATTGACTTTGGCACGTAATACCTGTTGTTTCGTCAGCGTGCACAGAAACGAAAGTGGCATCGTTAATCTCTTTAATCAGTTCTTCGTTGTAAACTTGATACATACAGTCCAGAAGCTCATTTGTATTATGTGTGACGTATATTTACACACGAAATTACTAGAGCTGCTTAAGTGATCATCCAATACACTGTCAAGATTTCCCAAAGGAAATACCAAGTCTAAAAAATTGCCACGGTTTGCTGACTCTTGTTTTTCATTGTGAGCTCTTAGTGCTAACTCATGAGTTCCACCAAACAATAAGCAATCTTCTATTCTGTTTAATATATGTCTGTTCTTCGTAACTAATTCATTATGTTTCTGAACTGAATCGTATATGCTGAATCAAGGTGCGAGTCCGAACACGGCGACAGCGACCCACTGCAGCTGCCGGCAACGACCGAGACGCAGCCGCAGCCGCCTGCTGCGGAACACAGCGACATAAGCAGGCGAGCAGCGCGGTCGCTGGTGTCTGCCTACTGCCGCCGTCGTTGCAAGAGGAAGACGTTGTTCCATACTAGAACGCCGGTAATGCCAATATCAAACACTAGAGCTTCCGATGGAAGTTACATGCCGTTGCAAAAAAAAGTTTAGTGATGAATTTATTCAGGAGCTATTGCCGTTTAAATAAAAGAATGTTCAACTTCGTACTGAGTTCTATTTCGGATGACATAAAACCACAGTGCCTAAGAAATGCAATAACTGAAGAAGAAAAATTACATTTTACACCGAGAAGTACGCAAAAACTCGTGCATTATTTACTATCTGCTCAACAACTGGTACGGAACAGTCCCAGCGATGTGAATGTTGAAGGTGTGTTATTATCTCTTGATTGCTGATTCAAATCGAATGTTTGTTAAGCTTATGGGACTTAACTACGGGGTCATCAGTCCCTAAACTTACAAACTACTTACGAACTACCTTATACTAAGGACGGCACAAATATCCATGCCCGAGGGGGGATTCGAACCCCCGACCGTAGTGGCCGTGCCGACCGTGACTGGAGCGCCTCAGTCCCCGCGGCCACCGCGGCCGGCGATTGCTGATTTGTGTTGCACTGTGGGCTCATCATTTCGTAATCAGAAGCAATGCAACTATTATTTTTCTTTCGGTTCTGCTTTATATATTGGAAATGAACTCCGTAAAACTGCTTTGATATGTCCAGAAAATAATTCAATAACATATTTGCGTCGCATTAAAGCCTTTAGTAACTTTTGCCTCTTTTCTTTCATTTCCTTTCACACTTTTAATATTGTACTATCGTTAGTTTTATTCCGTTTTATTTTCTTTGTTGGTATATAGCAATAATCTATTGTCACCTCTCGTGAACTTGAAGTAAATAAACCTGTCCTGACAGTATTTTACACAAAACGCTTTATTACTCTACATAATCAGTTTTAAGGACACCATTTATGTAATTGCCGATAGTTAATTTCTTAATTCTTTTGAACATAAACCACCGTTTGTGTTTAGTTTTTACTTTAATAGTTAAGTATTGAGGAACTGCACTAAGTTGCTACAAAAATGAAGCAAAACGTGTTACAAAACTTTAATGAGTGCAGCTTCCTCTGAGTCTTCATTGATATGCCACGTCAAACATTTACAGGCATACATCCGTACTCATAATTAAATAGTTTATCCCGACTGATGAAGCACAGTTCCAGGCCTATTATATATTTATTCGTGGAACTTGACAACTCTTCTTCCCTGTTAGAAACAACAAATGCAAGTTTCAATCCGATCTGTAGAAGAGACAAGGCAATGATGTCTTCTGCTTTTAGTTACACCCAATGCAATGATGTCTCAATAAATTAAAACGAACAAAATCTCAATTTACAGTTTCTTGAGGACATATCCCAAGTGCTTCAGTGGTTATAAACAATCTTGCTTGTGGTGGCCATTTGAGCAGCAGCTGAATACTATGTATTTTCACTGTAGTGTTTTTAAAGAAATCGCCTTTTGCTACTGCAAGTAGTAAAAGGCGTTTTCTTTAAAAACACTACAGTGAAAATACATAGTTACAAACAATGCACATATGAATCCATTCCTTGATAAATAAGTTTCGTGCACTTACTCGTCCTGTTCAACTACTGTGCTGTAACTTTCCAGATATCTTTTACTAAAACATTTCTGTAGTCGTTATTTCCTGCGTTAAATATTACAGAATATGTCGCTACTGTGTTTACGGACTTCTTTTCGTCAGAGTTCAAACTTTCTAATGTTTGTAGAGCTTATGGGACTCAACTACAGGGTCATCAGTCCCTAGACTTACAAACTACTTATGAACTAGCTTATAATAAAGACGGCACAAACTGCCATGCCCGTCGGGGAACAGCCTCGCGTATCGTAGGATAGCGCCTCAATGCGCTCGGCCACTCCGCCGCGGCTCGTCAGAGCCTGAAGAACTCTTTTCCCTTGGGTGTTGTCATAAAACCGGTATTCGGCGGGGGGGGGGGGGGGGTCGGGTCGGCGACAGCGACACCACTGGTGCTCAATCTGAGCAGTAATGTTAATTGTGCCAAACATTTTATATTTTACAGCATTTTCTACACTCTTGACCATTAAAATTGCTACACCACGAACATGGCGTGCTACAGACTCGAAATTTAACCGACAGGCGAAGATGCTGTGATATGCAAATTATTAGCTTTTCAGAGCATTCACACAAGGTTGGCGCCGGTGGCGACACCTACAACATGCTGACATGAGGAAAGTTTCCAACCAATTTCTCATTCACAAACAGCAGTTGACCGGCGTTGCCTGGTGAAACGTTGTTGTGATGCTTCGTGTAAGGAGGAGAAATGCGTACCATCACGTTTCCGACTTTGATAAAGGTAAGATTGTAGCCTACCGCGATTGCGGTTTATCGTATCGCGACATTGCTGCTCGCTATCCAATGACTGTTAGCAGAATATGGAATCGGTGGGTTCAGGACTGCAATGCGGAATGCCATGCTGGATCCCAACAGCCTCGTATCACTAGCAGTCGAGATAACAAGCATCTTATCCACATGACTGTAACGGATCGTGCAACCAAGTCTCGATCCCTGAGTCAACAGATGGGGACGTTTGCAAGACAACAACCATCTGTACGAACAGTTCGACGACGTTTGCAGCAGCTTGGACTATCAGCTCGGAGACCATGGCTGCGGTTACCATTGACGCTGCATCACAGACAGGAGCGCCTGCGATGGTGTACGCAACGACGAACCTGGTTGCACGAATGGCAAACGTCATTTTTTCGAATCAATCCAGGTTCTGTTTTCAGCATCATGATGGTCGTATCCGTGTTTGCCAACATCGCGGTGAACGCACATTGAAAGCGTGTATTCTTCATCGCCATACTGGTGTATCACCCGGCATGATGGTATGGGGTGCCATTGGTTGCACGTTTCGGTCACCTCTTATTCGCATCGATGGCATTTTGAACAGTGACTGTTACATTTCCGATGTGTTACGACACTTGGCTCTACCCTTCATTCGATCACTGCGAAACCCTACATTTCAGCAGGATAATGCACAGCCTCATGTTGCAGGTCCTGTACGGGCCTTTCTGGATACGGAAAATGTTCGACTGCTGCCCTGGCCAGCACATTCTCCAGATCTCTCACCAACTGAAAACGTTTGGACAATGGAGGCCGAGCAACTGACTCGTCACAATACACCAATCACTACTCTTGATGAACTGTGGTATGGTGTTGAAACTGCATGGGCATTTGTACCTGTAGTCTCCATCCAAGCTCTGTTTGACTCAATGCCAACGCGTATCAAGGCCGTTATTACGGCCAGAGGTGGTTGTTCTGGATACTGATTTCTCAGGATGTATGCTCCCAAATTGCGTGAATATGTAATCACATGTCAGTTCTAGTATAATATATTTGTCCAATGAATACCCGTTTATCATCTGCATATCTTCTTGGTGTAGCAATTTTAATGGCCAGTAGTGTAAATGAAGTCCACTTTTCTCGTGTTTCTTAATTCGTTCTCATAAATGCTTTAGATTCTTGCCTCAATCCTTCACCACAGTAGAAACGAAACAATTTTTCTTTCTCTTCACTCACAGTTAGCAAAGACTTTTTGCAGACTCATGTATAGTAAAAAGTTTCTTCTTCTTTCCATCGAGTTGAGACATCAAGAAATCTTTTGGTTAATATGCGCCTAACTGCTTGATTGCTAGCTTCTCTTCCATACTTAATAAGTGAAAGGGTGTTCTGAAGAGTCTACTTTACTCATTTTTTAACACAGTTTACGAACACTCAAGTTGCAACGACACATCGCCAGAATACGTTTTGACGTAGGTGCTAAGGGGTCAGGGTCGCTGGCCCCAAACTGCGAACCTGAGGACAGGTGCGCGAACGCGAGGGTGGGGGGGGGGGGGGGAGTGGGCCAGTTTCACCGGGCCCCAAGCAGCAATACGGCGAGGGGAGAGGAGGGGACAAGAAAACACCTCTCTGATGTCACCACAGACAAATATATACAGACGGGAAATCTCCGTAAGGGCCCGGTCCTACGCTCAGGTGTGTGGGGCGGGGGATGTAGAAGCAGTTCCGTAAGATGTCCCATGATGGCGCTGCGGTCAGAAGCAGCACTTTAAACTGACCAGAGCAGGCGGCAGGTAACGGCTGCCCCCACCACTACTTCCCGTGAAACGCCGGCACACCGGACACAGCCGTTGCCTCGTGGCAGGTGGCACGAGCTCTCAGCTATCCTCTCAATCCCCCTCCACGCTACCCTCTGGTGTGCGAGAGGTACTCTCAGAAGCGCCTCTAGTGTGGTCTACCGGTACTAAGCTGGGGGACTGCCTGACATCTGCTGGCATCTTACGGAACTACGAGGGCAGCGTAGGACAGTGGTTTGGGGGGGGGGGGGGCTAATTCTCCGTATATGTTACTCTGTGACGTCACTGTGACTGCAGGGGCAGTGACAGGACAAGGCCTTACAACAGGCCGTGTCTACGTCACACTTAGAGGCCGCGGCCGCCATCTGACTGGCCGGCCGGTGCGCGGCGGTGGGCGTGTAAGGCCTTGTCCTCTAGGTGGTGTTGAGCCAGCAGTCGCGCCGTGAGCTATTGCTGCGGCGAGAGGCAAGGGAAACCATTTGATCACGTCATTGCAAATTGAGTTAGGATGACAAGGGGATCAGGTCACACTCAATCTGTTTGATATAATACTGCAAAAGTATGTCACGAACTTTCTGGTGGGGCAGGGCCCCTGTGGCCCTTTAGAACGAGCCGCCCCTGCTGAGATAGCAGATATACACAAATGAAGATGAAGAACTTCACATCTGTGGAATACTTCTTGGCTTTGTTTTAAAGTGTGTTATCTTTTAGTGAGATTGAAGGACTAAAACAAGAGTTCAGTAGCTTTCAGTTTATCATTTGGGAGATTTATCATTTTGGCAAATACCACACGGTGTAACATTTCTCAAATTGAGGATTCCTTGAGCAAAACACATTTTGCAGGATTGTCCAAACTGATTATGGCAACTCTGTTGGTGCCTCAAAGTAATGCAGCCACTGAAAGAGTTTTTAGCATTGTGAGTAAAGACAAAACAGAATTTCGACAAACTCTTAGCACTCCAACAATGAATTCATTACTCTGAACTTTTCACAAATGCTTCAAAAACTAGGGAGAATTATTTAATTATGCGTAGTAACATGCTGGAAGAGAAAGATGTGAATGGAGGCATCAAAATTTGACAATTTTATGAAAACCTTCTTAACCTGGACACTCACTGAAATATCTTAACCTGCACAATCACTGAAATATCTTAACCTGCACCAGTGGTGCAGCCACAGGAAAGAGAGTGGGGGGGAGGGGGGGCTAATGGGGCTGAAGCATCCCAAAGGATTTTTTAATTTTATTATTTTTTATTCTTTTTATTTTCTTAACAGGTCGGCACCGGAAATTTGAAATAGTACACATGTAACAGATCACAACGTAACTGCCGGCCGCATGGCCGAGGGGACTGAGGCGCTCCAGTCACGGTCTGCACGGCCACTACGGTCGGGGGTTCGAATCCCCCCTCGGGCATGGATATTTGTGCCGTCCTTAGTATGAGGTAGTTCGTAAGTAGTTTGTAAGTTTAGGGACTGATGATCCCGTAGTTAAGTCCCATAAGTTCTACAAACATTTGAACGAATTAGCGGGTGATTAGCGTCGCGAGCTGTGGAGGAAAACAAATAACAGATTTGAGTCTACACTCTCCCAGATATTTTGTAAAATGATTGTGTTTAATTTCCATAACGCGGCACTCCAGACCGCCTATAATTACAAAAATATTACAATGATTCTATCACATTAAACAGTGAATGGTTTCGAAAATAAAAAAATACATAAACAGAAAATCTGAAATGTAGAACGCTATATTTACTAAAACGATCAAAATGACAATCAAACTATGTGCCCTGGGTTTTGTACAGTTACCAGTAATTCATGTAATACCACGATTGTACAAAATTGTTATTTTTCGACCATATTGTACAACTGTTTGAGTTCTCGAGTTGTCAGTCTTATTCAACCATATAGTCCAATTCTTCCAAATTTGTAAATATGTCCGAACGTACCAAGGCGCCTTGCCGCGGTGCGCGCGGCCATTCCCTGTCGAAGATTCGAGTCCTCCCTCGGGCAAGTGTGTATTTTTCGTCCTTAAGTAGTTTGTAAGTCTAGGGTCTGATAACATAAGTCGTTGAGTTCCATAGGATTACAAACATTTCAATTGTAAATATGAAGAGAAACGTATGCCAGTTTCGCATGGCCTCGTCTGTATTGAGATTCCCATATACCCATTTGGCCAAGCTGAGAAACAGTTACAAATTGAATTAAATTCAGAGCTTGAATGTCCTGTGTTCAGCTGTGGGTAAACATGTTTCTTCTTTTATCATCTCATGTTCTATTTTGGTGCTATATGGCAAGCAAGAACAGTGTACACAGCTCATGTTAATACTTCATGCGTAAGTGCGTTTTAGGAACTGTGATGTTCAAATTTGGTACGATATGGCAAACAACAAAAGTGAACACAGATCGTGTCAACACTTCACACCGTACGTTACACACATTACGATATTTCCCACCGGGGGCAGAAACTTGATAGTGTCACTCCCGACCCCTACCCTCGAGCAAACCCGGGCTTGATTGTAGGGATGGGACTGTGAGGCGCCACAACGAAGTGTGTACGAGTGGATTGAAAAATTCCGAAATGGTCGCACGGGTGGAGACGGACGACCATTTACCGCCACAAATGAAGAAACCATTGAGCGATCACGTGAAATGATTCTCTTAGACCGACGATTTATTATTGATGAAGTGGCTCATCGTCTTCAAATTAGTCATGGATCTGCCTACGAAATTATTCACAACAGACTTGGGTTTCGTAAAGTTTGTGCAAGATGGGTCCCAAAACAACTCTCACAGTTGCATAAGCAAACGCGCCGCGACATCTGCAAAAAACATTTGGATCGCTATGGTAACGAAGGGGACAACTTCTTAGACAGAATCATTACTGGTGACGAAACATGGATCCATCATTACGAGCCGGAGAGCAAACGGCAGAGTATGGAATGTAAACATCCAAATTCGCCGTGCAAGGAAAAGTTAAAGACCCAACCGTCCGCAGGTTTTTTTGGGATGCTTACGGTTTTTTTGGGATGCTCGAGGTCCTGTACTGGAACATTATGGTGAAAGGGGCACAAAAATAAACAGTGTACGTTACAGTGAGATGCTTACTGACACGCTAAAGCTTGCAATTCGAAGCAAACGCCGAGGATTGCTGTCAGAAGGTGTTGTGTAGTTGCACGACAATGCCCGTCCGCATACTGCTGTCCACACTGCTGAAACGCTCCAGAAACTCAAATTGAAGTACTGAATCATCCTTCATATAGTCCCGATCTTGCCCCTTCTATCACTTGTTTGGTCTACACAAACAGGCATTAAGGGAGGAGGAAGGAAGCTTAGAGTTTAAACGTCCCGTCGACACCGCGGTCATTAGAGACGGAGATTACGCTCGCAGTGTTTGGGTAAGGATGTGGAAGGAAATCAGCCGTGCCCTTTCAAAGGAACCATCCCGGCATTTGCCTAGAGTGATTTAGGGAAATCACGGAAAACCTAAATCTGGATGGCCAGAGGTGGATTTGAACCACCATCCTTCCGAATGCGAGGCATTAAGGGGCCGTAGATTTGACTCAGACGAAGCAGTGAAGGAAGCGGTGCTTTCCTGGCTCGGAGATCAACCGAAAACCTTCTTTTATGAGGGCATAAGGAAGCTTGTAGAGCGATGGACGAAGTGCATTGAAAAGCAAGGAGACTATGTCGAAAAATGATGTTCTTGTAAGTTTCATATTTTATTACAATAAAATTTTATGAATACTTTGCGGACAATAATTGACTTACCCTCGTACAACGTCGCAGCTCGCTGTGATTATTATTTAAATACGGGCACTGGATACATGAAACCGAAGTCGCGGAGCTGGCGGTGCTTTACGGAGGATGGAGACGTCTGTTACAAAGCTCCATAGTGTTGCAAAAAATACAACAGGCATGATAAGACGTTTAAAATTACACAATATATCTAAACATATGTCCACGGTACAAAAGTGCATTCTTATATTAATACAAGTCAGACAAAAATGTTCAAATGTTTGTACAGCTTATGGGACTTAACTACGGGGTCATCTGTCCCTAAACTTACGAACTAGGACGGCACAAATATCCATGCCCGAGGGTGGATTCGAACCCCCGTCCGTAGTCGCCGTGCAGACCGTGACTGGAGCTCCTCAGTGTCCTCGGCCACCGCGGCCAGCAAGTCAGACAAATTACCTAGCTATTGTTTATGTTGTCCATTAAAACACATTATAAAAAAATTCGATAAAAAGGTTGCCCAGTGTCTGAAACAGTCCGTCAGTATCGCAAAAGAGTAATTTTTAATTTGGCTTCAATAACATGTAAAATGCATCAAAACCAAAACTATCTAAACTTTTAAATAGAATGAGAACATAACAACCAACAGTCAGTATTGTAGATGTAAGTTGTGGTGGCCGTGTTGACGAAGTACCAGAGCTTTAAGCTAAGGTACGTTCAAATGTTTGTATAGCTTATGTGACGTAACTACTGGGTCATCAGTCCCTAAACTTACAAACTACTTATGAACTAGCTAATACTAAGGACGGCACAAATATCCATGACCGAAGAGGGATTCGAACCCCCGACCGTAGCGGCCGTGCAGACTGTGACTGGCCGCAGACAGCTCGGTCACCGCGGCCGGCGCTTAGATACGTGACGCTGGCTAATACTATAAGCTTTGCCGAATTAGTAAATGTATGTAAGGAGTTCTTGGGTATGTAGCATTTTTCCCTCGTGTAAGTATCAATACATGCGGAACGCATATTTGGTTTTGGTAACAATGAAGGTCTTGTACCGCGTAAGATACGTGTTATAATGATAATCCTATGATTTTTCTCTTCTGCGAAACATTCTACTGGTACTACTACTACTAGTACTACTACTTATTGCCGGCCGCGGTGGCCGAGGGGACTGAGGCGCTCTAGTCACGGTCTGCACGGCCACTACGATCGGGGGTTCGAATCCCCCCTCGGGCATGGATATTTGTGCCGTCCTTAGTGTTAGCTAGTTCATAAGTAGTTTGTACGTTTAGGGACTGATGACCCCGTAGTTAAGTCCCATAAGCTGTACAAAAAAAGAAATAAAAAAATACTACTACTAATTATTATAATAAAAATTCAGCTTCTTCCTTTCACGCACGGAAGACAACGATTACGACTAGTCTGTCGCAATGCTTCCTTGTAGAGTAGTTTCGCTCAGCCTACTTAATTTTTTAATATTTATTTTATTTAATTATTATTATTATTATTATTATTATTATTATTATTTTTTTTGTAAAGAGAAACTTTTGTATAAAGATCTGTCTTTGTCTCTCACGGTAGTATAACTGTACCAAAATAGGTACAGTACTTTTAATAGTTATAATACTTGTAGACTGTTGCATAAAACTGTAGCATTATTGTAATTTGACAAGTGAAGACGATTTTAGATGGTGCCGCCTGTAACAAAACGCATCTGCACTACTTGAACATTCATTTATTTCGGAGCTCTGCCAACGTTACGCTGCCCCTGTACACGAAATATTACTGCGGGTAACGTTTCCAACCCAGTGACGCTGTGTCCCTCGCCCCCCGTCATCCTAGTACACGCCTCCTGACGCTGCCAACAGCCAGTCAACTTACCGTGGACGAACAGTACTGTATCCGGCGTACTTGTGTCATTATCAAACTATGCACTCAAGAACAATGCAGAAATTGAAAAACAGCGTATCATAAAAGGTCGTCCAGTCAAACAGCCAGTAAATAAGTCGCGTTAAGTTTTGATATCCCCCCATAATCTAAAATCAGATTTTCTGTGTCGCGTTGTAGCCTACTGAACCAATTTCTTCTTCATGCTTTGAAAAATGCCACGCAAAATCTAATAAATTTTCAAGAAAGCTTTCCCGATCAACAAAATTACACTTGTTTGTGTTTCTAGAATAATGTCTAAAGGTAAAACAGTCAACAATCCAAAGATTGGTTTGAACACCACAGTGCTTTACTAAGCGTGGTACTGTTTGGAGGTGGTACGCCGTTGCCTTCCTCCGACCTTCGAACTGACTTACCCAGCCAGTTATAGGGGGACCTACAGTTTAACGTGGGTTCCGAACGACGGTGCTACTCGGTATTTTTCGCATGAGCCATACTGCCAGACGTGAAAGAAGTGGAAAGTGACAGATAAAAATCCTAGGACATGGCAGGAACCGAACCCGCGGCCTTTGGATTTGTAGTCTGGCACTCTACTACTGTGCAACCGAGACCATTAAAATCCTTTGTATCTGATGTGCGGAAAATGCCGTCGAAATTTCTAATATGCTCCAATAACTGGAAAATGGTAACGTGTAGCTTCAAATAAAACTGTTTATAATGGGTGGTAGCACTATTTCTTAGTGAATCCAGAGAGATAAACTGTTAACACCTGAATGCGCCATACTGAACGCAGCCCTAGAAATTTACAATTTTTTCACATTGTTAAATCCTATGTCTTTATTTACGTATGAATACAACGTACACACCTCATTTATCTCTCAAACAATCACGAAACAATAAACGAGTTTGTTTTACTGAGTTTCATCGCACATTACTGACAGAAAAGGGGCAAGAAGCAATTAAATGGAAGCATAACGCAAAAGTAAATATACATTACGTTAATTACAGGGATTTTGCAATTTTAAACTCACAAGTATTTGTTCTGTAAGTAAAAGTTAATTATTCTTATGCTGAGATTCTCTCCCTCCCTCCCTCTCTCTCTCTCCCTTCTCTTTCTCTCTCTCTCATTTTTTTGGCGGGCTGTCTGGGGGTGGGGACACGTGCCCCTGTGCGCCCCCCCCCCCCATCCTGGATCCGCCGTTGTACTCGTATTTACTGGCTGTTTGTTTCTGACCCGTATTTGGACGACCTTTTAGGATACCCTGTTTTTCCAATTTCTGCATTTTTTGGTAATGACACAGCTACTCCGGTTACTGTACTGTTCATCCTCGGTAAGTTGACGATTCGTGCGATGGCTGTTGGGAGGGATCCCGGACACTTGCCACGCCGGACTTTTGCCACGCCGGACTTTTGCCACACCTGACCCTTCGACAGGTAGCTGGATTAGCCGTCCCTCAGGCAAGCCCCCCCCCCTCCCCCAGGCAAGGGACGCCCGCCCGTCCACCTCCTACTGCCCGCTTTCAAGCCACGTTCTATACAACTTACTTCTTCGACATCTTGGAGAAATATAGAGGCAATATCGTCATCTGTTTCAGTATGTAATTAGTTCTCCCAAGCATAAAAATAGATCCATTACTCCATTACTGAAAATTGAAAATGTTCAAATGTTATAAAGTCTATGGGAGTTAACGATCGCGGTTATCAGTCCCTAGGATTAAAAATTACTGGAAATAACTTAAAGTAACCTAAGGACAAAACACACACGCACTCTCTCTCTCTCTCTCTCTCTCTCTCTCTCTCTCTCTCTCTCTCTCTCACACACACACATACACACACACACACACACTTCCGAGGGAGGACTCGAAACTTCGACGGACAATAACTGCGCGATCGACAGCAAGGCTACGCTTACTGATAGTGAGAGAAACAGCCCATCGCTATGAGCATGAACAAGAAAGGAACGACGTAAAAGCAATGCTAATTAAAAAAGAGAAGAAAGAAAGTAAAGACTAACGACACATAACTGTATAACTGTATGGTGACGAATTACAGTGTTGATATTTTTATCAATATTATTTCGCAATAGCGAATTTTTCTTAGCGTCACTGTATAAGGTATGGATGTTATACCAAATTGTGACATATGTCACATGTCACAATTTGGTATAACATCCATACCTTATACAGTGACGCTAAGAAAAATTCGCTATTGCGAAATAATATTGATAAAAATATCAACACTGTAATTCGACACCATACAGTTATTTAACAGATGCCTAAGCAAGGCAATGACGATAACAGCGTAGGTTAATGCCTCGTTGTTTTCATTCTCCCTGGTGCGGGAATACAGATTAAGTTGCGAGTGCTAAGGGATGAATGTAGTTGACTCATAAGTGCAGTCAGTGTGACATATGGAAGTTTGGGACAGTCCTGGAGTCGTGTTCGGGTAGCCTAGTGGTTAAGGCGACCGCTCGCGAAAAGCGCGAAACCCGGGTTCGGGTCCCGGCCAGCCACAAATTTTCATATGTTACAATTTGGTATAACAGCCTACCTCATACAGTGACGCTAAGAAAAATTCGCTATTGCGAAATAATATTGATATAACTAACGACACAGTCTACATTAATTTACTCTCTAAAATCCGATATCTCTTTATATTTAAAGCAGAGACTCCGTATATTTGTTTATGTGTACGTATTGTATACAATTCTACAGTTTTCTTTCAATGATTATGAAATTTTGTACACGTAAGCTTCGATCCATGAGGACGGTCGCCGGCGCCTAAGTGTTAGGATCATGATTCAACACATAGTTCACGAGATATGACCTCATAAACAATGAGATGCGCGAAAAACTGCTGCATCAAACGACAGTGTTGCACATCTTCTAAAGCACTGGGTCAATATCAACCAAATTTGGTGCACATATTCCTTACCATGAGGTAACAATGCTGTCTGGGTATGAACAACATACGACACATGGTTCAGGAGATACGACATAAACAATATAGTTGCAAGAAACTGCCACATAATGCGACGAGACTTTATTCACACACTGTATGAGAATGACAGTACTTAGCAACTTGAAACCAAATGTAAACATAATTTCAAACCTTTATTGAGCTTATTCTCGCTGACAACCATAGCAAAATAATGAAAGGAAAAAAGTTTCTCACTTACTACTTTTCCACTGTTCGTGGACTAAAATTACGGCATTCGGTATGACGTCACAATTTATAATTTCTACACTAAAAATTGTAGCCACTGGAAATTTTGAAGACAGTATACACGCATATAGTTTAATGAAGCTTCTAAATTTTTCACAGTACGACACGTAGTTCATGATATATGAGCACATAAACAGTAACGTTCATGGAAAATCACCCCATCACGCACGCAATCTATTACTTCTTTACTATTATTTACATTCGCAACAGATTTTTTCAGACATACAGCACTTATACAAATGAATATATACCTGAAAAATTATACAATTGTACAAAATATAAATCAGTAAATGTGAGATCTACATCTACATAAATACTCCGCAATCCATTGTAAGGTGCGTGGCGGAGGGTACACTGTACCACTATTAGGCATTTCCTTTCCTATTCTACTCCCAAATAGAACAAGGAAAAAAAGAATGCCGATATGCCTCCGTACGAGCCCTAATTTATCTTGTCTTTGTGATCACTACGTGAAATGTAAGTAGGTGGCAGCAAGATCGTACTACACTGAGCTTCTAATTCCGGCCCTCTAAATTTCCTCAACAGAAATTCACGAAAAGAACGTCGTCTTTCCTCCAGCGATCCCCAACTGAGTTCCCAGAGCATTTCTGTGGCACTCGCGCATTGGTCGAACCTACCAGTAACAAACCTAGCTGCTCACCTCTGAACTGTTTCTATGTCTTCCTTTAAACTGATCTGCTGCGGGTCCTAAACACTTGATCAATACTCAAGACGTGATCGTACAAGCGTTTTATACGCAGTCTCCTTTACAGATGAAGTACATCGTCCCAAAGTGCTCCCAATAAACCGAAGTCGGCTATCCGCCTTACTCACAACTGCCCTTAAATGTTCGTTCCATTTCATATCGCTCTGAAATGTTACGCCTAGATATTTGAACGACGCGACTCCATCAAGAAGCTCACTACTAATGCTGTATTCGAACATTATGGGTTTGTTTTTCCTACTCATGGGCATCACCTTACATTTTTTATATTTTTTTATTTTATTTTTATTTATTTATTTTACTTTGAGAGCTAGCTGCCATTCTTTGCACCAACTAGAAATTTTGTCTAAGTCATTCTGTATGCTATAACAGTCAGTTAAAGATGACACCCTCCCATACACCACAGCATCATCAGCAAACAGCCGCAAATTACAAGTTACTCTGTTCATCAAAACATTTATATAGATAGAAAATAATAGCGGTCCTATCACACTCCCCTGGGACACGCCTGACGATACACTCGTCTCTAATGAACACGCGCCGTCGAGAACAACGTACTGCGTTCTATTACTTAGGAACTCTTCCAGCCAGTCACAAATCTGTGTACCTATTCCATAACCTCGTATCTTCGTTAGCAGTCTGCAGTGTGGCACCGGGTCAAACGACTTTTTGAAGTCGAGAAAAACACAATCCGCCGGTTGCCCTTCATCCATACCTCGCAAGATGTCATGTGAGAAAAGGACAAGCTGAGTTTAACATGAACGATGTTTCCTAAACCCGTGCTGATTCACGGAAATAAGCTTTTCCGTTTCTAGGAAATTTACTATATTCGAACTGAGAATACGCTCCAAAATTCTACAGAAAACTGATGTTAACGATATTGGCCATTAATTATCGGGGTCAGTTCTATTTCCTCTCTTATAAACGGGAGTCACCTGCGCTTTTTTCCAGTCACTTGGAACTTTGCGCTGAATTAAATATTCGCGATAAATGCAAGCTAAGTAAGGGGCCCATGCCGCAGAATAGTCTTTGTAAAACCGAACTGGTATTTCATCTGGACCAGCAGACTTTTTCGTATTTAGCTCTCTCAGCTGCTTCCCTACACCGGAAATACCTATTACTATGTCCTCCATTTCAGAATTAGTACGTTGATCAAATGATTGTACATTTGTGCGGTCCTCTTGCGTGAAAGATTTCTTAAAGGTTAAATTTAGAACTCCAGCTTTCCGTTTGATTTCTTCTATTACTGCCCCGTAATGATCGAGTGACTGGATAGTGGGCTTTGACCCGCTTGTCGATTTCACATAGGACCAGAATTTTTTCGGGTTTTCGGAAAGATCTTTTGCTAAGGTATGGGTGTGGTAATTATTGCATGCTTCGCGCATCGATCTTTTTATAGACGCACGAATCTGTACTAACTTTTGCCTGTCATCATTTGCGTGTTCGTTTCTGAACCGAGACTGCAAGACTTTGCTTTCTCAGTAGCTTTCTCACATTATTATTATACCAAGGTGGATCTTTTCCGTCCTTAATCGACTTTACAGGTACATATTTCTCTAACCCTTTATGTACAATGCACTTAAATTTAGTCCACAATTCCTCAACATCCATAATACCGGAACTAAACGATTCCCATTCATTTTCTAAGTGCGATCCTAACAATTGCTTATCGGCTCTTCCCAACAAAAACACGCTCCTAGCCGTCTTGATTGGTTTATGAACTTTGGTCACCATCGACACTATGACGATATCATGATCACTAATTCCTGTCTCTACACAGACATCGTCAATATATACTGCGATGGATCAAAACTTTTCACATCAGGCATTACGTTTTATTACATTTCTTATTTACTGCCAAGAAACTTCTGTATTGCAGTGAGCCTAAGGAAATTCCTGAAAGCTGAGAGTGCTGTTGAAAACTTTGAAGCAACTTTTAATTGTGAAGCGCAAAGCGCTGTAGGAAGAAGCAATAGACATCTATAGAGCTACAGGGAAAGGAAGAGAATGAAACAGTACATCCGACGAATACCCCTTATTTCCGACAGATCTGGCTTTTTAACTAAGAGCCTGCCGTTTGCAGTGGGACTTGCATTTTCTATAATGATTAATATATTACAGGGCAATCTACTCAATACTGTGGAGTGTATTTGAAATCTCTAAGTTTCTCACACGGACAGATTTCTATCGCTTGCTAAGGCATGGGCTCTCCACAAAAAATATTCATATTATATCCTGGACAAGTCACAAGAAATATTGATTTTAGTCAGGAAAGTAGGAAGGAATATTAGCGTTTAACGGCCCGTCGACAATGTGGTCATTAGAGGCGGAGCTTACGCTCAGATTGTTTGGGTAAGGATGGGGAAGGAAATCGTAATTTGAAGTTTTTATGTATATTATGCTTGTAAGTATGGTGTAATACAGCAAATCTCCAAGAGTACTATATGAACCTTCATGGGGTTTCGTAGGTCAACTGAGAGTACCTTGGGGCAACATATAAGCTTCATTTCATCAAAATCGGATCAGGGGAAGGAAAGATGTAATTTATAGTTTCTGGTGTATGTTACGCTTGAATTGCTCCGTAGTGTAGCAAACATCCGATAGAGGCGCTGTTACATAGTACACCAAATAACTAACAACTGGCGATGCTACGTTTTATATGCGCATAACTAAGGTGTAATACACTGAAACAAGGGTTACGATTTTCCTTACGGCAGCGGTGTAGTGTTTTGATGTTGAATCCTTTTTGAAAAATCAGTCACGTACAATGAGGGGAATAATTCTTTGTGTAGCTAATGAAATAAATAATTTTATTCCAATCAGTAAATTAATGATCCCCCTAAAGCGAATATTTCGTTGCCAACGTTAACATAATAAACTGCTGCCTCTCCAAGTAAAATTTATTCCAGGTAGAGCCACAAAAATTTTGTTCTTCCTAGCTGTGTCCCATAAGTTTTGTAATGTCATGGAAAGTGCATCTTTTGATGGGTATAAAAACTAAATTGTGTATATAGTAGAAATATCTATGGAGTGAGCATTGAATTCTGTGCATGTTCTCAACATTAAGCTGGAATTACCACGTGATATTGAGACAAATCCACTCTTCCCACACATTTATTTGCTATTACGATTAGTTTGTACCGCATTGTTTGCGAAGAAGACCCACCTCCTTTTTGCAGAGCAACCACATAACATGAAATAATATGTAAATATATGTGTCATAGAAGCAACAACAAAGTTGAGGAAGCGTCGCTAAAAGGTCCATTAATCGAACAAAAAGGGACCAAGATAAAGTCAGCGATTAGTAGACTTTTCCCAATATCATGTGAGATTTGCACCTTAATGTTGAGAATACAAAATCTGTTCTGCGCATCTGGAAGCTCACTCCAGAGATATTTCTGCTCTCTGCCTGCCACTAGAGATAATATACACACGCGAGCGACAAACTCATAATTGTTCGGTACAATATTGTGATTAAAATGTGAAATGACTTACTTTTGGTGCGGACTACATTAAGATAGAGAAGGACGTCTTCTTTTGCAGATACAATGGCATCTAGTTATAATCCGACTTCTGATATATAGTTCTACTACCCAAGGTAGATTTCAACTTCGTGCTTTACGAAATAATCACTGAAGGACGTGGGGAAATTTATTAGCTGAAACAGTGGCCGATGCTGTTAACACAGTCAAGACAATTCACTGGAAATACTATATTTAATGGAAGAGACGATCACCTGACGCCATTCCTTCAACGATTACTCAGACTTACTTTATCGTACATTAATACCACCATGACGTCTTATTTAAACAGACATGAACCGCTTTTGACTGAATTACCAGGCTTTCAGCATTCGTCAAGTTTTCGATAATAGGGAGCACTGCATACAGAATAACTACATTGACCCCAGTGCTACACTGTAACATACTAATACTTCAGCATACACTAACTGTGAGAGATAAACAGTTTAGTACTACATAATGGAACCAATACATGGCGGTGTTATTACCATTTCTCATCTCAACGATATAAGTGTTTCCAGAAGTTTACGCCAAACACAATCTAACATTGAATTTACATCGTTCTGGAGTACGGACTTAAATTAATTTCACTTTATGAACATTCATCGTTTAAGACAATGGCTTCTACTTAAATTTGACATCTTGGCTATGAGAATTGAGTAATTGACAGAGGGATCCAACAAGGATTCTGTTTTTGCTGACCTAGGTCCGGAACCATAAAAAATATAATATCATTTTAGAAAAAGGGAGATGGACAGAGAGACGATAGGAGAAGTAATAACTCAAGGCAGGAATAAATAAATAAATAAATAAATATCTGCGCAACGCTGGGTTTTCAGCTAGTTTGTTAAAAAAGTGTAGTGGGACAATGTTCAAATCAGTGACCGCAAATACGTTGACTAAACAAGGTAAGAGCATCTGTCTTTTACAGGTCACTTAAAGTCGACATACAATTTCAAAATGTTTCATATGAGAAACTGAAGTAATATAGAGTGCAATGTTTGTAACGTACACTGTTCTAGATTGTTTAGGTTTGATATCCACAGAGTCGCAGAGCAAGCAACCTTGTTTTCGAAGGGAAAGGCTATAATTGCTATGATGTGCAATAGAACAGAAAGAAGAAGCACAACTCACGAAACTCGTAATGTAATGTGTGTACTAGTGACCAGTGTGCAGTGTGACCAGTGTGCAGGCCTGGACACCGTGCACGGAAATTCCTGAGCCGGATGTTAGGGGCGGAGGAGGAGGAGGAGGAGGAGACAGCGGCACCCGACCCTTTGGAGCAGGTAGAAGTGTGGCAAAAGTCCGGCGTGGCAAGTGTCCGGCGTGGCAACTGTCCGGACACCGTTGGGAGCGGCAGGTGGCGTGTACTATGGCTGCGGAGGTGGGGCGGGGGGGGGGGGGGGGGGAGCATCAAGCAAGCAGAAGGCGGCGTCGGAAAAGGCAGTGTTGGAAACGTCTGTAACAATGTGTGCAGTAATATTTCGCGCCTAGGGGCAGCGTAACGTTAGCAGCTCTCCGAAGTAAATGGCTATCATTCAAGTAGTGCAGATGTTTTCTGCTTTTGGCATCACCTGGTAAAGTCGTCTTCACTTGTCATATTAATGTACTTCCATCTAATTACCAACGCACTACTAGTTCTGGCGCACTATGGCGTCATTCTCAATTTCCTATGATTAAAAAAAATTACAATGAGTCAACCACATTAAACAGTGAAAACTTTAATAATTTATCAAACCATGTGCGGCACACGGGAATGACCGTGTGATCTGGGGCGCAACATAGCGGAGTACGCGGCCACTCCCACCAGAGGTTCGAGTCCTCACTCGGGCATGGGTGTGTGTTGTCTTTAGAATAAGTTAAAGTAGATTGTGAGACTAGAGAGCGATGACCTTAGCAATCCATTCGGATTGCAAACATTTGACTTTTTTTTTAATTTTTTATATTTTTTTACAACATGCCCTACGTTTTTTGTACAGTCACCATTAATTCATTTGGCTCATTTAATATGCACAAAACATTTTTCGACCATATTGTACATTTGCTTGAATTTCCAAGTGATCAGTCTTATAGTCCAATTATTCGAAAGTTTTATTTATTTAGAGAAACCTATGCCAATTTAGCATGGCTTTCTCTGTATAGGGATTCGCATATACCCATCCGGAGCTCAGAAAGAGTTACATATACAATTAAATTCAGAGCCTGAAAGCCCCGTGTTCAGCTGTTGGCAAGTGTTTCATTCGTCATGATGATGAAGGCTGAAACACGTGCGCCCACAGCTGAACACAGGGCATTCACGCTCTAAATTCTCTTTTTTTCCCCTTCTTTTTTTGTGGTAAATTTAGAAAATTTTCACTGTTTAATGTGATTGAATCATTGTAATATTTTTGTGAACGTAGGCATTTGAAAATGACGCCATAACTTTTCCCCGGTGCCACTCGCTGGACGCGCCGAGCGGAGAGGGGGGCGGGACATCAGACATCTGATGAAGCACTTCCATCTACATTAACCCATTAACTTTGTCCCCCTCAAAGTAATCACCTTCAGATATAAAACATTTGCAGCAGCATTTTTTTTTAAATCTTGGAAGCGCTTCGGCAACTGTTTTAGTCTTTCAGCTCTTCTAGCAGTTATACAGATTTTGTTTTTAATGTGAAAACAGATAAATATATTATGAAAAAGCTTTGAATTGTGTGCAAGGGCTATATTGTGATGTAATTTCCATGAATGGTTTAGCCACAAGTTTGGTCATTTTCTTTGGACATCTTCACACCTAAAGTATTCCTTATTGGTCATATAAGCACATAGCAAGAACTCATTATACGCTATGCCATTGTCATCGTAAGGAATCAATGAAAAGAGCCTTCACACGTCATCAAATTAATCATTACTACTTTTTTATTGTCGCCCCCACCCATCTTTACTCTTCAGGCAGTTTCCAGTGGGACAATTGGACCACATTTTTGACATCATACCCATTCTATCACTCTTCATTGTTATAATCTTCTAAAGTTTTGGCTGTGCTGACTAAATTCAGCAATTCCTAAGCAGTGTTTATGTGACAACAGTTTTGATAGAAATTCAACAATCTTAACCAACATTTGTCTTCTACTATTATGTCGGAAGGAATGCCAAACAAAAATTTTGAATACACAGAATATGTAGAATGTGGAAAATAGAAATTTAACAGAGATCAAAACAAGTGGAACTGGTGACCATGATATGTTTCACCATTGATAGTTTTTTATGGTTTCCTGTCAAAAGTGTTGTACGTATTGTTATCACTACCAGCTGCTTTCAGATTTGTGTACTGTGCTTGTGTTTCTTGGAAAAAAAAATACTATTTCTGAACGAGTATCACATGACACGTACAGCTCTACCTGTGACATAAAGCTACAGTATTGAGATTTCTTTTTCGATGATTGATAACAGAGATACGATGCAATTTTACGTACATCCATGTTTGTAAACACATTATAGATAGACATCATGTCTTACGTGCCCCATCTAGAACATGTCCCATGTGAGGATGGCTGAGGTCCCGTGTGCAGACAGCTGAAGATTTAGTTTGGAGAGGAGATACGTGGTGTACTACACTGCTTCATTCATCAGGAGGCATTGGTGTTGATACTGTGAAACTTTCTCATGTAATGGACGTTGTTGTCAAGTGTGTGAATTTTGTATCAGTCAAAGGATTTCTTCAGGATATTGAAGCTGAGTTTGGAGATGTACCGTATCACTGTTTGGTGCATTAGCAGAAGTAAGGTTCCTTTTTTTTTAAAGTATTTTTTATTTTTTTGCAATTCGTGAGGCAATTACTTTGCTTCTTGACATGAAAGGAGAAGAAATTCGTTACCTCAGAGGTCCAAAATGGATTCAGAACTTGCTTTTCTGGTTAATATAACAATGCACCTAAATGACAGTATATCAAAACAGGGGAAAAATTTTCAAATGATTGTAATTCTAAGAGACCAAACTACACTGGTTATCGGTCCCTAGACTTACCAACGACTGTAAGTTAGCAAGGTCAACACACACACACACACACACACACACACACACACACACACATATGCCCGAGGGAGGACTCGCACAAGCAGCTGCGTGATCCGTAACATGACGCCTCAGATCGCAGGGACATTCCCGCGGAGCAAAATGGAAAAGATTTGTTGATTGTACACATGCATGACGAATTAATGTTGTCTATATATAAGCTGCGTATGTTTGAGAGGCAAATGGCGAATGGAAATCTGACTCTTCACTCGTCTACATTCTCTAAATTTACATGCCGACTTTCCCTTTGTGAACTATTAACGTATACAGCAGCTAATTAATAGTCCTGTGTCGCATTTCCAAGAACTTGATATAGTGGTGTTGTTAAAGGGTAATATCGATCATGGTGAGAACATTGTCAAGAATCTTGGGTCTAGCGAAAGGTGCAAGTGGACAGTATTGGAGCAAAGCGGGTTCTGGCGCAGTAATACATTCGTTGACCCCTATGATGTCATCCAATATGGCGGTTAGGTCATTGACCCCTATGACGTCATCCACAATGACGTGTTTTCCAGTTCCAGAACACAAAGGCCACCAGGAAAAATCCA
Organism: Locusta migratoria; assembly: GCA_026315105.1. Lineage (NCBI taxonomy): Eukaryota > Metazoa > Arthropoda > Insecta > Orthoptera > Acrididae > Locusta > Locusta migratoria. The sequence goes on along the minus strand of CM048755.1, from coordinate 360,712,436 downwards.
GGAAATTTGAATTTTACTTGAATGAAATTGACAAAAGTCCAAATTGTTTTGGCGGAAAACTAGTGGTCACCAGGATCAGCCCCCCCCCCCCCCAATGTTCTCCCATCCCGTATGACGTCATCCAATGTGGCTGCATGGTGAGAAATTTTAATTTTGAATTTTTTTGGTTGCTCCTGGCCGTTTCCAAAATGTTTTGGGGGGAAAACTTATAATTTCCACCACTAGATGTTAGCACCACAACCCCCGCACCACTCCCGCGCTACAAAATTGTCAGGAACCTTAGACATTCTGTTTCCACAGCTTGCAGGGAGAAGAGGTGTCTGTCGCCAGCAGCAAAATTGTTTAACGACAAATATTTAAACAGCTATCTGTGACATCAGTAGAACCATGTTTACAATTACAATTTCAGAGAAACATTTCATTCTCCAGAAACTGTCTTCAGCCTTTTTTTGTCTTTTCATTCCTATACAAAAATCATATGCTGCTCTTCAGCCTATGAATTTACAAATAAAAAGGAAGAGAAAAGTTGCAGAAAGGAGTACAGTATAACACTCGTGACAAGCAATGAACATACATGGAGACAATCGTGGCAGACACTGTAATGCATGATGGAGACAATAACTGGTGAACACAAACACAGTACACTGAATGGTGATGAGGCTGGGGCAATGTCACTAGTGAGGAAGATGATGGTGTCATAGGTGATGACAATCAACTGAAGCACTGTTATACTGGACGAGACAATTAAAATACACTCATGGCGCCTTTGGGTTTGCCATCCACACACAACATCGCTCTACACATAGCTACACTAAGTTGATGCACACATCATACTCTACACGATGATCAAACGGGGAGCACTAATGGCGGTGAATGATGCAGTGGAGGGCCTGTAATGAGGAAGGTAATCCAAGGGGCCCTGTGGTAGGAAGTGAGTGGAGAGGGGGGACTGAAGGGTCCCTAGGGGAAGGGAAAGGAGAGGGTAGGGAGCACGAGGAGTGGGTCAAAGTTGATAAGAGGTTTAGATTTCAGGATGGAGGGAATCAACCAGGTGGAGGAGTTGATGGAAGTTGCCCTGGGAGAGGATGTTGAGGATATAGAGGTGGAGGGCTGCAGGGACATAGAGATGGAGGCGTGGCAACAGGCCAGGAGCTGTGAGGAGTAAGGAGACCAGGGAGTTATGGGAATCCATTTTTCGGAAAACATACTTATGGTGGATATGTTTGGATGTGTTCCAGAAAAGGAGGAGGCGGTGGGGGAAGGGAATTAGGTTATCTGAATGAGGGAGGAGAGGTGGATACAGTGTGCAAGGTAAAGTGCATGGCGTTCAATGACTTGGAGGGATTGATAGAACGTACATGAGGCAGAGGTCCAATCAGGATTGGCATAGCAGAGGGAAGGATGGATGAGGTATTTGTAGGTGTAGGGGATATTCGAGGGATGCAAGCCCCAAGTGTGGCTGGAAAGGAGTTTGAGGAGTCAGAAGCAGTTGTGGGCCTTGAGTTGGATTGATTTGAGGTGGGGATTCCAGGAGAGGTTGCGGTCAAGGGTAATGTCCAAGTATTTGAGTATAGGAGTAAGATGGATGTAACAGTTACGAATGGCAAGTTGGAAATAATGGAGCTGGATGGATGGTGTGGTATGAACTATGAGGACCACCTGGGTTATATCAGGGTTTGTGGTGAGAAGCCACTGGTTGCACCAAGCAGTGAAATGAGTGTTGTGATTTTGGAGGAGGAGCTGGGAATGAGGTAGGGAGAGAGTGATGGCAAGGAAGGCGGTGTCATCAGCATATTGGAAGAGGTGAACCAGTAGGGTGTATTGTGGCATATCTGCGGTGTACATGAGGTAGAGGACGGGGAGAGGGTGGAGCCTTGGGCTCACTGGCGGAGGGGTAGAAAAGGTGGGAGTGAGAATTGAGGACAGTAACATAGGATGGGCGATGGGAAAGGAAGAAGGCAATGACCCTGACAAAGTTGATGCAGATCGCATAAGTCTGGAGCAGACTGCAATGCCAGACCCTGTTGTAGGCAATGTTGAGGTGAAGGGAGAGGAAAATATTAGACAGACAGGAGTCAAGTTGTTCGGAGAGGATATGTGTGAGGTGGAGAAGTTTCTCATCAGTAGAGGAGGGGTGAAAGCCACACTGACAGTCGGGAAGGAGATGGCGGTGGGCGAGGTGGAGGTGTGTACAGCAAGAGAAAATGGATTCAAAGACCTTGCTGAACATAGAGGTGAGACAGATAGAACAGTAGGAAGCAGCATTGGGAGGGGGTTTATTTGATTTTGGGGACATGAGGATGCATGAGACCTTCCACAGGTCGGGATAGAAGCCAGTGTAAAGTATCAAATTGTATAGGGAGGCAAGGGCGGCAATGTAAGGGAGGAGACTTTCCTTTATGTGGCAAGAGGTGAGGTGGTCATGGCTGGAGGCTGCGGTGTGGAGTTTCATTTGGAGATAGTGTGTGATAATGGGTGTGTTCAACTCAACTCTGAGGGGGGAATGTGGTCCAAGTACTGGAAGCTGGGGGAAGGAGTCGGAGAGAGGTGTCCATCCAGTCAGGGACATCTGGGAAGAGAGAATAGTCAAAATGGGGACGATCAGGAATGGAAAAAAGTCAGAAAGGAAAGATGCAAAATGTTTGGCCTTGTCAAGATTATCTGGGAAGTGTTGGTCCATGTGGAGGAGGGGGTAGTGGGGTGGGTTTATTGCCAGTTAGGCCATGGAAGTAGTCCAGTACTTGGAGAAGTTGGTGGGGTGGGGTAGGGGGTGGGCATTGAGCCAAGTACCTGTATGGCAGCAGTCTAGGCGTTTTTTGGCAGACAAAATGCAGCACAAGTGTCTTTGTAATTGCGGGTGATGAAGTAGTGTATGCTGGTCGTGGGTCCAGAGGAAGGAATGGTAGAGGCAGCAGGATTCACGGAAACGTATGGTCTGTAGAGGGAGGGTGGCATCAGACAAGGTCCGATATCAGCAAAAGTGTGGAGGGGGAGAGAGTGGCCTTCAACCACATGGGTGATAGAGCGACAGTAGGCATCCCACTCTGTCCGGGCTAGTTTTTTGGGGGGGGGGGGGGGGGGAGTGGGATGGGGGTCGTGGGGAGTGTGACAGTTCTGAGTGATGGTGAGAAGGATGGGGTCATGGTCACTGTCTATGGGGTCAAGAACTTTGGCAGTGATGCACCCAAGGAGGTTGAGGGAAGCTATGTTGGTGTCAGGGGTGGTGTTACTGTCTGGACAGGTGTGGCGTGTGAGGGGGACAACGTCGCCATGGAGTGTAGTGATACCACAGCCTGAGTTCATGTTATTCAGTGAGACAATTCTCTTTATTAAATTGCTATACAACTGTAACTTACTTATTAAACCATAACAAGATGCTCCAGCATCACATCTTATTCTTTATTATTCCTAATATTGTCACGTTGAAATGGAAGCAGGCTTGACTTCGAAGGCAACTGAACACAGCACTTATATTGGAAGCAGGTTTATTACGAACTTAACATACACACAGCACTAACTGCCTCTCGGGCAGAGTGCTCTGCTATTTATACACAGACAGAATGTACCAGAAATTAGAAGAATAGTTAACATAAAGAACAAGTAGAAATTACAAGTGAACATAAGTAAGATGTAGAATATTCTGGAATTGTTGATTACAAAGAAATAAATTTTTGCCGGTGGACGGGATTGAACACGCGACCTTCAGCACTGCAGTCGATGACGCTATCCCCTGCGCCACGCCGGCAGTTGCTGTTTGTGGTCTATCGCGGCATTGCTCCCTCTCCTGGATAAACAGCGACCCGCTGTTATGTTCCCTGTGGAGCCAGCTGCAATGTCCTGGATCTTGACCTTGTCATGGGTCCTCTGTATGGCAGTTCAAGAGAATCCTTCCCTTCTCCACGATTATCAACGACAGACGTTCCTGTCGTGGCTTCATCAGTAACATTACCGTCCTTAGAGTCCTTGAACAAGAAGCCATTGTCGCTACCTGCTTATCAGGATCGTAGTAAGGCTTCTTGCGCAGGACGTGAACAATGTCTCTTCGTTTTTGTCGTTTCGACGACGGCTCATAATCCTCAACTTCGTATGTGACGTTTGACAGGCGGCGTATGACACGATACGGACAAAAGTATCGCTTCAATAGCTTTTCTGACAGTCCAACCTTCCGTACAGGGGTTAAAATCCATACCCGATCTCCTGGGCTGTACACAACAGGTCGGTGCTTGTCGTTATACCGCTGACGGTCCTTCTCCTGGGCGTCCGGTGTCCGTATGCAAGCCAGCTGTCTTGCTTCTTCGACCCTGGTGATGAGCTGTTCAACATAGTCATCCTGAGTGTCGTCCGGTTGGAATGGGAACAGCGAATCCATTCTCGTCTCAGCAGGAAAAACGGCGTGAAGCCTGTGGTGTCTTGTCTTGCGGTATTGTAAGCAAATGTCACGACTGGCAGAATTGTATCCCAATCCTTCTGCTCAACATCGACGTACATCGACAGCATGTCGGCTAACGTTTTGTTAAAACGTTCCGTAAGACCATTTGTCTGAGGATGGTACGCAGTTGTCATTCTGTGGACAATGTCGCACAGTGACATTACCTCTGATACTAATTTTAACTGGAATACTTTTCCACGATCAGATATCATCACACGTGGTGCTCAATGCTTCAAAATAATGTCTTCTACAAAGAATTTTGCGATCTCTGGAGCTTCTGCAGTCGGCACAGGTTTGGTGATAACGTAGCGTGTGAGGTAGTCAGTGCAGACTATTATACATCGGTTACCGGTTGTCGCCTTCGGGTACCTCCCCGCTTGTCGACTTCGGGAACCTCCCTAAAAGATCGATCCCAACTCGGTGAAATGGAGTTGCTGCCGGTGGAATCGGTACGAGATGCCCTGGAGGTAATTGCGGGACATGCTTCCGTCGCTGGCACTCTTTACAGTGACTCACAAAGTGCTTGAGAGATCGGTAGAAACCTTTCCAGTAATACCTGCGTCTGATTCTGTCTAGGGTCTACACGAATCCCAGATGACCGGTTATTGGAGCATCATGGAAATATTTGAGAATAGCTGGCTGGAGATGAGCTTGAACGACCGGTAGCCATTTGGGGCCCAGTGGATTGTAGTTGGTCTTATACAATGTTCCGTTTATAAGTTGGAACTCTTTATTGGTCGGTTCTCCTTTCTCTAAGGCCTCTATGGCTTTTAATAGTGCTGGATCTTCCCTCTGTTCAGTTGTAACGTCATCTAATTCAGCGAGGGCTGAAATTTCATTCTTGCTGTTGTGTTCCACTAACGGATTCCTCGAAAGGCAGTTGGCACCCTTGTGTTTGCGCCCGTTCTTGAATACCACTGTGACATCGTAGTCTTGGACATCAAGAAATTGTGAATTTATCGTTGGAGGTTAGTGTGTGGGATAAAAACCGCAGAGGAAGACCAAGAGATGGATACAGTAAGCAGATTCAGACAGATGTAGGTTGCCGTTCTTATGTGAAGTTGAAGAGGCTTGCTCAGGATAGGGTATTGTGGAGAGCTGCATCAAACCAGTCTCCGAACCGAAGACCACAACAACAACAAGAAGTAGTTTTTAAGCCTAGGGACTAATTTAAGTGTCATAGATATACAAACAAACGAATATTTTTTTAACTGCGTTAGAAAACGACTTTCAATATATGTCGTTGGCTTGTTATATCGCAAACAACTGTGTCGTAATATAAACATCAGCTTACTAATTTTAACATAATAGTACTCTATATCCTTGCAATTGCAGAACGTGATATTTAATAGTGAAGTTATAAATAATATGTACGAAATGTTTACCTGCTGTCAGCCAGTTCTATATTTATGTGAGAAGCACTACAAATATTTTATATTTTAATCTGATATGATGATCTACTTTGGTGGCGTGTATTTTAACAATTTGACTATTACTATTACTCATTTTATATTTTGACGAGAAACTATTTTACAAGGTCTCCAAAGTGAATATATTGTAAAGCCATGCAATCTTTTGAAGATTATGATATATATCATCGAAACCGGTCATGTTCAAATGTTCAAGTGGTTGTTAAGCTTAAGGGACTTAACTTACAAACTACTTATGAAGTACCTTATAAAAATGACGACACAAACATCCATGCCCGAGGGGGGATTCGAACCCCCGACCGTAGCGGACGTGCAGACTGTGACTGGCACACCGCAGACCGCTCGGCCACTGCGGCCAGCGAAACCGGTCATGACAGATAAATAATATAATATTAGCAATCTTGGCTCAATAACATAAAAAAGGTGTATTTTATACATATTCAGATCGCTCTCCAAGGACATCACATGCCAGGGAACTAGAAAAATAATGATCATATAAAGTGACCGCTATCTTTTGGATCTATGCGAGCGAGTTCCAACAGCATTTTATACATATTCCTTAGAACGTGCAAAAACAATTTTTCTTCACATTCCATTCCATGGTGGTGGTGGTGGCGGCTGGTGCAACAACAGTGTTGAATAATTAAATAATTCTCAGTCTCTGTTGCAGTATTCTTTATTACTCGAATTACGAGTTTCGCGCTGTTAGCGTATCATCAGATTGGCGGAGATGGAGCCACAGAACTATCTAAAGCTGTGTTGGAGGTAGCTTAACAATCTGTGTTCTGTCATTGGGACCCATAGCAGCAGAGGAGTCGCTGTCGCGGCAGGTCCACGTTTACAACTGGTAGTAATACTACCGCCTAATAGTTGTAAACGTGGACCTGCCGAGACAGTAATAAAGAATTCTGCAACAGAGACTGAGAATTATTTAATTTTTCTTCAGTTTTGATAGATACACTTGTACAGTGCGCTATTACGCAATATTTATAGACCATCTTACGAAGTATGAATGTCCAAGCAATATATCACTTTAGTGAAGTTTACGACAGCAAGAGCTGTCCCAGGCAGTGGCGGCTCGTACAAAATTTGACCAGTGTGCTACAATATTACAAAAATAAACAGGAAACAAAATATACTAAAATAAAAAGTCAACCTTTGTATGGTTGCCTTTAATTAAATATCAATGAATACTGTATTGACAGTAAGACCTTCAGGGCAAGGAAAGGTAATGATGCCAAAGCCATGTTTTAAAAGAAGCTCTGCAATCCTGGGCCTGAACAGGAGAGAGATTAGACTCATGGTTGGATTGCTGACAGGCCATGGGAATTTCGAAAAACACCTACATACAATGGGAATAACAGAAGAGGACCCTAAATGTGGGATCTGTGATGACGGTGATGAACCTGCATCACATCTAATCTTCGAATGCATTGCATTGGAGAGTAAAAGGCACAGAACATTTGGGGCAACCAGACCTGAAGAAATTGTGTCTAACAAAGAACTGGTAAAGGGACTCCTTGCACTGTTCAAGGGCATTGGTGGCTTTACTAGATATACAGGGAGCGATACCGCACAATAAACTTAGTTTCGGTGCGGGCAGTGGCAGGTTGGACCAAGCCTGTTTTGGCTTCCCTGGAAAAATCAAATGAAATCAAGACCTTCAGGGGAATCTATAACAGCGCTGCCAACTTCATGTATTCACTGCAGGTAGTAAATATAACGTTTAAAAATATTAATTTTATTTACAGAAATTAAAAATTTAGACTCAAAGTTATTTGAATACGAGCCTCACACAGGCATTTAGAGACAACGCGCAAGACGCCTGAGTCAGCGCGCTATTTGACTCTGTAAGCCGCAATATTCGTTATATACTATTCTTCCGCAGCCGTTACACGCAGCGCGAAGAGAAATATTGATGTGGTGCTGCAGTCGGTCTCAGCACACACGAGTCGCCAGGCCGGACGTCACGTCTGCGCATGCGCACTAGCGAACAGACGACTGCGCCGCCTCTCTGCGCACGTACCAGTGCAGCTGAACCCCACTGGTCTCCAGCTATCGCGGCGAGAGCGCTCCAAAATGCGTTTTCATCCTTATAACTAGCATTCTAATACGCATCGGAAAGGAATTGGCATAATTTTATTGTGATATCTGGCTCGTATTCCAAGACAAAGGATGTAATTTTACAGCGATTTCTCGCTTGCATTCGAAGAGAAATGGCATAATTTTAGTAATATATTTACAGTGTGCTGCAGCACATTAGCACATTATCACCAGCCGCCACTGGTCTGATTTAAAAGTATTTGAATTTCATTTCCATTTTTTTAATACTGAAATTCAGGCGGCAATACAGCATGATATGTGGATCAGATAATATAATTAACTATTTAAAATGATTTCCAGAAAACAGTGAAATACCCCGTTGTTTAGAGGTCACAATCACGACCACTAAATCCCAGTACACCTTCCCGTCCTCACAAGGGCACAGAGCGACTATAGCTAGGAAGCGACATTTGTGTTGTAGTGCGTGGGTGGACGTCCCAGGACGAGACGGCGACCGGCGCGAGTCTGCGGGTGTACGCGGCCGAAGCATCTGAGGCTGGCGGCGGCTTGGTGGACGAGGGCGGCGGGCGCGGCCAGCACGTCCAGCACCAGCTTGAGCGCCAGGCACACCACCTCCACCACGCTCAGCAGGCTCACGCCCAGGAACAGCCCGGCGATGCCGCCCAGGGACACTGCAGCACACCAACAAACAACTATATGGCCGGATCCACACATTGGAACCAACGTTGGCGCCGACAGCGCTCGTCCAATGTGTGGATCGGTGGAATAGCGTCGGAACCAATGTTGACGCCAACGTTGGCTCGGTTGCGTCGCTCGTCGGTATTTCGACCAAACATCAAAGGACGTTGGGCCAATATGGGTACGTCGTACACACGTTGGCGCCAACGTTTCATTCTGTCGTTGTCGTCTGCTCATCTCGAAACTTTCTTTCTTCGTTCGTTCTTGAATGGATGGATGCTTAGGGTTTAACGTCCCGTCGACAGCTTGGCCATTAGAGACGGAGCTAACGCTCAGAGTTTTTGGGTTAGGATGAGGAAGGAAGTCGGCCGTGCCCTTTGAAAGGAACCATCCCGGAATATGCCTGGAGTGATTTAGGGAAATCACGGAAAACCTAAATCTGGATGGCTGGAGTTGGATTTGAACCACCACCCTCCCGAATGCGAGTCCAGTGCGTTACCACTGCGCCACCTCGCTCGGTCGTTCGTTCTTCATCACCGTTTTAAAAGTTTCGAAATCTCTTTGTAAATATTAGAACTGTATCAGAAAGTGATTCATTTGTGAAAGAAACCTCAAAAAAACGAAATGCCACAGCAAAACTTAGGCGCGAACTGTGGAATTAAAAACTTTTTAGACTTTCGACACACTCCATTACTGAATTTAATTTTTAAAACTAACAGTACAGTACTTAATATTTCCTGTCAAGTTTTAAATATTGTTTTGCAAACGTCAAGCACTAACAGTGATATCAATTACATAGTTATTTTAGAAAGGAAGTGTAGACTTCTAAAACTGTCTCCTTTATCAAGAAATCGAAGCGTAATACCAAAAGAATAGCTTCCCTCCAAAACATCTCTTTCTTTGTTATTTTAATTCCAATCATTTAAAGTAGCAGGTCTAAGTTTTGATAATGTGTATCTTTTATTTGTAGCATATTTTAAAAATTAATGATTTCGCACCGTAATTAATGTTCGCTAGGAAGTAATGACACAACACCCCATTATCTTTTACGTATGTTTCCCATTTTGGTTTACAATGGCAAAATGTAATTATTCACACTCAGAGGCATTAAAGCATTGGCCGCGATTTATGCGTCAGATATGTTTACTTTGGCTCTCGACGAATTCAACTGAATATTGGCTCCAATGTGTGGACGCTGTCTGAAAAATATTGGCGCCAGCGTTGGTACCAATGTGTGGACGCGGGGTATTCCGAAAGAACAGATGCCACTTCTTATCCTGCAGTTGTTATTGTTTACATATTCACAGAATATACGGCTTCATCTGCGAATGGGCAAAGCTGAAAATGTGTACCCAGCCGCGATTCGAACTCGGGTGTCCTGCTTTCTAGGCAGTTGCACTGACCCCTACACCACTAGGGACACAGTGATCACCGCACCTGCAAGGACGACCTAAGCACGCCTGCTGTCATACACAAATTCACAGCTTTACCCTGCCCACAGTACTTAAAAAAAAAAAAAAAAAAAAAAAAAAAAAAAAAAAAAAAAAAAAAAAAAAAAAAAAAAAAAAATCGGGCCAAACTGCGTGGTCATCAGTTCGTAGCTTACAAACTACTGAAACCTAGGTAAACTAACCTAAGGACAACACCCACACCCATGCCCCAGGGAGGACTCGAACCTCCACGGTGAGCAACCGCGCGCTCCGCAGCGAGACGCTTTAGACCGCTCGGCTACTCCACCGCGGCCAGAGTACTAAAACTCGTAGTCACTATGTACTAATTCCCGTAAGAGTAAGGGCTCCACACTTTCCCACCCCTCCCCACTAACGAAAGGATCATTGCCTGTCACTGGCATATTATATACATATACTTGTGGCGTCTATTCCGAAAGAACAGATGCCACTTGTGATCCTGCAGTTGTTATCTTTTACATATTCACAGAATATACGACTTCAGCTGCGAATGGGCAAAGCTGAAAGTGTCTACCAAGCCGGGATTTGAACCCGGGCGTTTGAGTACTGTGGGTAGGGTAAAGCTGTGAATTTGTGTCTGACGGAAGGCGTGCTTAGGTAGTCCTTGCAGGTTTCGGTGGTCACTGTGTCCCCAGTGGTGTAGTGGTCAGCGCAACTGCCTAGAAAGTAGGAGATCCGGTTTCGATTCCTAGCTGGGTACACACGGATTAGTCCAAATAATTAACCCAGAATGCATAGAAATTTATCAAACGAGAATAGCTTAGGAACAAATAAATTGTACATTGGACTGGCCAGGGCCGCAGGGCTCGATGTCAATTCCGAGGCCTCCACCCCTCACCTGTCATCGAGAATAGTTTTCTCTCCCTCACTTACCACTATCCAGTCTCTTCTCACCTCTTCTTAAAATTATAGCATAGATTTAAGTTACTTACACCACCCCACTTTTTCAATTTCCAAGTTAGTTTTATTTTAATTAGAACCATTTTTCCCTAACCGATAATTAAATTCAATATAATACCAAACTAGCAATGAATATACTAATCAGCCTAATGTTGTTTACGTAAATTATCATTGTACTTAGATAAGAAGAGAACAAATTGTAATATACTAAATCGAATGTAAATATTGGCCGCAATTCACAACCAGCTTTATACCCACAGGCAGCTGGTCTATATTAAGGTTTCAATAAATAAAATACACATTTTCAGCTTTGCCCATTCGCAGTTGAAGTCATATATTCTGTGAATATGTAAACAATAACAAATGCAGGATCAATAAATGTTCAAATGTTTGTAGACCTTATGGGACTTAAGTACGGCGTCATCATTCCGTAAACTGACAAACTACTTATAAACTAGCTAATACTAAGGACTGCACAAATGTCCATGCCCGAGGGCGGATCAGAATCCCCGACCGTAGTGGCCGTGCAGACCGTGACTGGCGCGCCGCAGAACGCTCGGCCACAGCCGCCGGCACTGTAGGGTCAGAAGTGGCATCTGTTATTTCGGCATAGACGCCACATGTATATCTATATAATATGCTAGTGACAGGCAATGATCCTTTCGTTAGAGGGGAGGAGTGGACAAGTTTGGAGCCCTTACTCTTACGGGAATTAGTACATAGTGACTACGAATTTGAGTACTGTGGCCAGGGTAAAGCTGTGAAATTGTGTCTGACGGAAGGCGTGCTTAGGTAGTCCTTGCAGGTGCGTTGATCACTGTGTCCCCAGTGGTATATGGGTCAGCGCAACTGCCTATAAAGCAGGAGACCCGGGTTCGAATCCCGGCTGGGTACACATTTTCAGCTTTGCCCATTCGCAGCTGAAGTCATATATTCTGTGAATATGGAGGGAAGTGTGTGGGGTAAAAATCGCAGAGGGAGACCAAGATACGCGTATAGTAAGCAGATTCAAATAGATGTGGGTTGCCGTTCTTATGAGGAGATGAAAAGGCTTGCTCAGGATAGAGTAGTATGGAGAGCTGCATCAAACCAGTCTCCGGACTGAAGACCATAACAACAACGTAAACTATAAGGTTTGTCTGAGATCACTTCAGCAGTGGTACAGTGGTTAGCACACTGAATCACAATCGGGAGGACAGCCGAGCAAATACGCCTCCAGTCATACCATAGGCGTAGCCAGGATCTGATTTCGGTAGGGGTTTTCAATGAACGCACGTTTTAATAATGTGCACTATTAATAGAATTGCAAACGGAACTAATACTGTATATATTACATTATATATATAATTACAAATTACTGCATATTATACCCCATTGTATAGAAACAAAATTAGTAAAATTCTGTATGTACTCTACGAAATAGGAATGAGGCAAATCATACGATGAAGATACGTAAGCGCGGAACAAAACACGGATGACAATCAGAAAGTCATTGAATTAAGCTTACAATAACTTCTGAAGCACTCCCAATCCTCAGACTTTCAATTGAAAAAAAAAATAAATAAATAAATAAAATAAAATAAAAAAGAAAAAAATAATTCTACGGGTGTTCTTTGAACCTTGATTCGTTACATAGGAACATCAAGAAATGTTGGTGACTAACATTGTAATCATTAATAGTGGTGTTTGCCGGCCGCGGTGGCCGAGGTGACTGAGGCGCTCCAGTCACGGTCAGCACGGCCACTACGGTCGGGGTTCGAATCCCCCCTCGGGCATGGATATTTGTGCCGTCCTAGTTCGTAAGTAGTTCATAAGTAGTTTGTAAGTTTAGGGACTGATGACCCCGTAGTTAAGTCCCATAAGCTTAACAAACATTTTGAATAGTGGTGTTTAACCCTTTATTTGGCAATGTTGCTGTCAAGCAACATCAAAATTGCGCGTGGTTTTCTGAAACATGTTTCAAGTTTCATCCTTGGATGGGCAACAGTGCTTGAAACTAACATTTAAGCACACTAATATAGTGATGTTTCGTTGTCTTTTGCGAAAAGTTTAACAATAAACTGAATCTTTAGTGGACACTCCAAACATACGTTGCCAAGGTACATGTTTGTTTCAATTTTGTGACTATATTTTCCGTGATACATGGAAAACTGCTTATAAAAGGCAAAGCTGAAACCATGAAGTTTAATTATTATGGAAAATTGTTGACGAGTTCTTATATGGGAGACTGAAAATGGACTTACATTTATTGTGAAGAGGAGGCCTGGTAGACCACTACAAAATGAGCAATAAGTCCAAAAGAAGAATGAAACAGCATCTCCTGCACCAGTCAATGATGCACGGTATGACAGATACGACTGTATGTTGTCACTTGACAGATTACGAGCCAAAACGAATTTGCAAGTTTTCTCTTCAGGGATACTTGACTGTAAATTGTGGAAATCATGGGACTGTTCTGAACTTTGCACAAAAAACGACTTGTTTTCACGTGTAGTCCAAAAAACAATAATTTCTACAGTCATAAGAACAACACTGTTGTATTGATATTGTATTAACATGTGAAGTTTTGGGCAATTTTACTTACAAACCAAAAACTATATTTTAAAAAAATCGTATAAATCTGTTCATATGGCCCTACACATTTCATTTAAGTAACATAATACTTTTTCTTCTCGTGATTTCTGTGTGTGCCAAATAAAGGGTTAAAAACAGATGAAATCTCTATAGCGCAATGTGCCTCCAGAGCCCGACAGACTTGCTGATAGCTTCTGCAAAGAATCGCCGCCGGATTTAGTACACCTCATTACCATAATTTACGGTGGCTACCTAGAGGAAGCAATTGTTCTACATTCCTAGTGATTGGAAAACAGGAAAGTCACACTCGTCTGTAAGGAGGAGACAAATAAGACACCCCGGATAAAGCTAAGTAAGCTGCTCATTTCAGTAGTATTCACCATAACTGTTAACACATTTAACCCACTCCGAGTAAAGAGGGTCCATTCCTCCATGTACAAATGTTTGCAGTTAGCTACAGGGCCATGATTTTGCCCAGGTGCGTACCTCTTCGTCCAAAACATACAGATGGCGTTGAATGTCTTTCTTCAGGGCTACAAAAATATGGGAATCACATGGGGAGAAAATGTTCAAATGTTTGTCAAGCTTATGGGACTTAACTACGGGGTCATCAGTCCCTAAACTTACAAACTACTTATGAACTACTTACAAACTAGGACGGCACAAATATCCATGCCCGAGGGGGGATTCGAACCCCCGACCGTAGTGTCCGTGCTGACCGTGACTGGAGCGCCTCAGTCACCTCGGCCACCGCGGCCGGCACATGGGGAGAAATCGGGACTGTGTGGAGCTTGTGTAACGGCTTCCCTGCTTTGGCAAAATGTAGGCGGACTTTATCCAGGTACAGAATGATACCAATCTTTTTGTGAACATTTTGGGAGGGGTTTGAATCCCAGAAACCCCCTCCCCCTCTTGCTACGCCCTTGGGCCATACGGATGTAGGTTATCCGTGATTTTCCTAAGTCACCTCAGACAAATGCCAGGATGGTCTCTTTCAAAAGGTACTGTCCATTTACTTCCCCATCCCTTTCAAAACAATCCGAGCTTATGCTCCATCCTGAAGAACCACGCTGTCGACAGGACATTTCTGTCCTTTCCTTCTTTTACTGTTATGTGAAGTATCAACTCAAATCATTAAGAGTTATTCATTGCTTTAAAAAAAACCGCCCTCATTTCAATGTTGGAGCATACGAATATCTGCTCATTTATTTACTGGTCTCCAGGGTATTTTTCTGTGAACAGATGGTTAATGACTGTCAGCTGTGCATCAAAATGTGAAATGTGTATTTTTCATAATTTATATTTTCCTCTTGCGTTGCCTTTAAACAGGATGTTAAAAAAGTATTCAGTATTTTTCGGGATGGTAGCACGGACAAAGACAAGCAAAAATGTCTTCTAAATTTTTGGCTCTGATGGAGTTATTAAAAAGTAACAGGTTAAGCAACTGGTATATTCGTTGTGAGACGATATCAAAGAAAGGTCTAGTAGTAAACAAAAAGTTCATTTAGCGAGTTTCAGAAAACGACATGATATCGTTCTGATAGAAATCAAAGTACTTTTCTCTGGCACAGGCTGGCGGCTACGTGAAGAATTAATCAATAATAAATAAATGGCCACCAAGTGTAAGGCAGCAAGTCGGATGGCGCGGGCGCTTCCGACAGACGTTCGAAAAAAAAAAATCAAATGTTTGTATAGTCTAGGGGACTTAGCTACGGGGTCATCCGTCCCTAAACTTACAAACTACTTATGAACTACCTAAGACTAAGGACGGCACAAATATCCATGCCCGAGGGGGGATTCGAAACCCCGACCGTAGTGGTCGTGCAGACCGTGACTGAAGCGCCTGAGTCCCCTCGGCCACCCCGGCCGGCACAGACGTTCGAGTACTTCCCCGGACATGGGTGCGTGTGATGACCTTAGCATAAGTTAGTTAAAGTAGTTTGTAAGTCTAGGGACAGATGATTTCAGCAGTTTCGTCCCTTAAGTTTAGATACATTTGAACATTTTTGAGCAAAGAATTGAAGTTATCACGAAAATGGCAGAGTTCTTCTACTCCGACGTATTACATTGGTCAACCATGAGTTCAAGAACTGATGTGTCACGTAAAAAGTCAACTAATCGAGACACTATATTCTCAATGCTCGAGGAGACAGTCAACGCCACCTAGAGAGAAGGCCTGTGCGCTGCCTGCCAAGAGTAGTCATTACACAAGCAAACTATTTCTCTTATGCAGCGTTGTGCTAGTTTCAGAATGTTCTTAATGTTATTTATGTGATTCACAGACAAATTTGTTTTGGTATAAGATATTTATGAACTATTAGTAAGATATCTTACCGATAATGGAATCGGACGATTCATAATAGGCATTTTGTCTCATACCAGCAAAAATCTGCACGGAGGATCACATAAATAACACGAAAAACATCTGAAACACAGTGTGCAACATGCTCGTATTCCCAAACTCATTACAAAGCTGCATATAACAAATAGTTCGCTTTTGTTATGACTACTCTTGGCAGGCAGCGCAGTGGCGTTGAGACAGTTCAGTAACTACATTGAAGAGGCAAGGAAACTGTTAACATCTGCCTAATATCGCATGGGGCGCCCGCGAGCACGCAACACGACGTGGGATGGATTGACAAATGTCTGAAGTAGTGCCCTAGGGAACTGACACCATGCAGCCTGCAGGGCTGTTCATCAATCCGTAAGATTACGAGCTCTTCTGAGCAGCACGTTGCAACGTATACCAGATATGCTCGATAATGTTCAAGTCTATGGACTTTGGTGGCCAGTGAAGGTATTTAAACTCAGCGGGGTGTTTCTGGAGCATCTCTGTAATAATTATGGTCGCGTGGTGTGTAGCATTGCGCTGATGCATTGCCAAGTCCGCCGAAATGCACAATTATATAGATGTATGAAAATACCAGCAGCTGTATTCAAAATATTTATTAAATTCTGTGCGACAGGTTTCGGTGTTACATTACACCATCTTCAGGCCCCCGTTGTGGAATTATTATTAAAAGCACATTTGGATTGGGTAGCCATTAAAACCAGTAGCCATAAATTTCTTGCATTGTTCATGCCACACTCTCAACAACGTCGTCGGAGTCGTTGTTGAGAGTGTGGCATGAACAATGCAAGAAATTTATGGCTACTGGTTTTAATGACTACCCAATCCAAATGTGCTTTTAATAATAACTACACAACGGGAGCCTGAAGATGGTGTAATGTAACACCGAAACCTGTCGCACAGAATTTCATAAAGATTTTGAATACAGCTGCTGTTATTTTCATACATCTATATAATCGAATCAGCTGCGTCTTAAACCAACCACTATAGAGAGAATTGAACGGAAAGCACAATGTACAGCCGGTGACAGAATTCGCGAGACCCCTCGCCTAATCGCTATACACAACCGCAACGTTCTGCTGCTTGGTGGGAAGTATATACAACTAGGCAACACGATCGTACATACTGTCGATTACCCATCTGACACGAAATCTGAGAGGAAAAATGTTATCTTTCAGTATCGCAGCCAGTTGTAACAACACCCGTGCTTTCTATGCGACGTGAAGGCGACTTCGAAAACTGATTTTAGAAACTGCTTTGCGTATTAGCCATAGCGTTTTAAGCTGTTCGCAACCGACAAATTCCTTTCCACATTTCTTTTCTTATAGTTTCAATGAATAAAGACAGCAATTAGAATTGAGATGCTGCAGTCCGTGAATATTTTCGGCATTACACACCGGTGGGTTTCAGTTACTGTGCAGAATGCAAAACCACAGTTTTTCGTCAAAAGCGTGCGTAGTTTCCTGCCACTTATGAATAGGTAGTAGACCTATGTTCCTGCAGAGATTCGATAAACGGCTATGCTATAGTGTGCAGATGCGTAACACGAGGTCCTAGGATCGATCTGACATCCGCAGCACGTTTATTTTTAATTATTCACTCATTTTCACGAGTTTCAATCCGTATTTTTCACATACGTAAGTTTTCTGCTCAGTAACAACTTTGATAGCTAATATAGTATCAAAAAGTTATAACTCTTCATTCAGCCAGTTGATATGATAACAAAGAGAAGTTTTGAATGAATGAACGAAATAGACAGTCTATTTGCGTCCGATGTTCTGAGCAGATTGACACTGCCACCAGAAAAATACAACAGATCGTGTGAGTGATAGCGTACGTTTTGCCACAGACAGATAATATGCTTCGGTGCAAAGCATACATTATTCAAGTTTTTAAGTAAATAACTTTTCACTGCTAATTTTTGTGCATACCAAGTGTATGGATGGGAATTGTGGCACTGGACTGATGCTGTAGGATTAAATGTGTTTTAATTGAGACACCTCTTGACATCAACGTTCGTGGCACACTGAAACGTTTAAGTAAATTTAAATTTCATAAATAAAAGGTTTACACTGCGAGGGGTAATATGAAATGAACAAAAATGTAAGGAGTACCGGGGAATCGAACCTTGACTTCAAACTTTGCACGCCAAGCACTTTTTTTTTTTTTTTTTTTTTTTTTTTTTTTTTTTTTTTTTTTTTTTATTATCTTACAAAACATCTCGCCTGCCAAAAAAAAGGTCTAGTGCCACCGCCACTTTTACCTTATACTAAATGAAAGATTAAACTAAGGGAAAGGATAAAGGATAACAAAAGGTATAGCGTCTTCTTGGATTGCTTTATTTATTTATTTATTTTTTAATGGAGCGACACTCACGCCCCATTCTGCCCAGATGGCCGTTGCTGCACGAAATAACAGTACACCGACAGATTCAGGGTTTGTCTTCTCGTAGGTCTGCTGTCTCAGGAAGTTCTTGTTCTCTCAATTACTTTGTGTGTCTGGCTTCGGTTGCCCGAGGTGCATAGTCTATAGTATACTTCTGTGAACCCTGACGCCGTCAGTTACCATAATCGTGCATCGCCATTGATTTCTTCAGAACACTAAACATATAATAAAAGACTCCCATTCTAAACGGAAAAAATAAATAAAACTGGGAAAATTCCGCACTACATCCCATTTGCGGACTATTTTCGTTGATTCTGGTCGTATGCAGTTGATCGTTTGTTAAGGTTCGTTAAGGCGGGCGTCCCCTATCCGGCACTCCCCAGCTGCGAGGGGGGTCGGTGAAGACACTACGTAGGTAATTGGCGAAGATCTGTCGGTATCGAGGTGTGGTCTCGAGTCTGTGATGATGCTCTTGGAGGAATTGCCAGTAATCAAGTACCGACTTCTCACCTTCTTGGAAAAGGTAGTAAATGGACATGCCTTTTATCCATGTGAGAGCGTGTGTTTTCGCGGCCGGAAAATATGTGTCCTCCGGGCATAGGAGGAGCCTGGGGTCAATCGCGTTAGGCGGGACGCGAAGGTAGCAGGCAATAATCTTCTGTACTAGCGTCCAGACTTCGACAACAGATTCACATGTTAAACGATGTTCATCATTGTCCATAAGCTGGCATTCCGGGCAAAGGGGCGAATCCACCATCCTGATTGCGTGCAGCCGGTGTCTCGTCGTGAATTTCCGATTGACGACGTGGTACCACGTGGCTCTTATTCTTGTAGGGAAGAACGGCTGTTGAACTGCTTTCCACACCGTTGACCATTGTGTGGCCGGTGCTTTACTTTCAATCACATTTCGAGGGACTGCCCTAAGCAACAATTGGTAAATGTCCCTTGCCTTTGGAGCTCGAGTGGTGGGGAGCTGAGTATGTAGGTAGCTATATTCGAGTATGAAAGTTGCAATGTGGCCAAGAGGGGGCGCGACGTGTCCAATCGCAACCGGTGGCAGGATCGACGTAGGCATCAGCTCATCTATCAGAACGCCCGTTAGTGAGGTATGTCGACGTGTCCTCAGTTTCACCATCGTGGACAGGAACAGCGCCATGGCCCGCGTTTTGACATTGATAAGTCCGAGTCCGCCGTCACGCCGTTGAAGGGTAAGAGTGTCATAGCGGACTTTGAAAATGTATCCAGCAGTGACGTACACTTGTCCACTACGCTAGGCACACTCCTCAAATTCTGGAACTTAATAAGCAGCTTATATAACACCTATTTGTCTGTGAGAAATTTTCGCCACCGTATTCGCTTTCCCTTTAGCCAACTCGGACGGGATATTTTTGGAATTTGAAAGGTTTGTCAACTTCCTTCTCGCAGGGTTTGAACAAAATCTTTGAAAACCATCCCGCAATCTACTCTGTCAGTCATAAACATTCTACAGTATAAACTGAAAGACAGAATCGTTGAGGAAATGTCTGCGCCCTCCCCCCTCCCCAATCCTTGAGGGTTAAAATTCTAGGAGTAGTAACATCCTCATCCATGATCCACGGACTGAGACGGGATATTTTTGTGAAATTCAGTGTCCTGTTACGGCGACAGTCGTAAAAATGGTGGGAATAAAGTTTATGAAGTAGTTTCTGTTAATATTTATAAAGAAACTTTACGCTGTAGCTACGAATGCCTGATCTACGAAACAGCAACGAATCTAAATCATTAATACGAACGTGTTTCTGACGGCATTTTGACTCGTGGGTGTTCTATAGTTCAAAGGCACATGCAATAACTTGAGAGTAATTTTGCGAAAAATTTGTAACAGAAAGTGAGGGAGACGTATGTCGACCACGCTACTAAACACCCACATGCAAGGTCTTGGTATTCTGGGGTATTCATTCTACTATCAATCGCTGTTCTATGTCCTCTGACTTTATTGAAAGCAGTACGGTTTTTTTAAAATAAATGAAGCATGTCAAGTTAACAAAAAAAGGTGGTCTTATTTTTGTCACCCTGATTTCTTTAATGAACAGTTTCATATTAACAACATACCTAACGCAAGAATCATTTATGAAACGTCTGAGACCAACTGAATAACAGTTGGTAAGATTTAGCTGTAGTAGATTGTCGTGTAAGGACGTTTGTTTACACGCGCTAGCCGTGCTGTGAAGTGCCCCGTGTACTTCCGTTCAAACCTCTGGCCGGCCACAAGCACTGACTGGAGGACGAGACATTCGCTGCGATTGAGCAGAGGCATGCCTCGCGTCTTCTCGACTGCCCACTGATGTGTCTGAACCTGTCTTTTCTTAAATGGACTGCTTGCCTTATGATGCCTGGTTATCCAGATACCGATCTCCTAATGGATTCTCGTTCTAGGTTATAATTTTGTACACCGAAATAAAATTTTTATTATTGGATGGTTTCAGATAGACCGCCTGTTAGTTGCCATATTTAGCGTCAATTCTTACATTATTAAACAATTAGTCTATAATAACTTCTTTATATTTGAACGCTGAAAAAAGACGTGTATGGTCTATTAAAATTGTATTCTGTTGAATGTGTAACACATTAACCTCGAAGCAACTATCAAATTATATCTTAATAATGACATGGCCGCGGAGGAATGGCCGAGCGCATTGAGGCGCTATGCTACGATGTGCGAGGCCGTTCCCCCTCGGGGGTTCGAATTCCCACCTTGGGCATGGATGTTTGTACCGTCTGCAGTATAAGGTTGTTCATAAGTAGTTTGTGAGTTTAAGGACTGATGTCCCCGCAGTTACATCCCATAAGCTTAACAAAAATTTAAACTTTCTTTTTATGACATGGCAGTTACGTATTGATTTGAACGTCTAGTCTGTTTGTTGGTTTTGAGGAGTTATTAATATTTTTAATACCATTTCGATAGTCTTAGCTGCAAGCAAAGAACTAACCTTCGGGAAATCTAATGGTGAAACAAAGTATGCTGTTGTATGAACAAAAAATACAAAAGTTTCGAACCTCTGTTATAGCCTCTGTATCTGTTAGCTGGTTCAGAAGTGAGTTTTATACACAGCTTCAAGACGAATTTGAAAGTAATGTATAAAATCCATTACTCCACGACCCAAGTTATTGACGCTTACCTTGTATACTATCGATATGCCCGTAGTATTACTATTACATATCGTACAAAGAGCTTTGCAACCTACTTCGAGAAACCTGCTGCAAACCTCTGGCCTGAATAAAAAGACATGTCGTTTATGGCTGCTTACCATCAACAATAGTTATGATAAAGGGTTTCATTGTGTTTTATTTTTCGTTTGGCCTTCATCGCCCTTCCAGACGAACCTGCTCCTTGCACAACGCTTTTTTATACTTGCTTCGTCTTCTGTACTATAATTGTTCACAATATGTTATTCATTTCCTAAATTAATGTTTAAAAGTAATACTGTTCTCCCTCATCGAAAAAAAGTGCACAATATTAAAATGAAATCATAGATTAGAACTACATGCGCTTTAAAACAAATATACTAAAAATGATTTCATTTCGTAGGTGAATTTTTTTTTCTATTCTATTAAACCTCGGTGTTTCTCAAACAGTTTGACTCGTTTTTCTTTTTCTTTTTTTGCCAATGGTAGCCAAACAGTGGGTCCTATGAGTAGCACTCTAATACTGTTACATACTAAACCATTATAAATAAATGAACGTCTTCTGCTTATACTGCTTCCGCAACGATTCGAAGCCTATTGGGTATTCTCGTTTCTTATTATACCAATATAATTAATTACTACTCGCGAAGACGGCGTTTCTTCAATCACTTCACCGCATATGCGGTCATACGTTCGACCTCACACGATATGGGCGCTACAGCCATAGCGTGCAACTTGTGAAAGTTTGAGACGGACGCGGGAGAGACGGGTTCGATTCCCGTCCCACTTCATATTTTCACTTATCGCCACTGTTTAATTTCAATGCACTAATTCAGCACTATCATTCCTTTCCTTCCTAATTCTTATTCCTCCACCTCGTTCATAAATATTTGCCAGTTCTTGTTTCTTTTTCTTTGGACCTCCTTATCTGGTCTTCTAGGCTGAACTGAACTTCGCTCACAAATTACGCCTTCATCGGCGATCTTGTACTCAACGATGTGACTCATGGGATTCGTAGCCTATTGGGTATTCTTGTTTCTTATTGTATTGGTGTGGTGTCTGTTATTTCGGATATGTCCGAAATATCGGACACCACACGAATATAATACGTATTTACACGCGAAGATGGCGTTTGCTTCATTCACTTCACCGCAGATGCGGTCACACATTCGACCTCACACTGAAATCCGTACCGGCGCGTGTAAAAGAGCATGGGCGATATGGGCGCTACAACCATAGCGTGCGACTTGTGGAAGTTTGACACGGACGGGGGGGGGGGGGGGGGGGGCGACCTCGTGGAGGAAAGTGTTTATGGAGACGTCTGCTCGAAGGAGGAGGAGACACTCATTCGATTCCCGGCCCGGCATGCATTGTTTAGTTTTAACGCCCTAATGCAGCCACTGCCAATTCTTTCCTTCCTAATTCTTCTTCCTTCACCTCCTTCATAAATATTTGCAAATACTTGTTACATTTTCTATGGGCCTATTTATCTCCCCTTGTAGCCTGAACTTTGCTCTCAAATTACGCCTTCGTCGGCGAGCTTCTACTTTAAAATTTCTGCAGATGTTTTAAAAACTATTCTGCACAACCGTGTGTTTTTAGATATTGATTGAATTTAGAAAATGAGTACTGCATCTCTCAGTAAAATAAATATTACGAATCCTGATAAAAATTAGTTTGTGCGGTTGATAAACATACACCTTTTCCTTAAAATAAAAGTAAATAACACTTCCTTACAGGAAATAAATTATTTGACTGGTTAAAAAACGAAGGCCGCAACGTAATGACTGAGCATATTGAGGTGCTATGCTCCGATGTGGGAAGCCGTTCCCTGTTTGCGGTTCGAATCCCCCTCGGGCATAGATATCTCTGATGTCGTTAGTATAAGTTAGTTTATAAGTAGTTTGTAAGTTTAGAGACTGAAGATCCCGCAGTTAAGTAGTTAAGTCCAATAAGCTTAAAAATCTGTACCCTCAGTTTCGTGTTAGTGTATTAATACAATGATACGAACGCTGATGTAGTAGGACAGCATTACATACCGGTGGGTTTCAGTTACTACGCAGAATACAAAACCACGTTTTTCGTCAAAAGGGTGTGTCGTTTTCAGATAAGGTCTGCCGCTTCTGAATAGGTAGTAGGCTTGTTTTTCCACAAAAGTTCGAAAAACGGCTATGCTACAGTATGTGTTGGTGGCGCCGGCGTAAATGCGCAGATGCGTAAGACGAGGTCCTAGGATCGAGCCGATACTCGCAGCAGGTTTGCTTTTTTAATATCCACTCAATTGCACGAGTGCGCGAGAAGACAAGCGCAAGCCGTATATTTCACATACGTAACATTTCTGCCCGGTAAGAATTTTTGAAGCGAATATAGTATCAAAGAGTTTTAACTCTACACTCAGCCAGTTCATATGATGACTTATAATAACAAAGAGAACTTTTGGATGACTGAACGAAATAGACAGTCTATTTGCGTGCAGATGTTCTGAGCAGATTATTACTGCCACAGAAAATGCAACAGAAATCCTATGAGTCACAGCGTAAATTTTTCCACAGACAGATTATTTTTGATCATGTTTCTACATAAATAATTTCCTTAAACGTAGGTATCGGGCGCATATCGTATGTATTTATAAATATAAAACATGATAGTAGCCACAATTTATTAGCTGAAATAAGTGGATACTGAAAAACGCTGCCTTTATGTGGATTCAAAACTTGACAAGCACATACCAAGAGTGTAATAGTTACAATGACAATCTCCGAATGCGATTGTCTCGACAGAGGCAGATAATTGCCCCTCATGCGTGTTGAAAGTCTGGATGGGTCTCACCTAATTGGCCCAAACTGTGCGAGAAGAAACACGAATACGAAACTTTTAAATTCCTACAATATCTCCCCTCTGTAGGTCATAGGAAGAGAGAAAACGCTTGTCAAAAATTTTCCAACTACAGATAGACACATTATCAGCTAATCTTGAGGATCAGCATTGGTGCGTAGTAGCTAAGCGTTTAGTTTTTGAATGAAGCAGCACGGATTCGAAACCCGCCCCTAACTATTAATTATGAATTTTCAGTGCATAATTAATAAATATGGTTTCGTAACAACTAATTAAATTAATTAATACACCCTATTTAATCATTTAATTTTCATAATTCTATGAAGTTTCAGATGAAAATAATATTTCCAAATGTTGTAGCAGGTATTTATATATCGAAGTTATATTACATTCCTTAGGGTGTTCATCGACAAAGAAACATAACATGTTGACCACTCAGGCTTCTTAATAAATGAAGCGTGTCAAAAGGTGGCCAGATGTCATGACACCCTGAGTTGTTATTTAGCAGTTTCGTATTACCGGCACACCTAATACAAGAATCATTTTTGAAACGTCTGAGGCAAACTGAAGTTCAGTTCAGCCTAGAAGACCAGATAAGGAGGTCCAAAGAAAAAGAAACAAGAACTGGCAAATATTTATGAACGAGGTGGAGGAATAAGAATTAGGAAGGAAAGGAATGATAGTGCTGAATTAGTGCATTGAAATTAAACAGTGGCGATAAGTGAAAATATGAAGTGGGACGGGAATCGAACCCGTCTCTCCCGCGTCCGTCTCAAACTTTCACAAGTTGCACGCTATGGCTGTAGCGCCCATATCGTGTGAGGTCGAACGTATGACCGCATATGCGGTGAAGTGATTGAAGAAACGCCGTCTTCGCGAGTAGTAATTAATTATATTGGTATAATAAGAAACGAGAATACCCAATAGGCTTCGAATCGTTGCGGAAGCAGTATAAGCAGAAGACGTTCATTTATTTATAATGGTTTAGTATGTAACAGTATTAGAGTGCTACTCATAGGACCCACTGTTTGGCTACCATTGGCAAAAAAAGAAAAAGAAAAACGAGTCAAACTGTTTGAGAAACACCGAGGTTTAATAGAATAGAAAAAAAAATTCACCTACGAAATGAAATCATTTTTAGTATATTTGTTTTAAAGCGCATGTAGTTCTAATCTATGATTTCATTTTAATATTGTGCACTTTTTTTCGATGAGGGAGAACAGTATTACTTTTAAACATTAATTTAGGAAATGAATAACATATTGTGAACAATTATAGTACAGAAGACGAAGCAAGTATAAAAAAGCGTTGTGCAAGGAGCAGGTTCGTCTGGAAGGGCGATGAAGGCCAAACGAAAAATAAAACACAATGAAACCCTTTATCATAACTATTGTTGATGGTAAGCAGCCATAAACGACATGTCTTTTTATTCAGGCCAGAGGTTTGCAGCAGGTTTCTCGAAGTAGGTTGCAAAGCTCTTTGTACGATATGTAATAGTAATACTACGGGCATATCGATAGTATACAAGGTAAGCGTCAATAACTTGGGTCGTGGAGTAATGGATTTTATACATTACTTTCAAATTCGTCTTGAAGCTGTGTATAAAACTCACTTCTGAACCAGCTAACAGATACAGAGGCTATAACAGAGGTTCGAAACTTTTGTATTTTTTGTTCATACAACAGCATACTTTGTTTCACCATTAGATTTCCCGAAGGTTAGTTCTTTGCTTGCAGCTAAGACTATCGAAATGGTATTAAAAATATTAATAACTCCTCAAAACCAACAAACAGACTAGACGTTCAAATCAATACGTAACTGCCATGTCATAAAAAGAAAGTTTAAATTTTTGTTAAGCTTATGGGATGTAACTGCGGGGACATCAGTCCTTAAACTCACAAACTACTTATGA
Organism: Locusta migratoria; assembly: GCA_026315105.1. Classification (NCBI taxonomy): domain Eukaryota; kingdom Metazoa; phylum Arthropoda; class Insecta; order Orthoptera; family Acrididae; genus Locusta; species Locusta migratoria. Next base: position 360,686,245 of record CM048755.1, on the reverse strand, counting down.
ACAACCTTATACTGCAGACGGTACAAACATCCATGCCCAAGGTGGGAATTCGAACCCCCGAGGGGGAACGGCCTCGCACATCGTAGCATAGCGCCTCAATGCGCTCGGCCATTCCTCCGCGGCCATGTCATTATTAAGATATAATTTGATAGTTGCTTCGAGGTTAATGTGTTACACATTCAACAGAATACAATTTTAATAGACCATACACGTCTTTTTTCAGCGTTCAAATATAAAGAAGTTATTATAGACTAATTGTTTAATAATGTAAGAATTGACGCTAAATATGGCAACTAACAGGCGGTCTATCTGAAACCATCCAATAATAAAAATTTTATTTCGGTGTACAAAATTATAACCTAGAACGAGAATCCATTAGGAGATCGGTATCTGGATAACCAGGCATCATAAGGCAAGCAGTCCATTTAAGAAAAGACAGGTTCAGACACATCAGTGGGCAGTCGAGAAGACGCGAGGCATGCCTCTGCTCAATCGCAGCGAATGTCTCGTCCTCCAGTCAGTGCTTGTGGCCGGCCAGAGGTTTGAACGGAAGTACACGGGGCACTTCACAGCACGGCTAGCGCGTGTAAACAAACGTCCTTACACGACAATCTACTACAGCTAAATCTTACCAACTGTTATTCAGTTGGTCTCAGACGTTTCATAAATGATTCTTGCGTTAGGTATGTTGTTAATATGAAACTGTTCATTAAAGAAATCAGGGTGACAAAAATAAGACCACCTTTTTTTGTTAACTTGACATGCTTCATTTATTTTAAAAAAACCGTACTGCTTTCAATAAAGTCAGAGGACATAGAACAGCGATTGATAGTAGAATGAATACCCCAGAATACCAAGACCTTGCATGTGGGTGTTTAGTAGCGTGGTCGACATACGTCTCCCTCACTTTCTGTTACAAATTTTTCGCAAAATTACTCTCAAGTTATTGCATGTGCCTTTGAACTATAGAACACCCACGAGTCAAAATGCCGTCAGAAACACGTTCGTATTAATGATTTAGATTCGTTGCTGTTTCGTAGATCAGGCATTCGTAGCTACAGCGTAAAGTTTCTTTATAAATATTAACAGAAACTACTTCATAAACTTTATTCCCACCATTTTTACGACTGTCGCCGTAACAGGACACTGAATTTCACAAAAATATCCCGTCTCAGTCCGTGGATCATGGATGAGGATGTTACTACTCCTAGAATTTTAACCCTCAAGGATTGGGGAGGGGGGAGGGCGCAGACATTTCCTCAACGATTCTGTCTTTCAGTTTATACTGTAGAATGTTTATGACTGACAGAGTAGATTGCGGGATGGTTTTCAAAGATTTTGTTCAAACCCTGCGAGAAGGAAGTTGACAAACCTTTCAAATTCCAAAAATATCCCGTCCGAGTTGGCTAAAGGGAAAGCGAATACGGTGGCGAAAATTTCTCACAGACAAATAGGTGTTATATAAGCTGCTTATTAACTTTCAGAATTTGAGGAGTGTGCCTAGCGTAGTGGACAAGTGCTTGGAGTGCAAAGTTGGAAGTCAAGGTTCGATTCCCCGGTACTCCTTCCATTTTTGTTCATTTCATATTACCCCTCGCAGTGTAAACCTTTTATTTATGAAATTTAAATTTACTTAAACGTTTCAGTGTGCCACGAACGTTGATGTCAAGAGGTGTCTCAATTAAAACACATTTAATCCTACAGCATCAGTCCAGTGCCACAATTCCCATCCATACACTTGGTATGCACACAAATTAACAGTGAAAAGTTATTTACTTAAAAACTTGAATAATGTATGCTTTGCACCGAAACATATTTCGGATAAAATTTCTCGCTTAAAGTACTTTGGTAAAATCTGCATAGTGTGGAGATTTTCTTTGACGATGAACACCCTAAGGAGTGTAATATAACTTCGGCATATAAATACGTGCTACAATTTTTGAAATATTATTTTCATTTAATACTTCATCGAATTATGAAAATTAAATGATAAAATAAGATATATTAATTAATTAAATTAGTTATAACGAAACCAAATATATATACTGTGCATTGAAATTTTTTATAATTGATAATTAAAACTACAAGGGTTTATATAAGAAAAGTATTTTGGAAGGGACGGGATTCAAACCCGTGCTGTTTCATTCAAAAACTAACCGTTTAGCTACTTCGCAACACCGAAAACACCGTCATCAGCAATGGTGAGCCTCAATATTAGCTGATATTGCATCTATCTGTAGTTGGATCATTTGGCGTGAGTTTTCTCTTTTCCTATGACCTACACAGGGGAGATATTGTAGGAATTTAAAAGGTTCATATTCGTGTTTCTTCTCGCACAGATTGGGCCAAGTAGGTGAGACCCATCCAGCGATCCCTAGTGGTGAGACTTTCAACACGCAAACCTATAAGGGGATATTATTAGCCTTTGTCAAGACAATCGCATTCGAAGATTGTCGTAGCTATTACACTCTTGGTATGTGCTTGTCAAGTTTTGAACCTACATAAAGGCAACGTTTTCCACTTATTTCAGTTAATAAATTGTGACTACTATATTGTTTGATATTTATCAATCCATACGATATGTGCCCTGAAACCAACGTTTATTATCTGTCTGTGGCAAAACTAACGCTATGACTCACACGATGTGTTGCATTTTTCTGGTGGTGGCAGTGTCAATCTGCTCAGAACATCGGACGCAAATAGACTGTCTATTTCGTTCATTCATTCAAAACTTCTCTTTGTTATCATATCAACTGGCTGAATGAAGAGTTAAAACTTTTTGATACTATATTCGCTACCAAAGTTGTTACTGAGCAGAAAACTTACGTATGTGAAAAATACGGATTGAAACTCGTGAAAATGAGTGAATAATTAAAAATAAAAGTGCTGCGGATGTCAGATCGATCCTAGGACCTCGTGTTACGCATCTGCGCATTTATGATGGCGCCACCCACACATACTATAGCATAGCCGTTTATCGAATCTCTGCAGGAACATAGGTCTACTACCTATTCATAAGTGGCAGGAAACTACGCACGCTTTTGACGTAGTAACTGACGTGCACAGTAATTGAAACCCTCCGGTGTGTAATGCTGTCCTAGTACAGAATAAACGGCTGCGGCTTCTAAAACCAAGGAATTAGCTTTAGAATCTTTCACTCCTCTAATTGCTACGATGGAGAATCACCAAAAGTCGACTCTTAGGTTTGAGATTTTACAAATTATTCAATCTACTTGTTTTTGCTGTTTGCATTATCAAATTAATGCCTGCTTCTTTGAATAGATGACAGACTTCATTCTAAGTGATTGTTCAGACGTCTACTTCCTGCATGATGTATTACTAGGGCGGGTGGTTTGGCGGGTTTATATTTTTGATTAGTATGCGAAAGATATCGTCTTCGATACTCGCCAGTGACCAACTCACACCAAAAGATCTCTTTAACCTCTGGGGAAGCCAAGTGGCGTACACCGAGCTTGCCAGTATTCTCTGTTGCACATGTTTCATATAGTATTATCAATATATTTTCATGGTTAAGGAATAATAATTTCCTCATAATGATTGTGGTACAGATTGTTACTCAATTATCATGTGTTCAAATGTTCAAATGTCTGTAAATCTATCGGACCATCTGCGTGGTCATCAGTCCGTAGCTTACAAACTGCTTAAACCTAGGCAAACTAACCTAAGGACAAACACACACACCCATGCCCCAGGGAGGACTCGAACCTCCACGGCGAGCAACCGCGCGCTCCGCAGCGAGGCGTTTTTGACCGCTCGGCTACTCCACCGCGGCAATTATCATGTGTGTTTGTTATTGTTACGTGATAAACATAATGAGCCATATTTCAAAATAGAAGAAAAATGTGAAAGAGTCAGTAATCGAACTGTCGCTCGTTGATTAGTAGTTGGGCATTTGGCGAGATAAATAAGCTTATCTTTATCATTTGTTTGCTTCTCTGCACATTCATTTGACATAATAGCCCAATATGTTTTCGAATGCTTAATATTAGGCATTTCAATAAGACAAGGAGTATGGAAAAGTATCAAACATCTGAGGAGAACTGTAATTTGTGGTGACACAGCTGGCTTATGTTTGTTAAATTTGTGCTGATATCTTAGTTGCAACATCAACCGAAAGAAAACCAGTGGAAATGACACGATACCTTCACTTTCGGAAATACCATCAGTGATCTGCGGCGCCAAACGGTTGTCGTCTTTATAGCGCAACCGAGGCGGTGGGCTTTGATGATTTTAAGTCGTCGAATAACACTTTGTATGTTGTATAGTCTATGGGACTTAACTACGGGGTCATCAGTCCCTAAACTTACAAACTACTTAAGAAACTACTTAATCCTAAGGACGGCACAAATGTCCATGCCCGAGGGGGGATTCGAACCTCCGACCGTATTGGCCGTGCAGACCGTGACTGAAGCGCCTCAGTTCCCGCGGGCACCGCGGCCGGCAATACCACTTTGCCCGTCTCCGTAACAGAAGAATATATGCACCGAGCCGCTTGCGTTTTATACAGCGCGTCACAACTGCAGTGGAAACGAATGAGGCGGTTTTTCAACAAGCAGTCTAATGTAATTTAAGTTTCAATACCTTTTATGAAAATCATTTTGTTATATGTAAAGCTGACACTAATGAAATGGAGTAAACTTGAAAGAGTTATTCTGTTTCACTTTGTAATATTTCCCCCTCCACTTCCCTAGGTCTTCAAATTCCACATTTCGGGGGAATCGCTGTAGTCCCTGCATTGCACAGGACTTCGCGTTCGGGCGTTAAGCGGTAGCAGTGAAGCGGGCCGAGTGAGTAACAACCCGAGCGCGCGATTGTTAAAAATTGAGGAGGCCGTAACTGAGTAGTATCTGAATAATGGCCCAAATTTTCAAGTGATATCGATTTTTGGAGTTGATATTTAGCTCATGTATTTTTTTTTTTTTTTTCAAGAAAATATGAGGTCGAGTTGATGATGTTCCCTTGTGAGATGAGACAAGGCACGAAGTACTTGTCGTTTTATCACTTCGATTTGTGCGTTTAAATGCTGAACACACTTTAGGCATATTTCGGCAGCGAAAATTGTACCGACAAAACACACTAAATACAATATACACTAAGTACAACACTTCAAGCTCAACAACCACATACGATAGACATACTTCTTTCAAGTGTACTGACCACCAAAAACATGGACACCGAAGTTATACAGGCTGCCGCTGTAACTGGTGTGCTAGCCAGCCTACAAAAGTAAAGGCTAGTCTACACGACGACACTAGGTTACGACACTCACTGCATGAAATGATTTGCGCGCAACTGGTTTCGTGTATGTCTGTAGACACGGCGCCAATGCTATACACTTCAGTTTGGTTGTTTTGTGAGTGCCGTAGTCACCGTTGAATGAAAGTTTTGGTATCTGTGAGAGTTGTGGCGAAGCTATTGCTTCTCTGTGTGAAGTCGCTGCATAAGACTAAAGTAAAAAGAATAAGAAACGTGTTTGGATATGTGACTGGAATAAAAAAAGACGTCAGCTCGGTTACTAAGCGGCCTTGCTGAAAGAAATTGTGATCGAAGACCCTAGAAGTTATTTTAAACAACTCAGAATGTCAACAGAGCAGTTTACGTTCCTTTTAAACAAAGTTAGTAACGTAATAAACAAACAAGATCATGTTATGCGTGAAGCATTCTTACCAGAACTGAAATTACAAATTGCATTACTTTTCTTGTCAAATAGATATTCGTCTCTACAATACCTGTACCGTGTTCCCAAATACACAATTGCCATAGTTCGTTTGTATAGGTATTTGTAATTGAATGTAGTTTAGTCTGCAATTCACTAATCGTCAATCGATCAATATTTAATTTACGAATATTGCTTCAAGAGCACTAACACGCCGCTGCTTATTCCTGAAATTTTCATCGTTAAAATGGCACGAACACCTATGCATCGCATATATGTTTCGCCAGCGAGTTGCGCGAACGCCTGCCGCGCATGCGTACTAGGCAGTAGAGCAGTTTCATGAAACGCAGTGTAAACTAGCCTTAACCCTTAACTACTATAGACGTTGACAGGAACGCAACTACTATGGAGGGGTCTCTCAGACCGCTCTCTTATTTTCCATATATTAAACTAGTGTTTTTTAAGTATATATTTTCATGACTTCCTGTCATTAATTACACTTCTTAGAGGTGGCATTAGTAGAAATTTGACTTTTTTAAACAATGTAATGTAACATAACGACAAGTAAAACACAGCACAATTTGCAGTACATTTTTATTTTTCTGCTACGAAAAGAACAGCAAGTAATTATATCTCTACAAACCCACAGATTATCATTATAGAGATTACATTACAAATTCACAGCATGATTAGATACAAAACTACGATTTGAATTACAGTAAATTGCATGCGAAATCTCCTTTCCATTTACGATTCTCCCAGAAAGGTTACCACACTTTCCTTATAAAACAAAAAGTACAAACTAAAGATATCCTTCTGTGTGCCATTAAATACTCTTTTAGTCGCTTTGACCCCGCTTACACTTCACGCAGACCTTTCTAGAACACCGCAAACAAATTGGAACACCACACTGTTGACACGGATATCGTGTTTTCCTCTTCAGATGAGGAGGACAAAAGGCACACGTTTGTCGGTTTTCAAACTGTTTTGGTGTATGAGGCTTATCTTGTATATTCAGTAGTCTTCTAATGGTACCACTCACCTTTCGTGGCAAGTGTCCAATAGAAAGTCTACGCTTCATATGAGGCTCAACTAGATCTCTTGCTAGGGTGTTCATGAAGCTCATTATTGTCATTACTTCTGCCTTTGGATACGCTTGATGTTCACTAAATACCTCAAAATCAGGGTCATTATCGCTGTCGTCAAAATCATCGGAGGATTCACCGAAACGTTATTGATCATCCACACCTGCTTCACGTAAAATGCGTTGCATAGAACGTTCAGCTTTTCCTGCCATGGAGAAACACGACACGGAACAACAGCAGCGAGAGAGAGGCCACAGCCACAGCGCTGTCGCTTAGCAGGCCGCGCTCACCAAGCCGACTGGCCAGGCGCTACAGGCAGAGCCTGTGCCAGCAGCACGCAAACACTGAGGCCGCGCAACGCTCATAAGAGCAGCAACACTGCAAGAATGCTGGCACTTGGACCTTGTCGGCCACCAGGAAGGTACACGGAAGAGTCCTTTTAGCTTGGCAGGGGTGTGTGAAATATATATACTCAAAAAGTCATAGACCGCAGATAGTAGTTAAAGCTGTGTGTGACGTACCGAGCAGCTGCAGCTCGTCGACGGCGGGCGCGCGCACGTACTTGAGGGCGGCGCGCGGGCTGTAGTAGACGGCCATGTAGCCCTGCTCGCCGTCCTCCACCGGCTTGCCCGCCTCGGCGAACACCGCGTCCACGTCGTAGATGATGCCCGTGCACGCGGGCAGGCAGCCCTCCACGCACTGCACCAGGCTCGGGCTCCCCACCCCGCCCATCACGCGTGTCTCGCCTGTAATAAGAGCAGGGTTTCCAACAATTTACGTCACAGTTCGGGAAATCTCGGGAAATGTTCGAACATTCGATCACGACGCTGTCTAGCAATGTTATGAGGTACTATCTCTACGATTTACAACGATGATATTCATAAATCTTTTCCGTGCTGTGCAGTATACGATTTATAACGAAGATAAGGTGTCAATGTAGGGATTGATAAGTCTGAAATTTCGACTACAGTAGTTTCTAGGATGCAGGTCATAAGTAAAAACAGTAGCGAATATAGGCCATAATTAAACGATAGCAATCGCGATTTAAAATTCTAGTGCTGCGTTCTACCGACGCCTGTAGATACTAAGTACACAGCAGCTCGTGCTCCGTTTATTCAAAGGTCGCAGTCAGTTTATTTTATTTCCGTTATTGGGTATTGTATTCCTAATATTTCTATTTCAGAACAGCAGGTTGCTGCAGAGACTAGCCTGCTTAGCCATAACAGGCGGAATTAGCAGCACACCAACTGCTGGGATGGAAACCATGCTGGATATGCCCCCATTACACCTTTGGGTCAAGATGGAGGCAGCGGCTGGTGCATACAGACTCAAATCTGGCAACAACTGGAACTCTTGGGGATATCCAGAATCACACACTAAAATAGTGAGTGAGGTAAACATAGGAAAGGTTGGGGAAATGCCAGGCGACTGTATTATAACCCCATACTGCTTCAACAAGCCTTTCAATATAACAATTGGAAGTGGGGAGCAATGGGAGAAAATAGTTCGACACCGTACGGGGGATATTGTCTGGTTCACTGACGGGTCGAAATCAGACCAAGGCGTTGGGGCTAGGGTATACGGGGTGCAGCCAAGACTGGAGGGCGTCATCTCTCTAGGGAAACTGGCCTCAGTATTCCAGGCCGAAATCACTGCCATCAGGGCGTGTGTGGAGGAGAATTTGCGTAGGTGCTACAAAGATCGTAGCATCTATATCTATTCAGACAGCCAGGCAGCCCTGAGATCACTGGCAACAAGGTCTAAAATTGTTGCAGAATGTCACAGGGTTCTGGTGGAGCTACGGGAAAGCAATCGAGTAAACCTATTGTGGGTCCCTGGCCACTCGGGGATCAGTGGCAACGAACATGCCGACAGATTAGCTAGGATGAGGGCAGAGACTCCATTTATTGGACCGAAACCTGTCCTGACAATCACCAAGGCAATGATCAGTTTGGAGCTACGTAACTGGCTCAGAAGACAGCACGTAGAATATTGGACCAAAGTCTACCAACAAAAACATGGCAAGGTAATGATGCCAAAGCCATGTTTTAGAAGAAGCTCTGCAATCCTGGGCCTGAACAGGAGAGAGATTAGACTCATGGTTGGATTACTGACAGGCCATGGGAATTTCAAAAAACACCTACATTCAATGGGAATAACAGAAGAGGACCCTAAAGGTAGGATATGTGATGACGGTGATGAAACTGCATAACACCTAATATTCGAATGCATTGCATTGGAGAGTAAAAGGCACAGAACATTTGGGACAACCAGACCCGAAGAAATTGTGTCTAATAAAGAACTGGTAAAGGGACTCCTTGCACTGTTCAAGGGCATCGGTTGGCTTTACTAGATATACAGGGAGCGATACCGCACAATAAACTTAGTTTCGGTGCGGGCAGTGGCGGGTTGGACCAAGACTGTTTTGGCTTCCCTTGAAAAATCAAATCAATCCCTATTTCATCTCTTTTACTCTTGTTTTCAAGGCGATTAAAAGGTGGTAACATTTTTATTTTACTGTACCGCATTAACAGGGAATGGAATAGTCATTTGCAACCTATCTCTTATAATCACATTAAATGTAATTTCTACTTATGAAGGATTCACGTTTTTTTTTCCTTTGAATGTTAGCCATCAGTAATGAGGCGCAGTAGCTCTGTTCTAGTAACAGATATTTTGTTTATCAATGGGTCATATCTGGCAGTGATACCAGACACATACGTATGCTCAGTTTTAAACAAAATATACAGTTTTTCATAGTGTTGCCCTTCTTTTATTTTACATGTACTTGTACTTCCCATAAAATTAGTTCTGAGCAAAGCGACAGCCCGCTAACTTAAAAATTTCCCGCGTATCGTTGGCAGATACGCAGCGCCAGTCATTTATTATCCGAGTGTTCGAACAGTTGGATACTGTATCGAGTTCTCCGCTGTATCGGGAAATCCCGAGCACGTTCGAACGCGAGTATCATTTATTACAGAATAACACGAGCCACTTGCCGGTCACTCGTTACAGCTGCACGCACACTCAGGGTGATTCCCCCGAAGCCACCGATTTCGTTTTACGTTATCTGCTCCCTCTATTTAAGCACTATCTCTTCACATACCTTAACCCTCTAGTGACCAAATTATTTCCAGAAGCTGTAGACTTTTTATGAATACTATATTGGGCTAAGAAGCCATAAATAAAATCATAGTTTAAATCTTGAAAGTGAGAGTTTTGCCTACGGGTATAAAAAATTTACTATACTCCATTCGCCGAAAAGAGAGACGTACTGTAAACACACGTGACCACAGCGCTGCGGTCTAGGGGTGTACAAGGCAGGGGCGCTCAGTCAGCGTGGTGTCAGCTCATTAGTGCGTGTTCTACAGCGGCCATTTCACGATCTCTTAAGTCCATCTAGTTGAACCTTCGAGAAGTGGCTTAAGATGTTCTTCCTCGGCTTGCAGTTATTGTTGTCGATAAAGCGCCGTACCATTATCGTAGAAAAGAAAAAGTTCCCATTGCGAATTCCAATAAGCACGATATATCAGAGTGGCTAAAATCTAAAAACCGAGATTTTGAAGACGGTATGTTGAAGAAATAACTTTTACATATATTTTAAAATTACAGAACAGCGCACAACGAATACGCGATTGATGAAATGGCGAAGAAGGCAGGGAAAACTGTTCATAGAATTCCTCCGTACCGTTGTGAATTAAACGCCATCGAGTGAGTGTGGGCCAGAATCAAAGGCGATGTTGCAGCGAAAGACAAAACATACAAAATGCCGGAAGTTAAAGAACTGCAAGAAGAAGCAGTAAAAACAGTGACCGCAGAGGTTTGGAACAAGTGCGTCCTCCGTGTCGTATTTTTAGTTAAAAGTCAAATGTGGAAATTGTAGAGGTGAGAGAGAGGAGCGGTTTGGTATAAACCTCAATGAAAACAGTTCAAGTTTGACAGAATGAACCTTGTTTCGCCGTCCTTCGCCATTATTATTATTGGTAATGTTATTAAAATTGTGTATGAATGGAGCGTTTTGTTAGCAACCTGTATGAAAACAAATGTGTTTTGAGAGAATGGACTCCGTTTCATCGTACTTTTAACATGACTGTACCTGGCTTTGAATCTTCCATGTCGTGCTTTATTTCGTTACATTGTTGTCCAGTTTCTCAGGGTCCTCTTTGACGTCAGCTCGGCAGCCAGCCGACGCCACCAGCTGCAAAGCGTGCGCCAAGGATTTTGTACACCCCTTCGTATCACGTGAACACCGTATGCTTTCTCGGGAAACGATCGTAGTCGCTCACGTGGTATTGTTTACGTTTCCTCCCAGCTCTCGGTGAACGGACTATAGTAACTATTGTTCCCACCGAACTTGGCAGTAACTGGACTTGATAATTTAAAAAATATACCTTTATTTTTTAGTACAAAAAGCATATTAAATATTTCATTTACTTTTATATTAGTACATATTTTCCATTGAGTTCACCAAGGTGACGTACTATGGAACTTAGAGAAGCATGGTGCTGCACACAGAGGTTCCCGACAGTTGCTACACATTGTTTTTGTCCTCTTTTCTTTGTTTTTGGTGCTACATTGGCGACACCTTCTGTTTGTAGTACCTTTTGTTGGCAAATGAGTTCCAACTTTCGCCACACGAACTTCATCTGGAACTCCTGACACGCTTGTTTTTGGTATCTGAAAATGAACGGGTCGTCCTCTTCGCTTACGACTTGAGAAGCCGAAGATGAGCTGCTTGCCAAAAGCAATCTAAATGTTAGCTGGTCTGCTTCTGTCTTCTCTAACTTCCACATAATTTAGACATTGACAACTGCCAAATACACACAAAAGAAAAAAAAATCTAACTGACGTGTTTACGGCCCACTTTAGATTTGTAGTTTTATACGTTTTTGCGAACATTTTGCACCAAAATAATAATCTAAATAATAAAAAATTAATTAATAAGAGTGCCTGAAACCCTTTTACGAAAAAAAAAATTAAGTTGTGACCGGTTCCGAACTACTAACCTTCAGCGTCACAGACCAACACTTTGCCCACTACGCTACAGCTAACAATTGGGAGTTGTACTCTCATACTATTAATGACCGTTGTTAACTGATGTTAATATGGCATTTGTAGACACTAGATTATCATTTATCGTACGAAGAATGATATTTTTTTGTTAATTCTTCAGTGCGCTATTTCTTTGAAATGACAACGTGTAAATTACAATAAGAAAATCATCAAATACGCAACGCAAGATGGCGTATGCCAGAGAGAGTTCTGGGCGAGGAATGTCACGTGACATCTCCGAACGGCTAGTTTTCGTTAATTCAATGGGGAGTGTCAAATCTGCGTTATTTTTGCAAATATCTCTCAAACGATACGAGATATGAAAAAACATAATGGAACAAAGTTGTAGAGGAGAAAATTCTCTACAAATTCGGTTATTCAATTTTCGCGTCAAATGAAAGGTTCGTTTGCAATTACAATTGTATTACAAACGGCTTTTTTTAGTATTACTACCGTACTTTTTGTCCGAAAAATTTGAAAAAGCGAGGTTCTGGTCTCTGACGGCCTATAATTATGTCTGTAAAATTTGACGCTAATCAGTTGAACGGTTCGTCTTAAAAACAGGGAACACGTTACGGACAGACAGACATCCCAAAATCGCCGCTATTTTTGCAAATATCTCTGAAACGCTGCGAGATATGAAAAAAACATAAGAGAGCAAAGTTGTAGAGAATTTTCTCCTCTTATTCAATTTTCGTGTCAGATGAATAGTTATTTTCATTTAAATTTCGAGCTGTCAAAAGACGATCGTAAAGGCCCACTTTTAGTGTTACTACCGTAACCTAAAGTGGGCCAATAGTCTCTGCCACCACTTCCATGAACGACGACCAACAGCATACCATTTTCTCAGCTGATCAAATCGATCCACCCCTTCCATTATTTTATTGTACCCTGCCACAGCCAATGGACAGAATACTTAACTTCTGCTTCCATCTTTTGTTCAAAATTTGCGAATTATTTGGTGACTCAAAATCTTCATCACAGTCAGCATCGACATCTGAATCTTCTACATCTTCTGGTGAAGTGTACAAAATTCTCAAAACCTCTTCTGGCATGAAACCAGGCATTCTAAACAATAACTACAATGCCGATTGCACAGACATACACACTGCACTTCACACTCGTTCAGTGGGAAACATAGTTCCCACTAAATTACCTTGTAATATTTATGTAATATTCATTGATATCCAGCAAATGTACAGGAATACTATCTCCCCCGTAAATATGAAAGTAGACAAATACAACGCAAGTCGAAATGCAACCACTTTCGCGCACATGATGACAAGCTATATGTAGTTAGCACACTCTAAAAGAGATGGCAGCACAAGTTTAAGTGGTAACACTGAAGTTATAGCGAAAACAAATAAGTGGGAACTATAGTTCCCACTGGTCACTAAAGGGTCAAAGTCTACATCTACATACATACTCCGTAATCCACCCAAAGGTGTGTGGCGTAGGGTAGCTAGTACCACTACTAGTTGCTTGCTATCTTGTTCCACTCCCATGTACAACGAGGAAAAATGAATGCTTGTATGCATCTGTTTGGGACTGATGACCATTGCAGTTTAGTCCCTTTCAAAATCAAACCAACCAACCAACCAGCTCACCACCTGTACGAGCCCTAATCTCTCTATTTATCATATGGCTTTACAAGTGCAAGTGCGGTATTGACATCATAAATTTACATAACATAAGATATTGTTGTGGTCTTCAGTCCGGAGACTGGTTTCATGCAGCTCTCCACCATACTTTATTCTGAGCAAGCCTCTTCATCTCCTCGTAAGAACGGCAACCTACCTCCATTTGAATTTGCTTACTATATTCATCTCTTGGTCTCCCTCTGCGATTTTTACCCCACACACTTCCCACCAACGCTAAATTCACAATTCCTTGATGTCTAAGAATGTGTCCTACCAATCGATCCCTTCTTTTAGTCATGATATGCTACAAATTCCTTTTCTTCTCAATTTTGTTCAGTACCCCTCATTAGCTACGCTATCCACCCACCTTATCTTCAGCATTCTTCTGTAACACCACACTCCAAAAGCCTCTATCCTCTTACTGTCCGCACTGTTTATTGTCCATGTTTCACTCCCATACAAGGCAACACTCCACACAAATGCCTTCAGAAAGGACTTCCTTATGCTTAAATTAAAATTCAGTGTTAACAATTTTCTCTTTTTAAAAAACACTTTTCTTGTCATTGCCATTCTACATTTTATATCTTCTGTACTGTGACCATCATATGTTATTTTACTGCACAAGTAACAAAACTCATTTACCACTTGGTCTTTGTAATCGAAGATGCTCAGGAGAGTAGTCGTCGAACCAATGATCTAATCTATATATTCAGCTTATGTCTCAGAAAAAGTATTACAGACTAGAAGCCACTAGTCACAACTAGGAGATGGAGTCCAGAGACAACTACTACGCTTCGAATTGACCATCATCTGGGAACATGGTGAACTGCTGTCTGCCGTCTTCACAACGCCGATATGATTGCTTCCTGAGCCAGCTCAGTCTTCATTGGTTGGTTTCCTAAAAGCTAATGATACTGCCAAAGCGCTAGCACTCTGGTGATAACCTTGCCAGCGGTGTCAAGAGGTCGACTGTCTCCACGGCATCCGACTCCAGTGGTTCCAGGCCTCGACCCACAAGCAGCTGCCTAGACAGGAGGACGGACCGAGGACTCCACCTGGCAGTCTTTGCTTCACCCAGACGTCGCGGCGCTGGTACATCCGTCCGAACAGTATAGCAGCTGGTCCACAGAAGACGCCGTTAGACGGAGAGCTGACGCTCTGAATCTTATATTCAGTTGAGTAAACTTGTAAACTCTAATACTGTTTGACAAGCGTCTTCTGTCGCTCCAGCAGGTTTCACGCCTCATCCTGACATAAAGCTGGGAACCTACCGCTCAGCCCCAGCAGCTCGTCCAGAATCACTCCCAACCTTAGATTTGTTTCGTGCTGATTTTGCCACTAGGAGCGGAGTAATTTGTTTCTCTGTGAGCAGAGCAACAAATCTACGTTTATTTGTGGATTCTGACGCACACTAAACGGTTCCTTACGACTGTACAATTATAGTCAGCGTCAGCTACGAAGGCGGCCCAGTTTTTAGTCGTTCTGCGCATCCCCCTCCATTACCGCACTGACAGCCAATAGTGTTCATCCTGTAGGCGCTTGGCTGGCTGCGAGGTAAGCAATGTTTCTCCAGCAGGCTCCACTGTTGGCGCTCGGCCGTTGCTCCTCCCCTCTTTGCTACCCCTATCACTCCGCCTTTATGTGCGGAAGCGCCATCTTACACGACGCCAGATATAGGTCCAGTCTTTGATCCTGGCGTGTAACTAAACAGACCTATTGAATCGAGTATGGCTTTGCACGGAAGAGAGACTATAAGAGTTTTTGCACGATATTTACGTCCTCTGTATAAACGGGAGCCGGCCGCGGTCGCCGAGGAGACTGAGGCGCTTCAGTCACGGTCTGCACGGCCACTACGGTCAGGGGTTCGAATCCCCCCTCGGGCATGGATATTTGTGCCGTCCTTAGTAGTAGCTAGTTCATAAGTAGTTTGTAAGTTTAGGGACTGATGACCCCGTAGTTAAGTCCCATAAGCTTAACAAACATTTGATCATTTATAAACGGGAATTTCAGGTACGCGGAGCAGACAGACACAGCAGACTAACACACTCTGTCTCCACTGCACTGTATTCCATGATACACGGACCACGGCTCGGCAAGAAGACAAACTTCAACTATAAGACGTTGAGCTCCGTGTGCTTTTTCATTGAGCTCTTTACTTTCAGGCCCAATCTCGATGGAGGTCTTTTCTAATCTCGATTCTAAAGAGTCTCAACCATTTGTATTTCTATGGAGTTAACGTGAAGAAATGTTATGGAAGATGATATATGTTTTGCCAAACTCGCAGTTAGGTTAGCTACGTTATCAACAGGAAACAGTACGTGTCTGCTTGTTTAATATATCCGTTCAAGTGTTTCTTATCGGTACCCAAGTGTTGTACTTAGGATAGAAATTCCCAGTTTCCATCACGATGATACTACGATAGGAACTTTTTTTAACTTGGCGACTTATAATTTTGTGTAACGTGTTTTTGTGTTCATAACTGGAGCGGGGACCGTGGAGGAATCGTCGATGGCAGGACTCTTGTAATTCACTTTAAAGTCTGATAACACCGTACATCATTTTGCTTATAGTTTCATGAACACAGAAACAGTTCAGTTTGACCCTGAGGCCAAGAGATGCAATGTCATCCTCTGCATAGGACGCCATTTGGATGCCGTAAGGAGACGTGGGATGAGCACACAGCTCTTCCGGACATTTGTGCAACAACTTTTCGTTTACTTAGTCCGCAGTCGATCTCCCAAGTATGAGTACATCCTGTTCAAGGTTTCTCTCTGATGAACATTTCGGGAGTCAAACCTGCCTTATCGTTATGGCAGCCAGACGTGATGATCTCTGAGTGACAATAAGGCTTCCTCATTAAACAATGCTCTTACAGGATGAGCTCTGCACTAACGAATAGCGTCACAGCTTCAGTTTTCTCTACTTCTCATGAATGTCTTCTGCGTACTTCGTGGGATAGCACGCTTAGGAGGTCGTTAAGAATACTGTCCATCATATCGAACGTACACACTGACTTCCAGTCTGGTACACATCTTCAGTTCTTCAGAAAGTCCCTTAGAAATCATACTTTGTATTTAACTGATGCCTAGTGTAAGCAGACTTCTCAGGTGTAGTTTTAGAGTGACTGATTAGTACGTAACGCTGGCGCTAGGAAACAATCACTTACCAAGCCCCACCTCTAGAGCTAAACCCCGCCTCCGATAAGCTAAGCCCCGCTTCTCTAAAAAAAAAAATTTTGAAATGTGTGTTAAGCTTATGGTACTTAACTGCGGGGTCATCAGTCCCTAAACTTACAAACTACTAATAAACTAACTTATACTATAGAAGCACAAACATCCATGCCCGAGGAGGGATTCGAACCCCAGACGCGGAACTGTCTCGCGCATCGGAGGATAGCGCCTCAATGCGCTCGGCCACTCCGCCGCGGCCCGCTTCTTTCAAAGTCCATTGAATCGGAGATATGTTACCCGCGGAACCAAAGATGATATATCGAATGTACAACTGTAAATCGATTTAGTGTTTCTGAACCGTAAATTCGGGCGCTGCGCGTCGTTACGTACTAAAAAAAAACTTCTTGTTTAACCTATACCTAACCTCCTTAAGACTACGCTATAGATTTTTTTTTAGGTTAGGTATAGGTCAAATGGACGGGGCTTGGTGAGGGATTGTTTCCTGTCGCCGACGTTTCTACTGATTAGTACCTTAAAGAAAACTTAAGCAGCTTTGGTCTACGCAATAAGTACTACTGAAATAATGTGGCTAGTTAAGGAAATACGAGTTACATATTAGATAGTCCTGTCTATTATTTTAATGTTTTTAAGTAAGCACACAATTAAAAAAATTAAAAGTTTACTTACCACTGTTGTTCATGAGGCAAGGAAGGTCCCTGACGCCACACTGCCGAATATTTTCTGCAAGAGAAGTAATTTCTTGCGTATCAGTTTTCACTTACCTATTTTAGAAACACATTCACACATACATACATGTACACCCTTCCATCAAGTGTTCGAAAACTATATGTAATACAGAGTTGACCCTAAATATTACTAGAAGCGGACCCACCAGTATAAAAGGATCAGGCAGTCGATGTCACTGAATTCGAACGTGAACTAGTCATTGAATGTCTCCTACGTAACAACCAATGGAATTATATTAATCCTTCCAAAGCTGCAAAAGTCATTGTTGCTAACGACTGTGAACTGAAAATTCACAGATTCGCAAACTTATATTCGCTTTATTTTGTGGTGGCACATATGGTTGTTGTCTCTCTTTTAAACTGTGCTGTTATGGATGTAAAATTTTATTATTATAATACATAATACGTAACATGGCTACGAAGAAGGAAGAGAAACTTAAATATTTAGGTGATTTACGAGGCGTGATAGCAGGAGGGCATGTGTATGGGAGCCAACATTCTGTATGAAGTAAAACTTATTTACATGACTGATAAGGGAACGGCAATGCGGTAAGGAATAGCGCGAACAACACCATCGGAAACAATGATCGAGAAACTTGGAAGGCTCTGGAAATAAGGCCTTCGGTATCGTCAGGGGAAAGCAACGCTGCAACAGAAACATATCTAGAATTCCTCGAAAAATCGGCATATAGTTACTAGGTCACAGGGCCAAGAGTGTTTACCAGGAAGCAGCTAGGTGCAGCTCCAACGTTCTACATCAAGTGTTCGTTTGTTTACAAGAGACCTCCGGTAACTTTGGTCCCTGAGTTCAAAAAACAGTAAATGAATACAACAAGAAGTATAAAAACGTTGTAATAACGTCTTTCAAATATGGGAAGCTAACGACAGAACTATATACTGACTTTCTACAGCGTTGTTTGAAGTGTTATGTGGGACAAGAACGGTTTTTGTTAATTATTGACTCTTGGGGTGGACGAGCAAACCCTGAAATATACGACGAAATCTTCCAGGATGACGAGAATTACCAACATGTACAATCAAAGTGATTCCTCCGAAATGTGTTCTATTTGTTTCACCAAGAGACGTCTATTTTTATAGACAAGTAAAATATCTGATAAATCGTCTACAAAATTCCGCTTATCTTATTGAAAGAAACAGAAATAATTACGCGTAAAGATTGTATAAAGATACAATCAATAGTCCATTAACAGCTGCCAACGCCAATTTTTAAAGAAATGATCGCATACGCCTGGTTCGCTTCCAGGCTTTCCGATGAAAGAGACGTTTTCAGGAATGTCAACAAAGTATCTTTTTCAACACATCTTTTAGAAAAACGTTGTTCCTGTAAACGAATTGTGCAAGATGCCGAAATATTTTTTGCTTTCAATGTTTTTACACCAGTTTCCACTCTGGTGCTTGCACATAACATACAAAATTGACAAATGAATATAACAGGAAAATTAAAAAATTTAAATTAGTAATTAACTTTCTGATTTACCTCCAGTAAAATGCAGCTGGGGTTATTGGACTTTAAAAAATGAAAACTTTGAAATTTTAAGTAACTGTGACAGACATTTTATAAACAAACTAAAATTAGTTGTGATTTAATTGATATCACCTTAAGTCATTAAATTTATTAATAATGTATCAACAAATGATCAAAATTAAAAAAACAATACATCCTCGAGGCACGTTCGAACCCAGATCACCTACATGTAGTTCTACACGGAACTGAGTGAGCTAACCCGCCTGGCTACAGCCAGGCACCTTCAACTAGTATATAATATGTTTGGGAGCTGTGCTTAAAACTTCAGGGCCATTTTTCTCTAAGCTTTCTGGATAGTGCGCTTTGAAACATCCGTGAGAGGACATCCTTGACTGCTGTACTGCTAACCTGTGAAGTCTCATCCCACACTGAATTTCCGAGACCTGAAGGTCCCCTTATAAGACTCCAAGAGTATTATGTCACAGAGGCATTCAAAAACATAAGGCCATCTACTGCCTTTCGAGTAATCCATTAGCCTAACACAAGAGCATGGATGAAATTTCAGCCCTCACTGAGTTAGGTGACGTTACAGCTGAACAGAGGGATAATTACAAACCACATAGGCCTTGGAGAAAGGAGAACCGACCAAAGGATAGTTTCAACTTATAAAGAGGACATTGAATAAGAGTAACGTCGATCCATTGGGCCCCAAATGGCTACTGGTTGCTCCAGCGCATCTCCGGCCAGCTGTTCGCAAGTATTACCACGATTCTCCAATATTCGATCATCTGGGATTCGTGAAAACTCTAGACATAATTAAACACAGGTATTACTGGCGAGGTCTCTACTGATCTGTCAAGTACTATGTGAGTGACTGTAAGGAGTGCCAGACATGGAAGCATGTGTTGCAATTACCTCCAGGTCATCTGGTACTAATTTCACCTGCAGTAACTCCAATCCACCGGACTGGAAACGACCTTTTAGGTAGGTGCCCGAAGTCGACAACCGGTAACCGATGGATAACAGTCTGAACTGACTATCTCACCTGTTATACTGTCGACTGCAGAAGCTCTATAAATCCCAAAACTCCTAGTAGAAGACATTATTTTGAAGCATGATGCACTATGTGTGATCGAGGAAAAGTGTTCATGTCGAAACTAGTATCACGTTGCGACATTGTCCACAGAATAACGGCCTACCATCGCCAGACAAATGATCTTACAGAACGTTTTAGCAGATATGCTCTCGATGTTGAACATGTGACAGTACCGCCCAACGAGTAGTACTCAATCATTATGTTTCGAGAAATTTATCAAGATAGATTAAATGCACCTCAAACATTCACCTTGCCAATGCACAAAATTGTTACACTCTTTTCTTTTATTAATTTTGTTAGCATTATATCTATGTAGACAGGTGATGCTAATAAGGTAAAAGGTAAAACCTTTTAAATAATACTGATCACAGGAAACCTAATTAACTAATATGATTGTAAAAATTTGTTAATAACATAAAATACAAGACAGATATACGACCAGCTTGGCAGTGTTTGTTCACAGGTGCCATATTAGAAAATGATTATACCATATAATCACATTGTTCAAATTTACTTATGCATGTTTTATTTCTTTAAATAATTAATTTATATTTAATCGCTCCATAGCAGAAATGAAATAAAATGTTAATTACTATGATCAGTTTCATGTTTATTTGTGTTTAGTGTAAGTGTTTAAAGATGTATATGTAAGAATGTACGGTATACTTGGCAAAAGCGTTGTACGTTGGCGAAGGGTGGCAATGGCCAAGTTTGTGATGTCTGGGTTTCTCCAGTGGACATGTATAAAGGCTGGGCAGTAGGCCCACTTGGCGCAGTCTGTATTTGGCTAGCATCGCGACGGCAAAGCTATGCCGGTCTGTGCTGCGACCTCTGGAGAGTGAGACTTTAAAAGTTTTCAGACTGTAAAAGATTTATCGAGTGTTGCGAGCTACTTTTAAACTTGCATGGTTTCTTCTTGAGTTGCCGAGTGCTACATAAAATGTGAAGATTGCAGTGTGTGAAGTTTAAGCACTGTGACTTCACTACATTTCCGTTGGACACTGATTGTAAAAGTGCATCTTATCAGGAAGTGTTAACTGAGTTCTCACAAACATTAATTCATTCCATATCTGTTGTTGCACACTGTTTTTGTCAAATAAACTGTGAATATAAAGACAAAGTATTCACGGTCAGGCACAGACTGATGGAACATTTTTTATGCAATGAAGTTAGCCTGGTATGCTAATTCAAAATATTTTAGACAAAGTAAATTTTGTCTGGGGGCTCATGAGCTATATTAGATACGCCAATGTACAGTGTTTTTACCGGTGACAGTGTTTTGATCCGATAAATAAACAGACTACTTAATAATTTTAAACAAAGTGTTGTGACAGTTATTTGTATGTGATACACACTTCTTCTCAATTTTCGTCATGTTTTAATTAATCATATGCAGGTGGGGCCTGTGAACGAATTTTTTATCGTCCTCTAGACTGAGCAGAACTTAGTGCAGTGAATTTGTTAGTATAAATATAAGATTCTCCACAGAGTTCTCATTAAAATAACCTCACAAACAGAAGGATTGGAATACAATACTGCCATTCGTGACAGATGCTTATAATACGGCAAGGCAAGACACCACAGGCTTCACGCCGTTATTCCTGTTCCGCCGGCCGCGGTGGCCGAGGGGACTGAGGCGCTCCATTCACGGTCTACACTGCCACTACGGTCGGGGGTTCTAATCTCCCCTCGGACATGGATATTTGTGCCGTCAGTAGTATAAGGTAGTTGATAAGTAGTTTGTAAGTTTAGGGACTGATGACCCCGTAGTTAAGTCCCATAAGTAAAAAAAAAAAAAAAAAAAAAAAAAAAAAAAAAAAAAATTCCTGCTCCATGGTCGTGAAGCTGAGACGACAATGGATACGTTGTTCCCAGTCGAAACAGACCACACTCAGGATGGCTATGTGATACAGCTCATCACCAGGGCCGAAGACGCAAGACAGCTGGCTCATATACGGAGACTGGACGCCCAGGAGGACTGCCAGCGATATAATGATGAGCACCAACCTGTTGTGTACAGCCCAGGAGATCTGGAATGGATTTTTACCCCTGTACAGAAAGTTGGGCTATCGGAAAAGTTACTCAAGTGATACTTTGCAGCGTATTGTATGATACGCCGCCTGTCAGACGTCACATACGAAGTCGAAAATCATGAGCCCTTCTCAAAACGACAAAAACGAAGAGACATTGTGCACATCCTCCATATGAAACCTTACCACGATCTCAAAGAACAGACAAAAATGGCCTCTTGTTCGAGGACTCTGAAGACCATTATGATAATGATTAAACCACAATAGGAGGATCTGGCGCTGGTCATTGACACCATAAGGAAGGCGTGCAAGCAGAATGGAAGGATTCTCCGGAAGTGCCATACAGAGGAATCATGACAACATCCAGGACACTGCAGCTGGCTCCAAAGGGAACCTAACAGTGGGTTGCTGTTCTTTCACGAAGGGAAACATTGCCACGAGTTTTCTGACAGCACGCGTGTTGCAGTGGTTAGCATCGCAGATTGCTGTTTTTGCAGTCCCCAATTCAAATCCCGCCAGGGACAGAAAAACATTTATTCCTTTGTAATTACTATTTCTAAAATGTTCTACATGTTTCTTATGTTTGATGTACTTGTAAGTTCCAGAAAATTCTTTCTTTGTATAAGTAGGGGACCATTCCAAGCAGGAGGCAGTCTTGTGTTAGCAGTAAAAGTGTTCTAAGTGTAAAGTGTTGTGCTCTATTAACGACCAGCCCTCGAATTCCAGACCACCAACAGTTTTCAATGTGACAATATTTCTTTAGAGTTCCATTTTCTTATAGTTCGTGACAAAAAGGAACACCTACATCTTTCCGTTTTCGGTATGATTTCGCTTATTTTATTATGATGATCATATCTCCCTATGTAGGTGGGTGCTAGGAAGGTATGTTTGCATTCAGAAGAGAATGTTGGTGGAAGAAATTTAGCAAATATATGTCATTGCAATGAATAACAGCTTTCTTTTAATGATTTTCACTAAACTTGTGTGTCATTCCATGACACTCTCTCCCCTATATTGTGATAATACAAAACAAGCTGCCCTTCTCTGAACTTTCTCTAAATGGATTGTCAATCCCCCCTGGTTTGTATTGTATATAATTAAGTATAAGTTAAATACTATATATTATTTAATCTTTCTTTATTATTAGTGAAAAGAAGGATTAAATAACAAAGTAAGATGATATAAACATTTGTTTCGAAATAAGTTCCATGTTTATCTTAGTTGTACACTTTGGGGGATAATATTATGATTTGTTGCATTTTTAAAGTGATTTGTAATTTTATTTCCTATATTTTTTATGTCCTATTCTATTTTTGTTACTGTATCTGTCTCATATATATTTTAAAAGTTTTGTTCTTGCTTAAATGTTTCTTTTTCTTTACATAATATATGTTTTGTTTAACTAAATGTTTTAATTTTGTAGTGATTAGGTTTAATTATCACATTATTTTGGAATTAGTAATTGATTAAGTATTGGCATATTTCATGCCAGCAGCCATAATTATACAATAAATACAAGTAAATATTTTTGGATAATATAGTTAATTTATATTTTTGAGTTGTATTATCAATTTATTTGGTGAAATTTTTATGGCTCTTTATTTAGAATCTATGAAACTTATAGTACAAACTAGGATTAGATACCCTATTATTTTATTTTACCTGGTAAATACTAGGTATGGTATTTAAACCAAAGGAATTTGGCAGTACTTCATTCCATTCAGAGGAACCTATACTGTGACTGGTCATACACAATTTACTTTACTTAATGTATTTGTATAACTTCAGTATTCGAAAAATCCTTTTTTATTATTATTAAATATTATTTCAGGTCAAGGTACAGCTTATGAGTTGAATGGGTTACAATATTTTTTTTTATTATGAATTCAATTTTGGAATATATTAAGCAGGTGGATTTGATGGTAATTTAATTTATTTGATATTTGCTCCAAAATATTTTCAGAGTATCTTCTTCTTGAATGCAAAGGTGGCTTCTTCAGTTGTTGCTGAGCTTGCCTAGGTTTCACAACCATATAACACTACCACTCGTATTAGTGTCATGTACAGCCGAATCTTGTTTATCTCTGATATTAGCCTGTATCTGAAAAGGTTGTTTAGGCTGAAGAAGATGCAACTTGCTGTGGTTGTACGTTTTTTTATTCTTCTGTAGGCCTTAAGGGCCCATGAATGGAATAAATGATGATGATTAGCTCTGAAATGTGTACACATTGCCTGTCACTCTCATCATTGATTTTTTTAATTTTATTTTTTCAAAAAATATGAGATAAGTCATTACATAGAAGGTGTACTTCCTGGAAAGTGTATCTAGGAAGTATTTATCAAGGTATAACTTTTTAGTAAGGTATATCATTTACACAGATTATTTTTCTGTGCAATTAAGAATGTCTGGATAAATTATTTTATTATTTTTGGTTGTTTATTAAATTTAATAATATATTTTTTGTTTTATTGTCTTATTAAAATTCCTGAAAATTATGTTTATAATTATTGTTTTTATTAATGTAACTGATTTATTAATTATATTTTTAAATTTAGGTAAGTAAATTTTATTGTTTTGTACCTTTTGTATCAGGGTTTATCAACATTTTAATTGTAATTAATGAATCTCAATTTAGGTTAATTTAAAAATAAATTACATTTATTGTATTATAAATATCATTAATTTGTTTGTGGTAATGATAGGTTATTCTTTTTCTAAGGTATTTAGTTTCTTAAGAAAAAGTTAGATTATTTAAGATTAATGTATTTATTTAATTTATGACTTTAATGTATTAATTTATTTATTCTTTAGGGGATAACCTCTAAAGTTAAGACCCCATAGTTTATTAATGGTTTAAATATAATAATAGACCTAAGGCCAGCTATTTTTTAACATTTCAGTTAATTGTTTTTGTTTAGATTTTATAATGATTTTAGGTTTTATATTAAGATGGTTAACTTCATTTTAAAAGTTTTGTAACAATGATGTAATTAGTATATTTGTTTTGTTTATTTTTTATCTATTAATTTATTATTAGGAACTAGGCAAAATTTATTTCCACCTGTTTACTCAAAACATGTCTTCTTGATAATAGTTTGAAGTTTGACCTGCTCACTGAATTGATTTAAGGAGCACAGATGGCATAATCATTAGTTTTGTAATTAGAGGCTGATGAGAAATTAACTATCTCATTAGAAATTTAAGAATTTAACATTTCAGTTAAAATGCTTAAATATTTCTTTAGGATGAGAAGACCCTGTAGAACTTAAGAGTTATTAATATTTTATATAATAAATCTTTTGGTATTGAATTTAATGTTTTGTTGGGTTGGCATGAAGAATAAATAAACTTTTCATTGTTAAATCATTAATTTATGTTCATTTTATCCATCATTTGTGCTCAAAAGTTTAAGTAACTTTAGGGATTACAGAATAATCATTTTAGAGAACTCATATCGATAAAGTTGACTGCAATCTCAATGTAGGATTAATTACAGGTATAGCACTTAATAATTAGGTCTGTTCAACCTTTAAATTATTACATGATCTGAGTTCAGACTAGTGTGAGCCAGAGTGGTTTCTATCCTAAGAATATTGTATTAATACTAGAATGAAAGGACTATATGATTAGTTTTTATTTATTGATTAAAATTAAGTATTTGCAATTTTGACAGTTTAATGTGCTGAATTTAGAATTAATTTATGTAGAATTTTTCTACAAATTGTATCGATACTGTTTGCTTTGTTTGCATTTATTTTAAATATTTTTCTTTTGGTTATTTGTGTTTTAATTAGAGTAGATTTTTAACTGTAATGGAGCAAAAGGTGATAGGTTACATTCAGATTCTTAAACGTTCAAAGAAAGTTGTGGTTTTTTTTTTGTATTTCTCGGCCTTTTAGAGATTTTATTAAATTCATTTCTAGGGAACAGCTTATTCCTTTTATATAAAATTATTTTCTATATTATTTTTCTCCTAATTTTAATGTAATTATTTCTTTGTTTATTTGTTAGTTTCCTTAATATAACTTATATATGTTCTTTCTCTTATGTTTTTTCTGTTTCTTGTACTAGATCAAGAGTTTATAATTTAATAATTGTGGGTTGATCATCTCATTCAAATTAATCATTATTGGGTTCTTTATATTCTGTTGTACATACTATTTATTATGAAGTTAGCTTGGCTTCAATTTTATTACCTTTAATGAAATTAATTGTTAGTTTTAATGTATTTGATTTTATAAATTTTGAACTTGATTGTTGATTTATTTTTCTTTTCCTTTAGCTTTAATTTTTATTTATTTATTTGTTTTTGTTTGGCAGAAACCAGCTGGACTGCATTTGATTGTGCTGAGCATGAGTCTGAGGTGGTTTCTAGTTTTAATATGGGCTGAATATGTAAGAATTATTTTTATAAGACTGATATTTTCGTTGTTTTTGTTAGGTAGTGACATTTATTCTATTTTATTTTTTGTGAAGCTTGCTTTTATATCTTTCTTTTTCATATGAGTTCGTGGAATTCACCTACTTTTTGGTATGATAAACTTATGTATTTGGCTTGAAAGAGTATTTTACCTTTATCTTTGATTTTTTATTAGTTTAACAGTCGTTTTTTTCATTTATTTAGTACAATTGTTTTAGAACCTGGAGGTGGAGTCTAAAGTGGGGTGGGAATGTCTCATGTTTGAACTACAGGTACATCTGTTGATGAATAACATGTGGGATATGTTACACAAAACTGAGCGGTATTTGTCTGAAAAACACCGTTTATACTGGTGCATTTAAGCAAGAAGAAGGATTATGCCAATTAATGCGTCAGCTGATAATCTGTGTTGCTGGTTCTTCCCAACTGTGGCGTAGGTATTCTTATCGGCCCAAACAGGACTGTTACGACTGTCTAACATTTCATCTATGTTGAAACAGGCTTCACCAAGGAAACGTTCATATGCAAGAAAGTGAAAATCATGAAGTACTGCGAAAACTATTAGCTTAAGTCAACACAAGGTTTTAAATTAGCAGAAGTCAAAGCATGAACTGTCTGTGGATTCTAGGGAAGGAGCTGGATATCCCATAACACTCACCACACTATACTCTGCGGAATATTCGTACTTCAAAAGATCCTGGTAAACTACTGCTTGTGTTGTTGTGGTCTTTGGCCCGAAGACTGGTTTGATACAGCTCTCCACGCTACCCTGTCCTGTGCAAAAGTCTTCATCTGAAACCTACATCCTTTTGAATCTGCTTACTGTATTCGTCCCTCCATCTCCCTCTATGAGTTTTACTCCACACACTTCCTTCTAATGCTAAGTTGACGATTCCTTGATGTGTCCCACCAGCCTATCCCTCCTCTTAGTCAGGATATGCCACAAACTCCTTTCTCTCCAATTCTGTTGAGCACTTCCACGTTAGTTCCGTGATTTACCCATCTAATCTTCATCATTCGTCTGTAGCACCATATTTCTAAAGCTTCTAACATCTTTTTGTCTGAACTCTTTATCGTCCATTTTTCACTCCCATAAAATACTACACTCCAGACAAATGCTTTCAGAAAGGACTTCCTAACATTTAAACTAATATTAGATGTCAACAAATTTCGCTTCTTCAGAAACGCTTCTCTTCTCATAGCCATTCTGCATTTTATATCTTCCTTACTTCTCTCTTATTCCCTTCTCAACCACTGCGACTCTTTCGCTGTAATAATTGCTGTCTGGTTTTGTACAAGCTGAATATAACTCTTTTCCCCCTATATTTTAGCCCTGATACCTTAAGAATTTGAAAGTATATTCCAGTCAACATTGTCAAAAGCCTTCTTCAGATCCACAAATCCTAAAAACGTAGGTTTCCCTTTTCTTAATCCATCTTCTTAGACAAGTCGTAATGTGAGTATTGCCTTTCACGTTCCTACACTTCTCCCAGATCCAAACTGATCCTCCCCAAGGTCGGACTCCACCAGTTTTTCCATTCGTCTGTAAATAATTCGTGTTAGTATTTTAAAACCATGTCTTATTAAACTGATAGTTCTGTAATTTTCACATTTGTCTGCACTTGATTTCTTCGGAACAGGAATCACTATATTCTTCTTGAAGTCTGAGGGTATTTCCCCTGTCTCATACATCTTGCATACCATGTGGAACAATTTGTTCATGACTGGCTCTCCTAACGATAACAACAGTTCATAAGGAACATCATCTGCTCCAGGGGCCTTGTTTCTACTCTAATCTTTTAATGCTCTGTCAAACTCTTCTCGCAATATCGTATCTCCTATCTCATCTTCATGTACTTCGTCTTCCATTTTTACAATACTGCCTTCAAGTTTATTTTCTTTGTACAGACCCTCTATGTATACCTTTCAGCTTTATCTTCTTCGCTTAGTACTGGTTTTCCATATGAGTTCTTGATATTCATACCGCTGATTTTCTTGTCTGCAAATGTCTCTTTTATTTTCCTGTAGGTGGTATCTACCTTTCCCTTAGTTATACATTCTTCTACGCCCTACGGTCTTGCATTTGTCCTCAAGCCACTCCTGCTTAGCCTGTCTACACTTCCTGTCAACCTCATTTTTCAGACATCTGTACTCCCTTTTGCCTGCTTCACTTGATGCATTTTTATATTTTCTCCTTTCACCGCGGCGGATTAGCATGTACTGGAGCGCCGTGTTGCGGTGTGCGCAGCAGTCCGCCGTCGGGGGTTCGAATCCCCCCTCGGGCATGGATGTTTGTGTCGTCCTTAGTATAAGGTAGTTCATAAGTAGTTTGTAAGTTTAGGTACTGATGACCACGCAGTTAATTCCCTTAAGTCTTAAAAACATTTGAAAATTTTCTCCTTTCATCAATTAAGTTCAGTATCTCCTGTGTTATCCAACTACTGACTACAGACGTCTATTCCACTCGAGCACACACTGGATCTTGTACGTTGGGAACCCGTGCAGACCGTCTTCCTCCCTATATACCAAATGCCCTGTTCAACTTAACGAGTAGCATACACTTTGAAACTTGATGTATATCAGATGTTCTCTATGCGTGTTTTGGTCCTGTGCAATCTTTATTCTTCTATGCTGCTTACATTTGCTTGCTCGTATATCTGAATAATAACTACACCTGTTATAATTTGGTACAAATCAATTTCATAAGGGTTGATGGACGTCATCACTTTATCTTGTGAACACAGATTGCAGTCTACTACTTTACAGAGATTATACACGAGGACTTCTCATATCAGTACACATTTCGCCATCTGCATTGGATTAGTTGAGTTACTACCTACCTTAAAATCTTAGCAACAACAACACTGACACATCTGTTCCACTGTCAGAAGTATCAGAAGTGCTTATTTTAGCTTATAATGTTCGACTCACTCGTTTACGGGCCTGGGTTTATTACTTCAAACTGAACCATTCACCCTTTTTTGTAGCGTAAAGTCGGCGCCACACACCAGACGTACGAGAACGATCGTGTGGAAGGCAGCGGATGACCGGCAGCCAATATGACGCCAGCGCCGCGCATCCTGGAGGGAGGAACCTAGAAGCGCGCCCTCTACAAGCGGCTGTATCTAGGCCGACAGGCGTCTGGAAGAGCCCGTCTGAACTCGGCTCCGAAACAGGCAGTCACTAGGACTCAGAGCAGCTAGCATCAAGGAAGACGAAGCCGCGAGAAGAGAAGAGACATACTTTACAAAAGTTAAGTAATTGTAAAAAGTTCAGTATATAAAACTTGTGTTATTAATCAGAATAGCTGTTATGTCCACGCAACCTGACCAAAACCTTTCCTGAATGGCAGGCCGGAAAAGACAAAACAGAGGCTGGCCAGGACGACATAACACTTTTCTCCATCATTCCTAAGAAGTACGTGGCACCATCAAGGAATCACCATGTATATGTTCATGTAACTGAGATGCAAGATTGGGTTTCTTTGGATAAATCCTTAGGAAGTGTCGTCCGTCCACGAAGGTGGAAGCTTAAAAGACACTCGTTCGACCAATAATTGAAAACTGCTTGTCAGTATAGGAATCAAAAATGTTCAAATGTTTGTAAATCTATGGGACTCAACAGCTTGGTTATTAGTCCCTAGCTTACAAACAACTTAACGTAAGGTAACCTAAAGTAAGGATAACACAAACACCCATGCCCGAGGGGGGAATTGATCCCCCGACGGCGGACTGCCGCGCGCATCGTAACACGGCGCTCCAGTACGCGCGGCTAATCCGCCGCGGCAGTATAGGATTCGCACCATCGAGGATTAGCAGAGTAATTAAAGAAGATCCAAAGAATCACAGCGCATTTCTTCACAAGTTCAGTAAACATATGCCAAAACTTCACAGAGTTGCCTATTGAAGACCAGTTGCAGGTGCTACAAGGTGTTCAAATGTTTGTGAAGCTTAAGGGACTTAACTGCGGGGTCATCAGTCCCTAAACTTACAAACTACTTATGATCTACCTTTAGCCGCGGTGGAGCGGCCGAGCGCATTGAGGCGCTATGCTATGATGCGCGAGGCCGTTCCCCGTCGGGGGTTCAAATTCCCCCTCGGGCACGGATGTTTGTGCCATCTTTAGTATAGGCTAGTTCATAAGTAGTTTGTAAGTTTAGGAACTGATGATCCCACAGTTAAGTCCCATAAGCTTTACAAACATTTGAACATTTTTTGGAACTACCTTACACTAAAGACGACACAAACATCCACGCCCGAGGGGGGATTCGAACCCGCGACGGGGAACGGCCTTGTGTATCGGAGCATAGCGCCTCAATGCCCTTGGCCACTCCGCCGCGGCAGACGCTACAAGAGAGACGCTGTGCATCGTGATGTAGTTGACTTTGAAATTTCCGAATTCTACGTTCCTAGACGCGTTAAACAATATCTAGTTCCTTCCTCTGTATATTTCGCGGAACGACCATGAAGGTAAAATTAAAGAGAATTGGGTTGGCACGTTGGCTTACTAACTGTAATGGAAGTCTGTGAATGGACTGGGAAAGGTTGTTGTCTGTTTGGGACAGGGGGACCAAACTGCTAAGGTCATTAGTCCCCATGTGGGGAGGGGAAGGAAAGGAAATGAAGCCCAGGGAGGAAAGAACGAAGAAACACTGCATTAGCGCGGGACATATACTCACGAAAGAACCGCGAGCCCTCGGGGAGAGTGGGGGAGGGATGAGGTACAGATGTCATGGGTAAGATGTGACACTTATCCACATGCATACTGACTGCGCACGTTGCGGAAGAGGTACGGCTCGCAGCTGCAGACGTTGACGGTGTGCTGCAGACGGCACTCGAGCATGCAGGTGCTCTGCGAGTACCCGCCGTACACCGTCACCGGCACCTCGCCGTTGAAGTAGCAGTTTCGCAGCGACGGCCGTACCTGCGTACACAACACAAATTATCTTACATTTATCACACAGACCCATTTATAATCTCATTGTGGATGAAAACTTACTCATTAATAGAGCACACCGGCCAAAAAATCAATATAGTTTCTGATGTCAGTGATAAGGCAGACAAGGTCACCGTCACATGGTGCTATGTTCATACTTGACGTTACTTCATGTCGCCCAGTAGCGAACTATGAAGGTGAGGTTGTGACATACATTCAGTGGCCACCTGATGGGGGCAACAGTGGATACGGCGTGCTAGCTGGATTTATTCACTTGCACGATCTTCAGACATTCAAACACGTCCACTGATTGTGTGGTCGTGTATCAAAACAAAGAGTAATGATTTTAGGGTGTACCTTTCTTTTCAGCTGTGCTACGTAAATTTGATGTATTAGGTTGTATTGATGTCCAGTACCGTCAGTGAGTGAATGGGAAAGGCATGTTCCTCCAGAGCAGATAGGACGGTAATTAGTACTGCCACAGCCAGTATGTGTGCGCCCCTGTGTCCTTGAAATTGCCAATGTGTTGCCTTTTGTAAGTCGCCGTAACAGTGCCGGCTCCCGGACAGAACGCGTTAGCGCTTGGTGAAGCGTGGTGTTTTGGAACATGTTGTGTGTGACCTTGGAAGAAGGGTTTGTAATGACAAGTGGGTGTCATATCTAATTTACCAAGTAATCAAACTGTAATGCAAGCTTTAACACGAGGAACTTAACTGTGTGCATCACTAATGGGATTTCCCGTTGCCTTTTACAGGAAACTGTGATTGACGCCAGTGGCGTAACTATGGGGCGGGGGATGAGGGGGATAGAACACCCCCCCCCCCAGAACCCGAAAAGAAAAGAAGAAGAAAAAGAGAGAGAGAAAGAGAGAGAAAGTAAAGAAAAAGAAATCGTTTAACAGCAATCTAGTAAAGGTAAAGATTGGAAACTTGGGGTGTTTTACCATAAGCTTTCATTGGAAGGGAGTGAATTAGTTTCTTCAACGGGAGTGGTAGATGGTAGTCTGTCTGGAAACTGACTAAAATTTTGCTCGTCAAGCAGATCTATCCCCCCCCCCCCCCCAAAGCCAAGTCCTAGTTACGCCACTGATTGACGCATATAATAGATGAGAAGGACACACTGAAGAATCTAGCTTACCAGGCCCACTTGAATTTTGTTGAACAGAAAAACTACGCAGCCCAGAGTACAATGTCGGGCCCATGATTAATGCGACCACAGCGCGAGACGAGTGCCCGAATTTGGAAAAAGTATAGGCAGTGCAACTTAGGAATATGTACTCCATAATCACTTTCTTTTCTAAATTTTAGCCGGAACCTTGGTAACATGACTAATTTTATTATACTTTCATGATAAGCCTTGAACTAAGACAGCTAATCACTAGTGTGTGTCTTGATTTATGTTTTTCAGGAAGTTGGTGATTTATAGGTCTGATTTAATCAACTGTGTTTTATTTTCTTTATTGTTACACGTGTTTATGTATTTTCATGTCTTGTATTGTTTTAGAGTTTCTCTGATTATAGGACTAGGATGTTAATTTATCCGTTTGTTTGTTTTTATACCTTGCTTATTTTCTAACGAGAATTTGCACTTTTATGTATTTTGAGATTTTGCTTAGGGAATGTTTTTTAAGGAATCGGGGGACCCCTGGAGCAGTCATCGGTCGTGACACTACTGCTCCAAATGGACAGTAAACGAATGTAGTGCCACTAATTATATTTAAATTGTTTGTAGTGATGTAATGATTCTACTGGTACTCGCCAACGAGACAAGAATAATCCAGAGATCTGCGAGGACTAAAATGTAGTCAGTACTAAGTTGGGCTCAACATGTAGTTTGCATGGTAGATTGCAGCAGCGCGAGCTTAGGCTGGTGGCGGGTCAATTTAATTTGATATTATGAATAAGTATTGCAGCGCCAATTTGCGTCTGCTACCTGCTCATTGCCAACGCTTTTCTTTTGTTCCCCCTCTGGCGCCTTCTTGTGAGTGTAATTGTGAATGTGTCTCTTTCCGACTGTGGCCACAGGGACTGGATAATTAAATTGGCTTTGTTTAAGCCCTTGTGTTAGGAAATTTCTTAAACATTTCTCATATGTTATAACTTTTGTGTGATAGGTGTGGGTCACGATTTGTAAAGACTAACTGACTTGAATAATGTAGTTTATTTACGATTGTATAATTTACTTTAACGTTTTCACCTATTTGACTATAAATTATCGGCGTAATTTTTGTATTTGTATGTTGTGAAGAATGTGAGTGTTACGTTGCACCAGCGATATGAACACTGATGGGCAACGAAAATATGTGTCAAAAAAGTGTTTTCTAAGTGTCAAGGGAAGAATGCGTGCACGCCACTGCCGCGAGAAACTTTCGCGCCTTCTACGTCAAGCGGCTGCCCCACCGAGTCGACAGTAGTGCGTCTGGAACCCAGTTACCGTACCAACCGATAGATGTCTCTACGGTTACAAGCTATGTCCTGCAGAGACGCCATTTTCCATTTCGTATTTTCATGCTTTTCTCCTTACAATTCGTGTGTTATGGCACACTTAAGAGGTACCAAAACCATGTCGTTCTTAGTACAATTAGTTGTAAATTACAGTCAATAAATGCCATATTTGCGAGTAACCCTTGATATTGATGGGAATGTAAAACAGAAAGCTTCCACGGAGGTGCTTTTTGTAGCTTAGCGGATAAACGCATCTCCTTGAGGAACTGAACAGCGTGGCCGATGGTTCAATTCCCGGTCCAGACAATATTTTTTTTCCTTCTTTACTTTGACTACTAAAAGTTTTCTTACACTGTTGTTAAGTAAAATGAATTTAAATTTTGCGATATTCGACATATTTACGTATACAAGCGCTTTCTCTAAAAGGTGTGATTGTTCTATTTAGTGAAAATACTGTGAAATATGGGCCAACGGATTGTAAATATTGTCTCGTGAACTACCTGTACATAAACTGAAGACGCACTAGAATAATTAATGTTCTAAATGTCATGCTGATTTAAATAATTTTACATATGGATTATGTACTAGAGTTATGTGGCAACTGTCGTTTCTTAATGAGACTGAAGTGCCTGTTTTCTTTTTTGCAACAGCTGTTATACACGTTCTTGTGTCCTATATGCATTGTTTGTATGTAACTGCGCTAATACTGTAGCCATTTAACTGATCTCTAGAGCTTTGTATTTTCTAGTAAATGTATGAAACTATTTGTATCAGCATGTCATTTGCAACATTCACTATAACAATGTGTCCGCACTTTATGTGCAAGTACTGTGGTTCAGAAGACAGTTTTTACAATTTGTTGGACCATATTTCACGGCATGTTCAATAAATAGAAGAAACGCACTTTTAAGAAACAGCTGTTGTACTTTGAAATATGTCGGAATATCGCAACTCGTAAATTCTATTTAATAAATGTGTCAGAAAACTTTAGGGAGTAAAGGTGAAAAATAAAAATATTGTCGGAAGCGAGAAACGAACCACCGCCCACACACACACACACACACACACACACACACACACATCTGTTTTTCTTTTTAATATATATATTTCCCCTAAGCTTTGCCATTTCAGGCGTTGGCTCTTGTCAGCTATATTATCACCAAAAATTTACTAAATAAACCTACAAAACAAAATATCTAGTGCCACCGCCAGTTTCGCCGTAAGCTAAATTGACATAATATCGCCAATTCTTCAGGCGCTACCCTCAGCGAAAAAGGAATACATTCAGTTTACTCTAAAAGCCGATCTTTTCTGTCACCATCTGTGAAATAATAACAATATTTAACATACCAGTGCCATTCATACTCATGAAAATGACACTCGAAAACTAAGACGTGAATATTCTCAATAACAAAACAGAAATGCTTGTAGAACCTCAGCTCTGCTTTCCGCTTTATTTATCAGGAAAGTAACCTGAGCTTTATGTTGCGTCTTTTTAAGTTTCGAAGCGGTGGGGCCATTAGTTCCACTATCACTGACCAGACATTTCTGATAGGCGAGAAATCAGGAGATCAAGGAGGCCAAAGAAGCAATTCAATCCGATGGGCGTTAAGAACAATGTCGGTTCTGTCTGCACCACCGCGATGGTCGGATTAGAGTCTGGAGACATGATGAGAGAGTGTTGAATTGCTGCCTCGGCATCGCCATACTGGTCTTGCACCCGGTATTACGGCTTGCAGTAGTACTAGAACGCTGCTAGTACTAACACTAACCAGCCAGCGTTACACCTCTGATGTGTTGCGCTGCCATATATTTGAGGCTTGGCGAAGACTTGATTGCAGTACGATAATACGCGGCCATCCGTGGCACGCAGTCTTCAAGACTGCTTCGTCACTCATCGGGTTGCATTGCTTCATTGTTCTCCCGATCTCTCACCTATCGAAAACAATGTGATCGATGATGGCGGAACGACTGGATACACCATTCACAGCTACACCAAATCAACTTTGGCAATATACGGTAGCAGCCTCTACTCCTACTGCCCAACATCCAGAGCCTCTTCGATTTCACGCTCAGGCTTGTAGCAGCTGTTATAGCCAGCAATGGCAGAAACATTGAATGCTTTTTCAACATGTTCCTTACTTCACATGGGACTGTATTTTCAATCGTATAATTTCTGTGCAGAGTGTTATATTCCAAATAAATTTGACTGTCATTTCTCTGGTCCTTTTTAGTGTTGCAGTTTGGATGGCCAGCGGGATAAATTCAGAGATGCGTAGAAGCTGTTTTTTGTATTCCAATGGATTTCCTGCACTGTATTAGAGTGTGTGTTGTATTTTTTGTGTTTCCATAATTTGTCCACCCACTTTAAATTTCCTTCTTAGAAAGATATTATCATGTAACAGTTTTGTAACGTCTTAAACACCAGATTTGCCCGATTCTTTTTTCTATGGAACATATATGTAACGATATCACGCAACAGATCTGCGCCCAGTAACAACCGGGACGTAATACACGGAACTGTGTACGCTGTTTGTGTGCATTTCTCAGAAAATACCTCTGGAATCATTCCGAATCCATGCCATTCAGAATCGGTGTTGTATGTTTTCACATACCTCTATATACCAACTAAAGAGTTCCTAGTTCTATGCTATTCAGAGACGCTTCTTAAAGCATTGAATAAGCTGGTGGTCATAATATTTTGGCTAGTCAATGTGAACGAGAACGCGAAGGCCGTCGTAAAATCTGGCCTCTGATGTTACATTCTCGCAGCATTGTGTTCCACTCCTGGACCTCTCACTGTAGAAACTTTACAAGTTGACGAGGTTTCTTCGTAATCAGAACGACGTATTCCCATTCCTTTCTTCTGTTAATTATTTGCATCACTGTATGTGATATTTAGTTGTAGTACTTCCAATATCCACATATGGTTGCATAATTGTTTGTAAACTACATAGAGAGGCCATCTGTGGGTTAACAGCGCTCCTTGTGGCGGCAACCAGGAACTGTGGCAGCCAAATTTTTCAACGTCTAGTGCGCCGAATACGAAAGACAGACCGACGCTATTTATGTATTTTGGTTTCACATTTTATGTATCTTATTAAGCTGAAATCATGCCGAGTGTATGCGCAAAATATAACTGTACGAATCACGGTAATAAGACTGTTGGAATATCGTATTTTCAGTAAGTAACAAATGATACAAAGCGGCTTCTGGCTAACGCAATTCCGACGATATTTTCGTTTCCCTGAACAGACAACAAAACGCCTGCAAAAAGCTCTAAAAAAAGTCAGATAGCTGAATCACCTTCATTTGAAGATATGCCATGTAGCCAAGCGCCGGCCGCGGTGGCCGAGGTGACGAGGAGACACAGGCTGCTTGCGGCAGCGGCGGTGTAAGGAGGTCGCGCGGTGCCTCGCTGCGGCAGCGGTTTGTTTACTTCCGCGTGGGGTAAGTCTGTTCGCTTACGCCAGCGTTTACTGTAGTGTGTATTGTGAAAATGAAAACGCAGTAATGGATAACATTAGTAGACGAGACACGTTGAAATTTACATTCGAATGAAAATTTGCCCGACCAACGTCCTTTGAATTTGAAGATTGGCTCATAGAAGTTGCTAAGATCCGACTCGAAGACATAATTGGATATCATATGTCAATTATCAATAGTGTCATGTATGTGAAACTGGCATCTGCCGAATTATGTGAAAAAGTAGTGCAGGAAACAGGTGGTTCATTGAAATTTAATCATAAAGACGGCAATATAGGTAATGTCACTGTTGATCTTGTTGGTTTCGGAGTTAGAACTTTTCGGATTTTTGAGTTGCCATTCGAGGTTCCAGCTGAAGCAATAAACTCGGTAATTGCTCCATATGGTAGAGTACTCAGCAATGTTGCCGAGAGATGGTCCAGCGCACATAAATTGCCTGTTTTGGAAGGTGTTAGGCAACTGAAGGTTGAACTGTGCCGACATATACCGTCATATATAAATGTTTGCGGGTTTAGAGGCATTGTTATGTATGACGGTCAACCGAAAACCTGTGCCATTTGTAATTTACCAGGGCACGTTCGCGCTGACTGTGTCAAACGACGAATTGCTCAGCTCCCAACCAGTGAAACACTTCAGCCCCCGAATATGACTATCTTGCCAGCTACGTATGTAGCTGTCGCACGTGGTCAGCTGACAGAGCCATTAATTAGTGAGGTTCCTTTAGACAATATCCCACCTGATGACGTCGTGCAAGACATTGTAACTCAAATGGACATCCCGGAGAGCACGCCAGAACAGGCACCACAGAAAGAAGCCATTGACCAGTCTCCTCCACAATCAGCGGAAGAGATTCCGGTATGTAAAGAGGATACGGGGAAGCAGGAAACAGCTGACAACCAGACACCAGTAAGTCAGCCTGAGACCTTCGCAGACGGGCAGAGTAGCTCTCCAGCAAAGTCACCACGAACCCACAAGAAACGACGACTGGCCCGCGAGGGGGCAGAGGAGAAGGCTGCTCCTTTACGAGCAAAGGCAAAAGAAGTGAAGGATAAAATATGTGGAAAGTCACCAGATGGTTCAGCTAAACAGAAGCAGTCAACCAAGCCCAGTAAGGAAACCGCAGATATGACGTCCGACAAACTTACTTCGGAACATGCATACCCAACGCAGAACCAAGAGCAGCAAAATACTTTGCCTTCCAAATTTATCACTGGCGTCGACTGGACAGGGGAGGTAGACATGGAGGACGCTTCCGGGGATTCTGGAAACGCAGCACATGATCTTCCAACTGCTGCTGCGGTGAAGAATAAAAATAGTACGGAAGCAATGGAAATACCAGAAGCGGAGAAAGAAGAGGACTCGGATTTCTATTAACTGTAGGCAATTTTCATTTCATAACCCACATGTGTGATCGTCAAGCCTATAAAATTGCAACGTTAAACATCAATAAGAGTCGCAGCTCCATTAGGCTCCGTCATATTCAAGATTTCCTGTATTCTGCTGATATTGATATTCTTTTTCTACAGGAGGTTGCAGACATTAAGTTAGAAGAACTATTCGGATACAACGTCATAGCAAACCCAGGTCGTGGTGCAGATTTGGGGACTGCTATCTTATTAAGAGAGGGAATTGTGGCGCAAAACATAGAAATGCTCGTCAACAATCGAGGGATCGCCGCCACCATCAATAACGTTAGAATTGTAAACATCTATGCCCCCTCAGGATCCAATAACAGGGGACGCAGAGCGGAGGTTTACACGGAGGAGATTCTTCCGCTACTTACATCAACGTCTGACCAGCTTATCGTGGGGGGAGATTTTAACTGTGTTCTGCACCCTAAAGATCAGACACCTAATTTTAACAAATCCGTGGAACTGGAACGGATAGTAAAGGATTTACTTTTAACAGACAGTTGGGAGCATAAGTATGGAGTAACTCCTGGTTTTACGTATGTGACAACTCATTCGGCAAGTAGATTAGATAGGATATATGTATCAGACAACTTAAAACACCAAATTATACATTGCGAGGTCTGGCCAACTATTTTCACGGACCATGCTGCATATATTTGTACTTTAAACTTGCAGAAACAGGGAACGTACCGTAGTAAAGGAACATGGAAACTTAATGTCTCACATTTAAATGATCAAGGATGTAAAGATGTCTTCACACATGCGTGGAATGAAAGTCTCGCCAAGTATAGGACATATAATTCGGCACTCAAATGGTGGCTACAATGTGCTATACCCAAATTATGGAAAGCCATGCAACATTACTCAAGGGAGAAGAACTGGTGGCTTAAGCGAACCATGGAATTTCACTACTCAAGTCTAAGGGAACTATATAAACTGGACGCGACAGTAATCGAGAACTACGCCCAAATTAAGAAAGTGCAAGCTAAACTACTACTTCTTAAACGAAAACAGTTAGAAGGTTTGAAAGTCAGATCTCGAACCCAGGACTCGCTACACAATGAAGGGACGTCAATCTACCATCTGGCACGTGAGAGTAAACGAGGACGACAGAAGATACTCACAGAACTAAAAACTAGAGACGGCGCTATCTTAACTCAACAGAAAGATATTAGAAATGAGATTCAGACTGTCTACACGGAATTGATGTCTGAGAAAACGATTGATGACAACGCCTTTGAAGAACTGACTAACAATTTAACGAACAGACTTACCCCTTCTGAATATGATGAACTTATAACACAAATAACAGAAGACGAGTTGGAAGATGTGGTGTTCCACAGTCCCAAGAATAAATCTCCGGGAAGTGACGGACTCCCGGTGGAGTTTTATCAAGCCTTTTGGTCGCAAATGAAGACACAACTGTTAGAGATATGTACAGAATTAATGAAACCGGATCTACAGGTTCCTCAAGAGTTCAGTGAAGGACTTGTCGCCTTAGTCCCAAAGCGCGCAAATAGTAATGCTATCTCGAATCTTAGACCGATTACTCTTTTTAATAGCGATTATAAACTTTTTGCACCTATTCTTGCAAAAAGGATGAAAAATGTAATGAATACAATTACTGGACCTTATCAAACCATTGTCGGGAGAGATAGAACCATCTATCAAACATTAGTTGATTACCGCGATCTAATATCGGTGGCAGACGCATGCAAAATTAAATGTGCAATAGTAAGCTTGGATTTTAATAAAGCTTTCGATAGAGTGAACCACCGATATTTGTTCAACGTCATGCGGTCGCTAGGTTTTCCCCTGAATTTCTTCAGTGTAATAAGGAATAGCATATCACGGGTGATTGTCAATGGACGACCAGGTGACATAATCCCGGTAAAAAGCTCCGTAAGACGGGGGTGCCCCATGTCGGCGACACTTTTTGCGATCGCTATAGAACCACTGCTATCCACACTGACGGCGCGTTTAAAAGGAATACAAATACACGGTCAGAAGTTAGCGTGTCGAGCTTATGCCGATGACGTGGGATTCCTGGTCAACGACGCGAATGAGGTAGACACCGCACTTCAGATAACTCGGATATATGAAAAGGCATCCGGTGCACTATTAAATTGGCAAAAATCGGGCATCATGAACATAGGCAAAGGAATAGGCTTGCCCAATCATCACAAGTTGACAGAGGTGTCCAAGTTGCAATGTCTCGGTGTCGATTTTCGTAAAACAATTCGACAAACCGTTGCCGCGAATTACAAACAGCTATTAGCTAAGATACGGGCGTGTGTACAACTGCACAATGTCAGGAAATTAGATGAGCTGCAAAAAGTGGCGCTGGCGAATACCTACATCATGGCCAAGGTGAACTACGTGGCTCAAAATGCGGTAAATTGGATAATGGGCCATACCGTGTACTATATTTTTAGTACAGAACCAAAGAGAAAGGAGGACTTCATACACTACCTGATAATGCAACACGACCAGATACGAAGAAAGAAGAAATACAAGGAGCGTTATGCCAACTTCCTGATTAAAACTATAATGTAATACATACAGAACACTCAATCGGAGAAAGATTAAACAATAAGGAATATACATGGAAGATGTTCTTTTATTTTTCTAACGTTTTGATTTTGCCTTTTTACAATAACAAGAACAAAACAGAAAAAAATTAAGGGGCATACTGTTTGCCGACGAAGGCATTTATGTTAATATAGCATTCAGTTATGATGTTATACTTACATAATGTGTTTATATGTACAGGTACTATGTCCCTTTCAAAGAAGACCTATTTAGTTACTTAAAGTCAATTTCTGTGCCTGGAAGAAATCTTTTTTTTTGCTCTCGATAAACACGAAAGGTAATAGAGAGAGATTTATTTTACAACATTTTATATTTATTTTACAACTATTTTAATGGAGTTCAGAACAGAACGGTATACAATACCGCAACAACAAACATGGCAACGGATAATATACAGAAGCAAAAAAAAAAAAAAAAAAAAAAAAAAGGTGACTGAGGCGCTCCAGTCACGGTCAGCACGGCCACTACGGTCGGCGGTTCGAATCCCCCCTCGGGCATGGATATTTGTGCCGTCTTTCGTCTTAGCTAGTTCATAAGTAGTTTGTAAGCTTAGGGACTGATGACCCCATAGTTAAGTTCCATAAGTTGTACAAACATTTGAACGTTTTTGGAGCCAAGCAGGAGGCATGGAAACTCTTTTATTGCCTATTGCAAATCATGATTTAAGTCATTCAGAGAGCGTAGGCCTATTCAGTTTGACCTTGACTACGTGTTAGAATACGAAATGCTGACATTACATTCCGAAAAAGTAGTTTAATATATTTCTGGAAGCATCAATAGGCAAGTAAAAAATAAGTATTTAGATAGCTTGGAAGTTCTCCTTGCTCCTAAAAAATGAGAGTAAAACAGGATTAATCGGATTAAAAGGTATAAAAGACAGTCTGTTGAATGCCTCTAACGATCTTGTACAACTGTTCGAAGTGGCAGAAAGGGGTCTGAGAATTCATGATACGTTATTAGGGAAGAAAAATTTTCTTTTGCGAATGTATGTAGAATGTTGGGAAACAGATCTACTTTATTTACCAACTACGAGCACTTGATGGTATCCTCGGAATTTTGGGAGGAATCTCATTACGCCAGCCTAATAAAGCTGTTATTAAAACATCACTTCAGTTGTAGAATACATCATTCATGTAAAGCCAAATCTGCAAAGGAAAGAGGTAAGCAGATTAGGCAAATGTACACGAAATTAAAATATTGTTTAAAGGACAGTGAAAAGGCATGGTTTTTGTATGGATGATACGATGTTTAGCCGATCCAGTGTATGTGACATTTGTAATTAAACTTTCCGATTTGTCTACCACACACTTGTTGTCTATCATTTCTCCTTTATCCATATTAGCTTGGCTATAAAAATAACAATAAGCAAGTAGAAAATGGTTTGTTAAGTCACTGCACAAAATGCAAGTGATTTGATTTAGTGCTTTAGCAGACGACTGGTTACGCCTACGTGACGTAAAACATGGCGGCCGAGCTTTCAATTTGCTTCAAGTGTGGCAGCACCTTAGCCAGTCTATGTTGTTTATATAGGTCGTTGGTTTGAACCTTATGTAACTGATTTAATAT
Source organism: Locusta migratoria (assembly GCA_026315105.1). NCBI lineage: Eukaryota > Metazoa > Arthropoda > Insecta > Orthoptera > Acrididae > Locusta > Locusta migratoria. The sequence continues at coordinate 360,643,407 of CM048755.1, read as the reverse complement.
AGTACTCAAATATCTAACTTAAGAATGGCCTGATTTTAACTTTACGAGAATTTGAGTCCGTGGTGTTTGATACTGAAATTTTATAAGTTAATTGGACTCCATGTTTTTAGTTGTTATCAGATTAGCTTACTCGAGAAAGTATTTAGCATCAACATTTTTTCCTCACTAACCTGTCTGAGACGCCTGCCACCACTCTCAGTGTAAGCTGGCGACACCTTGATGGTAGCAACTTTCTGCACTCGGTCTTGAGCGAATAAATTGTTGCGTCCGTCTGGGAACTCAAAAGGATTGTGCACCTGGATCTGCAACAAATATTCACGACAGAATCAAATTATGAGCATAACATTTTTAAAGTCATTATCTCACACTTTCCTTTTTTTTTGTGAAGTGAGAAGGGGTATATCATAATTCCACGCTCTTATGGCTTGATTGTAAATAGCAGGACGAATATATCTACTGTTCATTTCATAATGATTGACCCCTGACTTTGTGCTCATACTCTGGTCACATCGCATGACGAACATCGATGTTTTATACCTCGTCGGAATCGCGGAAATGTCTACTTTAATTTGGTGTGTGAATATTACATTTTATTTGAAAAGGGGACGACATACGCGGTAATATTTAAGAAAAACCATGCTTTTCTGGCTTGTTTCGCCGAATGTCAACTTTAAGGATGCACAGAAATCAGACCATAATTAGGAGAAAGTTTTCCTTTACACAGTTTAAAGATCTAACCTTCTTTTATTTGCAGACGGAGTTTCGTTATTTTCTGATTAGTCGTTTTGTCGCTATAATGTAAATTGCAAGAAGTTGCGATTAAGCTTACCGTTGTAACTATTGAGACGGAGAGGGCACTGCTGTTACGCTCGCCGCGGTGGAGTAGCCGAGCGGTCTAAAGCGCCTCGCTGCGGAGCGCGCGGTTGCTCGCCGTGGAGGTTCGAGTCCTCCCTGGGACATGGGTGTGTGTGTTGTCCTTAGGTTAGTTTACCTAGGTTTAAGTAGTTTGTAAGCTACGGACTGATGACCACGCAGTTTGGTCCGATAGATTTACAAGCAAGCAAGCTGTTACGCTCGAACTTTTGTTGGTGACATCAGATGTCATTACTAATATATTGTCTCCATGTTTGTCAGTTAAGAGTGTGTAAAGCATCTGCGTTAGTGGCTGCAGTATATGCGACGCTATGGCGGAGCGTAGTTGTCACCACTGTTGCAATGCGCCAGAAGCACATATTCAACTGTGAAAAACGGCAACACAGCACACGCGAGCATGTAGCGCATGGGAATGAAAAAGCAAATAAATTAATGATTTGATATCAGCGCTTGGCGTATATTTATGAGCATAAAAATATAACAGCTGTGAAAGCCAAGGACAGAGCTTGCATTTACACTTTTCATCTTATTCATACGTATCGTCATAAGGCGAACTGCAGCACTCTACGCCTACCATTATTAGGACAAAACGACTAATCAGAAAATAACTAAACTCTGTCTCTAAATAGAAAAAGGTTGGATCTTACAACTCTGCAAAGGAAAACTTTCTCCTAATTGCGGTCTGATTTCTGTGCATTCTTAAAGTTGACATTCGCCGAAAGAAGCCAGAAAAAGTACGCGTTTTCTTAAATAACACCGCGTATGTCGTCCTCTTTTCAAATAAAATGTAATATTCATACACCAAATGAAAGTAGACATTTCAACGATTCCGACGAGATATAAAATATCGATGTTTGTCGTGCGATGTGATCAGAATATGAGCTCAAAGTCAGGGGTCAATCATTATGAAATGGACAAAAATTGAAACAAAATAATTTATACCTTAAATTATCTTATTATTAGCTAGCCCCGTAAACACACCAAAGATAAAATAATACCAAATCCCATGTGAATTTTCTACATACAAGGAGAATGAATATAGTTGTTGAAAATCTGGGATAGAAGTAGTTTAATGTCCTTGGTGACCTTGAGAATCCTTACGAGGCGAAAACGGAAAGAACCCTAGCCCCATTTCCCAGAAACTACCCCCAAAATAAGCGAACTCGTGGCTTGGCTTAGTCGCAAATAATTGATAATTTTGAAAAAAAAAAAAAAAAATCTGCGGTCATACCTTACGACGTACGTGGAAACAAATGACGTAGTATAGCAGGAATTTTTAATGCGTTGTCATTACCGAATATTGATAATTACGCCTTGACAAGTTGGTATACAATCCAGTCATAAAGAAAGGAAACACAAAATCGCAACTAGTGAATTGTTGAAAGCGTGATCTGTGTGACTTGATTCCTGAATGGTCATGATGTTAACGATAGAAGAAAGGAGTTTTGCTTTACAACCATTTGATAAGAGTGGTGCTACGGCACTTGCTATTTAGTGGACAAACGACTTGAGATTAAAACCACCTTATAGACAAACAGTGTATGGCATTCGAGATATATTTGAATGTGTATCTGTTATGGATGTAACAAGATCTGTCCGCTCAAGATGAAACAACACCAAGGAAAGTGAATTGCGGGTATGTTTACCTGTAACCCAAAATCTGCAAAAATCAACCAGATGATTACCAACTAAACTGGATTTATCACGAAGGTCAGTGCAAAGAATGTTACACGAACAGAAGTTATAAGTTTACAATGTGTGAATGGTATTGTCAGTGATTTCAAACGTTTTAAATTCTTATATTCTTGAATATTACTTATATTATTGTATTTTACTGTTATAGAAATTCTTATATTAATACTCATTGTAATTCTCACAGTCTTTCTATTTGATTGCTTGTTTATGTTTCAGGATGATTCGGTAGAGTGTCTTGGAAATTACCAACCGCAAAAACATTCCGAAAGTAGGCTTGTTCAGCGCACCAGTCTTCGTTCCCATGATTAAATATGCCTGGTTTGCGTCGCAATTAATTGACGACCGAACATTGTTTTTGAATGTGAACGACCGGTGTTTTCCAGTATCGCTGATGAAAACACCTTGCGCCTGTAAAGCGGTAGCATTTATTAGATGTGCGTGGGGCTACAATGTTCTGTGTTTCGGTGCTTCTATGACAATTATCACCCAGAATTTTGTACAGATGTTAAAGATAGTGACGATGGCGACAGTGAGTAAATAACACGGCGCAATAAGTAAAATAATCGAAACTTCCTGGCAGATTAAAATTGTGTGCCGGAACCGGGACTCGAAACTGGGACCTTTGCCTTTCGCGGGCAAGCGCTCTACCACTGAGCTACACCGACACGACTCACGATGCCGCCTCACAACTTTACTTCCGCCAGTACCTCGCCTCCTACTTTCCAAACTTCACAGAAGCTCTCCTGCGAAGCATGCAAGACTAGCACTCCTGGAAGAAAGGATATGGTGGAGACATGGCTTAGCCACAGCCTAAGGGATGTTTCCAGAATGAAACTTTCACTCTGCAGCGGAGTGTGCGCTGATATGAAACTTCCTGGCAGAGGCGAGGTACTGGCGGAAGTAAAGTTGTGAGGCGGCACCGTGAGTCGTGGCGGGGTAGCTCAGTGGTAGAGCGCTTGCCCGCGAAAGGCAAAGGTCCCAGGTTCGAGTCCCGGTTCCGGCACACAATTTTAATCTGCCAGGAAGTTTCATATCAGCGCACACTCCGCTGCAGAGTGAAAGTTTCATTCAGTAAAATAATCAGTTGCTACTGTGTTATTTGCTATTATTCTGTCTATTTACTCAAGATATAACATAGTAGTGGGTATAAAGACATTTAATTATGCACAATAAAAGAAGAGAAATGAAGAAAAGTGAAAAATAAATGTCCCGAAGGGGAAGATTTTTTATTTTATTTTTTTTTATTTTCTTGGTTATTTTTTTAATCGCTTGACTTTTCATTATTTTTGTTTTTCTTTCTTTATGTCTTTTTCTGTGCTTAATTATTTTTTAATTTTTTTAATATAGAAAGTAGCAATTACAAATTTTAGAAATTGTTCTGCCGCTAGGTATCGAACCCGGGCCTCCTGCATGGGAGCCTAGCACCTTGACGATTTTTTTTTCTTTTTTTTTTTTTTTTTTACCGCCAAAAGAAAATGTAAGGATTAACAACTTCATGGCATGGCAGGAACACCCCAACTTCTGGATTGATTACGAAAAACACTATAAAGAAAATTTGAGAAATATTGCCCGTATTCTGGATTGCGGACAACTGTGCAATGTCGTTCGTTCAGAAAGTTCCAAAAATCAAGTTCCTTTTTCTCTCCATGTACAAAAAAGTAGTGAACCGCATGTCCACATATCCAATTCACAGCGTTTGTCTTCGTTTATGGGTAATGTCCCGAGTCTGGAAAGAGGAGCAAATGGGGAAGTATGTGATGAGGATTCGTGCGGGCAATCAAAGCCAGCATCTGTCGCACCAACATCAGATCGGCCTTCCGCCGATCCGCATACCAGTCTATGCTCGTCCGTGTCCACTACATCACAGGCGACACACATTGGTGTGTCTGCGAGGTGAATTCTGTGAAGTCGTGACTGGCACACTTGTTTCCCGTTGACTGTCAGGTACCATGTAGACTGGACAACAGTGGCAAGATAAGGAGCACCCACTGAGCGCCAAACGACACTCCAGTTGACGCTGGGATGCTTCCCTTCAATCACATTTGGTGATCGGTTCTTCTGAAGAAAGCCGTAGATCGCCTTCGTAGACATCAAGCGGCAGTATCGCATTGTGGATATAGCTCAGTTTGAGGAAAAAGCGGCGTAAATAAAAGAATGGCGCCGGAACATCTGAAAGCATGATAGGAGCCGAGAGAGAGCGCGGTGCAAAGGCCTCCAGCAACAGGCTAGTAAGGCATGTGGGATTACGGCGCCACAGCATCATGTGAGAGCTGAGGAAGAGGGCTGTCGCTCTGTCAGGCACATGGTACAGGCCTAGTCCACCTCTGTTTCTTGGGAGAGTGAGGGTCTCGTATCTTATCTTGAACAGCAAGCCGTGGGAAACATATGAACCCAGTGCAGCTAACATGCGTAATGCCATGGATGGCGGAATGAGTAGGGTTTGTGCAACGTGAGGGATACGTGACGCGAAATACATATTAACATGCTGTGTCCTCTGTAGAAGGTCGAGAGCCCTGAGACGATGATCGAGAAGACCAGCGCGTAACTGGTTTAGTAGGCGTCGGCAGTTGAGGGCGATCGTACGTCGCATGTCCCCTGTGAAGTCGAGTCCTAAGCATCGGATAGCTGTAGTTACTCGCAAAGGAGCAGCGCTGTCTGCAGGAAGCCCCAAACCTATAGGTATGGCACATGATTTTCGGACATCCGATTACACGATACTGTCTCACTGGGCAGTAACCGCTAGGTATAAGTGGACACGTTACGTGTGGTAATTTGCTGCGAATTTGATCTCGATTTTCTTAGAAATCAAGGCCCATTGGAATGAATCCTTTTAGATTGATGGTCTGGAGGAATTCCCTCACAGCATACCTGCGACCCATCAAAAAACGTTGGTACCATACTTGGTGTTCCTCTTGTTAGTGCTTTGTCATATTCTCCACGCTGTACGGTGTCTTCCATCTCATCTTAATGTAAATCCTTATCCCTTTCTACAATACTGCCTTCAAATTCATTTCCCTTGTACAGCCTCTCTATATATTCATTCAACCTTTTAGGTTTCCCTCATTTTCCGGCCGCGGTGGACGAGGGGACTAAGGCGCTCCAGTCACGGTCTGCACGGCCACTACGGTGGGGGGTTCGAATCCCCCCTCGGGCATGGATATTTGTGCCGTCCTAGTTCGTAAGTAGTTCATAAGTAGTTTGTAAGTTTAGGGACTGATGACCCAGTAGTTAAGTCCCATAGACTATTTGAACATTTGTTTCCCTCGTTTGCTCAGTAGTGGTTTTCCATCTGATCTCTTAATATTGATTAAGCAGCTTTTCTTGTCTCTTTTCCCTAGTTAAACACGGACTTCCTTCTGGCCTGTACACTGCACACCTTTTGATTCCCTAGTCAGGTACTTGTGCTCATCGAAATAGACTGTAATTTTTTTTTTGTTTACTTTATAGTGAATAAACTGAATATTAGTAAAATTTCAAGCTTTCCTCTACAATTTAAAAAAATACTAATACTTACAAAAATATAACGATTCATAGGGTACAGAACTGAGACCGGCTGTTACTGTACTTATAGAGCTTATGATTATCACTGAAAGAACTTCTAGTCTTACGGGAATAAACCTGCTCTGATGGTTCTCGATCTATCAGTCTAGTGTGTGTGTGTGTGTGTGTGTGTGTGTATGTGTGTGTGTGTTTGTTTGTTCTTTCTTTGTAGAATTGCTGTGCAAACCAAAGTTTAATATTGACTTGCACAGCGCCGACTTGCTGCATTTTTTGTCTTGAAACTGACAGGGAGTGTATCTGTCGAAATATCGGCGGTTGTCGAAGAAGTTTCCTGTCGGCATATTTGAGCATTGTATACGTCAGAAGAAATTGAGGTTCACAATTTTCTCATGCATTCATTTTTGTCGTTGTTGCCACTAACCGAAGAAAGTTTTTGGGTTTAACTTCCCGTCGATAGCGTTGTCATTAGAGATAGAAATTCACCAGAATGACACTGAGTAAACGAATAAGGACGTTATTCGAACATGCATTGGAAAACAAAGTAATCATCTACATATGTTGGTAGATCAATGAAAAAGAGAACAAAATAAATAAATAAATAAAAAACAGTAACAAAGTTTCAAACACGGGGAGAGGAACCGCCAATCCACGACGCTACCTGGAGTGCCACTGCTTCACAACTTAACGCTTTCGTGATCGAATTAATTGAGAGGGGGGATTCGAACCCCCGACCGTAGTGGCCGTGCAGACCGTGACTGGAGCGCCTCAGTCCCCTCGGCCGGCTTGGCATATTACTGTAACAATATGTTTCCTGCTTTTGGTATGGGTAATGAGTGACGCCATGTTTCTAAATTTCGGTCATTATTTATAGTTTTATAATCATTATAACTGAGGCATATATGTCCCACCGGACTCGAGGAGGACGAGGAGTTCCGCGGGGGAGTAGCCGAGCGCATTGAGGCGCTATGTTCCGATGCGCAAGGCCGTTCCCCGTCGGAGGTTCGAAGCCTCCCTCGGGCATGGATGTTTGTGTTGTGTTTAGTATAAGTTAGTTCATAAGTAGTTTGGAAGTTTACCATTGGTACCATTCTTATGTCAAACATATTTATTTATCCACGGCTTAACATTTTAGTGAAATTTTTCAGAACATGGCTCAATACATAGTGGTACTTTGCAGTAGCTACATATGAAGTTTGCCCGTGGCTCTTGCTTCCATGAGCTGCATTGTTTGCATCATCTCCTTGTGCTCCTTGTTGGAAACTGTTCAATTCCGCATAAGTGCACATTATCAGGAACGCCAGAAACTCTTGGTTTGTTTTTGTTAGGAATTATTGCCTTCCCTTTCTCTTTATAGTTCTCCCAGTTGAAAATTGCCTTAAGAGGACAAGGCGAAAAGTGAGTTCGTCACATTTATCCCCATTATTCCAAACTGTTTACAATGCTAAACAATTTGACACAAATATGAAAAAAGGCATAATAGAAATTCTCTCCACACGCTATGCAACCACGAAAGCCGGCCGCGGTGGCCGAGGGGACTAAGGTGCTCCAGTCACGGTCTGCACGGCCACTACGGTCGGGGGTTCGAATCCCCCCTCGGGCATGGATATTTGTGCCGTCCTAGTTCGTAAGTAGTTCATAAGTAGTTTGTAAGTTTAGGGACTGATGACCCCATAGTTAAGTCCCATACACTATACAAACATTTGAACATTTTTGCAACCACGAATGAGTGATTTACTAATAAATATGTACACAAATCTGCATATTTTTCCAAACAAAATACAATAAGTAACTTTACTGAACTTCTCTGTTGTAGGTCAGTCAAAATATTACATAAAACTGCCAAAAACACGAGGCACACTATGGACAACTGAAACAAATAAGAGAAAACACGCGCAATAGGCGACAAACAACAATTCAGTTGGCTCCAAACTGTCGATGCGTTCAACTTTAAATGGCACCGCCACACAGATATGGGACTTTTATATCCCCGTGAACAATTTCGTGTGTGGAACACATATGTCGCGAAAAGGTTAAAGACACTCCAGGGCACTTGAAATTCATATAAAGCCTTGACCGTTATTTCCTATCGTGCGAGGTGGCGCAGTGGTAACACACTGGATTCGAGAGGACTGTGGTTGAAATAAATCTTCGGCCGTCCACATTTAGGTTTTCCGTGATTTTCCTAAATGACTTTAGGCAAATGCCGGGATGGCTACTTTGAAAGGGCACGGCCGATTTACTCCCTAAAAAAATTCTGAGCGTGAGCTCCGTCTCTAATGACCACGCTGTCGACGGGACGTTAAACTCTAATATTCCTTCCTTCCGTTAGTTCCTCAGAAACACGTGTTCGGTAATTTTGACTCCTCTTCCGCTGAGGGAAGTTTCTTGGAAAATACGTTATGGCACTTTCTGTATTCTCCTCGAAATAAAAAAAAATTAGTTTTGTTCCTCCATATTGTAAGGATTACTGTTAACAGGAAGACCGTAAAATAACACGCAATAATTGTATCACAAAAAAATTTAATAGGTAAAAGAATATATAAATGAACTTGTTTCTTTCATATTCACAGACTATATGACATCAACGGCGAATGATCAAAGATGATTCGAACCCGAGTCTCCTGCTTTCTAGGCAGCTGCGCTGACCCCTACACCACTGGGGACACAGTGATCACCGCACCTGCAAGGACTACCTAAGTACGCCTCCCGTCAGATACAAATTCCAAGCCGGCCACGGTGGCCGTGGGGACTGAGTCGCTTCAGTCACGGTCTGCACGGCCACTACGGTCGGGGGTTCGAATCCCCCCTCGGGCATGGATATTTGTGCCGTCCTTAGTCTTAGTTAGTTCATAAGTAGTTTGTAAGTTTAGGGACTGATGATCCCGTAGTTAAGAACCATAGACTATACAAACATTTGAACATTTGAACAAATTCCAAGGTTCACCCTGCCAACAATAATCAAACTCGTAGTTATGAAACTAATTCCCGCAAGAGTAAGGGACACAAACTTGCCCACCCCTCCCCACTATTCTGCAGGACCAGAAGTGACGTCTGTTCTTTCGGAACAGACGCCACATGTATATAGAACTTATTTCTTTTGCAAAATTTTCTTCCTAGTCATTAAGATTCTCAACGCACTTCTCCCTGGTTATAGACGTCCGTTTGTTGGAGTATAACCATCTGCGGGCTGCTGACTTCACTTCCGCATATGTCGCAAAACGTCGACCAACAAGGGTTTCCCTGTGGGACAAAACTGATTATCAACCAACAGGATGATTATCTTTGAACTTCTAAGTTTGACTGTTTGAATGTTTAGTTGTCAATTGATGCGTGGAAGGATAACACATATCGGGTGATCAAAAAGTCAGTATAAATTTGAAAACTTAGCAAATCACGGAATAATGTATATAGAGAGGTAAGAATTGACGAACATGCTTGGATTGACATGGGGTTTTATTAGAACCAAAAAGTGACACAAGTATTGTTATACGCGTGAAAGATCTCTTGCGCGCGTTATTTGGTGATGATCGTGTGCTCAGCCGCCACTGTCGTCATACTTGGCCTCCCAAATCCCCAGACCTCAGTCCATGCGATTTTGGCTTTGGGGTTACATGAAGTCGCAAGTGTATCGTGATCGACCGACATCTCTAGGGATGCTGAAAGACAACATCCGACGCCAATGTCTCAGCGTAATTCCGGACATGCTTTACAGAGCTGTTCACAACATTATTCCTCGACTACAGCTATTTTTGAGGAATTATGGTGAACATATTGAGCATTTCCTGTAAAGAACATCATCTTTGCTTTTCTGATCATATGAAGCGCCATCTGTCGGACATTTTTTGAACTTTTGTTTCGGTTCTAATAAAACCCCATGTGATTCCATCATGTGTGTCAATTTTTACCTCTATATCTACATTATTCCGTGATTTATTAAGTTTTCAAATCTATACTGACTTTTTGATCACCCGGTATATTAGAAACCTACGGGAACCAGGTACCAAACGGCTCCAAATTATAATCGTAATTGACCGGATGGTTATATCAGTTCGTCAGTGGGAACCTGGAGACGGTGTCAGTGAGGCACCTGAACCGTTTGCTTGGATAAATAATAAAAACTTGAAATTGGTGATCTGCCCACGAACAGGAGCAGAAACATCGAGGAAAGCATGGTCATGAGGTTAGACACTGTCAGCGTTGATGTTCTAACGTTTGTCACGAACGACATGACGCTTTTGAACCAAAGTTTTAATGTAGGCAACAAACAGCATTCAAAGTGGTCCTGTATTCAGTAAAGTCCACCAATAACACACCATTCACATTCCAGAATACTTTCAGAAGCAATTTCCGAAAATTTCCTTTCCTTAATTTTTTTTTTCTTTGAGTACTGGCGAACTAGTCTGTTTCCAGCCAATATATACCTACTCGGTTACGGGTGTGTAGTGGAATGCCCACGAATCATCACCAGTGACGAGTCCTTTCAGATAGTTCCGCACTTCTGTGGAGTAACGCGTTAAGTGACCCAAGCTTGTCACCATTCACTGGTCCTTGAAGTTGCCTGTCAGGTTCTTAGATACCAAGTGACCACTACCTCGGACGTGTTGTGGTAACTTTAAGAAATGAACAATATCGCACACCGCTATACAGGAAATGTTGAAGTGCTACGATAAACTTAGAGGCTGCAGTTCGTTCAAAAATTGTTGCCTCGATGTCTCCGACATATTGCGGGGTTGCAGCTGTTACCGCCTCCCAGGAGTGTGGCGAATCACTAAGATTTACATGACCCTTTTGGAACAATGCGCACCTCCCGGAGACGTTGCTAGGGTCAATACTGTCGTCCCCACGCAATTCTCTATGAATTTCACTCCGTTTATGACCTGTGGCCCACAAATGTCGAAGTACAATTCGCCGGACTTCAAAAACTGACAACAGTAGCTTGCTGCCGGTAAGGAATAGCCGTGCGCGCTAAGGACGTTCGTCGGGGGAGGTTCGAGTCCTCCCTCGGGCATAGGTGTTCTCAGAATAAGTTAGTTTAAGTAGTTAGTAAGTTTAGGGGCTCAGTTAGGTCCCATAACTTTACAAACATTTTGAGTAGCTTCCGCGCCATTATTGTTCCGTAGCACCAGTTTTAATCGGTAGACCTGCACATAGAAACAAAACGCCCGATGTATTAAAATAATTGAACTATGTTGTTGTGGTCTTCAGTCTGCAGACTGGTTTGATGCATTTCTCCGCCTTACCCAGTCCTATGCAAGACTCTTTATCTGACATTAAGAACGGCAACGAAAACATTAATTCCCTCTACGATTTTTACCCCACACCCTTCCTTCTAAAGCTACGTTGACGATTCCTTGAGATCTCTGAATGTGTCCCACCAAACTATACCTTTTCGTTGTCAGGATATACCAGAAATTCCTTTTCTCCCCTATTCTGTTGAGCAGCTCCTCATTAGTTACGTGAACTACTCATCTACTCTTCATCATTCGTCTGTAGCACCACATTTCGAAAGCTTCTATCATCTTTTCGACTGAACTCCGTATCGTTCACGTTTCACTCCCATACAATGCTACACTCCAGACAAACGCTTTCAAAAAGGACTTCTTAGCATTTAAATCCACCCCCATGAACCACAGACATTGCCGAGGTGGGGTGGCTTGCGTGCCTCAACGATGCAGATAGCCGTACCGTAGGTGCAACCACAGCGGAGGGGAATCTGTGGAGAGGCCAGACAAACGTGTGGTTCCTGAAGAGGGGCAGCAGCCTTTTCAGTAGTTACAGGGGCAACAGTCTGGGTGATTGACTGAGGTGGCCTTGTAACATCAGCTAATGTGGCTTTGCCACACGGTTACTGCGAACGGCTGAAAGCAAGGGGAAACTACAGCCGTTACTTTTCCCGAGGACATGCAGCTCTACTGTATGAAAATATGATGGTGGCATCCTCTCGGGTAAAATATTCCGGAGGTAAAATAGTCCCCCATTCGGATCTCCGGGCGGGGACTACTCAGGAGGATGTTATCATCAGGAAAGACAATACTGGCATTCTACGGATCGGAGCGTGGAATGTTAGATCCCTTAATCGGGTAGGAAAATTAGAAAATTTAAAAAGGGAAATGGATAGGTTGAAGATAGATATAGTGGGGATTAGTGAAGTTCGGTGGCAGGATGAACAGGATTTCTGGTCAGGTGAGTACAGGATTATAAATACAAAATCAGTTGGGGGTATCACAGGAGTAGGACTGATAATGAATAAGAAAATAGGAATGCGGGTAAACTACTATGAGCAGCACAGTGATCGCATTATCATTGTCAAGATAGATACGAAGCCAACACCGACAACAGTAGTACAGATTTATATGCCAACTAGCTCTGCCGATGATGAGGATATAGAAGAAATATATGAGGAGCTAAAGGAAATTATTCAGTCAGTTAAGGGAGAGGAAAACTTAATTGTGATGGGAGACTGGAATTCGGTAGTAGGAAAAGGAAGAGAAGGAAAAATAGTAGGTGAATATGGACTGGGCAGAAGGAATGAAAGAGGAAGTCGCCTGGTAGAATTTTGCACGGAACATAATTTAATCATAACAAACACGTGGTTTAAGAATCACAAAAGAAGGTTGTATACGTGGAAGAGACCAGGAGACACTGGAAGGTATCAGATAGATTTTATAATGGTAAAACATAGATTCCGGAATCAGGTTATTAACTGCAAGATATACCCAGGGGCAGATATAGACTCTGACCATAACTTGTTAGTCATGAACTGTAGGCTGAAACTGAAAAAACTGCAGAAAGGTAGGAAAATAAGGAGATGGGACCTAGATAAATTGAAGGAAAGTGAAGTTCTGGAGAATTTCAGAGGGAGATTTAGGCAACAATTGACAGAATCAGGGGGAAATAAAACAGTAGAAGAGGAATGGGTAGCATTGAGAGATGAAATAGTGAAGGCAGCAGAGGACAAAATAGGTAGAAAGGCAAGACCTGCAAAAAATCCTTGGATAACACAGGAAATACTAAATTTAATTGATGAAAGGAGAAAATATAAAAATGCAGTAAATGAAACAGGCAAAATGGAGTACAGACGACTAAGAAATGAGATTGATAGGAAGTGCAAAATGGCTAAGCAGGAGTGGCTAGAAGCCAAATGCAAATCTGTAGAAGAATGTATAAGAAGGGGAAAAGTAGATACCGCCTACAAGAAAATCAGAGAGACATTTGGGGACAAGAAAAGCAATTCTACAAATATCAAGAACTCAGATGGGAAACCAGTTCTCAGCAAAGAAGGGAAGGCTGAAAGGTGGAAAGAGTACATAGAGCAGCTCTACAAAGGAAATGAACTGAGAGACGATGTTGTAGGAAGGGAAGAGGAAGTAGATCAAGATGAAATAGGAGATATTATACTGAGAGATGAATTTGACAGAGCCCTGAAAGACCTAGGTCGGAACAAGGCCCCAGGAGTAAATGACATACCCTCAGAGCTACTAAAGTCTCTGGGAGAGCCAACCATGACAAAACTATTTGAACTGGTGTGTAGGATGTATGAGACAGGCGAAATACCCTCAGACTTTAAGAAAAATGTAATAATCCCCATTCCAAAGAAATCAGGTGCAGACAGGTGTGAAAATTACAGAACCATCAGTTTGATAAGTCATGGTTGCAAAATTTTAACACGAATTATCTACAGGAGAATGGAAACGCTGGTAGAAGCTGACCTAGGGGAAGATCAGTTTGGATTCAGGAGGAACGTAGGAACACGGGAGGCAATACTCACTTTACGGCTTATCTTAGAAGATAGATTAAGGAAAGGCAAATCTACATTTTTAGCCTTTGTAGATTTGGAGAAAGCGTTTGACAATGTTGACTGGACTACACTCTTTCAAATTCTGAAGTCAGCAGGGGTAAAATACAGGGAAAGGAGAGTTATTTACAACTTGTACAAAAGCCAGACCGCAGTTATTAGACTCAAATGGCATGAAAGGGAAGCATCAGTTGGGAAGGGAGTAAGACAGGGTTGTAGCCTTTCTCCGATGTTATTCAATTTGTACATTGAGCAGGCGATCAAGGAAAGCAAGGAAAATTTTGGAATGGGGATTAAAGTTCAGGGGGAAGAAATAAAAACATTGCGTTTTGCTGATGACATTGTAATTCTGTCAGAGACAGCGAACGACCTGGAAGAGCAGTTGAATGGAATGGACAGTGTGTTGAAGAGAGCGTACAAAATGAACATTAACAAGAGCAAAACAAAAATAATGGAATGCGGTCTTAGAAAATCAGGCGATGGTGAAGGAATTAGATTAGGTAACGAAACAATGAAGGTGGTAGATGAGTTTTGTTACTTAGGTAGTAAAATAACATGCGATGGTCGCAGTACAGAGGATATAAAATGCAGAATGGCAATGGGAAGAAAAGCATTTTTGAAAAAGAGAAATTTGCTAACATCGAATATTAATTTAAGTGTAAGGAAGTCTTTTCTGAAGGCATTTGTGTGGAGTGTTGCCTTGTACGGGAGTGAAACATGGACGATAAGCAGTGCAGACAGGAAGAGAATAGAGGCTTTTGAAATGTGGTGCTACAGAAGAATGCTGAAGATTAGGTGGGTAGATCACATAACTAATGAAGAGGTACTGAACAGAATTGGCGAGAAAAGGAGTTTTTGGCATACCCTGACTAAAAGAAGGGATCGCTTGGTAGGACACATTCTTAGACATCGAGGAATCGTAAATTTAGCATTGGAGGGAAGTGTGTGGGGTAAAAATCGCAGAGGGAGGCCAAGAGACGCGTATAGTAAGCAGATTCAAATAGATGTGGGTTGTCGTTCTTATGAGGAGATGAAAAGGCTTGCTCAGGATAGAGTAGGGTGGAGAGCTGCATCAAACCAGTCTCCGGACTGAAGACCATAACAACAACAGCATTTAAATTAATGTTGGATATTAACAGGTTTTGCTTCTTTAGAAACGCTTTTCTTCCCATACCATTTCTGCATTTTATATCTTCTTTAATTCGGCCATCAGAAGTTATTTTGCTACCAAAATAACAAAACTCACCACTTATATTTTTTTTATTACTTAATCTACTTCCTTCAGCGTCGCATGGTTTTCTTAAACTACATTACATTATCGAAAATTTTCAAAGGTTTGTAAGCCTACAGGACCAAATTGTTGTGGTCATCAGTCCCTAGACTTAAAGTAACTTACACCAAGGACAACATGCAACCATGCTCGAAGGAGGACTCGAACCTCCGACGGCGAGCAATCGCGCGATCTGCAGCAAGGCACTCGACAACTCAACCGCGGCGTTCAATTACCCTCGTTTTACTTTAGTTAATGTTCGTCTTATATCCTCCTTTCAAGACACTGTCCATTCCATTCAATTGCTCTTCCAGGTCCTTTGCTGTCTCTCACAGAATTACTATGTCATCGGCAAACCCCGAAGTTTTTGTTTCTTCTCCGTGAACTTCAATTCATCCACTAATCTCTTCTTGCATTCCTTCACAGCTTGATCAGTGTACAGATAGAACAACATTGTGTAAAGATTACAAGCCTTTCTTACACCCTTCCCAACCACTGCGTCCCTTTCAGGCCCTTCGTCTGTTATAACTGTTGTCTGGTTTTTGTACAAGTTGGATATAACTCTCCGCTTGCGGTATTTTACCACTGCTACCTTCAGATTTTGAAAAGTGTATTCCAGTCAACATAGTCAAAAGTTTTCTCCAGATCTACAAATGATAAAAACATAGGTTTCCTTTTCCTTAACTTATATTCTAAGATAAGTCGTAATATGAGTATTGCCTCCCGTTTTCCTATATTTCTACTAAATCAAAACTGATATTTCGCAAGATCGTATTCCGCCAGTTTTTCCATACATATGTATCATCGGGAAATTTCAACATTACAGTGGTAATACACTACTGGCCATTAAAACTGCTACACCAAGAAGAAATACGGATGATAAACGGGTATTCATTGGACAAATATATTATACTAGAACTGACATGTGATTACATTTTCACGCAATTTGGGTTCATAGATCCTGATAAATCAGTACCCAGAACAATCACCTCTGGCCGTAATAACGGCCCTGATACGCCTGGGCAGTGAGTCAAACAGAGTTTGGATGGCGTGTACAGGTACAGATGACCATGCAGCTTCAAGACGATACCACAGTTTATCAAGAGTAGTGACTGGCGTATTGTGACGAGCCAGTTGCTCGGCCATCATTGACCAGACGTTTTCAATTGGTGAGAGATCTGGAGAATGTGCTGGCCAGGGCAGAAGTCGAACATTTTCCGTATCCAGAAAGGCCCGTACAGGACCTGCAACATGCGGTCGTGCATTATACTGGTGAAATGAAGGGTTTCGCAGGGATCGAATGAAGGGTAGAGCCACAGGTCGTAACACATCTGAAATGTAAGAGCCACTGTTTAAAGTGCCGTTGATGCGAACAAGAGTTGTTGACTGAGACGTGTAGCCAATGGCACCCCATACCAGCACACCGAGTGATACGGCAGTATGGCGATTGCAAATACACTTTTCCAATGTGCGTTCACCGCGATGTCGCCAAATACGATGCAACCATCATAATGCTGTAAACAGAACCTGAATTAATCCGAAAAAATGACGTTTTGCCATTCGTGCGCCCAGGTTCGTCGTTGTGTACAGTATCGCAGTCTGTGATGCAGCGTCAAGGGTAACCGCAGCCACGGTCTCCGAGCTGATAGTCCATGCTGCTGCAAACGTCGTCGAACTGTTCGTGCAGATGGTTGTTGTCTTGCAAACGTCCCCATCTGTTGACTCAGGGATCGAAACGTGGCTGCTCGATCCGTTACAGCTATGCGGATAAGATGCCTGTCATCTCGACTGCTAGTGATACGAGGC
Organism: Locusta migratoria; assembly: GCA_026315105.1. Classification (NCBI taxonomy): domain Eukaryota; kingdom Metazoa; phylum Arthropoda; class Insecta; order Orthoptera; family Acrididae; genus Locusta; species Locusta migratoria. The sequence continues at coordinate 360,626,467 of CM048755.1, read as the reverse complement.
CGTCGGGATCCAGCACGGCGTTCCGTATTGCCCTCCTGAACCCACCGATTCCATATTCTGGTAACAGTCGTTGGATCGCGACCAACGCGAGCAGCAATGTCGCGATACGATAAACCGCAATCGCGATACGCTACAATCCGATTACAGTCGGAAACGTGATGGTACATATTTCTCCTCCTTACGCGAGGCATCACAAGAACGTTTCACCAGGCAACGCCGGTCAACTGCTGTTTGTGTACGAGAAATTGGTTAGAAACTTTCCTCATGTGAGCACGTTGTACGCGTCGGTACCGGCGCCCTCCTTGTGTGAATGCTCTGAACAGCTAATCATTTGCATATCACAGCATCGTCTTCCTGTCGGTTAAACTTCGCGTCTGTAGCACGTCATCTTCGTGGTGTAGCAATTTTAATGGCCAGGAGTGTACAATGGGGGGAAATATTTATGTGCAATGCTTTGCGATCCTCCCTCCTAGTTCTAGTGAAGAGAAATGGAGGAGCGGCAGGCTGTGAATACTGACGTGTAGGCCCGGCGGGAAGACGTTGTGCTGCGGCAGGTAGTCGTCGAGGCTGGCGGGCTTGAGGATGACCTGCAGGCCGGCCGCCGCGCCGGGGCCCACCGCGTGCCGCAGCCTGCACGCGCCGCCGCTGCGCTGCCTGCCCGCGCTGCACACACAAATGTGTCTAACTACGGGGTCATCAGTCCCTAAACTTACAAACTAGCTTATACTAAAGACGGCACAAGCATCCATGCCCGAGGTGGGATTCGAACCCCCGACCGTAGTGGCCGTGCAGACCGTGACTGGAGCGCCTCAGTCCCCTAGGCCACCGCGGCCGGCGCTGACACACATGTATGTTTGTTTGTAAAGTCTATGGGACTTAACTACGAGGTCATCAGTCCCTAAACTTACAAACTACTTATGAACTACTTACGAACTAGGACGGCACAAATATCCATGCCCGAGGGGGGATTCGAACCCCCGACCGTAGTGGCCGTGCAGACCGTGACTGGAGCGCCTCAGTCCCCTCGGCCACCGCGGCCGGCGCTGACACACACACTCTGTCTACACAACACTCACTACACACGCATACTTTCTATTTTCCTACAAGGAAGTAGAGGACTTGTGAAAGAGTGAATATACACTGAGCAAAACAATTACGAAACCAGTCGACGTATCTACGTTCTGTAGTATTGTCATCGGCAATATGAACTAAAATTGTATGAGTGCATGTTTTCGCGGCGATATCCATTAATAAAATCTTCTCGGGTTGCAAGTCACGTCATGTGCTTTTCTACCCATGAGCTTGCGACAGAGATCTCCGCTGGTTTTTTTTTTTTTTTTTTTTTTTTTTTTTTTTTTTTTTTTTCCAGGTAGATCTATGCTTTGCGGTGGTTGGTTCATTTCGTTCATGGTTGTTTGTTGAATATTTGGCTCAGCTTCTTTTATTACAGAGGACGTTGAGCTCCCTGACCGGGCGCGCTGAGCCACGGCGGCGGCACCATTGTCAAGTGTATAACTGTCATTCCGATTTTTTTTTCCTTTATTGTTATTTTAAAACCAACTATGTACAGTTGGCAGGCTGGCAGCAGCTGCGTTGGCTGCTCTTCAGCCCTGCGAAATACATGTTATGACATACGGTGAAAGAAACATAAAACAGATGAATAAAAAATTGTGGAATTAAAAACAGTTGACAGGCTGAGTTTTGTAGGACTAAACGTAAAATGAACAAAGAGACAAACATATATGGTAGAACGAAAACGAGAACAATCAAGCGGCAATAAAAACACACATAGTCGGTAAAACTGTTGAGGCCACGGCGGCGGTTTAAAAGTACATTGGAGGAAACACAAGGACAAACACGAAGACAGTTGACGGCGCACATGATAAAACTTGTTAGCACTGATCGCGGAGGCACTGATTGAAAACCACACATGACAATGGACACACTGGCACTGTACACGTTTAAAAGGTCGAGACGCCCCCGCGCGGGGGAGGGGAGGGGGATGGAGGGGGAGGAGGTGGGACAGGGGGGGAAGCGCGGGGGAGGGGGGGGGGAGGGAGAGAGAGAAAGGAGGGGAAAGAAGGATTGACGAGACTCTGGGTATGGGAGAGGGGTAGCCAAGCGGGTGGGAAGGAAAAGGATGGGAGAGAGGGGAGGGGCGCTGATGCTGCGGGAAAGGGATCAGAGTTGGTAGGAGGGGTAGATATCGGGACGAAATTCGTTATCCGGTAAGGGAAGGGTGCGGAAATTGCCCTGGGAAAGGATACGGAGCGTATGTAGGTGAAGGCCGGGAGGGATAGTTTGGTGGAGGCGTGGCAGAGGCCTGGGATTGGTGAGAATACGGTATACCAGAGGGTTTTGGTACTCTATTTTGCGGGTAGTGTAAAGGAGTCGGAGATGTTCCAGGTGTTGTAGGAGAGGAGGGAAGGGGATTAGGTCATAGAGGATCCCTGTGGGGGAAGGGAGTCTGATACGGTATGCGAGGCGGAGGGCGTGGCGTTCCAGGATCTGTAAGGATTTATATAGAAAGTAGGAGGGGCCGATATCCAGGCGGGGTGGAAGGAACAGAGGACGGGGCGCATGATGGATTTATAGGTGTGAAGGACAGTGGAAGGGTTGAGGCCCCACGTCCGGCCGGTAAGGAGTTTAAGGAGGTTGAGGCGGGAAAGAGCTTTCTCACAAAGGGATTTGAGGTATGGGGTCCAGGAAAGTTTGCGGTCAAGGGTAAGGCCAAAGTATTTTAGCGTGGGGGTGTGACGGATTGGGCGGTTGTGGAGGGTAAGATAGAAATCGTGGAGACGGAAGGAGCGGGTAGTACGACCTATGTCATTCCGAGGCCACTGCCGTGCTTATATAGCTGCGCCGTCGCCAGTGACGTCACTGGGGCCCAGTTCCTCGACCAGATAAAAATGTTCAAATGTTTGTATAGTCTATGGGACTTAACTACGGGGTCATCAGTCCCTATACTTACAAACTACTTATGAGGGGGATTCGAACACCCGACCGTAGTGGCCGTGCAGACCGTGACTGGAGCGCCTCAGTCCCCTCGGCCACCGCGGCCGGCCTTTGAGCAGATATGGCAATGTTTTGGTCGCGCGTACGAGACAACAGAAACAGTTAAAAGAAGGCGAGGCCAAGGTCGTCCATGGGTAACGTCAGCAAGAGAAAACCGTTATTTCCGATTAACAGTCCATCAACAAAGGAGCCTGAATGCAACTCAGCTGCTACGCACCATCCAGGCAGCAACAGGACGCCCAGTATCAACACAAACAGTCCGAGAATGTTAGCTCTAAGCAGGGAGGCCGATGGTGTGTGACCCTTTAAAACCACGACACCCTTTAGCTCTCAGAAACTGGACGGAGAACATCAGGATTAGAGTCGTAACGAATGGCGCCGGTTTCTGCTGACAGATATGTCAATATTTTGTGTTCAGCTGGACCATCGTCGTTCCCTCATCTGGAAAGAACGTGGAACTCGGAACAATCCTTTAAATTATTAAAATGCCAAGATCGCAAATGTTGATTTATTTTTCCTGACGACCGGTTTAGATACACTCATCTGGTCACTTTTGTCCTATGCTATCGTTTTGTGAAGGCGAACAATAACATAGGACACAAGTGACCAGATGATGATACCTTAAGTGTATCGAAACCGATCGTCAGGAAAAATAAATCAATATTTGCGATCTTGACATTTTAATACTTCAAAGTAAAGAGATCGCCGTCCTACCATGGAAAAATTAAACGCAACAATCCTGCTTATATGTAGGAAACATCACAATGTCATGGTGATGGACAAATCGTGTGGGCAGCATATGGTTGCGTATGCTTTTCCGGCGTAATGACTGATAATATTCTTGTCGGGTCTGCAGCCGGATAGCATCGTCAACTAGACACAATATTTCGGCAGACCTACTGGCTGCCATCTTCAGGTGAGTGCGCTGATTACACTAACTCGCCGGAAACAGGCAGAACAGAAACAGCGGCCCCTTTATACACTGATGACGATCTACCGCGCGTGGGCGAAACCGAAGTAGACGCCCTCTCGACGAGCTTAAATCAAGCCCCCACAATCCCGTAAGCGGCCGACTGCGAATAGGGGACAAATTGAAGAGTGCCTCGGCGGCCATTGTGGTGGCAAACTTCCGCTCCAACTTTAAATGTACGTAAGACTGTCTTCACTAGAGAGAGTATTCATTTGAGTTAAGTCGCGAAAACTATGTCTAATTGAAATATATAACTACAAAACAGCTTCAGACTCCTTGAATATACAGCAACTATCGGTTGTTATTACACTACGGTGTAGAAATTGGCCAACAGTGTTTCCAAAAAAAATGTTCAAATGTTTGTATAGTCTATGGGACTTAACTACGGGGTCATCAGTCCCTAAACTTACAAACTACTTATGAACTACTTACGAACTAGTACGGCACAAATATCCATGCCCGAGGGGGGATTCGAACCCCCGACCGTAGTGGCCGTGCAGACCGTGACTGGAGCGCCTTAGTCCCCCCCCCCCCCACAGTGTTTCCTCTTCCTAACGAAACCGAACTATAACATTTAGATTTTTGGCGTTCTAAGTGCAGCATATGAACGGAATTTATTGACAGACACTTTTTTTGGCACTTTCTCAGTATATTCTACGATTGTGAAACTTTTGTACAAACATTAATGTCGGAAGAGTTTCACACTTTACGTCTTTTCTTTAGTGCTGTATTCTCTAATATTTAGATATTTCATAGCATCAAAAAATGAAACAGGGCTACCTGAAACAGCTAATGTGAAAAATCGATTGTGAAAGTGAAATATGCCATCAGATACATAACTGAAAAATAGAGTCTTTACCTTGTGAATACAGCAACCAGCCACTACCAAATTCTTTTAAGAACACGAAGTATGCCATAACTTTTTCTTAACTAATGCATCTAACATTAGCATTAAGATATCTAGCAAAAGTATTAGCATTTTAATGTTGTAAGCCAAATACCTTACATAGCGTGAACTGCTCAAAAGTCAACAACTATTGTCACACGGTTCAACTTCAAAAGTGCATCCAGTGTGACTATGTGTCATTCATGTATGGAACTATACACAGTTCTGCAAACCCCTTTCAGTTGTTATATCTATATGTAAAGCAGATTACCTTTAAATTCTGTGTTACATGTTGCTAATATTAATTTCATAAACAAAAATTCCACTCCCATGAACCACAGACATTGCCGAGGTGGGGTGGCTTGCGTGCCTCAACGATACAGATAGCCGTACCGTAGGTGCAACCATAGCCGAGGGGTATCTGTGGAGAGGCCAGACAAACGTGTGGTTCCTGAAGAGGGGCAGCAGCCTTTTCAGTAGTTACAGGGGCAACAGTCTGGGTGATTGACTGAGGTGGCCTTGTAACATCAGCTAATGTGGCTTTGCCACACAGTTACTGCGAACGGCTGAAAGCAAGGGGAAACTACAGCCGTTATTTTTCCCGAGGACATGCAGCTCTATTGTATGAACATATGATGATGGCATCCTCTCGGGTAAAATATTCCGGAGGTAAAATAGTCCCCCATTCGGATCTCCCGGCGGGGACTACTCAGGAGGACGTGATCATCAGGAAAGACAATACTGGCATTCTACGGGTCGGAGCGTGGAATGTTAGATCCCTTAATCGAGTAGGAAAATTAGAAAATTTAAAACGGGAAATGGATAGGTTGAAGTTAGATATAGTGGGGATTAGTGAAGTTCGGTGGCAGGATGAACAGGATTTCTGGTCAGGTGAGTACAGGATTATAAATACAAAATCAGTTGGGGGTATCACAGGAGTAGGATTGATAATGAATAAGAAAATAGGAATGCGGGTAAACTACTATGACCAGCACAGCGATCGCATTATCATTCTGAAGATAGATACGAAGCCAACACCGACAACAGTAGTACAGGTTTATATGCCAACTAGCTCTGCCGATGATGAGGAAATCGAAGACATATATGAGGAGCTAAAGGAAATTATTCAGACAGTTAAGGGAGAGGAAAACTTAATTGTTATGGGGGACTGGAACGGTAGTAGGAAAAGGAAGGTAAGGGAAGATAGTAGGTGAATATGGTCTGGGCAAAAGGAATGAAAGAGGAAGCCGCCTGGTAGAATTTTGCACAGAACATAATTTAGTTATAACAAACACCTGGTTTAAGAATCACAAAAGAAGGTTGTATACTTGGAAGAGACCAGGAGACACCGGGAGATACCAGATAGATTTTATAATGGTAAGACATAGATTTCGGAACCAGGTTTTAAAGTGTAGGACATACCCAGGGGCAGATATAGACTCTGACCATAACTTGTTGGTTATGAACTGTAGGCTGAAACTGAAGAAACTTCAAAAAGGTAGGAAAATAAGGAGATGGGACCTGGATAAATTGAAGGAACCTGAGGTTCTTAAGAATTTCAGAGGGAGCTTTAGGCAACCATTGACAGAAACAGGGGAAAATAAAACAGTAGAGGAGGAATGGGTAAAATTGAGAGATGAAATAGTGAAGGTAGCAGAGGACAAAATAGGTAGGAAGGCAAGACCTACAAAGAATCCTTGGATATCACAGGATATACTAAATTTAATCGATGAAAGGAGGAAATATAAAAATGGAGTAAATGAAACAGGTAAAATGGAGTACAGACGTCTAAAAAATGAGATTGACAGGAAGTGTAAAATGGCTAAGCAGGAGTGGCTAGAAGGCAAATGCAAGGATGTAGAAGAATGTATAAATAGGGGGAAAATAGATACAGCCTACCGGAAAATAAAAGAAACATTTGGAGATAAGAAAAACAGCTCTATGAATATCAAGGACACTGATGAAAACCAGTTCTCAGCAAAGAAGGGAAAGCTAAAAGGTGGAAAGAGTATATAGTGGGGCTCTACAAAGGAAATGAACTTCGAGACAATATTGTAGGAAGGGAGGGGTTGTAGATGAAGTTGAAATAGGAGATACTGTACTGAGAGAAGAATTTCACAGAGCCCTGAAAGACCTAAGTCGAAACAAGGCCCCTGGAGTAGATGATATTCCCTCAGAGCTACTGAAGTCCCTGGGAGAACCAGCCATGCCAAAATTGTTTCATCTGGTGTGTAAGATGTATGAGACAGGTGAAGTACCCTCAGACTTCGAGAAAAATGTTATAATCCCCATTCCAAAGAAAGCAGGTGCATACAGGTGTGAAAACTACAGAACCATCAGTTTAATAAGTCATGGTTGTAAAATATTAACACGAATTCTATACAGAAGGATGGAAAAGCTTGTAGAAGCCGACCTCGGGGAAGATCAGTTTGGGTTCAGGAGAAATGTAGGAACACGGGAGGCAATACTTACTTTACGGCTTATCCTAGAAGATAGATTAAGAAAAGGCAAACCTACATTTCTAGCTTTTGTAGATTTGGAGAAGGCTTTTGACAATGTTGATTGGAATAAACTCTTTCAAGTTCTGAAGCAAGCAGGAGTAAAATATAGGGAGCGTAAGGTTATTTACAACTTGTACCAAAACCAGACAGCGGTTGTCAGAGTTGAAGGGCATGAAAGGGATGCAGTGGTTGGAAAGGGAGTAAGACAGGGTTGTAGTCTTTCTCCATTGTTATTCAATTTGTACATTGAGCAAGCTATAAAGGAAAACAAGGAGAAATTTGGAAAAGGCATTAAAGTTCAGGGTGAAGAATTAAAAACGTTGCGTTTTGCCGATGACATAGTAATTCTGTGAGATACAGCAAAGGACCTGGAAGAGCAATTGAACGGAATGGACAGTGTGCTGAAAGGTGCATATAAGATGAACATTAACAAGAGCAAAACTAGGGTAATGGAGTGCAGTGTAAGAAAATCAGGTGATGCTGAAGGGATTAGATTGGGAAACGAAGCAATAAAGGAGGTAGATGAGTTTTGTTACTTGGGCAGTAAAATATCAAATGATGGTCGCAGTACAGAGGATATAAAATGCAGAATGGCAATGGGTAAAAGGCGTTCTTGAAAAAGAGAAATTTGTTAACAGCGAATATTGATTTAAGCGTAAGGAAGTCCTTTCTGAAGGCATTTGTATGGAGTGTTGCCTTGTATGGGAGTGAAACATGGACGATAAACCGTGTGGACAGAAAGAGGATAGAGGCTTTTGAAATGTGGTGCTACAGAAGAATGCTGAAGATTAGGTGGGTGGATCGCGTAAATAATGAGGAGGTACTGAACAGAATTGGGGAGAAAAGAAATTTCTGGCATACCTTGACTAAAAGAAGGGATAGATTGGTAGGACACATTCTTAGACATCAAGGAATTGTGAATTTAGCGTTGGAGGGAAGTGTGTGGGGTAAAAACCGCAGAGGAAGACCAAGAGATGGATACAGTAAGCAGATTCAGACAGATGTAGGTTGCTGTTCTTATGTGGATATGAAGAGGCTTGCTCAGGATAGGGTATTGTGGAGAGCTGCATCAAACCAGTCTCCGGACTGAAGACCACAACAACAACAACAAACAAAAATTCGAACTGCAGTGAAGCAAGTACTCTCGCAACCCCAACAGTTATTTTAAACAATCATAAAATGAAACTTTTTGAACTCCCTACCCACCAGTACTGCATAAAGTATCTCCTGTTTAAGAGCTGCCAGTATTGTAAAAGCCTGTTATTTATTTCATTCAATCCTATATTGTCTTGAAGAACAAGCTGTTAAGCAAGAGTAACTATCTCTGAACACAAGTAGTGGAGCTACTTGTATTCCTGAGAAAAATAAATGGGAAGACAGTATTCGTTCTTTTCATTACTTTCTTAAATTGATTTATGCATTTAAACGCTGAGCAGTTGTTTACCACCGTGCTTCATGTACACTGCAATAGTCAAACAATACAGACGTGACTATCAATTGTGTATATATACCGCAGTAGCTATTTAATACACGATTTACCTGCTAACAACACCCGTATTTATCTGACGCTTGCCACTACCATGGCGGCCGGCCGAAGGTTCAAATTATCCCGCGACAGCAGCGCCGTCAGGGAGTCTAGTTATTTTTACAACGTCTTTGGCTTAAATTTCAGAGAGTGGCTGACACACGAGTTACAGCGCTCTTTGAGGCAACCTGTGTAAACTCGGCCTCCATATTTTTGGTGGTCAGTACACTTGATAGGAGTCTGTCTACCGAATGTTGTTGTTGAGCTTCAAGTGTTGTATTTAGTGTATATTGTATTTAGCGTGTATTGACTGTACAATTTATGCAGCTGAAATATGTCTAAAGTGTGTTCAGCATTTAAATGTACTAATCAAAGTGATAAAAAGACAAGTATTTCATGCAAGAACATTAAATGTTTTGCCGTGTTTGAGCTCAGTCTATCTATACTCAGACAAAATTCTTGATTAATGGCACTTAGCTGCCCCAAGAGTGAAGCTTCAGACGACATACCCTACAATTCCCTTGAAGTACAGGCCATAAAAAAGCTCAGTTTTATACCTAGTGTTGTTGTGTTTTTTTTTAGATATTTCTTCTTTTGTTGCTCCTGTGTTTCATGAAAACACACTATTGTCTACACCATCTTTAAATATATTTTAATTGTTGTTGACAATAACTGATCGAGCATGGTTGACATGTAACCAGTACAAAGTGTGGAAGCAATAGTAACAGCCAGAATTTTTTCACTTGTATTTGTGTTCTTTACAACAAATATGTACTTATTTCAGCGTGGTGACAACGAAAGTTATTAATGATACTTTATTTCGGTGTGGAATGCTATTGTAGCTGCTGACCCAGGCGCATTTTTATTGCAGTATTCTGTTGTCTTTTTCGTCTTTGCACTCAAATTTCACGTACCAAACGTTACTTGTTTCAGCGTGACATGTAGGAAAGTTATTAACGGCACCTTATTTCGACGTGGAATGCATTTGTGGCAGATGAGGTAGGCTATTTTTAACTGCAGTATTTTGTTGTCACTTTCGTTTTTGTACTCAGATTTCGTCCACCAAAGTTCACAACCAAACATTTGGACAGTAATTTTACAAGCTTGTAGACTTAATTCGTTTAGTAAACACAAGATAAATGTATACTAGAGTTTATGAAAGCAGTTGTGACACACATTAACAACAGATGCAAATCCGTGGTCATGATTGTTCGTCGTAACAATTACTACTCACTGTACGTGTCGCGGCTCGTTTAGACCATGAACCTGCATTAAAATTAACAAAAATATTTTCACAGTGGATCTTTCGTTGTTATTGCAAACATTAGATAACTGTTTTACTTCGAACTGGAACTGTATTACTGAGCCCCCGAGGGGCAAGAAGGATCGGAGGAAAAAAGTGGAAAGTGAAGAGTTGCAGGGTACCATGGTGGCTCCCATGCCACCGTCCCACTCCACCTCGACCTCTGGGGACGAGGTGGAGATTCTAGCGTCCCCGGACGACCTCGCTGTCCCGAACTAATGGATGCCGAGCCAGAAAAACGGCAGTCAGTGGATTTGAGTGACGCTGATTTGTAATCTTAATGTCTTCCCAGTTATCAGACAGCTTCATCCTCCAGGAGTTTGTGACACTTGCGGGGAGTGACACTTGCGCGGAAAGGGAAGGTGTAGACACTTGCGGGCAGACCCGGACGCTGCAGGTAGTGAACAGGGTGTTCCAGAAGTAGCGGTACACCACCCCTACTCCACGCCCTCCAGCCGCTACCTGTGCCGTATTCAGGAAAAGGTCCACCGAGCGAGGTGGAGCTGTAGTAACGGCCCGGAGATATCACAGCCTCATTCAACAGGGAGATAACACGTCATACAAATATCACTCGATTTACAATACAGCACCATGTGAAGAAGAATGTGATGAAATCGGAATTGAGCGCAACCGTTGCTAACTACAATTTCGGATTTACTGCATTTTGAGTCAGAATTCGCATCTATATTCGCATTTATCGCAAATGCGAATTTTTCCTGTCCCTAGTAATACCTCTAAAAATAAACAGCTGATCAAGGCACTAAAAGCAAGGGCAGATCTTTGGGTGTATTACTACAAATAACTAAAACACAATTTGATCGTGGAATTATATACAATCTCATTATAAAGGTTTTTTGTAGGTGGTTTTGAGCAGCTTTTAAATATGTTAGGAATAGCATTATGAAATATAGACAGCTACACCTTATGTTTATTATGAGATATCGATTTCGGCTAATTTCAGGTCATCTTCAAGTCTCAAACAACAGGTGTTACTTATACATTTTTCCAGTGGCACTCATAACCTCTAACTGTTTTCACACGAGGTCTAACGTTGTTAATCACGTTAGCGATGAAAACAGAACCCAGAATCTTTGCGTCTACATGATACATATATTGGTGTGATGTCTTATTTCGAAAGGACAAAAATCACACCAATACATATATAGCTCTCGGTAAAGTGGAACGGTACGATGTCGGTACGTAGCACAGCACGGCGACTGGAAACGCAGGAGAAGTGCAAACAACGTTCTCTCCTCAGAGGTATGATTCTAATTAGGTTTGACGTACAGTCTACACGGCGAAGATTACACCAAAAAATTTAACGTTTCGTCTACTTTGGCGATAGCAACCAAATTTTAAAATCGTGTCTACTATGTAAAGATTTAGCAACACAAAACGCTGCAAGTCCATAACTTCACCGGTTTTCAAGTTCTGAATTTTTAATGTTATTAATTTATTACATAAAAAACAAATTTGGGACTCACACTACAATTTTCATATGGCAGATTTTGTAGGTACATTCACAAGACATGATTCAACGGTTCTGTGCATTCATTTTATGAGAAATACCAATCATTTGTTTTCAGTGTTTAAAATGTTCAAATGTTTGTATAGTCTATGGGACTTAACTACGGGGTCATCAGTCCCTAAACTTACAAACTACTTATGAACTACTTACGAACTAGGACGCCACAAATATCCATGCCCGACGGGGGATTCGAACCCCCGACCGTAGTGGCCGTGCAAACCGTGACTGGAGCGCCTTAGTCCCCCCCCCCCCCCCCAGTGTTTCCTCTTCCTAACGAAACCGAACTATAACATTTAGATTTTTGGCGTTCTAAGTGCAGCATATGAACGGAATTTATCGACAGACACTTTTTTTGGCACTTTCTCAGTATATTCTACGATTGTGAAACTTTTGTACAAACATTAATGTCGGAAGAGTTTCACACTTTACGTCTTTTCTTTAGTGCTGTATTCTCTAATATTTAGATATTTCATAGCATCAAAAAATGAAACAGGGCTACCTGAAACAGCTAATGTGAAAAATCGATTGTGAAAGTGAAATATGTCATCAGATACATAACTGAAAAATAGAGTCTTTACCTTGTGAATACAGCAACCAGCCACTACCAAATTCTTTTAAGAACACGAAGTATGCCATAACTTTTTCTTAACTAATGCATCTAACATTAGCATTAAGATATCTAGCAAAAATATTAGCATTTTAATGTTGTAAGCCAAATACCTTACATAGCGTGAACTGCTCAAAAGTCAACAACTATTGTCACACGGTTCAACTTCAAAAGTGCATCCAGTGTGACTATGTGTCATTCATGTATGGAACTATACACAGTTCTGCAAACCCCTTTCAGTTGTTATATCTATATGTAAAGCAGATTACCTTTAAATTCTGTGTTACAAGTTGCTAATATTAATTTCATAAACAAAAATTCCACTCCATGAACCACAGACATTGCCGAGGTGGGGTGGCTTGCGTGCCTCAACGATACAGATAGCCGTACCGTAGGTGCAACCATAGCCGAGGGGTATCTGTGGAGAGGCCAGACAAACGTGTGGTTCCTGAAGAGGGGCAGCAGCCTTTTCAGTAGTTACAGGGGCAACAGTCTGGATGATTGACTGAGCTGGCCTTGTAACATCAGCTAATGTGGCTTTGCCACACAGTTACTGCGAACGGCTGAAAGCAAGGGGAAACTACAGCCGTTATTTTTCCCGAGGACATGCAGCTCTACTGTATGAACATATGATGATGGCATCCTCTCGGGTAAAATATTCCGGAGGTAAAATAGTCCCCCATTCGGATCTCCCGGCGGGGACTACTCAGGAGGATGTGATCATCAGGAAAGACAATACTGGCATTCTACGGGTCGGAGCGTGGAATGTTAGATCCCTTAATCGAGTAGGAAAATTAGAAAATTTAAAAAGGGAAATGGATAGGTTGAAGTTAGATATAGTGGGGATTAGTGAAGTTCGGTGGCAGGATGAACAGGATTTCTGGTCGGGTGAGTACAGGATTATAAATCCAAAATCAGTTGGGGGTATCACAGGAGTAGGATTGATAATGAATAAGAAAACAGGAATGCGGGTAAACTACTATGACCAGCACAGCGATCGCATTATCATTCTGAAGATAGATACGAAGCCAACACCGACAACAGTAGTACAGGTTTATATGACAACTAGCTCTGCCGATGATGAGGAAATCGAAGAAATATATGAGGAGCTAAAGGAAATTATTCAGACAGTTAAGGGAGAGGAAAACTTAATTGTTATGGGGGACTGGAACGGTAGTAGGAAAAGGAAGGGAAGGGAAGATAGTAGGTGAATATGGTCTGGGCAAAAGGAATGAAAGAGGAAGTCGCCTGGTAGAATTTTGCACAGAACATAATTTAGTTATAACAAACACCTGGTTTAAGAATCACAAAAGAAGGTTGTATACTTGGAAGAGACCAGGAGACACCGGGAGATACCACATAGATTTTATAATGGTAAGACATAGATTTCGGAACCAGGTTTTAAAGTGTAGGACATACCCAGGGGCAGATATAGACTCTGACCATAACTTGTTGGTTATGAACTGCAGGCTGAAACTGAAGAAACTACAAAAAGGTAGGAAAATAAGGAGATGGGACCTGGATAAATTGAAGGAACCTGAGGTTCTTAAGAATTTCAGAGGGAGCTTCAGGCAACAATTGACAGAAACAGGGAAAAATAAAACAGTAGAGGAGGAATGGGTAAAATTGAGAGATGAAATAGTGAAGGTAGCAGAGGACAAAATAGGTAGGAAGGCAAGACCTACAAAGAATCCTTGGGTATCACAGGATATACTAAATTTAATCGATGAAAGGAGGAAATATAAAAATGGAGTAAATGAAACAGGTAAAATGGAGTACAGACGTCTAAAAAAAGTGATTGACAGGAAGTGCAAAATGGCTAAGCAGGAGTGGCTGGAAGGCAAATGCAAGGATGTAGAAGAATGTATAAATAGGGGGAAAATAGATACAGCCTACCGGAAAATAAAAGAAACATTTGGCGATAAGAAAAACAGCTCTATGAATATCAAGGACACTGATGAAAACCAGTTCTCAGCAAAGAAGGGAAAGCTAAAAGGTGGAAAGAGTATATAGTGGGGCTCTACAAAGGAAATGAACTTCGAGACACTATTGTAGGAAGGGAGGGGTTGTAGATGAAGTTGAAATAGGAGATACTGTACTGAGAGAAGAATTTGACAGAGCCCTGAAAGACCTAAGTCGAAACAAGGTTCCTGGAGTAGATGATATTCCCTCAGAGCTACTAAAGTCTCTGGGAGAGCCAGCCATGACAAAATTGTTTCATCTGGTGTGTAAGATGTATGAGACAGGTGAAGTACCCTCAGACTTTGAGAAAAATGTTATAATCCCCATTCCAAAGAAAGCAGGTGCATACAGGTGTGAAAACTACAGAACCATCAGTTTGGTTGTAAAATATTAACACGAATTATATACAGAAGGATGGAAAAGCTTGTAGAAGCCGACCTCGGGGAAGATCAGTTTGGGTTCAGGAGAAATGTAGGAACACGGGAGGCAATACTTACTTTACGGCTTATCCTAGAAGATAGATTAAGAAAAGGCAAACCTACATTTCTAGCTTTTGTAGATTTGGAGAAGGCTTTTGACAATGTTGATTGGAATAAACTCTTTCAAGTTCTGAAGCAAGCAGGAGTAAAATATAGGGAGCGTAAGGTTATTTACAACTTGTACCAAAACCAGACAGCGGTTGTCAGAGTTGAAGGGCATGAAAGGGATGCAGTGGTTGGAAAGGGAGTAAGACAGGGTTGTAGTCTTTCTCCATTGTTATTCAATTTGTACATTGAGCAAGCTATAAAGGAAAACAAGGAGAAATTTGGAAAAGGCATTAAAGTTCAGGGTGAAGAATTAAAAACATTGCGTTTTGCCGATGACATAGTAATTCTGTGAGATACAGCAAAGGACCTGGAAGGGCAATTAAACGGAATGGACAGTATGCTGAAAGGTGCATATAAGATGAACATTAACAAGAGCAAAACTAGGGTAATGGAGTGCAGTGTAAGAAAATCAGGTGATGCTGAAGGGATTAGATTGGGAAACGAAGCAATAAAGGAGGTAGATGAGTTTTGTTACTTGGGCAGTAAAATATCAAATGATGGTCGCAGTACAGAGGATATAAAATGCAGAATGGCAATGGGTAGAAAGGCGTTCTTGAAAAAGAGAAATTTGTTAACAGCGAATATTGATTTAAGCGTAAGGAAGTCCTTTCTGAAGGCATTTGTATGGAGTGTTGCCTTGTATGGGAGTGAAACATGGACGATAAACCGTGTGGACAGAAAGAGGATAGAGGCTTTTGAAATGTGGTGCTACAGAAGAATGCTGAAGATTAGGTGGGTGGATCGCGTAAATAATGAGGAGGTATTGAACAGAATTGGGGAGAAAAGAAATTTCTGGCATACCTTGACTAAAAGAAGGGATAGATTGGTAGGACACATTCTTAGACATCAAGGAATTGTGAATTTAGCGTTGGAGGGAAGTGTGTGGGGTAAAAACCGCAGAGGAAGACCAAGAGATAGATACAGTAAGCAGATTCAGACAGATGTAGGTTGCTGTTCTTATGTGGATATGAAGAGGCTTGCTCAGGATAGGGTATTGTGGAGAGCTGCATCAAACCAGTCTCCGGACTGAAGACCACAACAACAACAACAAACAAAAATTCGAACTGCAGTGAAGCAAGTACTCTCGCAACCCCAACAGTTATTTTAAACAATCATAAAATGAAACTTTTTGAACTTCCTACCCACCAGTACTGCATAAAGTATCTCCTGTTTAAGAGCTGCCAGTATTGTAAAAGCCTGTTATTTATTTCATTCAATCCTATATTGTCTTGAAGAACAAGCTGTTAAGCTAGAGTAACTATCTCTGAACACAAGTAGTGGAGCTACTTGTATTCCTGAAAAAAATAAATGGGAAGACAGTATTCGTTCTTTTCATTACTTTCTTAAATTGATTTATGCATTTAAACGCTGAGCGGTTCTTTACCACCGTGCTTCATGTACACTGCAATAGTCAAACAATACAGACGTGACTATCAATTGTGTATATATACCGCAGTAGCTATTTAATACACGATTTACCTGCTAACAACACCCGTATTTATCTGACGCTTGCCACTACCATGGCGGCCGGCCGAAGGTTCAAATTATCCCGCGACAGCAGCGCCGTCAGGGAGTCTAGTTATTTTTACAACGTCTTTGGCTTAAATTTCAGAGAGTGGCTGACACACGAGTTACAGCGCTCTTTGAGGCAACCTGTCTAAACTCGGCCTCCATATTTTTGGTGGTCAGTACACTTGATAGGAGTCTGTCTACCGAATGTTGTTGTTTGAGCTTGAAGTGTTGTATTTAGTGTATATTGTATTTAGCGTGTATTGACTGTACAATTTATGCAGCTGAAATATGTCTAAAGTGTGTTCAGCATTTAAATGTACTAATCAAAGTGATAAAAAGACAAGTATTTCATGCAAGAACATTAAATGTTTTGCCGTGTTTGAGCTCAGTCTATCTATACTCAGACAAAATTCTTGATTAATGGCACTTAGCTGCCCCAAGAGTGAAGCTTCAGACGACATACCCTGCAATTCCCTTGAAGTACAGGCAATAAAAAAGCTCAGTTTTATACCTAGTGTTGTTGTGTTTTTTTTTTTTTTTAGATATTTCTTCTTTTGTTGCTCCTGTGTTTCATGAAAACACACTATTGTCTACACCATCTTTAAATATATTTTAATTGTTGTTGACAATAACTGATCGAGCATGGTTGACATGTAACCAGTACAAAGTGTGGAAGCAATAGTAACAGCCAGAATGTTTTCACTTGTATTTGTCTGTGTTCTTTACAACAAATATGAACTTATTTCAGCGTGGTGACAACGAAAGTTATTAATGATACTTTATTTCGGTGTGGAATGCTTTTGTGGCTGCTGACCCAGGCGCATTTTTATTGCAGTATTCTGTTGTCTTTTTCGTCTTTGCACTCAAATTTCACGTACCAAACGTTACTTGTTTCAGCGTGACATGTAGGAAAGTTATTAACGGCACCTTATTTCGACGTGGAATGCATTTGTGGCAGATGAGGTAGGCTATTTTTAACTGCAGTATTTTGTCGTCACTTTCGTTTTTGTACTCAGATTTCGTCCACCAATGTTCACAACCAAACATTTGGACAGTAATTTTACAAGCTTGTAGACTTAATTCGTTTAGTAAACACAAGATAAATGTATACTAGAGTTTATGAAAGCAGTTGTGACACACATTAACAACAGATGCAAATCCGTGGTCATGATTGTTCGTCGTAACAATTACTACTCACTGTACGTGTCACGGCTCGTTTAGACCATGAACCTGCATTAAAATTAACAAAAATATTTTCACAGTGGATCTTTCGTTGTTATTGCAAACATTAGATAACTGTTTTACTTCGAACTGGAACTGTATTACTGAGCCCCCGAGGGGCAAGAAGGATCGGAGGAAAAAAGTGGAAAGTGAAGAGTTGCAGGGTACCATGGTGGCTCCCATGCCACCGTCCCACTCCACCTCGACCTCTGGGGACGAGGTGGAGATTCTAGCGTCCCCGGACGTCATCGCTGTCCCGAACTAATGGATGCCGAGCCAGAAAAACGGCAGTCAGTGGATTTGAGTGACGCTGATTTGTAATCTTAATGTCTTCCCAGTTATCAGACAGCTTCATCCTCCAGGAGTTTGTGACACTTGCGGGGAGTGACACTTGCGCGGAAAGGGAAGGTGTAGACACTTGCGGGCAGACCCGGACGCTGCAGGTAGTGAACAGGGTGTTCCAGAAGTAGCGGTACACCACCCCTACTACACGCCCTCCAGCCGCTACCTGTGCCGTATTCAGGGAAAGGTCCACCGAGCGAGGTGGAGCAGTAGTAACGGACCGGAGATATCACAGCCTCATTCAACAGGGAGATAACACGTCATATAAATATCACTCGATTTACAATACAGCACCATGTGAAGAAGAATGTGATGAAATCGGAATTGAGCGCAACCGTTGCTAACTACAATTTCGGATTTACTGCATTTTGAGTCAGAATTCGCATCTATATTCGCATTTATCGCAAATGCGAATTCTTCCTGTCCCTAGTAATACCTCTAAAAATAAACAGCTGATCAAGGCACTAAAAGCAAGGGCAGATCTTTGGGTGTATTACTACAAATAACTAAAACACAATTTGATCGTGGAATTATATACAATCTCATTATAAAGGTTTTTTGTAGGTGGTTTTGAGCAGCTTTTAAATATGTTAGGAATAGCATTATGGAATATAGACAGCTACACCTTATGTTTATTATGAGATATCGATTTCGGCTAATTTCAGGTCATCTTCAAGTCTCAAACAACAGGTGTTACTTATACATTTTTCCAGTGGCACTCATAACCTCTAACTGTTTTCACACGAGGTCTAACGTTGTTAATCACGTTAGCGATGAAAACAGAACCCAGAATCTTTGCGTCTAAATGATACATATATTGGTGTGATGTCTTATTTCGAAAGGACAAAAATCACACCAATACATATATAGCTCTCGGTAAAGTGGAACGGTACGATGTCGTTACGTAGCACAGCATGGCGACTGGAAACGCAGGAGAAGTGCAAACAACGTTCTCTCCTCAGAGGTATGATTCTAATTAGGTTTGACGTAGACTTCTACAACATACAGTCTACACGGCGAAGATTACACCAAAAAATTTAACGTTTCGTCTACTTTGGCGATAGCAACCAAATTTTAAAATCGTGTCTACTATGTAAAGATTTAGCAACACAAAACGCTGCAAGTCCATAACTTCACCGGTTTTCGAGTTCTGAATTTTTAATGTTATTACATAAAAAACAAATTTGGGACTCACACTACAATTTTCATATGGCAGATTTTGTAGGTACATTCACAAGACATGATTCAACGGTTCTGTGCATTCATTTTATGAGAAATACCAATCATTTGTTTTCAGTGTTTAAAATGTTCAAATGTTTGTATAGTCTATGGGACTTAACTACGGGGTCATCAGTCCCTAAACTTACAAACTACTTATGAACTACTTACGAACTAGGACGCCACAAATATCCATGCCCGAGGGGGATTCGAACCCCCGACCGTAGTGGCCGTGCAGACCGTGACTGAAGCGCCTTAGTCCCCTCGGCCACCGCGGCCGGCTTCAGTGTTTATTTCAAATTTCTACATTTAAGTTTCTTTAATTATTAGTACTTAAATGTGGTGATGAAATAAATAAATTACGTGTATATGTGTAGTCTTATGCGGCCAAACTACTTAGGTCATCGGTCGCTAGACTTACACTACTTAATCTTACTTAAAATAACGTAGGCAAAGTACAAACAAACATACCCATGTCCGAGGAAGGACTCGAATCTCCGACCGGACCGGCCGCGCAATTTGTGATACAAATTATATGTTGGATAATATTAATGCATAGAAGTATAAATCGCGTCAAGACTACTTCCTGCAAAAATTTCGACAAAAAAAGTTAGCACTGAGTTCTGAAAAACAAAATTCTGGTGTATTGGATTTTAACATTTTATCAAAAAATTAGAGCACTGAAAGACCTAAGTCGAAACAAGGCCCCTGGAGTAGATGATATTCCCTCAGAGCTACTGAAGTCTCTGGGAGAACCAGCCATGACAAAATTGTTTCACCTGGTGTGTAAGATGTATGAGGAAGGTGAAGTACCCTCAGACTTTGAGAAAAATGTTATAATCCCCATACCCAAGAAAGCAGGTGCATACAGGTGTGAAAACTACAGAACCATCAGTTTAATAAGTCATGGTTGCAAAATATTAACACGAATTATTTACAGAAGGATGGAAAAGCTGGTAGAAGCCGACCTCGGGGAAGATCAGTTTGGGTTCAGGAGAAATGTAGGAACACGGGAGGCAATACTCACTTTACGGCTTATCCTAGAAGATAGATTAAGAAAAGGCAAACCTACATTTCTAGCTTTTGTAGATTTGGAGAAGGCTTTTGACAATGTTGATTGGAATAAACTCTTTCAAGTTCTGAAGCAAGCAGGAGTAAAATATAGGGAGCGTAAGGTTATTTACAACTTGTACAACAACCAGACAGCGGTTGTCAGAGTTGAAGGACATGAAAGGTATGCAGTGGTTGGAAAGGGAGTAAGACAGGATTTTAGCCTTTCTCCAATATTATTCAATTTGTACATTGAACAAGCTATAAAAGAAAGCAAGGAGAAATTTGGAAAAGGCATTAAAGTTCAGGGGGAAGAATTAAAAACATTGCGTTTTGCCGACAACATAGTAATTCTGTGAGATACAGCAAAGGACCTGGAAGAGCAATTGAACGGAATGGACAGTATGCTGAAAGGTGCATATAAGATGAACATTAACAAGAGCAAAACTAGGGTAATGGAGTGCAGTGTAAGAAAATCAGGTGATGCTGAAGGGATTAGATTGGGAAACGAAGCAATAAAGGAGGTAGATGAGTTTTGTTACTTGGGCAGTAAAATATCAAATGATGGTCGCAGTACAGAGGATATAAAATGCAGAATGGCAATGGGTAGAAAGGCGTTCTTGAAAAAGAGAAATTTGTTAACAGCGAATATTGATTTAAGCGTAAGGAAGTCCTTTCTGAAGGCATTTGTATGGAGTGTTGCCTTGTATGGGAGTGAAACATGGACGATAAACCGTGTGGACAGAAAGAGGATAGAGGCTTTTGAAATGTGGTGCTACAGAAGAATGCTGAAGATTAGGTGGGTGGATCGCGTAAATAATGAGGAGGTACTGAACAGAATTGGGGAGAAAAGAAATTTCTGGCATACCTTGACTAAAAGAAGGGATAGATTGGTAGGACACATTCTTAGACATCAAGGAATTGTGAATTTAGCGTTGGAGGGAAGTGTGTGGGGTAAAAACCGCAGAGGAAGACCAAGAGATGGATACAGTAAGCAGATTGAGACAGATGTAGGTTGCTGTTCTTATGTGGATATGAAGAGGCTTGCTCAGGATAGGGTATTGTGGAGAGCTGCATCAAACCAGTCTCCGGACTGAATACCACAACAACAACAACAAACAAAAATTCGAACTGAAGTGAAGCAAGTACTCTCGCAACCCCAACAGTTATTTTAAACAATCATAAAATGAAACTTTTTGAACTTCCTACCCACCAGTACTGCATAAAGTATCTCCTGTTTAAGAGCTGCCAGTATTGTAAAAGCCTGTTATTTATTTCATTCAATCCTATATTGTCTTGAAGAACAAGCTGTTAAGCAAGAGTAACTATCTCTGAACACAAGTAGTGGAGCTACTTGTATTCCTGAGAAAAATAAATGGGAAGACAATATTCGTTCTTTTCATTACTTTCTTAAATTGATTTATGCATTTAAACGCTGAGCAGTTCTTTACCACCGTGCTTCATGTACACTGCAATAGTCAAACAATACAGACGTGACTATCAATTGTGTATATATACCGCAGTAGCTATTTAATACACGATTTACCTGCTAACAACACCCGTATTTATGTGACGCTTGCCACTACCATGGCGGCTGGCCGAAGGTTCAAATTATCCCGCGACAGCAGCGCCGTCAGGGAGTCTAGTTATTTTTACAACGTCTTTGGCTTAAATTTCAGAGAGTGGCTGACACACGAGTTACAGCGCTCTTTGAGGCAACCTGTGTAAACTCGGCCTCCATATTTTTGGTGGTCAGTACACTTGATAGGAGTCTGTCTACCGAATGTTGTTGTTTGAGCTTGAAGTGTTGTATTTAGTGTATATTGTATTTAGCGTGTATTGACTGTACAATTTATGCAGCTGAAATATGTCTAAAGTGTGTTCAGCATTTAAATGTACTAATCAAAGTGATAAAAATACAAGTATTTCATGCAAGAACATTAAATGTTTTGCCGTGTTTGAGCTCAGTCTATCTATACTCAGACAAAATTCTTGATTAATGGCACTTAGCTGCCCCAAGAGTGAAGCTTCAGACGACATACCCTGCAATTCCCTTGAAGTACAGGCCATAAAAAAGCTCAGTTTTATACCTAGTGTTGTTGTGGTTTTTTTTTTTTTAGATATTTCTTCTTTTGTTGCTCCTGTGTTTCATGAAAACACACTATTGTCTACACCATCTTTAAATATATTTTAATTGTTGTTGACAATAACTGATCGAGCATGGTTGACATGTAACCAGTACAAAGTGTGGAAGCAATAGTAACAGCCAGAATTTTTTCACTTGTATTTGTCTGTGTTCTTTACAACAAATATGTACTTATTTCAGCGTGGTGACAACGAAAGTTATTAATGATACTTTATTTCGGTGTGGAATGCTTTTGTGGCTGCTGACCAAGGCGCATTTTTATTGCAGTATTCTGTTGTCTTTTTCGTCTTTGCACTCAAATTTGACGTACCAAACGTTACTTGTTTCAGCGTGACATGTAGGAAAGTTATTAACGGCACCTTATTTCGACGTGGAATGCATTTGTGGCAGATGAGGTAGGCTATTTTTAACTGCAGTATTTTGTTGTCACTTTCGTTTTTGTACTCAGATTTCGTCCACCAAAGTTCACAACCAAACATTTGGACAGTAATTTTACAAGCTTGTAGACTTAATTCGTTTAGTAAACACAAGATAAATGTATACTAGAGTTTATGAAAGCAGTTGTGACACACATTAACAACAGATGCAAATCCGTGGTCATGATTGTTCGTCGTAACAATTACTATTCACTGTACGTGTCGCGGCTCGTTTAGACCATGAACCTGCATTAAAATTAACAAAAATATTTTCACAGTGGATCTTTCGTTGTTATTGCAAACATTAGATAACTGTTTTACTTCGAACTGGAACTGTATTACTGAGCCCCCGAGGGGCAAGAAGGATCGGAGGAAAAAAGTGGAAAGTGAAGAGTTGCAGGGTACCATGGTGGCTCCCATGCCACCGTCCCACTCCACCTCGACCTCTGGGGACGAGGTGGAGATTCTAGCGTCCCCGGACGACCTCGCTGTCCCGAACTAATGGATGCCGAGCCAGAAAAACGGCAGTCAGTGGATTTGAGTGACGCTGATTTGTAATCTTAATGTCTTCCCAGTTATCAGACAGCTTCATCCTCCAGGAGTTTGTGACACTTGCGGGGAGTGACACTTGCGCGGAAAGGGAAGGTGTAGACACTTGCGGGCAGACCCGGACGCTGCAGGTAGTGAACAGGGTGTTCCAGAAGTAGCGGTACACCACCCCTACTCCACGCCCTCCAGCCGCTACCTGTGCCGTATTCAGGAAAAGGTCCACCGAGCGAGGTGGAGCTGTAGTAACGGCCCGGAGATATCACAGCCTCATTCAACAGGGAGATAACACGTCATACAAATATCACTCGATTTACAATACAGCACCATGTGAAGAAGAATGTGATGAAATCGGAATTGAGCGCAACCGTTGCTAACTACAATTTCGGATTTACTGCATTTTGAGTCAGAATTCGCATCTATATTCGCATTTATCGCAAATGCGAATTTTTCCTGTCCCTAGTAATACCTCTAAAAATAAACAGCTGATCAAGGCACTAAAAGCAAGGGCAGATCTTTGGGTGTATTACTACAAATAACTAAAACACAATTTGATCGTGGAATTATATACAATCTCATTATAAAGGTTTTTTGTAGGTGGTTTTGAGCAGCTTTTAAATATGTTAGGAATAGCATTATGAAATATAGACAGCTACACCTTATGTTTATTATGAGATATCGATTTCGGCTAATTTCAGGTCATCTTCAAGTCTCAAACAACAGGTGTTACTTATACATTTTTCCAGTGGCACTCATAACCTCTAACTGTTTTCACACGAGGTTTAACGTTGTTAATCACGTTAGCGATGAAAACAGAACCCAGAATCTTTGCGTGTACATGATACATATATTGGTGTGATGTCTTATTTCGAAAGGACAAAAATCACACCAATACATATATAGCTCTCGGTAAAGTGGAACGGTACGATGTCGGTACGTAGCACAGCACGGCGACTGGAAACGCAGGAGAAGTGCAAACAACGTTCTCTCCTCAGAGGTATGATTCTAATTAGGTTTGACGTACAGTCTACACGGCGAAGATTACACCAAAAAATTTAACGTTTCGTCTACTTTGGCGATAGCAACCAAATTTTAAAATCGTGTCTACTATGTAAAGATTTAGCAACACAAAACGCTGCAAGTCCATAACTTCACCGGTTTTCAAGTTCTGAATTTTTAATGTTATTAATTTATTACATAAAAAACAAATTTGGGACTCACACTACAATTTTCATATGGCAGATTTTGTAGGTACATTCACAAGACATGATTCAACGGTTCTGTGCATTCATTTTATGAGAAATACCAATCATTTGTTTTCAGTGTTTAAAATGTTCAAATGTTTGTATAGTCTATGGGACTTAACTACGGGGTCATCAGTCCCTAAACTTACAAACTACTTATGAACTACTTACGAACTAGGACGCCACAAATATCCATGCCCGAGGGGGATTCGAACCCCCGACCGTAGTGGCCGTGCAGACCGTGACTGAAGCGCCTTAGTCCCCTCGGCCACCGCGGCCGGCTTCAGTGTTTATTTCAAATTTCTATATTTAAGTTTCTTTAATTATTAGTACTTAAATGTGGTGATGAAATAAATAAATTACGTGTATATGTGTAGTCTTATGCTGCCAAACTACTTAGGTCATCGGTCGCTAGACATACACTACTTAATCTTACTTAAAATAACGTAGGCAAAGTACAAACAAACATACCCATGTCCGAGGAAGGACTCGAATCTCCGACCGGACCGGCCGCGCAATTTGTGATACAAATTATATGTTGGATAATATTAATGCATAGAAGTATGAAATCGCGTCAAGACTACTTCCTGCAAAAATTTCGACAAAAAAAGTTAGCACTGAGTTCTGAAAAACAAAATTCTGGTGTATTGGATTTTAACATTTTATCAAAAAATTAGAGCACTGAAAGACCTAAGTCGAAACAAGGCCCCTGGAGTAGATGATATTCCCTCAGAGCTACTGAAGTCTCTGGGAGAACCAGCCATGACAAACCTGTTTCACCTGGTGTGTAAGATGTATGAGACAGGCGAAGTACCCTCAGACTTTAAGAAAAATGTTATAATCCCCATTCCAAAGAAAGCAGGTGCAGACAGGTGTGAAAACTACAGAACCATCAGTTTAATAAGTCATGGTTGCAAAATATTAACACGAATTATTTACAGAAGGATGGAAAAGCTGGTAGAAGCCGACCTCGGGGAAGATCAGTTTGGGTTCAGGAGAAATGTAGGAACACGGGAGGCAATACTCACTTTACGGCTTATCCTAGAAGATAGATTAAGAAAAGGCAAACCTACATTTCTAGCTTTTGTAGATTTGGAGAAGGCTTTTGACAATGTTGATTGGAATAAACTCTTTCAAGTTCTGAAGCAAGCGGGAGTAAAATATAGGGACCGTAAGGTTATTTACAACTTGTACAAAAACCAGACAGCGGTTGTCAGAGTTGAAGGACATGAAAGGTATGCAGTGGTTGGAAAGGGAGTAAGACAGGATTGTAGCCTTTCTCCAACATTATTCAATTTGTACATTG
The DNA here is from genome assembly GCA_026315105.1 of Locusta migratoria. NCBI lineage: Eukaryota > Metazoa > Arthropoda > Insecta > Orthoptera > Acrididae > Locusta > Locusta migratoria. Next base: position 360,600,582 of record CM048755.1, on the reverse strand, counting down.
AACAAGCTATAAAAGAAAGCAAGGAGAAATTTGGAAAAGGCATTAAAGTTCAGGGGGAATAATTAAAAACATTGCGTTTTGCCGACGACATAGTAATTCTGTCAGAGACAGCAATGGATTTGGAAGAGCAGCTGAACGGAATGGACAGTATGCTGAAAGGTGCATATAAGATGAACATTAACAAGAGCAAAACTAGGGTAATGGAGTGCAGTCTAAGAAAATCAGGTGATGCTGAAGGAATTAGATTAGGTAACGAAGCAATAAAGGAGGTAGATGAGTTCTGTTACTTGGGCAGTAAAATATCAAATGATGGTCGCAGTACAGAGGATATAAAATGCAGAATGGCAATGGGTAGAAAAGTGTTCTTGAAAAAGAGAAATTTGTTAACATCGAATATTGATTTAAGCCTAAGGAAGTCCTTTCTGAAGGCATTTGTATGGAGTGTTGCCTTGTATGGGAGTGAAACATGGACGATACACAGTGCGGACAGGAAGAGGATTGAGGCTTTTGAAATATGGTGCTACAGAAGAATGCTGAAGATTAGGTGGGTGGATCGCGTAACTAATGAGGAGGTACTGAACAGAATTGGGGAGAAAAGAAATTTCTGGCATACCTTGACTAAAAGAAGGGATAGATTGGTAGGGCACATTCTTAGACATCAAGGGATTGTGAATTTAGCGTTGGAGGGAAGTGTGTGGGGTAAAAACCGCAGAGGAAGACCAAGAGATGGATACAGTAAGCAGATTCAGACAGATGTAGGTTGCCGTTCTTATGTGGAGATGAAGTGGCTTGCTCAGGATAGGGTATTGTGGAGAGCTGCATCAAACCAGTCTCCGGACTGAAGACCACAACAACAACATCAAAAAATGAATGTTACTACAAGAGATACAGCCATTCAAATTTACGGGCACCATAACGTTTTCCCTTCCTGAGTAAATGAGCTGCTTCTTGTAGTTTCAACACCTTTTTCTTGAATGTTCTGAATATAAATCTTGACACAGACTTCTTGAGGAGGAGAGTGATACGGATATCTGATTGTAAACCACTGCCTATTACCTTAGACCTTTTTGACTGTACTGAACAGGAGTTCCGCGTATTCCGTAATTTATATTTATACAGTTAACAGGCAATGTAATTTATAACCAACTATTGGCTGCCAATTTCGCTTCATTTTTCCTGGAAGTCTTGCAACTTGTTTCTCCCTGTTGGTTTATGCCAAGTTCGTAGTAAAAATGGTTCTATATGACGGTGATGGAAAATAGAATTTATCTTTAGCATTTTTCAGTGTGTGACATTCTCTTATACATTCCGTATTTCACACATTTCTTAGATGTATTTCTAATTCGAATACAGCCAAATCGTTTTGTGGTCTACGGATAAACGCTTCAAGTATGTAAAATACTCATTGACATATTATTAACGTTTTTTAATTGAAGGTTTAAGGTTGCGTCTCCTATTAAAAAGCATAGTAGCTATTTTTAAAGAGATGGAAGTTGCGTGATAGTGGGGTTAACTACATAGCGGTCAATTACATCAACGTATCTGTGCAGGATGCCTAATATATTTATTGCTTGCGCAGGTGTCTTGATATGCTTAGTGTTCTGAATAATATGCTTTTAGGAGGTATGACTGTGGAAAGTCATCGTCTTGTAGTAGCAAAGAATGTCTTAATAACTCTCCAAACATCATCACTATTAAAATACCTTTTTGTTTTCAGGAGGAACACTCAACGAATTCATATGTAGTTAGAACAAGTTACTATATTGCTCTTCAGCTTTGAAAGGGTTGTGCAGTTTCAAATGTTTGTTAAGCTTATGGGACTTAACTGCGGGGTCATCAGTCCCTAAACTTACAAACTACTTAACAACTACCTTATACTAAGGACGTCACAAATATCCATGCCCGATGGGGGATTCGAACCCCCGACCGTAATGGCCTTGCAGACCGTGACTGAAGCGCCTCAGTCCCCTCGGCCACCGCGGCCGGCGTTGTGCAGTTTCACTGAGTTTCGTGTTATGTTGATAGTGTGGAAACTTGACAACAGCAGTGCTAGACGTCTTGGTGTGCCTGTACCCAGGAAAAGCCATTAGCCGCCCCAAGGGTCCCGGGTTCCCCGCAAGTGTCACTCCGCGCAAGTGTCACTCCCCGCAAGTGTTTCAACCCCTCCTCCAGTGGAACTGCGGCGGTTTCTTCCCCCACCTGGCTGAGCTACGACACCTTTTAAGCATAACACCTGCTTTCTGCATTGCCTTACAGGAAACTTGGTTTCCAGCAATGCGGACCCCAGCCCTTCGTGGCTACAGGGGTTATTACTGTAACCGTAGCTCGTATAACAGGGTCTCAGGTGGTGTGTGTGTGTATGTCCTTACTTCTGTTCATAGTGAATCCGTGCCCGTTCATACACCATTCGAAGCAGTGGCTGTCATGGTAAGGACAACACAGGAATTTACTGTCTGCAGCCTTTATCTCCCTCCAGATGGTGACCTCTCTTTGAATGATTTGGCTGCACTTATATCGCAACTACCCCCGCCTTTCTTCTTATTGGGCGACTTCAACGCCCATAACCTGTTGTGGGGTGGTACTTCGCTCAAAATGTTCAAATGTTCAAATGTTTGTTAAGCTTATGGGACTTAACTACGGGGTCATCAGTCCCTAAACTTACAAACTACGTATGAACTACTTACGAACTAGGACGGCACAAATATCCATGCCCGAGGGGGGATTCGAACCCCCGACCGCAGTGGCCGTGCTGACCGTGACTGGAGCGCCTCAGTCACCTCGGCTACTGCGGCCGGCTGGTACTTCGCTTTCTGGCCGAGGCAGAGTAGTCGAGTCTTTACTTTCTCAACTTGACCTCTGCCTATTAAATACTGGTGCCCCCCACACACTTTAGTGTGGCGCATGGCACGTTCTCGGCCATTGATTTATCGATCTGCAGCCACAGCCTTCCACCATCTGTCCACTGGAGAGCCCACGACGACCTGTGTTCAAATGTTCAAATGTTTGTATAGTCTATGGGACTTAACTACGGGGTCATCAGTCCCTAAACTTACAAACTACTTATGAACGACTTACGAACTAGGACGGCACAAATATCCATGCCCGAAGGGGGATTCGAACCCCCGACCGTAGTGGCCGTGCAGACCGTGACTGGAGCGCCTTACGGCCACCGCGACCGGCACGACCTGTGTGGCAGTGACCATTTTCCCCTTTTTCTGTCACTCCCACAACGTCAGTCCCCAGAACGACTCCCCAGGTGGGCTTTAGGCAGGGCTAACTGGGAAGATTACACGTCCACTGCTATTGTTCGACCTCCCCCACTCGATACCATCGATGTGGTGGTCGAGGGCGTCACTCACACCATTGTTTCTGCTGCAAAAGCTGCAATTCCATGCTCCACAGGGTGCCCACGGCGTAAGGCAGTGCCGTGGTGGTCGCCGGAAATAGCTGAGGCTATTAGAGATCGTAGGCGGACCTTACGGCGCTATAAACGTCACCCCTCACAGGAGCATCTCATCAGTTTTAAACGGCTTCGCGCTCGCGCTCGCCAGTTAATAAGAAGACGGAAACAGGAGTGCTGGGAGAGGTACGTCTTCACTATCGGGACGGGTACCTCTGCCTCACAGGTCTGGGGTAGAATCAGGCGGTTAAAGGGAATACCGTCACCAGCGGAAATACCCGGAATCTCCACAAATGGAGTCACATGTACGGACCCGGCCACACTTGCAGAGATGTTTGCCGAGCATTATGCCCGCGCCTTTGCCTCTGCAAATTATCTACCGGCCTTCCGTACATTGAAGGAGCGGGTAGAATGCCAGCACCTCTCCTTTACTACCCGCCGCTCTGAATCCTACAACAGTCCTTTCACTGAGTGGGAGCTCCTCAGTGCTCTTCGACAATGTCCTGACACGGCGCCAGGGCCTGATAGCATCCATAGCCAAATGCTGAAGCACCTTTCAGCTGACAGCCGGCGTAATCTACTTGCGGTCTGTAACCGCATTTGGTGTGATAGTGTTTTCCCGTCACAGTGGCGGGAGAGTATCATCATCCCTGTGCTTAAACCCGACAAACATCCTCTGAACTTGGATAGCTATCGGCCCATTAACCTGACTAACGTTCCATGCAAACTGTTGGAGCGGATGGTCAGTCGGCGGTTGTGTTGGATTCTTGAGACTCGGGGATTATTGGCTCCATGCCAGGGCGGTTTTCGCCAGGGTCGATCTACCACCGATAATCTGGTGTACCTCGAGTCTGCAATTCGCACAGCCTTTTCCCGGCGCCAACACCTTCTTGCCGTCTTCTTCGATATGCACAAAGCATACGATACAACCTGACGACGCCACATCCTCAACACTTTATATGACTGGGGCCTCCGGGGCTCCCTACCGATTTTTATTCAGAATTTTTTAGCCGTCCGTACCTTTCGTGTTCAAATTGGTGCTTCCCTGAGCTCCTCTCATATCCAGGAAAATGGGGTTCCTCAGGGTTCCGTTTTAAATGTTCCATTATTTTTAATCGCCATCAACGGTTTAGCCACAGCGGTTGGATCGTCGGTGTCCCCCTCTCTTTATGCTGACGACTTTTGTCTCTCTTTTAGTTCCTGCAGCACCCAAGTTGCCGAGCGCAGGTTGCAAGGTGCTATTCGGAAGGCGCAGACCTGGGCGCTTACCCACGGCTTTCAGTTTTCTGTCTCCAAGACCAGAGTGATGCACTTCTGCCGGCGTCGGACCGTCCACCCGCACCCTGAACTTTATCTTAATGACGAACTACTTACTGTAATTGAAACTCATCGTTTTTTAGGACTGGTCTTTGACGCCCGGCTGACATGGCTCCCCCACATTCGTCAGCTGAAAAGGAAGTGCTGGCGCCATCTCAACCTTCTCAGACACTTGGGGCAGCCTGCTCTGGCCAGTTTAAAGAGCTGCTTCTGACCGCAGCGCCATCATGGCACATCTTACGGAACTGCTGGAAACCCTCCCCCCCCCCCCTCACCCCGGAGCGTAGGACCGGGCCCTTACGGAGGCTTCCCGTCTGTATATATTTGTCTGTGGTATGACTTAAGTTCCCGCAGCAGGGACTGGACCCTGAAGGCGATCGTATGACCCGACCTGGGTCATCGTTGTTGGTCATGGACGACCATACGGGAAAAAAGAACACGGTGGTTTGGATGGCTCGACGAGCTGTGCACGTGCACTGCATAGGCTGCAAGCAGTTGCCGGCGGCAGATCGGCAAGGTGGTACCCCGGCCTCAGCAAGTAAGCTGGTCACAGGGCTGGTACGAAAGGCACCCGTCGCGATGCGGACCCTACAGTTGTGAATTGGGTCCAGGAGATGCAGTGCCGAAGGTGCCGCAGACCCATAGGCAATGCACCCAAAATCGAGACGGGACTGTACCAGCACCGTGTAAAGCCGCAACAGTGTGGAGCGGTTGGCACCCCAGATCGTAAGTGTTAACACAATGACACGGAATTCTATCAACTCTGAGTTTCCTCAGTCCCAAATCATTTTTGTCTGACCCATGGGTGGGGGGGGGGGGGGGGGCGGGGGTGCTAGTCGTTACTGGTGACATAAAAATACTTTTAATGTCAAATCTTCTTAAAATTCTTGAATTTTTCGAGAAAATATTCCCGACGAAAGGCAAAAAGGCAATAGATTTGTAATTGTCTTCTAATGTTTCACCTTTTCGACCAAACTGAAACGCGCGACAAATTTGTTGAGCAGTGTACCCATTCTGTTTAAAGACAACCTTAAGATTCTCCAGTTCTTCACCCAGATGTTCGGTATCAGAGATGGCATTCGCTCTCTTCACTAGAGTACACAAGATCCCATGCGTTGGTGAGGCGGATGACAGCTCGTCGTTTGAAGATAATGATCGGTATGTGTGAGTTTGCGATATACGCTATGTCCTAAAGTCCCACTACTCTTCTTGTGAACCAAAACTTCCAGTAAGGAAGTTTCCCATCTTTTTCAACCTCCATCGTAAATTTAATACTGGGATGGAGACAATTATAATGATCTAAATATGATTCAAAGCATCCATTCCATTAGGCCACACCATAAAAATGTCATCGACGTATCTCCAAAAACAGGTAGCCTTAAGAAGCGACGTCCTTAGAGCCATGTCTTCAAAGTCTTCCATAAAAAGGATGGCGACTATAGGGGAAAGAGGACTTCCCACAGCCACTCCGTCAGTTTGTTAAAAAAAAAGGGCATCATTATAAAGGAAATACTTTGAAATCAGAACATGACGACATAACTTGACTGTTTCATCATCCAATTCTTAAGACTACCTGTTTTTGGAGATACATCGATGACATTTTTATGGTGTGGCCTCATGGAATAGATGCTTCGAATAGTTTTTAGATCATTTTATCTCCACCCCAGTATTAAATTTACGATGGACGATGAAAAAGATGGGAAACTTCCTTTTCTGGAAGGACTCGAATCTCCGACGACGAACGACCGCGCGCACTGCAGCACGGCGCCCCAGTGCGCATGGCTATTACGCCGCGGCAGACCGCTCAGTCTTCGAAAAGTTAACAAAGACACTACTGTTGTATGAGCCACATCGAAAAGCATAAGTTGTTCACCGGTTGTCGGTAAAGAATAAACTGTGTTAGTGAAGTTGGTTAAAATACGAATGTAGCAGACAAGTTTCAAAGTTAAAGCGCCGTTCTCATTCCGTGCATCGTATTTTTTTGGAAACAGTAAAAGTCAAAAAGGGAGATAATACTTTTCTGGAAATACTTTAACTTAGTTTTCTCTCAATATATTCATCTGAAGTACATCAAATATAATGTTTGTTACAGATTATATATATAATGTCATTCATGCACCACACACAAATTTGTTTGGTGTACACGTAAATTGATGAAAGTATCTTAGGGAATAGAACATTAAGTGTTTTATATAAGCAGCACTTGTCTAGTAGCATAACAAAGAAAAGTTTTTCATTATGTCTGAAGGACTTACTCTGTTAATCACTTTGACAAAATGTTCATGCTGAAGTACGGAAGACTGAACTGGAAACAAGAATTGCATAAGGCTGTTTGGTCGCTTCATTGACAGATACCGAAACACTGATCAGTTCTTACCAGTGATGGGTTCTCTCCGATGTGAGGGAGTTGAATGAGTAGCAGAATCCGGACTCACAGCGCTGTATGTCGAATATTTTGCAGCAGTTGTAGTTCCGTCCCTCCCAGAGACATTCTTCAAAGATATCTTCACATCTAGTGGCGACCTACGACAGTGAAATGAATTTTGTAACACAGTATGTTATTAATTTTTATCCAGCGCGAAACTTTGCACGGTCCATTAATGTACTAGTGCGAAAGGAGAGCTTGAATGTCAAACGGAGGATGAAGCAGAAGAGAATAAGACTAAAACTTTCATATAGAAACAGTTCTCACTACAATGGTTTTCAGTGCTCAGTTTGGCAGGAGAGTTCCATGTGTACCAGAATTTTCCCGTGGGCGGACAGTGGATCTAAATGCAAATGTAATACATATTCTGGATTCCGAAGGAAGGTACTTTTTCTGTGCTTTGTGCAACACTCTTGTTCTTCACTGAGACAAATGTCGACACCTGTCTCAACATGCTACAGTAGTGACTCATGTTACAGTGTTAAATTGATAGGCTTTTTCTTTCAACACATTTCTTTCCACATTTTCACATTTATTTATGGTATTACTTTCCACATCACTGGCTGTATCGCGGTCACTAACATGATACTCGACAGCTTACCATGATTGCTGGACTTGACGCCTTGTGATTTTTTCTCCCGGCATTCTAGCAAACACAGCCTCTATGTAGCATGTCTTTTCTCACTCTGGCGGCTTTTGACAAAGCATCACAACAACACCTCTTACGGTCCATCCTGTTATGCTAGGTAGGGCGTGTGTGTAAATCAACTATCAATTACAATACGTTGCTTGCAGTGGCCATTTTGAGCAGCAGCTGAATTGTATTTCACTGTAAGGTTTTAAAAATAAACGCCTTTTGCTACTGCGAATGAAGGGTTTTATTTTTATATTTTTAAATCACCCATACGCGTTTCGCCTTTCTCTCAAGGCATCATCAGTGGGTGTCCTGAAATATTTACATCTTTTTGTTTGCACATATAGGTTAGGTCTCTTACATATCTACAAAACATTTCATTTCAGATTTAAAACAGTTCGTTTTTTGGTATAAAATGGTGTACTTACAGCACTTGTTACTCCACTTCAGTCTTATTCTGGCAACCAGGTCGAAAGGTTACACTGTTTTTCGAAACACATTGCAGTTCTCTGGTTCTGCTGTCACCTGCTGCCATACTGTGTCTACTGCTGTTTGTTTTGTAGTGTTGCCAACCTTAGCTTATTTGAAATTCAACTGTTTCATTGAAAATGTGTTGAAGGTATCTTTGTGTGTGTGTGTGTGTGCGCATGAGTGTGTGTGGGTCTGTGTGTGTATGTGGGAGGGTGTGTGGGTTGTTTTTTTTTTCCTCTCTGTTTGAGTGTGTGTGTGTGTGTGTGTGCGTGTGTGCGTGTGTGTGTGTGTGTGTGTGTGTGTGTGTATGTGTGTGTGTGTGGTGGGGGGGGTTGTGACTATGTGTTGGGATTTGTGTCTACCATATGGTCAATCACTGTTCTCACTGATTGACCATATGGTAGACACAAATCCCAACACATAGTCACAACCCCCCCCCCCACCACACACACACACACACACACACACACACACACTCAAACAGAGAGGGAAAAAAAAACAACCCACACACCCTCCCACATACACACACAGACCCACACACACTCATGCGCACACACACACACACAAAGATACCTTCAACACATTTTCAATGAAACAGTTGAATTTCAAATAAGCTAAGGTTGGCAACACTACAAAACAAACAGCAGTAGACACAGTATGGCAGCAGGTGACAGCAGAACCAGAGAACTGCAATGTGTTTCGAAAAACAGTGTAACCTTTCGACCTGGTTGCCAGAATAAGACTGAAGTGGAGTAACAAGTGCTGTAAGTACACCATTTTATACCAAAAAACGAACTGTTTTAAATCTGAAATGAAATGTTTTGTAGATATGTAAGAGACCTAACCTATATGTGCAAACAAAAAGATGTAAATATTTCAGGACACCCACTGATGATGCCTTGAGAGAAAGGCGAAACGCGTATGGGTGATTTAAAAATATAAAAATGAAACCCTTCATTCGCAGTAGCAAAAGGCGTTTATTTTTAAAACCTTACAGTGAAATACAATTCAGCTGCTGCTCAAAATGGCCACTGCAAGCAACGTATTGTAATTGATAGTTGATTTACACACACGCCCTACCTAGCATAACAGGATGGACCGTAAGAGGTGTCGTTGTGATGCTTTGTCAAAAGCCGCCAGAGTGAGAAAAGACATGCTACATAGAGGCTGTGTTTGCTAGAATACCGGGACAAAAAATCACAAGGCGTCAAGTCCAGCAATCATGGTAACCTGTCGTCAGTGACCGCGATATAGCCAGTGATGTGGAAAGTAATACCATAAATAAATGTGAAAATGTGGAAAGAAAAAGCCTTACAGTGAAATATCAATTAGAAGTGTGTCGTATTACGATTTTTTCTTTCTTTATTGTATTTTAAAGCCCCAGGGGGGCAGGCTGTCAGCAGCATACAGGGTTGCTCTTCAGCCGAGCGATTGACAAAAATAAATGAACATATTTTAACATAAAAGAGGTGCTAAAACGCAGAATTTATACAATAAAAAGGTACTAAAATTGCTGAATTTTCGCATTTAAAACCAGATGAAAAAAAATGGATGACAAGAACGAAGTTTAAAAGTAGACATACACACATTCGTTGAGATTAGAAGAGCCACGGTGGTCAAAAGAACAAAATTGTTGTAGAAAACACTGGACTGACACATGGTGAAGAATGAAGCACGTTTAAAATACATGGCAACACTATTGTTTTACCTGTTTGGCGGTTGCTCGTAAGTCTTAAAATGACAAGCATAAGCACTGAGCACTGGACACTGACACAACACTGATATTAAAAAGCCGGTTGTCGGACCCCACAAGGGGCTGGGATGGGGGGGAGCGCGTGAGCTTGAGTAGGAGGGGAGACAGCAGGGGAGATGGGGCAGGGGGTAGGAAGGACTTCGGAGGATGGGGTGGGAAGAGGATAGCCAAGTGGGGGCGAGAAAGAGAGGGGCGGGGGAGGGGGTGGTCATGATCTACAGGGAAGGACTATGGTTGGAAGGAGGGCGTCATCTGGCAGGGGAAGGTGACGGAAGCCACCCTGGGAGAGGATGTGGAGGTGAAGGGAGGGAGGGATATGTTGGTAACCGCGTGGCAAAGGCCCGGGATTGAGGAGAGGGGGGGGGGGGGAGAACCAAAGGATGACGGGACTCTATTTTTCGGGATATGTACTTGAGACGGGTGTGTTCAAGGAGTTAAAGGATCCACGTGGGGAAAGGGTGGCCGATACGGTAAGCGAGGTGGAGCGTATTACAAAGAACAGAGATATATGTTCAAATGTTTGTAGAGTCTATGGGACTTAACTACGGGGTCATCAGTCCCTAAACTTACAAACTACTTATGAACTAACTAAAACTAAGGACGGCACAAATATCCATGACCGAGGGGGGATTCGAACCCCCGACCGTAGTGGCCGTGCAGACCGTGACTGAAGCGCCTCAGTCCCCTCGGCCACCGCGGCCGGCACAGAGATATAATATATTTAGAAACATTACAAAAGAACCCTCGAGAGTGCCTCTAAATTCTGTGTTCTTTGTTAGGTAATTATTCGCCATTTATATGTACCGCTGATTTAAACTGGTTCATGGAATTGTTAGTTACCTTTATGCAATGCCGAAAACTAATTAGTTCACCTGGAACAACGACGCCGCTTTTGATCTGACAACCGCTGATGCCACGTGCAGGATAGTAGCTGTACTGATAATAGTTTAAACGTCGTCCGCCAACAGATAGCCTAGTGACGTAGCTGCCAGAGCGCTATTCGTGTGTATCCTGTAATAGGGACTCTTTTCAGCCAGAAGGATCAGTGTGATATCAACATGTAAAGCAATTAGGCGCCATGCGACGGAGACAAACACGAGCTTCTTGCAGCCATCTGAGCTTATTTTAACACTCCGATGCTGGAGCTGGATCTCATAGATCCACTCGGTAGTGTCTCTGTGCCTACCTCTCACGGCCGGCCGCGGTGGCCGAGCGGTGTGCGGCGCGCCAGTCACGTTCTGCACGGCCACTACAGTGTCGGGTTCGAATCCCCCTTCGGGCATGGATATTTGTGCCGTCCTTAGTGTAAGCTAGTTCATAAGTAGTTTGTAAGTTTAGGGACTGATGACCCCGTAGTTAAGTCCCATAAGCTCTGCAAACATTTGAACATTTGAAGTTCAAAGCGCCTGCAGTGTTGTTTACCCTCTTTCTGCTATCCTCCAGACACGGGCATTCACGACAGCCAACAGTGTGTTTACTTCCGCAAGAGCACCACCTTAGCTACAGAGGAGCGGACGGAACTCACAGATACCACGCCACCATCACCGTAAGTATTTTAATTGACTGAATTTACCTCAGTTTAATGTCCCTCTGTTGGATCCAGCTCCTCGTTACTTTACAATAGTCTCATGTATATAGGGTGTCCCACTCAACTGTTTCACTCCAGATATCTGTGAAACTACAGGAGATATTGAAAACCTATTTTCATGGTCATGAACTTACGGCAGGGGCTTATGAAAGTAGGTACTATGAGACGATCTAAAACGTAAAGAAATATTATTTTCAACGCTAACTTGCGTTTTTTAAATAGATACCTCTTATTATTTCTTAAGCAATCAATATCATGAAATATCACAAGCAGAATAGCGTTGGTTGCATTGCGATGCGTCAGTTACATCCAGAGAAACTGACGCTTGAAATACATGAGGCGCGGTGCTAGCGCGTGTCCAAGACTCGACCGTGAGTCTCGTGTGGGTCTTGGGACGCATTAGCAGCGGGCCTCATGTAATTCAAACGTCAACTTCGCTTTGCAGTTTCTACGCATGTAATTGACGCATCGCGATGCAACCAACGCTATTCTTCTAGTTATTTTTCATGCTACTGATTGCTTAAGAAATAATATGTGGTATCCATTAAAAAAAAACATAATTTTGCGTTGAAAATAATATATCTTTACGTTTTAGAGTGTCTCGTACTACCTACTTTCAGAAGTTCCTGCCGTACGTTCATGACCGTGAAAATCGTTTTTCAGTATGTGTTGTAATGCCAGAGGTATCTTGGGTGAAACAGTTGAGTGGGACACCCTGTATATATAGTGTGTGTGTATTTGCAACTATAGAATGTTAACAATGTTTACAGGTCTGTTGTGGGGCTGGACATGGGCTCAAAAGAAAGTCGGGATACACACAATCCAGAAGTTACAAATTTTCAACAAATTCTGTTTGATTACAGCGATGACTTGGCCGAACATGCTGCACACAAGATCTGGAGGACGAAGAGATCGATACTGATTCCTCAGAAAGAGACGACTTTGAGAACGAAAAGAATGACACAGACTTAAGTGCGGGACAAGGAAGATGGCGACGTGTATCATTGTTACAGGAAAAGAGGAAAGAAAATAATCGAATCATTCCACTGGAAAAAGACACCATACACAAACCGCAGAAAAACCTATGTTGTATGTGTATGAAATAATTCTATAATAAAATTATTTAATATATATATATATATATATATATATATATATATATATATATATATATATATATATATACACATTACACGATCCTGGAGCTCATCCATAAGTGATTTTTAAGGTATTGTTAATTTGAGTGAATGGAATTCAAAGATACGGGGCCAGCATCCATGCGACTTTAGGTGCCCCAGCATCCTAGTGTTAAAGGGTGAAACTTAGGCCTTCTTACTGGCCGGATGGTCCTTTCGATGAATTGCCACACAAGTTGGAAGTGCAGCAACATTTGTGCAACGATGTAGATTGCAAAGGCCGGCCTCAGTGGCCGAGCGGTCTGCGGCGCGCCAGTCACAGTCTGCACGGCCACTACGGTCGGGGGTTCGAATCCGCCCTCGGGCATGGATGTTTGTGTCGACTTTAGCATAAGGTAGTTCGTAATTAGTTTGTAAGTTTAGGGACTGATGACCCCACAGTTAAGTCCCTTAAGCTTAAAAAACATTTGAACATTGTAGATTGCAAAGGCCGCGTGAATATTCTCACATCCGTAGAGTAAGGTTCTGGATGTCCACGCACCACGGCACAGACGTCCGCTAAGATCGTCGTATTGTAAGGGCAGAAGTGGCAGATCTTTTAGCTACTACAGCACAGATAAGAGGGTTTGTGAGGCCTGACATGTCAAGACGGTGACTAGCAGTGGAACTTGGGGCACGTATACGTCTAGCCTCTCAAATGGAAGATGGAATGGCGGGCCAGCGATTAAACCAGATTGTCTCCGCAAGTGACGGTCGTTTGTGCGTACGACGTAGAGCTAGGGAACGCTGTCTTGTAAAGTGCAGTCCTCCAAGACACACCGGCCCCACAACAGACGTTACGGTTTGAGGTGTGATAAGTAACAACCCTGTTTCATCTTTGGTGTTTGTGGAGGAAACGCTGACCAGAGTTCGGTACCTGCAGAATGTTGCAAGCCCCGTTCTTTTATCATTCTTGCAACAAGCTCAAAAATGTTCAAATGTTTGCTACGCTTATGGGACTTAACTACGGGGTTATCAGTCCCTAAACTTACAAACTACTTAACAACTAGCTTATCCTAAGGACGGTACAAATATCCATGCCCGAGGGGGGATTCGAACCACCGACCGTAGTGGCCGTGCAGACCGTGACTGAAGCGCCTCAGTCCCCTCGGCCACCGCGGCCGCCTTGCAACAAGCATTTGAAATGTTGTTGCAAGAATATAATGATCTCCCACATACTGCACGTAAAACTGCACGTGCTCTGCAGGCCGTGCATCAACTTCTCTGGCATGCACGATCTCCGGACTTGTCTCCAACAGAGCACGCGTGGGATATGATGGAGACAACTGACACATGCTAATCGTCAAGCTACAAATCTCGCAGAATTATGTGAAAAGGCGTGAAATAATGTATTGCCATGATAATATTCGACATCTGTGTTATATAATGGATGCAAAATCAGCGCCACCCGTGGAGGCTGAAACGTAAATATGCAATGATAATAAAGTTGAATGCCTGTAAAATCATATGTTTGGCTCCGCGAGGACAGTGTTAGGTGTGCGCTGTCGCGCGGCGCGTTTGAGCTTATTGAGTTTGGTTGCGGGTGATCAGCAGTAGTGTTGTGCAAGCAGCCTTCCAATGTAGTCGCAAATTGCAGTGTCAGCTTGAATCATTTCAATACTTTTTTATGTGTAAAAATGTTGAAAAATATTTGAATTTGAAAAGGGTCTGTGTTTATGAAGAATAAAGGTAAGAAGATTCATTTTTTTTCATTATTAGGCGCTTCGCGTGATGGTAGTCCATCCCTAACAGACATTCAACATGAAGGGTTTAATTTTCGTCTTTTATGTCCATTCTTTAAAATAATAAAAAGTATAGTGCAGGAATTTAGTATGTCTTTAGGACACAAAAAGAAATAAAATAAAATAAAATAAAGAAACGGACTTTGCATAAAGTACTAGATGGTTTTTCTTTTGTTGAAAATCACAGTTAAAGTAAATGAGTTCCTGGAAAGATTTATGTAAGACGTTCCCAAGTTGTAATCACCACTTTTGTGTAATATTGTGTAAGTTCATGTTCTCATTTTACGAAAAAAATATAAAATGCTTAAGTTTAAACTTCAGCCTCAGGTCTGTTTCGTGTTAGTCATTCATCCTGAAACCCAAATTAATTATTTGTTTTAAATACTATAGAGATTGACAAAATTAGTATTTGTGTAGTTAGTGGGTTCGCACTGCACTACTGTGAATTCTGTAGGTAATTTTTGACCTTGCAGCAGCAGCCTTTTTTTTTTTTTTTTTTCAGTAATTCTGAGGGCAGTTGCACTTGTGTCCTTGCGCACAGGTAGGCCATAAAATCAGTGCAAATCCTTGAGTGACATAATTAGTCACTTCTGCAGCAAGCTGATGTACTATTGTTCAAACAATTACAGTATTTAATGAAAAAGATTAATTTCTACCTGAGATCAAAGTGCTCATTCTATTAATAAAGTTACAGAGTCAGAATTGGTTTTTATTACATATTTGGTTTTTGTTCAAAGTCATGCTTAACTAATTGGATAATGTGTTCACTCATTTTAGCAAGTTTGAGTTATTGTGCAGATTCATTTTACATCTACCCATACACACACAACTAGACACGACACAGTTGTTTGAGAAGTCACTAAACTACAGTCAAGCAATTTTTGACAACCTTAGGAGTACAATACTAAACCGTACTATTTTAATTACAATACCATTCATTATAGATTTATTTGGACCAACACGCATTACAATATGTTTATTATTAACCACTTTCAAGGCTACACAATGTACTACATTTACATCTACATCTTCATGGGATACTCTGCAAATCACATTTAAGTGCCTGGCAGAGGATTCATCGAACCACCGTTATACTATTTATCTCACAGTCCATTCTCGAATAGCGCGCGGGAAGAAAGAACACCTGAATCTCTTTGTTCGAGCCCTGATTTCTCGTTTTTTATTCTGATGATCATTTCTACTTATGTAAGTGGGAGTCAACAATATATTTTCGCATTAGGAGGAGAATGTTGGCGATTGTAGTTTGTAAGTAGCCCATGCCGCAGCGATAAGCGCCGTTGTTATAATGATTCCCATCTCAGATCCTGTATCATTTCCGTAACGCTATCTCCCGTCTATCGTGACAATACGAAACGAGCTGCCCTTCTTTGGACTCTTTCGATGTCCTCCGTCAAACCCTCCTGATAAGGATCCCACACTGGGCAGCAATACTCCAAAAAAGGACGGACAAGCGCAGTGTATGCAGTTTCTTTTGTAGTTGTGTTGCATCTTTTAAGGGCTCTGCCGAAAAACGCAATCTTTGGTTCGCCTTTCCCACGACATTATCTACGTGTTCTTTCCAGTTTACTACGAGTGTTTCAGTGGGGATGGACACCTTTCAGTAAATGTAAACAATGTGCTTCACATGAGCTTTTTCAACAATAAATCTGGAAAACTAAGTGCGCCTAATAATTTTTATCTCCAGCAGTGTAATAGTCCCTCCTCAGAAACTTTGCATTTCTTGTTGACTAAGAGGTATCCAAATTTAGGTCAAGAATTGCGTGCCTCATTTATGCATAGTCTGTGAATTACATCTTGATTGGAAAGTTATGAATCAAAGTAAAATTACTAAACAGAAGTCGTAAAACTTACAGACACCAAAAAACCATTCTTTGCTGCAAAGGTTATCTTTATTAATAATGTCTATTACAACATTTCCCTATATTGGAAATAGTTAGCATCCAAAAAATAAAGTTTTAAGAGTTTAAGTGAGCAGTGCATTGTAAGTGAAATCACCTTTCTTCTTGCTGAAATTACAGCCACACAATTAAGAAAGAAACTGTAGTAACTTCTGCAATCACTGCTTCGATGTACCCCTGCGGAATAATTGTATCATATTATTTCATACAATGAGAATTGTCGACTCAAATATAATGGAGAGAGATAGAGAGATGTTCTGCGCAAGACTGTGCGTGTAGTGCCATAGAAAGACATTACAGTCGTTTTTCTACCCGTGAACGAGCATTTTTATGTGCTATCGTAAGCTCGAACAAGTGGGCACGAGAGCGGATGGACTTGTACAGGGAATACACCGACCCCCCCCCACCACCCACACACACACACACACACACACACACACACACACACAAACTTTCTTGTGAACCACAATAAACAGTGACGCACATAAAGATGATCTATTTTAATGAATATTTTTACCGTAAACACAAATGAGAATCTTGCATGGTATGTCATCGCGCTCAAGCGTCACGTTATGCCATCCACCTAACAGTGGGGAAAGGTTACATTTCACAAATCTATATTAAAACAAATTTAACCATAAAACTTGATCAGAATGACAAGGATAATGCAATTAGTGATTATTGGTGGCGCGCGCGCGGCAGATTAGTCGTGCGCGCTGAGACGCCGTGCTGCTGTCGATCGTTTTCTGGTGTTCCAATCCCCCTTCGGGCATGGCTGTTTGTGTTGTTTACCTTAGTTTAAGTAGTTTGTAAGCTACGGACTAATGACGAAGAAGTTGAGTCCGATAAATTTATAAACATTTGAACAAAAATTGGTTGTGGAGGAGGAAAAGATGTTGTTGGTGATTATCAGCTAATTACTCAATCGATTTCCAAATACAGAGCTTTTCTAATTTTCCTCCTTGCGACACCCTTCTAATAGATAGTTTCACGAGATGTCATTTTAATAATAGCAATAAAAGAGATTCTGTTCTAAGGAATGATTTTTTTTTTTTTTTTTTTTTTTTTTTTTTTTTTTTTTTTTTTTTTTTTTTTTTTTTTGTAAAGTAGAAGAAAACAAATCTCTATTTTAGCATTTCATTTCTTAGTACAGTACTATTATCGAAGAGTAGGACGTTTTGTATTTTTATCACGCGTTTATCATTTGTTTTACAAGTATTACGAAACCCCTGTTTGTATTACTCCACACCCTGAGGGGTCGCGACATCCAAGTTTGAAAGCTCCCGCCGGCCGCTGTGGCCGAGGGGACTGAGGCGCTCCAGTCACGGTCTGCACGGCCACTACGGTCGGGGGTTCGAATCCCCCCTCGGGCATGGATATTTGTGCCGTCATAGTCTTAGCTAGTTCATAAGTAGTTTGTAAACTTAGGGACTGATGACCCCGTAGGTTAGTCCCATAAGCTATACAAACATTTGAACATTTTTTTGAAAGCTCTGTTCTAATAAATAGGCAATATCGAAGAAATTGCTCGCACTA
Organism: Locusta migratoria; assembly: GCA_026315105.1. Classification (NCBI taxonomy): domain Eukaryota; kingdom Metazoa; phylum Arthropoda; class Insecta; order Orthoptera; family Acrididae; genus Locusta; species Locusta migratoria. The sequence continues at coordinate 360,582,622 of CM048755.1, read as the reverse complement.
TGTATTTCGTATTTCGAATGATGGGCCTCAGATTTTCGAGACCGTTAAAATGATCCTCCTCCTGCTAATACTGCACTTTGTTATATTATTATAGCCCATTTGCACTTAGTATCTAACCGTGATGGACTGGGTGTTTCGCATACATTCGGAACGCTACATATGTTTTTTTTTTATGTCGTTTATAAACTGCAGTGAAGTATTTAATTTCATGTGAACTCTACACTCCATTGATGGAGTAAAGCTGTTTGTCTTGTTCAGTCACGAGTTTCAGTCATCGATGATGTCCAGAGTGCTGAACAGTAAGTTGCTTGGTGTGGAGCATACTTGCACGACAGTACCTAAAAGACACTGTTGTAAAATGCATTATTCCTTTTTTTAAATTTTACCATCGCTATATACGAAAATGTTACTCTCAGTTTTTGGAATAAGCTGCAGCGTGATTGGAAATGATACTTAAACTGGCTGGCCAAACATACTGTACACTTATCGGTCCATCAGTACAAAGTTCTCATTCAACACATTTCGCACTTCTTCAAGCTCGTGGAAAGTAAAATACATTATTTATCTCTTCACTGACTACATGCCCCCCCCCCCTCCCACCCGGGGGGCTCACGGTTCTTTGGTGAGTACGTGCGTGGCGAGCACGGGGCCCCGAGCTAATGCAGTCTTCCTTTCTTCTTTACTTCCCGGACTGCATTTCCTTTCCCTGTTCCCTCCTTTCCTATCCTCACTCCTTCCCCTCCCCACCGGGGGACCGATAACCTTAGCAGTTTAGTCCCCCTATTTCAAACAACAACCCAACCCAATCCAACCTGACTAGATATGGCTGCTCAAGATTGTAGCATATTTGACATCATTGCGTGATGTGTGCCGATTTCTGACTGCTACACCGCAACGTCGGTCAGCTAGCGTGTATTAGTTGAAAGGGTGGTGCGAACGATGTTTAGGTATAAATTGAGTGATACCACATAATGGGTAACGGCTACAACCTATACGAATGAAACGTTTTGATGAAATAGACATTTGACGTACCTGTAGCAAGAAGTGCGTGACGTTGAGTCCCCAGAGCCTGGGCAGCAGGTTGGCGGCCTGGCTGAGGTGCCGCTGTCGGGCGTCTGGCGCCTGGTAGTTGTAGAAGGTGAGCGCCTGCACCGCAGACACCACCTGCTCCTCCGGCACCGACGAGTCGTTCAGCAGCCTGACACACAACACGCCAACTGTCAGCAACACCCAGCTGCGGCCTGTCAATCAGAACCGCTCTGCTCAGTGGCGGACTAAGGCTGTCGGAGGCCCGTGGAGGTGGCAAAATAAAATGAGGCCCCCGTCTACTTGGAAATACAGGTACTACTATAAAAACATAACTTTTCAGATTTAGAGCCCCCCCTCCCCCCCCCCCCCCCCCCCAAGACGAAAGGCCCGGGGCGGCGGTCCCCCCCCCTCCCCCTTTTCAGTCTGCCTCTGGCTCTGGTACACTGCGAAGGAAGGAAGGAATCTTGGAGTTTAACGTACCGTCGACAGCATGGTCATTAGAGACGGAGCTTACGCTCGGAGTACTTGGGTAAGGATGTGGAAGGAAATCGGCTGTGGCCTTTCCAAGGAAACATCCCGGCCGGCCGCGGTGACCGAAGAGACTGAGGCGCTCCAGTCACGGTCTGCACGACCACTACGGTCGGGGGTTCGAATCCCCCCCTCGGGCATGGATATTTGTGCCGTCCTAGTTCGTAAGTAGTTCATAAGTAGTTTGTAAGTTTAGGGACTGATGACCCCGTAGTTTAGTCCCATAAGCTGAACAAACATTTGAACATTTTTGAACCATCCCGGCATTTGCCTGGAGTGATTTACGGAAATCACGGAAAACCTAAATCTGGATGGCCGGAGGTGGATTTGAACCACCATCCTTCCGAATGCGAGTCCAGTGCGTTACCACTGCGCCACCTCGCTTGGTATAGTTGATGCTCTTGTGACATAGTGGCCAGTGAAGCCAACCTTTGAAGTTCAAAAGTCCTACCTGGGAACCTCTTTCTGCATAAAGTGTCCCGGAGGAAAAAAAAAAAAAAAAAAAAAAAAAAAAAAAAAAAAAAAAAAAAAAAAAAAAAAATATGAAAAATAAAATAAATAAAATCAATCGCAATCTGCGATGTTATGGCTTCACTGTATTCGGTTTAGATGGAATACCAAACTGTGGCGAATGAAAATTCGTGCCCGGCCGGGATTCGAACCCGGGATCTCCTGCTTAGTAGGCAGAAGCGTTGACCACTCCGCCACCGAGGACACAGTGACCAGCCCGACTGCAGAGGATTGTTCCCTGCACGTCTCCCGCCACACACAAATCTCCATTCGCCACACTGTCTCTTTCCTATACCACAGCCTATTTATGCTATAATGCTCGCAGCCAGGCTGCAGTATAGGTGGTATAGGAAAGAGACAGTGTGGCGAATGGAGATTTGTGTGTGGCGGGAGACGTGCAGGGAAGAGTCCTCTGCATTCGGGCTGGTCACTGTGTCCTCGGTGGCGGAGTTGTCAATGCGTCTGCCTAGTAAGCAGGAGATCCCGGGTTCGAATCCCGGCCGGGCACAAATTTTCATTCGCCACACTTTGGTATTCCATCTAAACCGAATATAGTGAAGCCATAACATCGCAAATTGCGATTTATTTCATTCATTTGAACGCTGTAATTCGTCAAAAATATATATGTAAATCAATAAATATTTCATACCAGCGGAGTGTGAGCCGATACGAAACTTCCTGGCAGATTTAAATTGTGTGCCAGAACCGGGATTCGGACCCGGGATCATTGCCTTTCGCGCACAAGTTTGGAAAGTAGGACGCGTGGTACTGGCAAAAGTAAAGTTGTAAGGACGGAGCGTGAATCGTGCCGGGATAGCTTTGTCAGTAGAGCGGTTGCCCGCGAAAGGCAAAGGTCCCAGGCTCTAATCCCGATTCCGGCAAACCAGGAAGTATATGCGATTGTAGACTTTCTCGGCTTATTCCATTAATGAAGTCTTCTCGGGTAGTGAGCCGAGTGATGGCGCCGTCTTGTCGCAACGTTTCGATCAGCTTCGTGCTCACCATCTTCTGGCCATTACCCGAGAAGACTTCATTAAACCAGGAAGTTTCAACATACAGAAAATCTATACGTACTCTTTGTCAGGGAACGTCAAGGTAACGCCAAAATGCTGATGTGCAGAATATATCAGCGGAATATGCAGTGCAGTTTTCATGACTCTAGCATTAGGCGAAGCATGTTAGCTACAGCGTGATATCGTATTACGGCGGCAATATCGACTGTGGATCCGTAATGTGTGTAAGGCGTGAAGGCACCCTATTGCTCTCCCTCTAACATCATTCTGTTACGGTTACCCCTCGGTGCTTTGTAGTGCTCTATGGGACAGGTGCTTCAAGCATCTCGTCTGCCGGCAGACCTTACCACAGAAGATGAGTGTCTGGCTCTTCGCCCAGTAGAACTCTTACCTCCATTTCGTGGACCATGAATCCAAAACATCGCACCAGAGCTGGAGGCGACGTCTCATCGTCTGGAGGTTCACGCTGCAGGTTTACACTGCTATGAAGTGGCATATAGTGCATTCACCGCGGTGATGGGCAGTGAACAGAGTACAGCAAGGGGTCCAGTTCCGACTCTTCGCGCAGTTACCTGGCGATTTGTGGACGTACTGTCGTCTGCCCTCACGTCGGCAGTTTCTGGGACACGCCAGTTGTCACAAAAGGCCTGTACATGTCAGATCGAGTCAATGGCTGGGGAATTACTGCTGCATGGTATTCCCCTATCTCCAGTGCTTTCATCGCCGGTTCTACCAACGCGAAATCCGAACTCTTCGTTCGGAATGATTTTCTCTCGCGTGATGTAATCCATCTGTCTTCTCGCGTATAGCCTCTCTAAAATTAGAAACTAATTAGTAAACTAAGAAGTCAATAGCTAGCTTCCTGACACTTATCTTCGCCAGATTTCATCTACATTTACATCTACATAGATACTCTGCAAATCACATTTAAGTACCTGGCAGAGGGTTCATGAACCACTTTTATAACCTTTCTCTACCGTTCCATTCTCTAATAGTGAACGGGAAGAAAGAACAGCTAAATCGTTCCGTTTTCGATCTGATTTGGTCATGTCTCCCTATGTAGGTGGCTGCTAGCAAAATATTTTCACATTCAGCAGTGAAAGTCGGTGATTGAAATTTCGTAAACAGATCTTGCCGCAACGAATAACGTCTTTCTTTTAATGAGTTCCACCTCAAATCGTGCAACATTTCCGTGACACTTTCCCCCCTTTAACGTGATAAAACAAAACGAGCTGCCCTTCTCTGAACCTTCTCAATGTCTTTCGTCGTCCCACCTGGTGAGGGTTCCACACTGGGCAACAGAACTCCAGGAGAGGACGCTCAAGTGTGATGTAGGCAGTCTCTTTGGTGGAGCTGGTGCATCTTCGAAGCGTTGTGCCAATGAAACGTAACCTTTGGTTAGCCTTCCCCACAATATTTTCTGTGTGTTCTCTTCCAGTCTAAGTTGTTCGTAATTGTAACTCCTAGGTATTTGGTAGAATTTACGACCTTAAGGTTTGACTGATTTGTCGCGAAATTGAAGTTCAGCGGATTTCTTTTAGTGTTCATGTGTATTAATTCACACTTTTCATTATTTAGTGTTAATTGGCAATTTTCGCACCATGTAGAAATTTTGTCTAAATCGCTTTGCTGTTGCTTATGATCCTCTGTTGACTTCACTAACCGATAAACGACAGCATCATCCATGAACAGTCTAAGGGGGCTATTCAGATTGTCTCCTACATCGTTTATAAACACAAGGAAGAGTAGGGGACCTATAACGCTTCCCTGGGGAACGCCAGATATCATTTCTGGTTTACTCGATGACTTACCGTCAATTGCTACGAACTGTGACCTTTCTGATAGGAAATCGTGAATCCAATCGCACAATTGGAGCGATATTCCATAAGCACGCAATTTCATTAGAAGCCGTTTGTGAGGTACAGTGTCAAAAACCTTCCGGAAATCCAGAAATATGGAATCGATTTGAGATCCCTTGTCGATGGTACTTATCATTTCATGTGAATAAAGGGCAAGCTGTGTTTCGCAAGAGCGATACTTTCTGAATCCGTGTTAACTATTGGTTAATAGGTGGTTCCTTTCGAGGTAGTTCATAATGTTCGAACTAAGTATTTGTTCCAAATGTTGAAAAATTCAAATGTTTGTTAATCTATCGGTCAAAACTGCGTGGTCATCAGTCCGTATCTTACAAAGTACTTAAACTAAGGTAAACTAACTTAAGGATAACACACACACATCCATGCCCCAGGGAGGACTCGAACCTACGACGGCGAGCAACCGCGCGCTCCGCACCGAAGCGCCTTAGACCGCTCGGCTTCTCCACCGCGGCGTATATGTTCCAAAATCCTTTCTGGATAGCTACGACCTCAGCAGGGTTCCAGTGTGGATGGGAAGCTGCCCGAACGGAGAATCGCGTTGAAATCACCGGCTAAGGTTGTTCAGTAGGATGTTTGTGAGACCATCGCTGCCTCCAGCGTTGTTTACTTTCAGTGAGTGAATCTGTCCTGCAACTTCTTCCTTCCTTGTCGGCTCGATGGCGCCTCCTTCCTCCCTGTCGGCGAAGAAGCTCGCTGGTTGCTTGTTGATACGACTTACCAGGTCCTCGTCGATGACGTCACTCATTGGCGTGAAGTTTCCCGCGACTGTTTCTACCAGCGCGATGGCTTTCATTTACGGTTTGCTAGGGTGTTCATCCCGATCTGGAGCGGCAGGAAGCAGGAAGGACTTTATGATCCTCCAGGCACTGCTGTTTTCAGGATTGAGCGTGAAACGAGTTCTGCCGATTTATGATTCCTGTGATGGTAGATTGCTGCAGTCACACGGCGCTTCGTGTCTGGTTGGCGACTGAGCTGCGGTAGCTGACGACACCAGTCTCGCTGTCACTCATGTTGTTTCGGAGCCGCCCGGTGAAGTCTCAGAGAGAGAACTGCCAAGGCAGCATCGGACCCTACTACTTCGGGGTTTGACGTGTTGTCGTGTCCTACATAGGAAAGAGGGAAGAGGTAGCAAGGTCAGTCTGCATATCCCGAGCGGAAAGGAGTGATTGCAGAGAGACAGTACAGGCATCTACTAGAGATGCGGATTTCGGGACTCGAGAGGATACTTGTTTAGGAAACTTTATGGAACTCCTAGGTACCTTGCATTGAATTTATTGCATCCCATTCTAAGTCTACTACACTGGGGTTAGTTATTAAAAAAAAAAAAAAAAAAAAAAAAAAAAAAAAAAAAAAAAAAAAAAAAACAAGAAGTATAAATCGTTTGCCACAACAGAAGCCAGTAATTACGTTCCCTAGCAGCATCCCCTAGACAGACGCACTCCCCGCGAGAAACAGACTGTCATGGAGCACCCCTAGGCCGACGGCGATAGTCACGGGCTGGCGCCCGACTCGTCTGACTGAGAACTCCACTCTTAATCCAAAAAACGGGGGTTTTAACGGCCGGTGTGGGCGCACCTCTTTTCCCCACTTTCCGACAGTTAACAATTTCCTATTGGCCGCTGCTTGGTTCAACCAATCTAAATCGTGGCTTGCCCTCTCTCTGAGTCCTCTAGCGAACCACGTTTCAGCGCTGTCCTTTCTGCCATTCCCCGGGTGGGGAGGTGGCTTGTTTGTGCACTAACAAAATCCATACTTGGTAGCAACATTGTTCAGCTGAAAGTAAAACGTCACGACGCTACCCAATATGGGCAACAACAACAATGTTTTACGTCAGTTGGCCACGCCTTAGGCCAAGCCTCAGGGGAGCTGCTAACTTGCAGTTTTTCTTCTTTACCCTCTCACTCTAGCCTCGTGGAACCACTGACGTTGCTGTTCCCAAGTGACTGGTATCAACTTTGCTACGTACATTAAAACGTGCCTGTTGGCCACCAAGTACTAATGTAACGTCTTACAACAGCGTCTATACGCTTCTCCGAAAGGTAACCTCCACCCTGGGACGGTGGCCGAGGGCATCAGCAGTTCGCTAGGAGATTTCTTTAGTGCCTACATCTCGTAAGATATACGTGTCTGTTATAGCCTATTATCTGAAATGGTCTCTATTTCTCAGCCTGGAGTGCGTCTCTGTGGCTCACACAGCCTCTCAACAATTCCAACAGTAAAATCAATATATGACAGTGTTCTCAACCAGTTCTATATTTCCGTGTAAAATTTATTGGTGTCCATATTTCGGTAACTTGGATGCTGATCCGGAAGGGAGCCACCGATGTCTTCATTATCAAACATGACTCCAATGTGATCGGATGGTAGGACGTTTCGCATCTCAGAGTACGCTAATTATCCGATGCCCTTCAGGGGGACCATGTCACTGCACGATCACTTGACTCCGTTCGGGAAAGTGTTTCGTTTTCAAACGGCTCCGGCTGTACGAGTCTTTGCGGTAAACGACGCAGGAAAGTTCGACGCCCTTTGCAGTTGGTACTGCGAGAATATTTCTTTTCGTTGCCTTTCCTCCTTTTTTTAAATTGATTTTACTCCCCCTTGCTTGAGTTCCCCGGCAATGAGAAGCCGCCCCTACAGTGATAGCAAAACGTCGACGCCATTTTCAAATATCGGTCTTTCAGGATGCCGAACACAAGTATGAAAAAAATCTCCCCAGTGGTTGTAAATCCGAAGGTCGTGGGTTCGATCCTCGTTCAGTCCTAGGGTTTTTATCTGTCACTTTTCATTTCTTTCGCCACTGATAGCATAACTGATGAGAAAAATGTCGAGCTGCCCCGCGGTTTGGTATCCGCGTTAAACTGGCTGGATAAAAAAGTTCTAAGGTCGGAGGAAGGCAACGGCATACGACCTCCGAACAGGACCGTGCCTAGTAAAGCAGTATGGTGTCCAAGCCAATTTCAAGATTGATGACTGCTTTACTTTTTGTGTCTGGTACTTCACGCCGTCAGTGCCATCACTAGTACCGGGAGTTTTGTCACGAGCTAGTTTGGCGCACACAAGAGCTTGATGAACTCGGTGGCTTCGTTGTTAGCGGCGACTCCATCCCTAATGACCACAATGTGGACGGAGCGTTAAACTGAATCTCCCTTGTTTCGTTGGCGGCCACAGCGAGGCTTTGGCGCTTTGGTTTCAGCGGTGCGGGCGCGAAACGTCCCCTGTTGTCCGGCAACCCGCGAGCGCCGGGTTGCCAGTGTTCGCTGCTGCAGGGGCGCTGCAGCGTCTAGGCTAGAGCTCCTAAAAGCCCAGGCTGAATCGCCCGCCATGTTTTCGCCAACGCAGTTGAAATCGAAATGCGCTAGCAGCATAGATGAACATGCCCCGCTATCTTTCACAAACGATTTCACGAAACACTAATCGGTAGCTGGAGAGAGTTCGAGAGGTAGATGTTCATATTACAAGTCAGAAACAATACAGTAAGCCCAAGTTGATTGATGCTTACGTTCAGTATTGGTATAAAGAAGCTGAAAAATCAACTGTAACGGGAAGAGTTGGTGGTAAGTCCTACTTTCAGTTTTAGAGAACACTTATCTATGCAGTGAGGGACACGCAGAACAATTAAAAAATTCCTTGTCTGCAGACTCGGGCCATGTTTTTTCAGCGTGATACACTGCCTGGCGTCCAGTGGAATTTCGGTGCGCAATGGAGTCTTCTCTTTTCTGGTGTTTTGTGTCCCCTTTCCACATTGCTCTTTTATCTATGGCTATTTGGGCTACAAGCTCGCTAGGTAAGACTTTAAATTCCGTTTAGAGCAAAAGGCTGCACGGCCACTACGGTCGGGGGTTCGAATCCCCCCTCGGGCATGGATATTTGTGACGTCCTAGTTCGTAAGTAGTTCATGAGTAGTTTGTAAGTTTAGGGACTGATGACCCCGTAGTTAAGACCCATAAGCTTTACAAACATTTGAACATTTTTTTTAGAGCAAAAGGCTGGGAAACGATGAGGGTGAGGAATTTTCGAAAGGACGGTTGGGCGGCGTCCTCTGGTGGCGATCCGATTGGCTCCGTTTTTGTAGGCGACAGGTCTAGCTATCTGTCATAGCTGCCTGTCCACCTGTCCATCTCATTGGCCGGAGGCTTAGAGCTCTTCAGTAATTGGTATATCGAGTTTAGGTGGGCGGTGACACCCAGTTTTTGGCGTGGGCAGACGAACAGTGGGGACTTCTCGTGTAAGCTCCGGCTAGTTCGGAGATCTTTCAGATAGGATCTGAAGAGTTTATTCGCTCTTCTGGGCTGAGTCCTGAGCGTTTGTGGGACTTTAGTTTTCTGAGGCATCCGCCTGCAGTGGATCGTGGACTTTGAAAATTTCACGTGTTGACCTGGACAGGAACTCAGCTGCAGATGTTCGCTTTGCGAAACAGCTGTGTTTTATATTCTTGTTCAGTCAAGACTTGAGATTAGACAGCCACCGTCTTACTGGCCGTACCGATGTGCTAGTGGTTTATACAATTCCATTCTGGGGTCACTTGTGCTCAATACTCGCGTTTTGCGCTTGAGTTTGTGAGTGTATGTCCTAGCCAACACTGGAAGCATTTACCTGACAACTGCTATCTGTCGGATAGTGGGGCTGTTATAGTTAAATGTCGATACTGCCTCACAGATCATAGTGAGATTCCCGGCCGGAAGAATGTATTCTCTTTCAGCGCCACTCCTTCAACATCGTCCAGTCGCCAGCGAGATCCAGCGTCGACAGATCAAGCCGACTCAAGTTTATTGGTAAAGTGATACTCACTATTTGCTAGGGTTGTTTCAAATTGCTGCAGTAATCACCCATCATTGTGTATGTGTGTGCGTATGATCGATGTTGAGTTCTCTTTCCTATAACTAATTTCTTAGCGCCTCTGTCCACCTTTCTAGTTTTCACGATAGGACGACGCCACATGTATAGCCAGATACTTCACTGTGTTACAGCTCCATTTGTTTCATTCCTATTAGACTTCGTATATTGATTTGTAAACTTATTTGTTAAAACTCAGACAATTTGCTGGTCATACATGTATTCCGCAGTATTAACCGATTTTACTGCATTTGCTGTCCTTTTTATAAATATTTGTTTTCATTTGTAAGCCATTGCTTGACTACACTTTTAACTGTGATTTCATTTACAAAATTCTTTATACTAATTGTGAACTATCTCCCGACTTTCTGTGTGCTTTAATGAATAAATGTATTAATTTAAGTCATAAATTTACTTTCCTTTACGAATTCCTAGCTCACTAGTTTGGATGGGTAATTAGATAGATAGGTAGAGGACTGTGTTTATTATTTGGTGCACTCTGATCAATTATCTCGCCACCGTGCTTGTATATTTAGGGTGTTGGATATTTTTCCATGTTCTTAATAAAAAATATGGTGGCGACCCTTGATAATAACATTAATGAGAATGATATTTAAAATTAATTTGCATATCTGTGTTTTGCACATTTGCATACCAGTTGACCGTCTCTGACGAGTAAAAATATATCCACTCGTTGGGGTTATCCCTCCCTTTTTGACGCGACGTCATACAGGGGTGCGATTGGTTACACGTCTCAGTCATCTCTTGTTCGCATCGACGGCACTTTGAACAGTGGCCGTTACATGTGAGATGTGTTACGACCCGTGGCTCCACCCTTCATTCGATCCCTGCGAAACCCTACTGATTTCTCAGGAACTATGCACCTAATTTGCGTGAAAATGTAATCACATGTCAGTTCTAGTATAATATATTTGTCCAATGAATACCCGTTTATTATCTGCATTTCTTCTTGGTGTAGTAATTTTAATGGCCAGTAGTGTAGTTGTACAAATCAGACACGTACAAAATGTAGATTTTAAATTTTATGAACAGTTCAAAGTATGAAAAAATTAGATTTTAATATTTTCCCAAAATTCCTTCAAACCACTTTGGAAAACATTCAGATGGCATAATATAGATTGAGAATGAAGTAAGAATTGATTCCCATACTTGTAGACGTAAAAAAAAGGGGAAAACACGATAGTGTGAATTTAAGGTTTTCCTCAGTTTTGCTTTATGAGCAAAAATGAAATTCAAAATTGATCCAATTTAAAAATTAGGTGTTTTTTGAACTCACGGATCGATGCTCTACAACTTTTATGTAGAGGGGTATTGGTAAAATTTGATGCTGAAAAGTTACAGCACCATTAAAACGGGTAAAACACAGTTTTCGACAAAATTGGAAAAATTGCTATTTTCTGGGTCCCCATACAAATTTAACTACTGTTTGACGTGTTGTGATTTTGATACTACTCTTCCAACCATTTATAGTGTGCAACGCCTTGATATGACTATTTACTGTACCCTAGGCTCCTGCAAGGAAGATAACAGAATTCAGAAAGGTGCTCCTTGGCTACCTACAAAAGGTGAAACTTTATCACTGATGGAAAGATAGACATAGATGACATCTCCTGTAAGAAAAAACTTAAAATTAACAAAGTGTAACTAATGAGAATCAGTTCAGGTACTATAGTGATGTCACTAGTTACTGAAATAAAAAGCTGATTGTAAATTTTGGCTGTATTTACTTTTAAGAAAACTCAAGTTAATAAAGGAAGAAGTAATTTTTTTTTTAATTTCCAAGTTCCGGGTGGGTTGTCAGGATAGAGGAAACGTATAAACAATTTAAAAATAAAATAAAGTTGGTAGAATGGCTGAAGAACTGCACCTACTTGACTTCAAAATTAATTCAATTTCGTCAGTTTACGATTGAGGCTGTCACAATGTCAGAAATATTACACAATGATAAAAAAAATTGTTATTGCTGTTTGGGGATGGGTGGAATTCGCCTAAAGCGATCACACACAATATCATTAACTGCGCCGACGGCTGCTAGCTGCGTCTTCGCTGAAATCGAAACTAATGTTTGTCTTGATCGACTACTGCCAATCGCACTTTCCCTGTGTCTTGATGAAGTGAAACAACCTGTAATTCCTAGTCTGGCTATAATTTGTGTGGTACGTCAGTCTTAGACTAACCCACCACGTTGTCACTCAAAAAAGCGCACACAAGCATTACCTAACGCACTCTATGTTCACACTGTGAACAGCATGCAATCCATAGTACTCTCCACTGGAGATTCACTAAGATTAGCTCGACGACAGAGGTGCTATTCACAGTGCAATACTGTACATGAGTCTTTATCACCTCTCTGCACAAAAAAATGGCTGCGAGAGTGTCGTACCACTAGCTTGCACACACAGCGATACACACAACCAGTGCAGGCGAGTGTGCCGTAATTTTACTCATTCTGCTTGTGTATATCTTCCGATGACGCTGGTGTTTCCATGCCAGAGGCTCACCTGCCAATCAGATGGTGCATCTTAAAACGCCGTATGACTCCCTGGCCATGTCAGTCAGCTAACGTCTCATTTAGGTATTTCCTCTCTGGCTTGATGGCGCCAGATGGAATTTTTTGCGTTTCACCTGTAGCTGAAAGCTGCAAGTAAACGCCTTTTGTTGAGAGTGGTATTATGTGGCTTTTAAAAGAATTTTAAGTGTCTGTATTTCTCCGAGAATGAAAGTGGCTTTCAGGCCAAAGGCCACGTGGGGTGACAGAGTGGAGTGAGGATCCTTCCTGTCTGGCCGCCGTCCCGTGGGTGCCTTGCCTCACTTTGGGAAAACAAGTGTGTCACACTTCAGCCTTGATTATCTTGTTAAACTTGCAACATGATCACGTAATTTGCATATCAAAATGTAATTATTATCGTTAAAAATGCCCATATCGAGTTTGTTTTCAAACGATTTGTCTTGATGAGTAGAATATGATTTTAAGGTCGGAATATGCAGGAAATGACAGTGAGGAAAACTTGACTCCTTACAACTGGATCAATTTTCAACTTTCTTTCTTGGCCTCTTTATTTTTCTATTTCCGGAATGTGGACCGTTCTCAAGTTATGAGGGAAAACCTGGAAGAAGTCCGAAAATTTCGAGGTTTTTCGGCCACCAAAAGTTATCCCCCCACTTTCGAGGTCAAAAACTTAGATATGGCATTTCTGCACCATACTAAACAATCCTAGAAAAAAAATATCTTTTTCCGCAATTAATGTAAGCTGAAACCCCCTACCTACTACTTGGCAACATCGCCGAAACTACGACCCGAGACTAAGCAGCTGGCAGGTTTCTGACACTTGAAGGTGTTGCGACGCCTGACGTGAAGTTGGCTGCAGTTGCAGCACAACAGCGGGTCGTCTTTCTTCTTCGCGCAGTCCTTTGTCTGGCAGACAGGCGAGCATCAGTAGCTAGCTACGTGTTCCATATCTTGGCAAGAGTAGAACCGTGCTCTCTTACTTTTTGCCCAAAGAGGCTCGAATTTACCGATAAGTCAGTGATTTTCTCGATCTGGGAAATCCTGCTGTCGACATTGTGAAACAGGATGACTAAAAAAGAGAGGCATATACCGACGCCGATGAAATCGAGTAACTCAACCAGCTCCTTCATGAAGTTCGGTTCCGTCTTCTGTTGAAGGTGTCGAAATTTGGATCTGCATGGAACGGATTACACACTTATGAGAAATACTCAAGTGTTGGCCAAACGAGTTTTTATACACTACATCCTTTGTTATATATGCAACAGAACCAAATAGTAGGGGCTAACAACACAACCTTTCATATTTGAACAAGCCGTAACAATGTGTGATTCAAACAAACAATATGTCACTTTGCCTCACAGCTACTAGATTTCGTTTCTGGTCTTGGCTGTGGTTCACTTACTCTTATAAAATGCAGACTGCACTGGATTTTGAATTTTAAGGAGTGATGGATAAATTTTTGTTTCGAGGAAACAAAGAGGGTGAACCAACTGCTAGTCCCAGTGCAAAACTAAAAATGGGTGTATAAAAGATGCAAAACCTAATACTAAAATAGACGTACCATATAAACAATTAATGTAAATGTGGAAAGCATTGTATGAGTTGTGCCATGTGCAGTATTCTGAAGAGATTCCATTATCTGTGTATTGTTTTTTTGTGTAACTTTTAAGCTAGATACAAATAATTCCGTAACTAATAAAGATACTTTTTTTAACATTTAGGATGACGTCTTGTCGAAGCCAATACATTAAAGAGGCATGAATATGGTACAATGTAATGCGGAATACGCAAATCGATAGAGACAGTTGACTGTAGTGTATACAGGGTGTCCCACTCAACTGTTTCCCCCAGATATCTCTGAAACTACAAGAGATATTGAAAAAAGACTTTTACGGCCATGAACGTATGGCAGGGATTTATGAAAGTAGGTACTATGGGACACTCTAAAACGTGAAGAAATATTATTTTAGACACAAACTTATGGTTTTTTTAATGGATACCCCATATTATTTCTTAAGCAATCGATAGGATGAAAAATCACAAAAAGAATGGCGTCGGTTGCATCGCGATGTGTCAATTACATCTGGAGAAACTGCGAAGCGAAGTTGACGTTTGAAATACATGAGGCGCGCTGCTAGCGCGTGTCCGAGGCTTAAGCGTGAGTCTCGCTATTGTGCTTTTTCATCCTACCGATTGCTTAAGAAATAATATGGGGTAACCATTTAAAAAAACCATAAGTTTGTGTTGAAAATAATATTTCTTCACGTTTTAGAGTGTCTCATATTACCTACTTTCATAAACCCCTGCCGTACGTTCATGACCGTAAAAGTGGTTTTTCAATATCTCTTGTAGTTTCAGAGATATCTGGGGTGAAACAGTTGAGTGGGACACCCTGTATATGATACGGAAGTATGGAACTATAGCTGTTAAAATTAATATAAAAATATTGAAATTTCATTTAGCAGGTTGCAATTAACTTCAATTCAATAAAGACATATTTCACTTTTAAAGCCTTCATATATAGCGTAACTTTAAAATATTGTGTTAGCATAAATTTTTCTTCACAAATTTCATGTGAATTGTGTGTTAAACACTGGAACAGACTTGTAGGTGTGACGCACGTGCGCACGGTGCGGATGGCGGCGGCCCTGCGCACGCAGACGGAGGGGCAGACGGTGACGGCTGGGAAGGGCAGCCTGGCCAGCGGGTAGACCGTCGACTCCACCGACGTGACGACCGGGCTGTCCGCGAACTGCCGCCACGCCTGCCACCCCAGGCACGCCGCGCCCGCCGCGCAGCAGCACACCGACACCGCCCACAACACCCTGACACACAACACACAGCCTCCATCACAACACTTCGCTCCGCAGCTCATTGTTATCTTCAAGGCTATCTCCTTTCCCTCCCCTCCTCTCCCCCCTCCCCACTCCGTTCCAAAAAAAAAAAAAAAATGTTCAAAGGTTTGTTAAGCTTAAGTTGTGGTACTGGCGGAAGTAAAGTTGTGAGGCGGCATCGTGAGTCGTGTCGGGGTAGTTCAGTCGGTAGAACGCTTGCCCGCGAAAGGCAAAGGTCCCAGGTTCGAGTCCCGGTTCCGGCACACAATTTTAATCTGCCAGGAAGTTTCATATCAGCGCACACTCCGCTGCAGAGTGAAAGTTTCATTCTGGAAGCTTAAGGGACTTAACTGCGGGGTCATCAGTCCCTAAACTTACAAATTACTTATGAACTACCTTATACTAAAGACGACACAAACACCCATGCCCGAGGGGGGATTCGAAACCCCGACCGTAGTGGCCGTGCACAATGTGACTGGCGCGCCGCAGACCTCTTTTTCTTTTCTTTTCTTTTCTTTTCTTTTCTTTTCTTTTATTTTTATTTTTTAATAAACCTTCTTGGGAAATCCGTTCGAACGTGTCCACTTTCATTACATATAGAATAGTCTTGTGTAGTTCGCGAACGAACTAGTTCGGGAGAGCGCTCCCACAGGCGAACTACGCGAACTAGTTCGCAGATCCCTCGCCTCTTACAAGGAAAGTGCTTGGGCTTGAACAAACACATACACACCAAAATCGTATGAGAGATAATGTAAAGATCCCTTATTGCACTAATGATACTCCGGCATCTGCAAAACTCTGCAGTCGTCCGTTAGAGGCCTCTGAGTTTGTCATGCCGCATTGCACTTTGACCTGTCGCTTCGCCAGTAGGAACGTTAAAGTGTGCCTCCAAAGTTGCGTTTTGTGACGTTATTTGTGTGCTGAAGCGTCAGATGGAGCGGCGATTGGTAATCAATCCTGATAATGTATTTCGATTGGTTGAGATGAAGTTACGAAGAACCCTTCTTCGTGAAGATGGTATTAGTGTAGAAGATGAATCATTCGCACGCTGTCTCGTATATGTTATGGTACAGAAATATGAGCATAAGTTAGATACTGTTGTAACACCAACACATAATGATGATAACAGGGATGATAATGACGATCAACTCATTGCAAGCGGTAGTGCTACGGTAAGTGCGGGAAGAGGCGATGGAAGCAGTGGCAGTGAATACCAACAGTTTTTCGGGAAGAACGTTAAAGTTGCAATTGTCATCACGGCTTTTGATGACAATTCGCTAGAAAACATGTACGATGATTATTACATAAGTTATAGTTAAGATATCTGCATTACGTATGGCGTCTACAATTACATGTACAGTGCTATCTAGAGCATGGTTGCAGAGAGAAAAACGACACCCACCAGCACATTGAGGTGTACGTAGAGGTCCTATAACCAAACGTTCATACAGATATGTTTCTTCGAGCCCATGTACTTTCCTTGTTAGTTCGTCCGCTCCTTTTCCGAAGACTGACGGGGAACAGCAAGGGGACGCGAGAGCGCGCAGAATCGCGTGATTCCTTTCTGGCACTTACCGTCATTTCCAGCTGAGATGCAGCTCAGCTGTAGTTTTATAGGCATTGCCCAAAAATACGGCTAATACGACACGCTTGGTCAACACTGATCATTATATAAAAAAGCTGTCATAACAAAAGAAAGTGCTCTTTTAGTAGCGGTAGCAAAAGCCAAAAAGAGCGGACTAACTAAAAAGAGCGACCTGCTTCGCGGCCGAGCTGCAAACTATAAGGAGAGCTACCGGTCGCGAACTAAAATATGCGTCATAGGTCGCGAACTAAAATATGCGCGATCGGTCGCGAACTAAAATATGTGCAATCGGTCGCGAACTAAAACATGCGTTATCGGTCGCGAACTATTATGCTAACGTATCTCCTTCTTAGTTCGTTGGATTCTTTTCCGCAGACCGACGGGCAATAGCGAGAGGGCGCGCAGCAGAATTAAAAATCACGTGTTTGCCTTCTGCTGATGAATCATTTCGAGGTGAGCGTCTGCCTGCTAGATTACATAGTTCAGTGCTACAAAATTTCTGTTTTGAAGTATTCTGCACTCTGCAATATCTGACTAATAAATACCATAATGCCAAGATATAACGGTAACTCTCAACTTAAACGAGAGAAATTATCCACAAACTGTTTCTCTTGGTTTGCGTGACATCGTTAGCAGCTTATGCAGCAAGCGCATGAATCAGCTAGGTGGGGGAACTTCCCCCTCCACCTGCATGCGCAGACCACGCCGCTCAGCCGTCACTGGGAGCAGACGAACTAAAAGCGAGCGCTCCCGATCGCGAACTGGTATGCGCAAGTCTAATATAGAACAGGTCGCGGTCTGCCCCGAGTATGTTACATGAGCATTATACCCGCAAACAGTAAGATACGAGGGAATACTCTGATATACATTTCTACAGATCTGATTCCACTAAAACACTGTAGTCGGTGGTGGCTCGACCAGCGCTCGTCCCGAATGTACTCTACTTGACCATACTTCGATAAAACTTGTTTGAGATAGCAGCATTCGACTTTGGGCGATAAGTTGAAAGTGCGCACGTGGGTGTACTGTACGTCTGCATTAGATATTATGACTGTGCTCACCGAGGAATCGCAGTGACGAAACTCAGCTTTTCCACCGTGATTCAGCAGAATTTTCTCCTGGTTGTACATCTTAACCAAAAATCAGTAGAGATCAGAGTCTTAGTAGGCGGTGTGGATCTGCTCACATGTTATCCCGATGATATCAACAATCCAATCGTGGATTTCAAAAGAACTCGGTTGCACTTTCCTGGTAGGATATGTCGAATTCAAACCACAGCGTATTTTTTCTCAGGACCTTTTGTGAAGCCATATTGGCCACAAAGCGGCCGAAACCTCTAACAAATAGCACAACTAACCACTAACACAAAGTAACGATACGGAGACACTGAGCTTTAACACACAACACGATGTAAACAAACACACGAGACGGCTCGCAGACGCGCGGTGGAACGGAGCTAGCAGACGTCCGAATGGCGCAATGCCTCAAGCGGAACTAAAACCGCAGCCGGCCCTGTCCGTTCCCCTTAAACCCCTTCCCACCGTTCTTCCATTTCGCATCAACATCATTTGCTCACACAAGGAGACCACATGGGTATTGGAATCTAGAATTACTCTATATTTATGGTACATTAAATTCGGAACCTAAAATAACAATCCAGCAAAGCCATTCGACACAACTCTCAAAAATTCTCGAGAAAATCGACTTTGAAGTTTTCCACGTACACTTAAGTGCCAGTAATTAAACCACTTGCAGCGTCTGTCGGTGTAGCTCAGGTGGTAGCTTTCTAGCCTTGCAACTTTAAGGTCAATGGTTCGAATCCTGCACTGCAAAATTGTGTTCAAATACTTACACAATTTTAATATCTAATAGTTATTTTTACGAAAAATTGCAGGTATTTTTGGTTTGTTCGTACCTTCTATATTTTAAAAAGGTCATTAATAATGATGGTTTCAATCAAAGAAGCATAAGTTACATTTATTTTACAATATTGGCTATGCTATTAGTTGACGACGATAGTCTTCGATTGTTCAGTTTGTGAAGAGTTACGATGCTATTTTTAGAAAGTCATCTCTATAGCTACTAATGGCTTTCCAAGCAGCTAACCTACTCAATCATCGTTTTAGGTGAGGACAAGATGTTCATCTCGTCTATACCCATAAACAAAAACTGACATAACACGTGAAATTAGATCCCAATATGTTTTATATAACTGAAAAGCAAATAAAGTGTGTGTAACAGCGGGATTCGAACCATCGTCTCTATAGTTGAGAGGCCAGAACGCTACCATCAATTTTTTTTGCTCACTTCATGCAAACTCCGGGATGGTGCCCTCTAAAGGGCACGCCCGACTCCGTTCCCCAGACTTACCCAAAAATCAGTGAGTGATCTTCGTCTCTAATGACCACACTGTGAATGGGACGTTAAAATCTGAGTTTCCTTCCTGGCGGGTAAGGATTAAGTTCCCCTTTGCCTACCCGTTTTTATGTATCACAACTAAATTTATTTCGGAGATAAGGCGTTGTAAGAGGATCACTTCCAGATCCGTGTGAAGTGAGGAAGATAATGAAGTCAGTATTGTGTATTAGCCACCATTAGTGGCTATAACCGCTGCTACACGCCTGGGCAATGAATCAAAAGGGGTCTGGCTGTATTGTTAGATTAGGTTACATGTACTTTTTGTTCCATTTAATCCAAAGTGAGGAGATTCATACCAGAAAACAAGATACCCAAAAATACTTACAAAATGAGATCAGATGTGTTTTCCATAGGTTCTTTTATGATGGGTTTTCCACATGGTCAGATAGATGCATGGGGTACCTTAAACAGAGAAGCTTGTACAAAATTGACATACATTTCTCTGTTTCGATACAAAGTTGGAAAAACCTTGTTACAAGGTGAAATAAGACTGGCCACTCAGAAGAACAAACAACTTTACAATTTGATCAAAAATTTTACAGTGGCTCAGCCCAGATCAATTTCTTAACTGAGCCGTATGAAGAATGTAAAACAACCTTCAGCATATGTATTACGTATTTTCGTAATTACTTTTGGTAAACTCAACCATTTATGTTACTGTTTCTTAATTAGTTTTCATTTAAAGATTCAATATGAGTGATTTAGTATAATACAATTTTTGTAAGATACAAACACTCGGGAATGGCGACATAGTTTCGTCGTAAATGTTTGTGCAGCACCAATAAAAAACATAAATAAATAAAAAATAAAAAAGCCACTATTGACTTTTGGGTACATTACATAATTGTCTGTATAATACATAATACATGTTAAATGTTGAATATACTAGGTACATATGATAATTCTTATGCTATTGTCGCCAAGCATCA
This sequence comes from Locusta migratoria, assembly GCA_026315105.1. Taxonomy (NCBI): domain Eukaryota; kingdom Metazoa; phylum Arthropoda; class Insecta; order Orthoptera; family Acrididae; genus Locusta; species Locusta migratoria. The sequence goes on along the minus strand of CM048755.1, from coordinate 360,562,536 downwards.
TCAGAATAAAATAAAATGGTTTAACGCTTGCTTACAATGATCACACTATTGCACAAGATTAGTACAGAAGTCAGATCAAACACAATATTCACATTTTTGGTTATTGTTTGCAATCACATACACGTATCTTTCACTTCTGCTAAGAAATTTATTAATGGAGTAGAAGCAGAAAATCCTTTAGACTCTTTTTAAACTGAGATTTATTGTGAGTTAAGTTTTTATGGCTGATAGCATGTTATTGAATATCTGTATTGCTGAATAATGGCCACGTTCCTGAGCCCAAGTAAGTTACCTTAAATCTTTGTGAAAGTTATTCTTATTTCTAGTATTGACTGCATGACCTGAGCTATTGGTTTGAAAAATGTATATTTTTAATGACAAATTTCATTAGAGAATAAATATATTGGGAAACAGTAGCTAGAATTCCCAGTTCCTTAAATAGCCCTCTGCAGGATGTTCTTAAGTTGACACCGCAAATGATTCGTATTGAACAGTTTTCGGCTTGGAAGACTTTACCTCGGCCTGACGAGTTAGCCTAGAATATAATCCCTTATTACATTATAGAATGAAGGAGCAGTTATTAATGGTCAGCCAACCTTTCTAAGGCTCTTCTTCATTTACTATTTATTACAATGTTTGTGTCATCTGCAAACAAAACAAACTCAGCATACGACAATGCTGCTGATGAAAGGTCATTTATATATACAAGAGCCGAGGGGGCTGCTGAGCGCCAGTCACGGTCTGCACGGCCACTACGGTCGGGGGTTCGAATCCCCCTTCGGGCATGGATATTTGTGCCGTCCTTAGTGTTAGCTAGTTCGTAAGTAGTTTGTAAGTTTAGGGTCTGATGGCCCCGTAGTTAAGTCCCATGAGCTATACAAACATTTGAACATTTTTTAGACAAGAAAAAGCAGTGGCCCTAAGATGTAAACTTGTGGGACCCCACATGTTATTAGTTCCAAGTTGGACGAGGCTTGATAATGAAATGTGCTGTTTCCTATTGAAACATTTCGTTTCCTGTCAGAGATATACAATCTGAACAATTCTGTAGCATTTCTTTTTATACCGTAATATTCTAATTTGCCTAAAAAGATATTGTGTTGTACATAATCAGATGCCTTTGGCAGATCACAAAATATAAAATTGGCCTGTAATTTATTGTCTAATGAATTAGATACAATCTCGCTGTATGTGTAGATGGCCTTCTCAAAATCGCAACCATTTAGAAATCCGAATTGTGACGTGGATAAAATTTTATTAGTGATAAGCTGTTTCACAAGGCGATTCTACATTATATTTTCTAAAATTTCTGAGTATGCAACGAAAGTGAAATTAGACGGAAGTTTGATGGAATTTCTTTACCTACTTTCTTATTTCAAAGACTTCAGTATATTTCATTTGTTTAGGAATGGTTTCAATGACAAAAGACATGTTACACAAATAACTTAAAACATCACTAACCTCAGAGTCACACTGTTTAATCAAATTTGTTGATATATTATCATAGTCAATGGATTGATTTTATTTTATAGTGGACATTACTTCTGAGGTGTTGTGAGTGTCATATTACTATAGTTATTTTTAGTGACAGATGTGAGATATTCCATTGCAGAATTTGCTGACCTTGATAACCTCATCTTTTCAGTAATAGTTATGAAATGCTTATTTAAAATTTCAGCAACACTGCACACATCTGTTACTCCATTTTATCTGCTCTTAATGCTATGTGCTCTGCTCGTCTTTATCTCTGGTTGTACCAGTCTTTTCCTTCGCTGTATACAAGATTGTCTTTATTTTGTTATCTGATGTATCCTATTCTGACAACACATTTGCTTTGATGTTCGTGTTACCATCTTCAATATTTTGCAGTATCTTTTGTAATGATCTAAGGCATTTACATCTGAACTGTTTCTGACCGATAGATATAGTTCCCTTTTTGTCTTACAGGAGACAGTTATTCCTTTAGTAACCCATGGTCTCTTTATAGACTTTAGTCTAATCTGAGTTACTTTTGGGTGAGAGCAGTTTTCAGATACGTCAAGGAGTTTATTCATGAAAGTGTTGTATTTATCATCCATGCTATGACCGTTGTACACATTACTCCAACTCATGTCTTAGAGCAGTTTCCTAAAACAATCAGTTTTTAGCTTACTGACTGCACTCTTGAACTCAGATTTGATAGATTTTCTGACATCCCAGGTATGCTCGATGGGTTTCCAATCTGGAATCCGGGTGACCATCACACTCTTTGTACCCCTAACAAACCCAATATGTTACTGGAATGATTCCAGGGCGGCGTGGAAGCGATGTAGCAGCGTGTTATCATCTTGAATCTTAGAAAAACCGTCAGGGTATTGAAAGGCAAAAAATGCGTGCAAGTGGTCCCCTAGCAGCTCAATATAACGCGGACGATCCAAGTTTCTTCCAGAATGCCCAAGGGGTCCATTCCACAACAGAAAAATTCACCATAACAGAGACAGCACTGCCTTGGACGATACCTACTTGACACCTCATGTGGTCTGCGCTACACACTGTGCCTCCCATCGCATGGTGCAGTTGAAATCGTGATTCGTCCGACCATATTACTTTTCGCCATGGTTCCAGTGTCCCTGCCTGGTGATTGGTGACAAATGCGAGTCAATGTGACCGATGACGTTGTGTTGACAGTGCTGACTCTCGTACCCCATGGAACTTATTTTCCTACGGACGTGTCTAAACGTCCTGTACCGAGCAAGGTGGCGCAGTGGTAACACACTGGACTCGCATTCGGAAGGATGGTGGTTCAAATCCACCTCCGACCATCCAGATTTAGGTTTTCCGTGATTTCCCTAAATCGCTCCAGGCAAATGCCGGGATGATTCCTTTGAAAGGATACGGCCGATTTCCTTCCACATCCTTACCCAAAACTCCGAGCGTAAGCTCCGTCTCTAATGACCACGCTGTCGACGGGACGTAAAACTCCAAGCTTCCTTTTAAACTCCTGTGCTGATTTGGCTATGATTTGTTGCTGTGTTGCCGGTCTGTCAGTGTTGATGATCCTTCTCCGATGTCGCCGGTCACGCTGATCGAGGTGACTAACAGCTGGTAGCTCGTCTGTTAGTAACTATGCAAATTCCATTCATCCATTCACGATACACCCTGGACACGGTTGAACGTGTGATGTTGACTCCCAGCACCACTACCGAAATCAAAATTCCCACTTGTCGGACATTGACCACTCTACAGCCCATTCGGACGGCATCAGTTACACAAATACGCCTCAGAAGGTCTAATACACAACTGTAGCTGCCACAGGAGAGTGTGGTATGCAAACAATACGTCTAGGCCATCTGTGTCCCACTATTCTATGACATTTACTAAGTGAGTGTATATTACCTTGGTGTACGGCAGACGTTAGGTGAATGTTTGTTGAAGATTTTCCTATAACATTATCAGTCATAGCTTTAGTGTCTGTTCTTTCGGACATATCCAAAGGAAGAGACACCATTAGTTGCCAATGAAAGCCGCAAATTTATTAATTACAATTATTTAAACATTTCGACGTTTTCAGGCACTGAATGACATTCAATGGCAAAGCTGAAAAGCTGTGCCGAACCATTGGGATACCCGGAACCGGTTTCGTTCTACCCAGATTGTTAACTTATTGCGCCGGCCGCGGTGGCCGAGGTGACTGAGGCGCTCCAGTCACGGTCAGCACGGCCACTACGGTCGGGGGTTCGAATCCCCCCTCGGGGATGGATATTTGTGCCGTCCTAGTTCGTAAGTAGTTCATAAGTAGTTTGTAAGTTTAGGGACTGATGACCCCGTAGTTAAGTCCCATAAGCTTAACAAACATTTGAACATTTTTTGTTAACTTATTGCACACTACGATTGTAGTGCCCATTTCCATTAAACCCCCTCGCTTGTAGCTTTATTTGTATACGCACACGGGATAGGACTTATTTGCACATCCGCATAGAAATTAGCATCTGTTTGTTGGAAGGATACGTACAATCATACATCCGATACCTTGAGGAAATACAAATAAAGCTACAATCAACTGGAAGTAATGAACAGTGGGAATCACAACCTTATTCTACGCAGTGATTTAGTTGGAAAAAAAATCTTAGGCAGTCCTCTGCTCGGCGGAAAAAATATTTTAGGCGGTGCTCTGCTCATTCCACATGAAATGAGTCAAATGGACATTTTTAGAAAATCAAACAAGTGAAGATTTAGGCACGTGAATACACTAACAAAATGTAGCTGTAATTTACAGATTCGAAACTCATTTTAAATGTATTCAAGGATTTAGTGTATGAGGATACCACCCATCAGCTTTGGACAACGACATGTTATCGTAATCAGGAGTGGCGTTCCAGAAGACAATAAGAGTGCGCGTTGTTGACAGGAATTAAAAGCAGACTTATATCACACGAAAACTATTACAAAATTCGGACAATGGAACTGCGTGGAACTTTTAAAGACGGGACCAAGCGTTTATCGCCGGAAGAAGCAAAACTGGCAGCGTTATCAACAGTTCAACATGGACACATCCAGTCGCTTGAAGAAGCATTGGCCAATGACATCAAAATTCGCTTCTATTTCAGTCATTAACAGTGCTACGACACATTGTTTTATAATCTTAAACTGACTACAGTGCGAAAAGACTTAAGTAAAAATAATATTTACGGTAAATATTTTATCTTGACAATGAGTCTTTCTCAAAAGCATGAAAACATACGTAACTTGTGTAGTGTTTCATGATTTTATCAATGGAAATTAAGTCAAAAGGTCGCTCTTTGGAGCAAGGTTCTTAAACGCTTCGGAGTCGCTAAGAAGCATTTCCACTGTCTCGGTTCAGACTAGTCGGAATCGGCTGAACCAACTTTTGACCGCCAGTCAGATTCTATTGTAACTGTGCGAAAGAGTAATTTGAACGCTTCGACGGTTATGATCGCAACTCCAACGAACCTAAGACTTTCCAATTTTTCTTTCCGAAATCCATTCGACAATTTACAGTTGGTCTATTTTTTACAGATTTAAGAAAGAAGTTTAGCCGGTACGCAAATATCGAGTTTGAATTTTAGGCGGTACGCCGTACCGCTCCAACTAAAGCACTGGTTTTACGATAAGTTCAGAACCTGGTAGGACGAGAAGCCGACCACTGGTCCAATGCGGGAAATCCGGGTCCGACACATACTTTCAACTAATCCACTGAATCTCAATCAATACCCTGAAAGAACCAAGATGTTGAAATATAACAAATCCATATAAAATGATCTCCATGATACTGTCTTAGATTCTATATGTGCATCAACACGATAAAAACTATTGCAGGGAGTGTGACGGTCGACAGTTTTGGTACCATACTTCGTTCCCCCTTTCCTGTTCCTTTCGTGAATGCCGCGTAGAAAAATTATTTTCAGTAAAACTCTACGTTATATATAATTTCTGTTCATCTAAGGATTGGCTAGTTATACGGGGATTGGAACTTAAATAGTAGCAACACTGCTGTGGAGACAGTATGCCACGGAATCTACTATTGCCGCTGATAACACACGTTGTTGACATACCTACCTTAACTCCGAGCAAATGGACGCCCGTCCCACGTCAGCGGCGTGCGCACAATCGAGGGAAACACAGTCACTTGTGAGCGAGCGGTCTAACGTAACGGTGACACTAAACTTACGAAACAGGAACAACGGTGTTGGATCAATATATAATGTGCCAAAGGTTGTACAGCACGACAGTGTCATCAAAGTCTTCAAGAGGCGTGCGGGGAATCGGCATTGAACAGTGGCACGTAGGGTAAAAGCCTTCAACAAAGGTCGGCAGACTTGCATCGACCACAAAGGCTTCCCGATCTACTATTTCATACCATCGTATCAAAGTGATCTACATCTTTTAAAAATACAGTAATTCCTCATTTTCAATATTTTACTATTGTAGAAAAATCATTTGTAACAATTAAACTTTTACATCGTTTCTATTTGTTCAAAACATGAAAATTTTATTTCATAATATTTTGAAGTATTGTGTTACATTTAAACTTTAGTAGATGTTGTATTAGTAATGTCCTTGATATTTGGTGCATTACTCGTAACGCTTGGTCGAATACAGGAGACCAAGAGTTCGTCAGCTAACGTTATTTTGTGTTTATTTTTAATAAAACGCACACTTGAAAGCAATCCTTCGCACAGGTAAGTAGAAGAATACAAGATCTTTATTCTAATTGCAACATTCAATCTTCTTTCTCTTAAAGAATTACAGGCCAGCGGTTTCTGAGTTTTGCATCATTTTCGAGATACAAATCATTTTTAATGATATTGTTTCAGGTTCAAAAGCTTCCCTATCTGCACCAAAAACGTTTTCGTTGGAAGAAGATATATTCATAGTTGAATGTTAGGCCGTACCACAGAAATATTTTGAAAACCTGAAACCCGGTCACTGCAGACATCCCTCAAAGTGGCGGTCTTAGTCGCAAAATATCCCGACTACACACTATAAAAAAGCAGAAGTTGGTAGGTAAGCATAACGGCACCGAAGAAGTTAATATTCTAACCTTTTTTAACAATGTGAGTCACGAAACTGACCGCCTTCTGCAGACACGTACTGAAGCAATACAGCACTCTGCACTAAGATGAATGAAATAATGCAGCCGGCCGCGGTGGCCGAGGTGACTGAGGCGCTCCAGTCACGGTCAGTACGGCCACTACGGTCGGGGGTTCGAATCCCCCCTCGGGCATGGATGTTTGTGCCGTCCTAGTTCGTAAGTAGTTCATAAGTAGTTTGTAAGTTTAGGGACTGATGACCCCGTAGTTAAGTCCCATAAGCTTAACAAACATTTGAACATTTCTGATTTGAAATAATGCAGCAACGAGTGGCACGCAGGAAGCGGTTGCAGCTGCAGTTTTAGACGCTCAGGGTAGATTGTGCTAACAATTCTAAGCGATTTTTAATAAATAAAACAAACTTGGGTCGAACAAGAGCGCATTTTCACTGCTACGAAAAACCATTGACAATTTTATTCTTCTCCCCTGTCAGCACCCAGCATCTATCAAATAACCACTGGCGATCTACCGGTAGATCGCGATCGACGTGTTGCCGATCCCTGTCCTAACGTCTCTGAAGAAGAAGTGCGCACTGTTGGCGCGTTAATGGACAGATGACCCGTGAGCTCGCCCACGAAACCGGATTAGCGCATACGACTATGCGTCGCATCCTGAAGGAACGCCTTGGGAACGCGAAAAATTGCATCACGATTACTGTTTATTTTTGGAGCATCTCCTGCGACCAGCTTTGCGAAAGAAGAGGCAACACATTCTACGTAACCCAACCATCAGTTTGCACGACAATGCGCGGACGCATACAAAGCAAGCTGTGGCTGCTCTGTTCGGTCGATGGGACTGGGGAGTACTGTACCAAACACCATACTCCCGGCACTTGAGGCCTTGTGACTGATTTGATTCCGAAGCTGAAGGAACCAATTGGTGGCATTCGCTTCAGAACTGTTCCATGAATTCGACAGGCAGTAGACCGCTCCATTCGCACCATCAACAGAACAGGTACTGCTAACGGTGCCCCATTCTGACAACGGGTTATACACAACGCTGGTGACTACTTTGAAGGACAGCAACAGGTGAAAACATGTAACGCTTTTGTATCGGTTGTGCTTAAATAGTTGCCACTGTTTAAGTTCCAACGATCGTATTACAGCTCGCCTGTAAAAGTAAGTATTAGCGGTGCAGAACTAACCGTTCCAGCGTGGACACGCGGCCGTTGGCGATGTAGCGCACGCCGTGGAGCGTGGTCTCCCTGCAGAACTCGTGCAGAATCTGCAGCAGGCGCTCCGCTCTGCTCCTCCTCTTGGGCTTCTCTCGCCTGTAAGCGCACACAAGCCACTCTCAGGATACTGCAGTAACATGCCACGGCACACACAGTCATTCACGTTTCACCTTTTCAGTAACGTGAACCTGGGGCCACGTGTCAAGCATCAGCTCACAAGGAACAACTTTGACCTTGAACGCTCGGAACCACACGAAACCATGCTCGGAATAACACGCAATTATAAATAGGACAGTGGTGTGCGTTGTTTCCATGGAAAACGTTGCATTGTACCTCAAGTAACATTTTAACAGAGAGAAATAAAGTAACAAGATGTCATTATAGGGACGAAATTACAGGGTGATCAAAAAGTCAATATAAATTTGAAAACTTAAAAAATCAGGGAATATTGTAGATAGAGAGGTAAAAATTGACACATATGCTTCGAATGACATGGGGTTTTATTAGAACAAAAAGATAAAATAAATAAATAAATAAAATTTAAAAAAATGCGCGACAGATGGCGCTGGACAGCAAAACGTCAGTGACTGCTACCGTGACGGGTGAGAGGTACGCCGATATGCTACAGAATCGCATCATCCCCAGCCTGGCTGATAAACACCTGCTGGAACGTACGATTTTTATGCAGTATGGCGCTCCACCCCATATTGCTAGACGAGTGAAAGTTCTCTTGCGTGCGTCGTTTGGTGATGATCGTGTGCTCAGCCGCCACTTTCGTCATACTTGGCCTCCCAGGTCCCCAGACCTCAGTCCGTGCGATTATTTGCTTTGGGGTTACCTGAAGTCGCAAGTGTATCGTGATCGACTGACATCTCTAGGGATGCTAAAAGACAACATCCGACGCCAATGCCTCACCATAACTCCGGACATGCTTTACAGTGCTATTCACAACATTATTCCTCGACTACAGCTATTGTTGAGGAATGATGGTGAACATATTTAGCATTTTCTGTAAAGAACATCGTCTTTGCTTTGTATTAATTTGTTATGCTAATTATTGCTTTTCTGATCAGATGAAGCGCCATCTGCCCAACATTTTTAACTTTAGTTTTATTTGTTCCAATAAAACCCCATGTCATTCCAAGCATGTGTGTCAATTTTTACCTCTCTATCTACATTATTCCGTGAGTTATTAAGTTTTCAAATTTATACTGACTTTTTGATCACCCGGTATATGTAATTTAATGGCGTCAGTGATTCATTGCATATTCAATCAGCAGCGACAGAAACTCACTGCTTAAACTACTTATAATAGCACAAAATACACATATACAGCAGTAGCACACTCCTGAAAGTGCTTATATTAGTCTTCAAAGTGCAAATGCGGGATTTCGATGAAGTGGTTAAAACAAAGTGGGAGAGAACAATGTGCACACCTCACTAAAGTCATGTTATCACATTCCAAATCACTTTCGCATTCACGCAGTCCAATATCAAAAGCCACACTAATTACATTTTCAAATGATGATGTTGGTATGTCAATGTCATACCCTTTCTTTCGCCAAGTACATTGCAAATTGATTGTAAATCACAGACTGAAGTTTTATAGTAAAATAACGATTATGTACCTTCACCTGTGGTTTGGCACCTTGTAGTCTTACGGAAGTAGTAATCCTCCTGATAAAGATTTTATATTGCCGAAAGAAGTGAACATCAAGGAGTTGGCAATTTTTATTGTTTTCGGCAGAAAGTTCTTCATTACAAACTCAAACATGTCAGTAGAACGTCAGTGTATTGCTCCCAATTCAATTTCTCATCAATGCACATATCTAAACAATTTTAACATTCTACATCAGCCACAGACTTATGTTCACGGATTATATTTATTAATGGTGTCATGCCATTTACCGTATGGAACTGTATGTATTTTGTTTTATCAAAGTTTAATAAGAGTCCATTTGCAGAGATCCACTTAATAATTTTCTAAAAGACATTATTTAAAACTTCATCAGTTAGCGCTTGTTTGTTGGGAGTTATTACTATACTTGTATCGTCAGCAAAGAGACCTAGCTTTGCATCATCATGAATATAGAATGGAAAATCATTAATATATACCAAAAAAAGCAAACGACCCAAGATTGAACCCTGTGGGACCCATTCTTGATAGCACCCCCCACTTTGAGGAATCAACTAATTTTCGCAGTTTTCCTGAACCACTGGCTTCAACTTTCTGCACTCTTCGACTTAAGTATCAAGTAAACTATTTGTGCATAGCCTCACTAACATCAAAATCCTTAGACTTATCTAGAAGAATTCTATGATTTACACAATCAAAAGCGTTTGAGATATCACAAAATAACAGAATGGGTGATGTCCGGTTATTCAGCGCATTTCATATTTGATCAGTGAAAACATGTACAGCATTTTCTGTTGAATAGCCTTGGTCGACACCAAAGCAACATTTTGTTGGTACCTTATTATTACAAATATAGGAAGCTACTCTTGAATACATTACTTTCTGAAGAACTTTGGATAAAGCTGTCAGAATTGGGTGGTAGTTATTGACATCGGACGCACCTCCTTTTTTATACTACTATTTAAGAATCTCATATTTTAGTCTTTCTGGGAAAATACCCTGCCTCAGAGATCTATTACATATGTGGCTGCGAGTCCTTTTTATCTGTTGGGAACAAGCTTTTAAAACTCTGCTGGAAATACCAGGTGAGCTTTTACTTTGAGGGAGATTATTATTTTTTTAATTTCAAACGGTGAGGTGGGTGTAATTTTAATTGTATCAGAGTGCAAGGGTATGGCCACTTCCATAAATAACTTTGTTCTATTGAATATTTAGGTCCTATTTTCTCCACGAAATTTAAAAAATGATCATGAAGTCTATTTTCAACTTCTGACTTTTGTTTGTAAATATTTCATTCGTTTTAATGGTAATACAGTCCCCTTGTGCTCTTGATTGCCTTGTTTTCCTTTCAATTATATTCCAGATAGCCAACCGGCATTTAAAAACAAATTAAAAGAATTTATGAATGACAACTCCATCTAGTCGGTAGATGAATTTTTACATAGAAATACAAACAATAAAAAAAGTTGCGAGATTCGATCCGGCGACCATCGGTTTACGAACCCGAGCACTTACCGCTACGCCACGCCTCCGACCAATATCACTATTCGTAAAGAGTATTTCACCGCAACGGCTTTTTTTAACTGTCGATTTTCTCGACAACGGCTGAGAAGTGCATCTTGGTGCTTTACCAAATTACACCTCTGGCCATGAGCTTTCATTATGCGCAGTATGAATCGAATCTGAATTTCACATTTGGCGGCCTCCCCTTGTAAGTCTAGCATCTGCTTTACCGACGACTGATTTTATATGATCGTTCCATGTTAAATCACACATAATGCCTACTCCCCAATAATTTATGGAATTAACGGCTTCCAGTTGCTGACCTGCTATAGTGTAGCTAAATGATAAAGGATCTTTCTTTCTATATATTCGCAGCACATTACACTTGTCTACATTGAGATTCAATTGCCATCCCCTGCACCATGCGTCAATTCGATGCAGATCCTCCTGCATTTCAATACAATTTTCCATTGTTACAACATCTCTGTATACTACAGCATTATCCGCAAAAAGCCTCAGTGAACTTCCGATGTTATCCGCAATGTCATTTATACATATTGTGAACAGCAACGGACCCACGACACTCCCCTGTGGCACACCTGACCTCACTCTTTCTTCGGAAGACTTCTCTCCATTGAGAATGATATGTTGCATTCTGTTATCTAGGAACTCCACAATTCAATCACACAATTGGTCTGATAGACCATATGCTCTTATTTTGTTCATTAAACGTCTGTGGGGAACTGTATCAAACGCCTTAGGGAAGTCAAGAAACACAATGTCTACCTGAGAACCGGTGTCTATGGACCTCTGAGACTCGTGGGCGAATAACGCGAGCTGCATTTCACACGATCGCTTTTTTCGAAACCGATGCTGATTCCTACAGAGCAGATTTCTAGTCTCCAGAAATGTCATTATGCTCGAACCTGATTCATGTTTCAAAATTTTACAACTGACCGACGTTAGATATAGGCCTATAGTTTTGTACATCTGTTCGACGTCCCTTCTTGAAAACGGAGATGACCTGCGCCATTTCCAATCTTTTGAAACGTTACGCTCTTCTAGAGACCTACGGTACACCACTGCAAGAAGGGGGGGGGGGGGGAGGGCAAGTTCCTTCACGCACTCTGTGTAAAAACGAACTGGTATCCTATCAGGTCCTGCGGCCTTTCCTCTTTTGCGCGATTTTAATTGTTTTTCTATCCCTCTGTCAATTATTTCGATATCTGACATTTTGTAATCTGTGCTGATATCTAGAGAAGAAATTACAGTGCAATCTTCCTCTGTGAAACAGATTTGGAAAAAGACATTTAGTAATTCAGCCTTTAGAGTGTCATCCTCTGTTTCAGTGCCATTTTCGTCACAGAGTGTCTGGAGATTTTGATTTGATCCACCTACCGCTTTGACATAAGATCTTAGAATTTTCAGCCAAGTCAGTACATAGAACTTTACTTCCGAATTCGTTGAACACCTCTCGCATAGCCCTCCTCATGCTACATTTCGCTTCGTGTAATTTTCGTTTGTCTACAAGGCTTCGGCTATATTTATGTTTGCAGTGAAGTTCCCTTTGCTTCCGTAGCAGTTTTATAATTCGTTTGTTGTACCACAGTGGCTCCTTTCCATCTCTTACGATCTTGCTAGGTACATACTCATCTAATGCATATTGTACGATGGCTTTGAACTTTGAACACTGTTCTTCAACACCATCAGTACCTGAAATCCGCTTTTTGTCACTTTTTCCGAACAGAAAAATCTTCCTACATTTCTTAATATTTCTATTTACGGCTGAAATTATCGATGCTGTAACCGCTTCATTATCGCTGATTCCCTGTTCTGCGTTAAATATTTCGAATAGTTCGGGTCTGTTTGTCACCAGAAGGTCTAATATGTTGTCGCTACGAGTCGGTTCTCTGTTTGGCTGCTCAAGGTAGTTTTCTGATAATGCACAATTTCACTGAATTCTTTGTCCCTGCCACCCGTCATAAACGTTTGAGTCTCCCAGTCTATATCCGGTAAATTAAAATCTCCTCCCAAAACTATAACATGATCGAGAAATCTACTGGAAATATTTTTCAAATTTTCCTTCAGGTGTTCTGCCACAACATCAGAAGGCCTATAGAAACATCCAATTACCATGTACGAGCCGTGACCTCCACCCAAATTATTTCACATTTCGGATCTCTGTCAATTTTCTTCGATACTAGTGCACTTTTTATTGCTATAAACACGCCTCCCCCCCAATCACTTTCCAGCCTATCTCTGCGGTATACATTCCAGTATGAGTTTTGATTTTCATTACTGTTTACATCTGGTTTCAGCCAACTTTCTGTCCCTAGTACTATGTGGTCATTGTGACCGTTTATTTATGAGAGCAGTTCTGGGACCTTTCTACAGACGCTCCTGCAGTTGACTACTACTACATTGATATTTTCATTCCCTGTTGTGTTCTGGGTCCTTACTCTCTCTTGGTGTTAGATACAGTTCCCTTTTCCGGTTAAAAGATACTTTTATTCCTTTAGTTAGTCATGTTTTTTTTGTTACAATTATATCTAATTATTTTCTTGGGTAACAGTTTTCAAATACACTTACAATAATGTTTCATGAAATATTTTCTATTTCAAATTAGCATCGGGTTCCTTGAATACCTCATCCCAGTCTAACTGCTGTAAGCTTTCCCTAAACTTGGCAATTGTTAAATCATTAATTGAACGCACTATTTTATATGTTTGTTTTAACTTGCTGTATGGGGCTACGTCCTGTACCGTAACTAGCTGTGCACCATGATAAGAAAGACCATTCTCAACAGGATACGCATTTAGTTCTTTTAACTTATCTTGGTCTATAAAAAGTTATGTATCATTGTGCTGCTGTCCTTTACTATTTGAGTGGGAAAATAAATAGCAGATATCAAATTACAAGACTCAAGTAATAGTTCAAGGTCTTTCTTCCTATTACACTCTTTTAGGGAATCATCATTGAAATCCCCACAAATAATAATTTGCTTCTCCCTGGCAGTCTGATAGCACAAACAAGGAATCCAAGTTTTTCAAAAATAGCTGGAAATTACCTAACGGGGACCTGTACACTGTTACAATTATAAAAGTGCCATAATTAAGTTTAAGCTCACAGACACATGCTTCTGTATGTTGCTCTACACAAAACTATTTTGTTTCTAAATTTTTTACTTACATTTGCTGAGAGTTCATACCCACTTGACATGCTACAACATTCCATTATGTAGTTCCCCTACAGGAAAAGACTCTTATTACTAAGATCGATTGCTTTTTCTGCAAGTTTAACAATGTAATATATATATATATATATATATATATATATATATATATATATATATATATATTATACTCCGCAATCCACAGTAAGGTACGGCGCGGAGGGTACACTGTACTACTATTAGTCATTTCCTTTCCTATTCCACTCCCAAATAGAACGAGGGAGAAAAGAATGGCTATATGCCTCTGTACGAGCCCTAATTTCTCTTATCTTGTCTTTGTGGTCTTTACGCGAAATGGAAGTATGCGGCAGCAAGATCGTTCTGCAGTCAGGTTCAAATTCCGGCCCTATAAATTTCCTCAGCAGAATTTATTGAAAAGAACGTCGTATTTCCTCCAGCGATCCCCATTTGAGTTCCCGGAGCATTTCTGTGACATTCGTGCATTTGTGGAACCTACCAGTAACGAATCTAGCTGCTCGCATCTGAACTGCTTCCTTTAATCTGTTCTGTCGCGGGTCCCAAGGACTTGAGCAACACTCAAGACGTGGTCGTACAAGCATTTTATAGACGCTCTCCTTTACAGATGAAGTACATCTTCCCAGAATTATCCCAATAAACCGAAATCGGCTGTCCGCCTTACTCACAAACGTCCTTACATGTCCGTTCCATTTAATAGCGCTCTGCAATGTTACGCGTAGATATTTAAACAACGCGGCTGTATTAAGAAGCTCACTACTAATGATGTATTCGAACATTATAGTATTGTTATAGCAATGACGCATGAACGTTCGGAAACGATAACCTACTCGTGGCAGGGTACAGACCACAGCACGGACGCTGACGTTGAGCCTCGGCGGAGCGGCCAAGCGCATTGAGGCGCTATGCTACGATGCGCGAGGCTGTTCCCGGACGGGGGTTCGAATCCTCCCTCGGGCATGGATGTTTGTGCTGTCTTTAGTATAAGTTAGTTGATAAGTAGTTTGTAAGTTTAGGGACTGATGACCCCGCAGTTAAGTCCCTTAGGCTTCACAAACATTTGATCATTTGATTTGCTGATGTTGCTTCAAACAGCGCGAGCGTCTGAAGGTCAAGGAAAGTAATCATTTCAGTAAAAATACACTGCCGGAAAAATGTGCAGGTAGAAAGACGACGTAGATTTTTATTTGATGATGTCAGATGCCACCTGGGGAACAACAGATGTGGGCCTACTCATATGCATAGCCAAGATATGATTTCGGGAGGGGTTTTCAATGACTGAACATTTTAATAACGCGTACTCTTAATAGAACTGAAAACGGCACAAATACCGTATATTTTATTCCAAAGGACTGAAAACTAGTGAGTCTGCAGGATATTGATAAAAATCTACCTTTTCTCCAAAATAACAATGAGATAAATATTATCATAAAGAAAGGAAAATTCGGATCGATACACAGATGGCAATCAGAAAGGAAGTACGTGAAGCTTGATCGGAGAAGCTCTCAAATTTTTGCGGTACGTATACGCTTTCAGTGACAAAAATAAGTGTACATATACTTTTTGACTAGACAGGAACCTAGAGTCGCAGCGGCGGAGTACCCGAGCGTTGTAAGGCGCCTTGCTATGGATCACGCGGTCGCTCACCGTCGGAGGTTCGAGTCCTCCCTGGTGTTTGGGTGTGAGAGTGTTGTCCTTAGGTTAGTTTAACTTACTTTTACTAATTTGGAAGTGTGGGGATTGATGACCATAACAGTTTGGTCCAATAGGTTTACAAACGATAGTTCCTGGCAGACTAAAATTGTGTGCCGGAACCGGGACCTCGAATCTAGGAGTTTTGCCTTTCGCAGGCAAGCGTTCTACCGCCTGAGCTATCCCGACACGACTCACGATCCGTCCTCACAACGTCAATTCTGCCATTACCTCGCCTCCTACTTTCCAAACTTCACAGAAGTTCTCCTGCGAACCTTGCAGAACTAGTACTCCTGGAAGAAATGATATGGTGGAGACATGGCTTAGACACAGACTAAGGGAAGATTCCAGAATGAAACTTTCACTCTGCAGCGGAGTATGCGCTGATATGAAATTTCCTGGCAGATTAAAATTGTGTGCCCTTTCTTCCAGAAATGCTAGTCCTGCAAGGCTCGCAGGAGAACTTCTGTGAAGTTTGGAAAGTAGGAGGCGAGGTATTGGCAGAATTGAAGTTATGAGGACGGATCATGAGTCGTGTCGGGACTGCTCAGTCTGTATAGCGCTTGCCCGCGAAAGGCAAAGGTCCCAGGTTCGAGTCCCGGTTCCGGCATACACTTTTAATCTGCAAGGAAGTTTCATATCAGCGCACCCTCCGCAGTAGAGTGATTGTTTCATTCAAGTTAAAAATGTTTTTAAATCTTATGGGATTTAAATACGGTGATTATGAGTCACTAAGCTTACAGACTAGTTAAACTAACCTAAACCTAAAGACAACACACACCATTGCCCGTGGGAGGACTCGAACCGCCGACGGCGTGCAACCGCGCGCTCCGCAGCATGGCGCTTTAGACAGCTCGGCCACTCCATCGCGGCTTCATTCAGGTTTACAAACATTTTAAACTAGAGTCGTTTACCTAGGAACATCAAGAAATATTGCTGACATTGTAATATAAGACTTACATCGTAATTACCGATAGTAAAATTACTCATTATTTCAGTATTAATCACCACAACTGTTAATACGTTTCACCCGCTGTGAGACAATTCCTCCATTCACAAATGTTTGCAGTTCGCTACAGGACCATCATTTTACCCAAGGTGTGCACCTCTTCGCCAGAAACGTCTCGATGGCCATTAATGTCTCTTCTCAGGGCTCCAAAACGTAAAGGAATCGCATGAGGAGAAATCGGGACTGTATGGAACATGTGTAAGTGCTTCCCAGCCTTGGAAAAATGTAGGCGGTCTTAATTACGTCAGTTTTTGTTAGCTTCGTCAACATTCTGGGAGGGGTTTGAACCCCAGAAACCACATTCCTCGCTACGCCAAAAAGTAAAAAAAAAAAAAAAAGTTCAAATGTTTGTAGAGCTTATGGGACTTAACTACGGGGTCATCAGTCCCTAAACTTACAAACTACTTATGAACTAGCTAACACTAAAGCGGCACAAATATTCATGCCCGCCCCCAGGGGGCTCACGGTTCTTTGGTGAGTACGTGCGTGGCGAGCACGGGGCCCCGAGCTAATGCAGTCTTCCTTCTTTTCTTCCCGGACTGCATTTCCTTCCCCCCTCCCCTCATTTCCTATCCTCACTCCTTAACCTCCCCACCGGGAGACTGATAACATCAGTAGTTTAGTCCCCCTATCCCAAACATACAACCTAACCAAACCCATTCATGCCCGAGGGGGGATTCGAACCCCGACCGCAGCGGCCGTGCAGACCGTGACTGACACGCCGCAGACCGCTCGGCCACTGCGGGCGACCTGGCTACACCCATGGGCCTACTGATAACGGTTTCAACGTCGTCTTCCAACAGACAGCGTAGTGAGAATGCTGCCAGAGAGCCGTCTGCGCGGTGGAGTAGCCGAGCGGTCTAAAGCGTCTCGCTGCGGAGCGCGCGTTTGCTTGCCGTGAAGGTTCGAATCCTCCCTGGGGCATGGGTGTGTGTGTTGTCCTTAGGTTAGTTTACCTAGGTTTAAGTAGTTTGTAAGCTATGGACTGATGACCACGCAGTTTGGTCCGATAGATTTACAAACATTTGATTTGAAGAGCCGTCTGTGAATACCGTTTAATAGGAAATGTTTACAGCCATAAGGCTCAGTGTGATATCAAAATGTGAAGGAAACAGGCGGCTTGCCACGGGGACACACTCGTGCTTTCTGCCGCTATCTGAGCGAATTTTACAGGGGCCAAATTGTGGCGGGATGGTCCTTTCCGTTAACTGCCACACAAGTTGGACGTGTTGCGGCACCTGTGCACGAAACAGATTTCAATGGTCACGTGAACATTGTGACACCTGTAGACGAGCTTCTGGACGTCCACGGCATAAACTCTACCATGATGGTAGTATTGTAAAGACAGCCGTGGCACATCTCCAGCTCGGACACTGGTTGTATTACAAGTGGTACGATCCCTAATCTGGGGATGTAAAAAATATGGGGAAATACCTGAATCCTTAGTATAAGGTAGTTGATAAGTAGTTTGTAAGTTTAGGGACTGATGATCCCGCAGTTAAGTCCCATAAGCTTAACAAACATCTGAACATCTGAAAGCAATGGGTCGCAGAAAATCAAGTTGGAAAGGACCTACTAATATACCACTAAACTGATGATGACCTTTATTTTTGCTTTAGTTTTACCTGTTTCCATTACATTACCTTTGTGGTTTTAAGTTTATGTTAAAATGTTTGTAAATCTAAGGGACTAAACTACTTTGGTCGTTAGTCCCTATGCTTACAAACTATTTACACTAAATTATGCCACGGAAAAAACAAACACCCATGCCCGATGGAGGACTCTAACCCCCGACTTTGAACGGCCGCGCGCACCGCAATTGGGCGCCTTAGTACGCACGGCTATTCTGCCGCGGCTATTCGGTGTGGGTGTGGGTGTGTTGTACTTAGTGTAAGTTAAAGTAGTTTGTAAGTAAAGGGACTGATGACCATAGGAGTTCCCAACAATAGGTTTGCAAACATTTTGAACAATACCCATTTCAATTGGCAAGTAGAATAATGCGAGAGAGAGAGAGAGAGAGAGAGAGAGAGAGCTCTGTTGACGAACATGCATGCGTCTATACTGACAACTTTGTCGACGGAACGTTAAATCCTGAAGTTCCTTTTTCCCCACATACAATTTCACGACGCTGGCAGAAAGCGAAGGACTAGCTCGCGTTCTAATTGTGACGAATACGAACTCTGTTGCTGTTATAAGAGCATAAGTGGACGGGCCACCACATGCTTTCCCCTTCTGGGAAGTATCGCAGGTGTTGGTAAACGACAGCTAAGGGAAAAGGCCCGTCGTTGCTACTGACGACGGGCTGGAGGCCACGGGGTCTGCTCAGGCAACTCTGTGCTAGAAGTATGGCGGTATCTGCATATGTTCTCCTGTAACTGCGTCCGCCGTCATGGCGCTGGACAGCCAGCGGTTTCTGGCTAGGTCTCGCCCAGAGATTTGCGCACCGAGCCAACACCATCTGAAGAGACGGACTTTGCGCACTGAGCCAACACCATCTGAAGAGACGGACTTTGCGCTGTCGTGTCACGCCACACAGTCGCACAGCTGACTGGCTGGCCGCTATGAGACAGTGCGCTGTGCTCCGGCATCCAGCCAGTCGGCTACGCTATCGCAGCCTAAGCGATCAAACAGTTCAAAATAACCTGTTTTTTAAATAACCGGTTTTGGCAGTTTTTTGCTATTGTTCCCAATTGTAAATGTAGACTTCTAAGAAAGGCTGAACACTTTAATGAAGGCAAAGGAGTAGATATGGTGTTTAGATAGCGCTAGAAATCGGTCTCACTGTCTCAAGCTGAGCCAAGGTGGACGAGGCAGGTGTGACAATGGCGGGAACTGAAGTCTACATGTTGACGACTTCGTCAAAGAGTCACCTTCAAATGGCATCAAATTTTCACCCTGGAGCAACCACAAAATTGTGGGTTCAGTTATTTCCGGCATTGCTACGGAGCGCGCTGTTACTTCCCGTCTGGCTTTCGAGTCCTCCCTCGGGCATGCGTTTAAGTGTTGTCCTTTGTTTAGTTTAAATTAGTTTAAGTAATTTATAAGCCTAGTGTCTGATAACCACAGTAGTTAAGTCCCATAGATTTACAAACATTTGATTCAGTTATTTCAAATGTTCAAATGTTTGTAGCACTTATGGGACTTAACTACGGGGTCATCAGTCCCTAAGCTTACAAACTACTTATGAACTAGCTAACACTAAGGACGGCACAAATATCCATGCCCGAGGGGGGATTCGAACCCCCGACCGTAGTGGCCGTGCAGTCCCCTCGGCCACCGCGGCTCTCTTCTTAGTTTTTCTGCGTCACATCATCCAGTATCAAATCTCTTCCTCCATCGTCTTCCCTTCCATATGGCCGTGATTTTTGCAGCATCCACTCATCACCTCTGCTCTCGCTCTCTCACTCTGTTCATCAAACTTATTCCTTCCATTCTCCGCCATGCCCACATGTCAAAAGCCTCCAGCCTTGCTTCGTCTTCCTTAATCAACGTCCATGTTTCAGCACCATATTGGGAAACACTATGAAAAACATTTTATTAGTGATCTCCTCACACCTTTGTCCATGTTGCTGAAGAAAATTCTCCTCTTTCTATAAAATGCCTCTTTCGCCATTTTTATTCTGGCTTTAATTTCAGTGCTGCTTTTCCAGTAGGTTTCTATCCTGATACGAAATAGTTAAAGTTTTGTACCTGTTTTAATGCTTCTCCATTCACCATAATCTTTACTTTTTTATTTACTCCCAGTACCATTACTTTTATTTTCTTTGTATTAATTTTCTTTCCATAAATCTTTCATTTATTTTTAATGGTATGTACTATGGCCTGCAATTCTTTTTCATCTGTGCTAGAAATACCGCGTAGTCTGCAAACCTGAAACATATTCTTCTTCCTCCAATTTTTACCCCCTTATCATCTAGTAGGCAGTTTTCAATCATATTTTCTAAGTACAGACTGAAAAGGGTAGGAGAGTAAGAGCAGCCTTGTCCCACTGCTTTTCCTAGACCTATCCACTGTCTCTTCTTACTTTCACCGACGCTTGTTGATTTAAATATAATGAGTTAAACAGTCATCTGGTTATCCAATCCACTCTCTTTTCGCTCACTATATTTGGAAGCTTGTCATAAGCAACATTATAAGTTGCCTTTTCCAGGTCTATAAAACATATAAACCTATATAGCTCCCTTCCATTTTCAATAAATCTTACTTCCAAAATTTACAGGAGTCAGGCTTGTGCCTGTATTATGTCAAAAACCAAAATACTCTTCAGCTATATTCTTCACCATTATATTTCCAAGCCTTTTGTTAATGATTCTTAACACGATTTTGGTTGCATGTGAAATAATGCTAATTGTCCTGTGCTCCCCGCATTTCTTGATACCTTGTTTCTTTGTTACTGAAATCATAATTGTCAGAAAGTCCTCCAGCCATAGATTTTGTTACATAACTTCAATATTTCTCTTAGACCTTCATGGTTGAATCATTTTAGTATCTCTCCTGATATCGTATCTGTCCTACTGCTTTCCCGTCTTTCATTGCAGTTATAGCTCTCTACTTCTTCCATGACGATTGTTTGTCCTTTCCTATCATCATTCACGGTGTTCTAAGATTCAGGTTCCAGCGATGATGACTTGTGTCATGTAGTCCTGTAAATAATACTCCCATTTCTCTAAGACGTCCTCTCTCCTGCTTTGTGGCGACCCCACGTTGCAGCCTTTACAGTAAATAATATCTTCCATTACTCTCTAGCTCTTCTGTTTAATCGCACTCCTCTTTTAGCCACTTTTCATAGCTTGCTCTGTTTCTCTGCGCAGCCCATTCTCCAGCCTTCGGTATGACTGTTCTTATTTTGTAAATTTCTTCTTTCCTCCATCTTAGCGATCATTTCCTGTGTGACGCGTGGCTTTTACCCCCCTTTTCGCTTTTCATATCCTACCCTTTCCTGTCATGCTTTTATGACATACAGTAATACATGATATAAAAATGCAGCTACAATAACCTTGAATTGAAAATGAAATGTTCCTTCTTTTCATTTATTTTAGAAAGTGAATGGAGACTGCTAAGACATGAAAACGACAATTATGCAGTTAGTGACAAATTATAATCACATCAACAAATAATACAATTCATTGAGACAACATTGTCTCGTTATACCAAAGATATTAAACATAAGGAGAGGCTTTGAATTAATATTTATGCTGTGGCGGGGATTCGAACCCGGGACCTCCTATTTACTAGGCAGGTGCTATAGACACATTTCACAGGGAACATGAGGCAGAATTAAAGTATATGGTGTGAAGGGAGACGAGCTCTTAAACAGTCCGTGTAGTCAGTTTGGCTGCAATGCTGTGTTAGCTGAGTGGCCTAAAGCGCCTACCTAGTAAGTAGGAGGTCCCGGGTTCGAATCCTGGCCACAGCATAAATTTTAATTCAACGCCTCTCCTTATGTTTAATTATAATCCTGTTGCTGAACAAAAGGGTTCCAGGCATCTTTACTACGAAGTACTGCAAAATATTTTATAGAATGAGCAGTAATTGTACATAAAGTAGCTGACAGAAATTCGTGTGTTAAAGTGGGGTTAGGCAGCTATTTTTTGTACTAACTGCAAAATTACACGGAGATTAGGTGACTGGGGTTCTTACAAGTAGTTTAGGAGTCTTTAGCTAGAGAAAAAATTGTTATTTGTGGCAAGACTGATGCCTCTGTTGACTAAACAGACTTTAACCGTTTCATGCGTGAAAACGGAGCATATAGACCATTATTTTTTAAAATAAAGGTAATGAGAAACCATTGCTAATTATTTCACCGACTCACCTCAAAGGCACCCTCTGCCTGTTTGGCCAATAAAGAACTTCGAAATCGTACATGGTGGTTGTAGTCTGCACTTTCGGGGCACGCTGTGTGCTCTTTTATAAGACTGGGAGCCATACATGTTTAACGCGGGTAAACGCCGAGTTGCGACTGAGGTGCGATAAGCTCTTCAAACTTCTGGACGGTTATTGTTTTGAAGGCAAACATCATTTCATTTCCTCTTAGAAATCTCACAACATACATCGCGATTTGTTCCAAGTACGATTGTTCTGTGTACGCAAAGTTACTACATATGAAACTTAAATTTCGTCTTAAAGTAGTACGTGATTGCATTTGGCGTATTTTTATATAAGTTAATTGTTTTCGAGGTGACAGTTCTTATGTATATAATTTCTGTTCGCTGCGTCACCATTTCAGCACCTATATACAATACAATGATAAAACTACATGTATTTGGGAATCTACAGAAGCCCTCTTAAAGGAAAAAGCCACTGTTTAGTCTATGGACAAACAAATCGTACCAAAACTTAGTCGCTAACTTTACTGAGCAGAGAGGTGAGATAGTCTACGATCGCTATAAGGTAAATGTTAAACTCGAGTCCGATTACGAATATTGATTTACCTTTTAGTGGTGGTGTGTGATGTGTGATCTTTGAAAACAACTAATAGTGATTCAGACAGACCAACAATCTACCAAAAAAGACCTTTGAGTGCAACAAGACGTCTAAATGAAGGTCAGTAGAGATGTATAAGTACTGTTTAGAGCAAGCTGTGCCATTTCGAGAATGACCATAGATGATCAAAATAGAAAAACACATATGAACCGTATTCACCAATATAAAAGCCAAGCATGTAATGTAAAAAGAATAATTAAATTACCAATAACTGATTTTTTCAAAACACATTGCGACCTTCCTATCGGTATTCACCATTAAGAATTGGGCAATACATAACTCAGGGTAGTAAAAGTTTATGGCTCGTTGTCTCTGTTCATAGGGAAAAGTTATGTATGTCAGCTTCTATGCCCTAAACAGCTACCCCATCTGTTTAAACAAGATCAATAATTAATCTGTAGTTTAGCCAGTCTATCAATCTGCATATGATGATGTGTAAATATATTTAAGAAACATAAATTAAACCTCTGAATGACCAACAAAATGGATTCTACGAAAAAGAAGTGGTTAACTCACAAAGTAATTGTTCACAAATAGAATTTATTTCTCTTTCTGGACATGAAAATGCGGAGGTGGTCCTACTTTATATATCGGTAAATAACTGAGTATTTCCCTAATTATTTTTCATGAGGGGCACTATAAGTATCAGACGCACTCGATAGTAAAAGTTCCAAATTGTCACTCAATTACTCAAGCACGTAGATGTACCGTGCAATGTTCACCTCCCAGAAGTTGGCGCCTCGTTCCTTCCTTCTTTCGTCTGACGCCCCTCTTGCTGCTGCCCCACCCCCTCCCCCACACGACCCCGAGCCAACAACTGCCCTCACTGGGTTCAGGACTTCGTCGTGGCTGCATCACCGGCTTGCTGACATCACCCGCTGACACCGATCCCTGATGACTGGATCGAGCTCAGCATTACGAGACTTCGTTGATTCTCTGCTCCCGACACTGAGGTTACCTCACTCCCTCGCCATACTGTGTGTGTGGGCGGGGCTGTGTGGCGACGTGGCCGCACTTGAACTTTTTATATCGAATCTTCAAGACTGACCTACTTTGGGAGGTTTCACTTCCCAAGCATTGCCGTCCATATTGTAATTTAGTCTGGACTTGTAACTATTTCAATGAGTAATAAAGGTTATAAGTTCTTTATATATGGAGCTTATCTGGGGCCACAGCCCCATAACTTCTATAAAGTGCCTCCTAAGGCAAAGTGTAAATTACTAAATCTAAAAGAAATAGAGGCTGAATCTTGTATGTATAGTAAGAATTTTTTTTCAGAGACTCTGTAAAGCTAAAAAGATGATGGAGACCTATTTTTCAATAACAATAATGTTACACCTTTCATATATTTTTTAATGTGCGATGTTTGCTTATGCCTAATAAATGTAAGTATATAATTTCAAACCTGTGTGTTCGTGTCTTATTTCTCTCGTCCTCTCATCATTATATTATCATTATTAACGTTTTATGTGGTTATACACACACACACACACACACACACACACACATGTACCCACTGCACACCTGTACTTGACATAGTCAGTAACATGGCAGGGTGGGTGAAGCATCAAAATTTTCTCGTAGCTAACTAGTATGGTGAGGGGCTGGGAGAAGATCATCAAAAGAAGAATGGATCATTTTTCCCTGATAATACATGTGCACAAATTGTAGGACCTTCCAACAGTGCCAAAACAAATAATCAGAATGTTCAAATGTTTGTAGAGCTTATGGGACTTAACTACAGGGTCATCAGTCCCTAAACCTACAAACTACTTATGA
The DNA here is from genome assembly GCA_026315105.1 of Locusta migratoria. Taxonomy (NCBI): domain Eukaryota; kingdom Metazoa; phylum Arthropoda; class Insecta; order Orthoptera; family Acrididae; genus Locusta; species Locusta migratoria. The sequence goes on along the minus strand of CM048755.1, from coordinate 360,537,462 downwards.
ACTAGCTTATACTAAAGATGGCACAAACATCCACGCCCGAGGAAGGATTTGAACCTCCGACAGCAGACCGTGACTGGTAGGCTGCAGACCGCTCGGCCACTGCGACCGGCAACAAATAATCCAGTGACTCTGTTTATACATGTAGATGGAGTCCAGTTTGAGCATATATGTGTGTTTTCAAAAATTCTTTCACAACCCAAATGCTGACGATTACAGGAAATATTACGAAGTGTAAAAGGTGTTACATAAACAACATACATTGAAAGCAGTGATATTCTACCAATAGAACTGATAAAAACGAATACATTTTCCATATCTGACGATGGGTCAGTGGAGAACCAGGACCAAATATGCCAATTTTTCTGCTTTGGCATGCATATGTGGGATAACACAAATCTCTTTATAGCATTCAGTCAAGATATTCTAAATTTAGAGCACATTTACAATGCTCATGTAGGAACCAACATGTCATTCAATGATTTTGTAAAGATATGTCCAGACTGTTGGAATCATTCACAATATGGGCTTCCAGTTATAGATGAAACATTGAAACTTAATGGTTGTCGGTACAGATAAAAACTTCAAAGACTTTCTTCATATATAACCCTTCATTCACTGACCTTCATGCATCACTAAGCATTATGCTATGGACAAATTCGCAAACATATTATGTTAGCCATCAAGATGGGAATAGACGGAACATTCAAATGTATGTGGATGCAAAATTCCAGACTCCTGAGTAGCAAATTGACGAAATGCACTATGATCAGAACCAGTAGTCTAAACATTGCTTGATGCTTAACAATTAGGTAAATGCAGAATTGATGTGATCAAGTCAGAAGAAAACGATCTTACCATAAGAGGTAATGCTTTTGAGAAGGAGATAATCGAAGTGGAAATACTTGTGTCTGAGAACAAGGAGAACACGTATAGAAAGCCACACACTACACTGAAGACTGTTTAGTACAAGTTAGACGGCGAACAAGAAAAAAGTTATCCGGACACGGAAAGCCATTTGTGAGAAATTACGTCTGTTAAAGTTAGGGCGTCTGAATCAGGAGCATGTACTAAGAGAAGTTTCACGCCAGTTACTGACTCTCTCAAACATATTAAATTGAATTCATGCAGAGAAATAGATTATATGATTACATATTAAATCGAATTCGTGCAAAGAAGAAGAAGAAGAATATATGTTTACATTTAATTAGCTGTAGTAGTAGTATGAGGTGCATACTAGTTCGCTGCGTCCTCCTCGTTTGCTGCTGACGCTTGAACGACCTCAGATACTGCAGCTGCTGGTTGTCCATACTGCTCCTTTGGCTGACTGACTGCACCTGAGTCTTAGGAGGAGCTCTGGTAGCTGAATTAGCTCTTTGATTAGGTGACTAGTGTGGGAGGGGTGGGGGAGGAGGTTGCGATGCTGACATCTGGTGGCGAAAATTAAAACTTAAAATGGATTTGTGGGGTGGCCTGTTGCCAGTAGCATTCAAGGAAAATTCATATTTCCTAATAGACACCATCTTGTGTCATGTCATAGGGCAGGCTCAACCAAGAATTGCGCCCGGCGGGCGCAGGGCAGTTTAGTTCACCGCTCCGCCGCGACCGTGTGTCGCTAGTGTCGGCAACGGAACGAGAGAGAGAGCTGCGGAAACAGTGAGACCGCACAGCACTAATAATAATAATAAAAATAAAAGAGAGGAGGAAGCGCAGCGCTGTAAATGTGGCCAATCAGCGTTTTCCTTCAGTTCTTCTGAAAAGCGATCATGGACGCTAGCAAGGACATGAAAATAAGATCGCGAAATAAATTTTTATCTACTGATATTTGCGTTTTAATTGCAAACTTGAATCAAATTACAACTTTTTTCCCGGTCAAAACACGAATACACAAAAACAAAGACTGACTCTTAACGACACTTTGCTGTCTGAGACAGCATTTGTTACGGCTTCTCAGAAAGTGGTACAAAATGACGCAACTGTAACATTTTCTTGTGCTGTGTGACGCGATTTAATACAACCGGAATATGAAAATTAACCGAAAGGAAATGTTCCTTGTTGCTGAGAATGTGATATTCTATAACTAGCACATTGCTAAGCGACGTATCAGATTGTAAAATATAGTTTTTTATTTATCATCTTTAGAAATAATAAGGAGTGATACGATAGGATACACTTAATTCAGTGTAATGCTGCCTGAATTTTTTTTTCAGTTCGTCAAGCTTTGACTGGCGTTCCTCTTGCGACAATTTTCGAACTGATCTTTGTGACAAGTATTAAAGTGCCGTTCGATCGAATACTTCTTTAAACACATGAGGTTTTGATAAACATTTGGCGTGATTTTAGAAAGCAGTACAAGAGAAATCAGTTGAAACAGCGCAGACGCGCCGCTCCTCCTCCTCTTGTTTGCCTGGTGCATCTGTAGCGTCACGCCTGTTGACTGCTGCCTTCCACACGAGGAGCCCGGGGCGCTAGCGCCGCAGGGGCACACTTTGGACCAGTCTGTCATAGGGGAAGGAGGACCAGGGGAGTGTGGTCCTGGAGGCCACTATGTTCCGGAACCGGAAACAATGCCATCTTGGTTGACGTCATTGCAATGTTGACACATTGATTCCCATGTGGCTGACGATGTGGAAGGACACCTGACTCAGAATAGACATTATCCCATTAGCGCCACCACTCATAACAGGAAGGGCATCCAGTCACCCCTTAAATTACCATGCCAAGGCTGTAGTAACAGTGCTGACCCTGCACCAGTGTGTAATAAAGACAAAAGGGGAGACTAATGCTATTGATGTTCAAAATAAATAGTAAAGTCTTTCCACAGAATACTGATTTCTCCCGAAAACAACTCCAAAATCCTGACATTTTGAAAATTTTTTCTAGATATACTCTTCCATACGGGCTGCCCAACTCCAGCTACCCTCACAATGATTATGCAGCACATAACATAAAGAAATGAACGTATCATCAGTTTTACCTGTTTCATAGAAATATAACAGTTTTACACAGATAATTATAAATACTTTTATCATTTTCCTTACTGTTTGTGTGGCTGTGTTCCAGTTGTTTTCCTGTAATGCTTCTGTCAGGGATCAAAGTGGGGATGGTGCTTTAGTGGTTTCTTTTTATTTATTTTGTTCGCAGTATAAAAAGGAAGCGGGCGAAAATAGTTGTCACTCGTAAGCAGTCGAATTGTGAACTTTGTTTTACAAAATTTCACAAAGGAGACGAGTAAAAGCCAAACCCAATGACTAAATTTAAAAAAATACTGTTTCTACTTTTATTTACTCCATAAATAAAAAAGAAAATTATTTGAAGCGATGAAAACATTTAATAGAAAGAATAGAATCGCATACTGGTGTAAACATTGCCTCGATGCCGCAGTCTGAACGCATTCTGCCTCCTTACGAATATAATGCGAGTATATTCTGCAACATTCGATATTATTTACATTTCCGTCTGATTACAGAACGAAGTATGAAATAAAAACTCACACTAGTCCAAATATTCTGCTGCTTATTTCTCAGTATGTTGCCATTCATGAGTGTATTCTCATGCAGGAAAGTAAGCTTAAATAGCTTGGAGTGAAACATATAGCAGTAAAATTCATGTTCTTCCTTATCACAAATATTTGTGTCTCTGTCCCGATATGTGACGATTTCCGAGAGTTAGGTTAGGCAGGGGAATATGAATTTTATTGCTGCTCTCAGAGCAATTTAAGCTGACCTCATAATTCCCTGCTTGACCAGATTTATTTTATTTATTTATTTTCGAGGTCCATGAAACCTTGGCGAGTGTATCGCTAGGATGTAGAATGTGACACATTATTGCAATAATAATCATATGTAGGCCTAAATGTCATAAGGCTTACTGTCTATTGTGTTTGTAAACAGATGCATGAAAAGGGTTACACTTTACTTAGGGGCTGCAAAGGTTTGTATGCAACGAAATGTTCCCTTTACGATGATAATTAATTTACTGACCAGACAAGGGTACATACAAGAACCTGTCAGTCGTAGACCAGGAACAGCATTAATTACTTATCTCATATCCAACACAAAATATTATTACGCTCATTCGATGTGATTCGGCTATATCAGAGAACATGAATTTTCCCTTTACGATGTTAATTAATTTACTGACCAGACAAGGGTACATACAAGAACCTGTCAGTCGTAGACCAGGAACAGCATTAATTACTTATCTCATATTCAACACAAAATATTATTACGCTCATTCGATGTGATTCGGCTATATCAGAGAACATGAATTTTCCCTTTACGATGATAATTAATTTACTGACCAGACAAGGGTACATACAAGAACCTGTCAGTCGTAGACCAGGAACAGCATTAATTACTTATCTCATATCCAACACAAAATATTATTACGCTCATTCGATGTGATTCGGCTATATCAGAGAACATGTAATGTTGATTGCCAACATCAGCACACTACGCCTCTACCATACGTAAACTTTTACCATAAAGATTACGTTGTAATTCGCAGAAAAAGTGTACAGCCGACAAGTGATATATCCATGAGAGTGACAGTCAGTTTTTATAGTGAAGTATAAAATTAAACACGAAGTAATGCAGATTATTAAACAATTCCTATAAAAAATAGATATCTACAAGACGAGGCGTTAGTTGCTTTTTGAATTTAGCCATATCCCAAGTGACAGATATAATAAAAACTATAAGTTTATTCTATACTTTTCTGCTTGAATAATTTTCCGTGTTCCTTATTGTCACTTGCTAGAATTTTTAATAAAGGCCTATATTTGAAGATCGTGTTTACTTCTTGTATCATCAAGTACATACGCACTTTGTGAACAGTATATAGTTCAGAGAGCACATAAATAAATAAAAAAAAAAAACTAGGATGACTTGGTGAAGATTGCCAGCTGTTTCAATAAATATCTGCAACAGTATCTGATAGCATTTCTGAAACAGCTAGCGAAATATATGTGATAAGGAAGAATATTAATATTTTTGCTGCTCGTGAAGCTGTCCTATTGGGTTTCTTCTCACTGTGAAATTATCATATATTGCAAATCATACTTGCCTTACATGAATACGCATTTCCTCGAATGTGTTTAAATAAAATATTTTTAAAAAATAAAGGGAAGTGCGCGGACACCAACTTGGATCCCTCTTAATATGAATCTATTACGGTATCCATTACACCAAACTGACAATGGCTCTTACGCGTGTTTATGATTGAATTTATTATAACATCTTATTGCTGCATTACAGTTTGATGTGTAATAATAAGGCACATCTCTCCCTTTGTGATACATTGTCAGTGCACTGTCGCTTTGAAATGGCACTGTGCAATCTTAAAACAAAATACAATACGCCAGAATAAAATACGGCGTCTGCTACATAGAGTCAAGCAGGGTTGCCAGGTTTTTTTACTGCTCTGTCGCCAAATTTTAAGCAAAATATCGCCATATTTCCATCAGAAAATATAGCTAAATATCGCAATTTTAATCGGTTAACTTCATTGCGCTATACTAATTATGTCGTGTCTCGACAATAATAATCCTGAAATACAGTGAGTAAGCTGGTTACTGAGTAACAAGCAACACAAACTGTGGCGCTCTCATATTCATAGCCACCAGACATTCCAAGGAAACCCGTTCTTCACGGAAACATGAGTCCAGCTAGGAACTGAAGCCAGAATCACCACAAACCGAGTAATGAGGCCAGTCAAAATACCGTCATATTGTAAATGTAAAAGAGAGACTTGGGAACTTCTGTGCATTTTAAACTTATAATGACAGTTACATTTAACTATCACATCTATTAATTTGCGAACTTATAAAAATTATAACATAAAACTGTTCAAGAATCATTCCACCAAACTTATACAAGGGATGTTCTCATGTGTAGCTTCGCTTCGATTATCAGACACTTTCATCGTCTTCAAAACTGACATTTACTGATGTTAAAGAGAGTTATTGAACCTTTCAAACATATCTTTACACAAAATCATTACAAAATTTTGAGGTGAGATAGACTGCAATTTATAGTAATCCACTAAGCATTTCATACTTTGAGGTGACAGGGACTTTAATTCGTAATAAAACGTGATGAAACACTGAAAAATTAACCATTAGAACGACAGGAAAATTATCGTGTGTTGTACATCTACAGGTATATTCTGCAAACCATTGTGAAGTGCATAGCAGAGGGTTCGTCTCACAGTAGCAGTTACTAGGGATTTCTGTTATATTGACGTATAGAGCGCGGAAAAAATTACTGTTTAATTGCCTTTGTGCATGCTGTAAATAACATAATCTTATCGTGGCGATCTCTACGGAGCCATCGTTTAAAGCATGTTCTTGAACCGTTGTAAGTACGCTGCTCGTACACCTATCTTCAAGAGTCTGTCAGTTTAATTTCTTTGCATCACTGTGACACACTCTCACAGATCACGGGATACATGCAAACATTTTTCAACTTCTGTAGGTTGATTACATTTCCCCAGCAATCTACCGATATTTAGTCGCTATCATTGACGCAATTTCTCAAGAGTAATTGCTTTACATCAGTTTAATTTGAAGTAAAATAAAATAGCCATTAAGTCGCCGGCTTATTCTTCTTATTCTTTTATTAGCCAAATTGAATCGCCAGTCGACAAAAAAGTCAGAATGGCTACTATTCTAAGGAAAAGTTAGCCAAGAATGCGAAAAATCGACACACCTGGCAACCCTGTATACCAATACGGTGTTCTGCAGTCCTATTGGTTCTCGCTATTTCGCACCGAGCTCTCCCTAACGATAACTATAGAAAGTGCTAAAAAGGTAATATCTTTTGATACATAACAGACAATGATGCTCTCTTTATGTTTATTGCTGAAGTTATGAGAAAAAAAAACATTTGTTAGAAAATAAAAGGAATACACTCAAGATAAGGGAATTTATTCAATACGAAGAAATCATAGGAAACAATCTTTGAAGCACATACGAAGCTTCTACGAAATGGAATTATCAAATTCAGCAATATACAGGAAGAAATTATGTACTTATGGTAAGAAGGATTAAGGAATTTTGATCTTACCTCTTGAGTCAATAGTAACTGAAACAGTTGCTGATAGATAGCGAATATTAGTACTGTTCTCTCTCTTTTTTAAATAGAAATGAGTAAAAATATTCTAAGTGAATAGGTGTATGGTACGTTATACTTTACATTCATTCTGGTAGATGGTGGTAACTTTTTTACGATACCTAATTTTTTTAATTTAAGTCAGATATGTGATAACTTGCTATGTCACCATTCTTATAATGTACTGTTGCACTTTCGTTTCTGTTTGAAGGCGACGATATAGAACCATACGTCAGCATTAACAATAGCATTACCCGAGTTCACGAATACATTTTTTTTCCACTATTTACTTTAACATAGTGTACATCTACATAAATACTCTGCAAATCAAAGTGAAGTGCATGGCATGGAAGAGATGTATGTAGCCGAGGGCTAAATTTGATTTCTTTTCTCAATCAAAATTATATACGGAAATGAGAGGTCCGTTACACCCCCTCCCCATATACTTATCAGAGTATCTTCACTATTTTTAGTAAATATGTGTTATGTGGGCAAAAGGTAAGAGGCAAAGGGTTATACAAAAAATACCTTAAAACCAAACATTTATTACAAAGAATGGTAATTATTCCGCGTAAAGAAATGACAACTAAATGTGAAATCAGTATATAATCTGACAGTCATGGCAGAGGACTTACAAACCTTTTACGAGATGATCATCATATTAACGCCATCAGTGTCATCAAACCTGGTTCTCCAATGCGCGTGATCGCTAAAAATTGCGAAAGTAATGAAGGGTGTGCGGTATTAATAGCAGCTGCTAACGATGTGTATCAAAGAAGCCACAAGGTGCTTATTCAAACATTAAAACTACTAACAAGCAAACAACGATTGTTGTGGGAATTCCACACAGGTATGACCTTCCAAATTTTTCCTGCGTGAATAAAGAGATCGAGAAAGCCAACAGACTGTATTCAAAAATCTGACAAGACTTCTAAAAAGCGTTATTTCTCCACACAGATGACGTGGACCGTGAGTTATTTACCAGACATGGCATGCATTTAAACAGGAGAGGAAAAGCTATTGTCAGTAGTAAAATCGTGGAACCTCTGAGGAGTACTCATTGTACACCTAATTCAACAGCAATCCCTGTATCTGAAACAACCCCAGCAGCTTCACAAAATAGGGGAAAGGGTTGTACCGTGGGACATTTTTTACATTTTAATTTTTCATACTATGATTTTTTTACAAGAAATTTGAAAATTTACCCCATAACAGGCATCAATTTTAGGTAATGTTGAACGAACAGCAGTTTACGCTAGCTCCAGTATTTACACAATTACTCACCAATAAAGACTTTTGTGACACTTGTCCCTAGGTACAGCCTATGGTTTCACCTTGGGACAGTGGTGGTTTTACCTTGGGACACAGTGATGTATTCCAATTTCTTAGTTTTATGAATGAAAAAAATCGTATTGGAATTAGGTAGTAAATGTTTGTTAGCCAAAATACAAAAGTTATTTTACCTTAAAACAGAAGATGGTGGGAATAAAATATTAAATGAATGAAACCCACGACACATCACAGGAGCTGGTAGTTCTTTCACTATATTACTGCGATTAACAATGATGATGTCCTCAACATTAGGGAATACAGAATGGTCCTTTGCTTCCCTAAGAATTTCACAGTCACATCTTCTTCTGTGCTTTCTAAAACTATTCCTGCATAGTAAACATGAGATCCGCCACTGATGTCAAATTTTACCAAGACCCAACTACATTGAGAACAAGAAAGTGTTACTTTTCTAGATGGAAAGAGGAATGAGAAATCCTCTTCTTCAGATGACAAATCAAATATGCTACCTCCAGAGCTACTGCCAAGGTCGGGAATTTCTTCCTCAAAAGAAGTGGAAGATGAAAACTCCTTTGTCCGTTTAGTGGCTTCTTTCTTTGGGGAAGAATTCTTTTTCTCGTTTTCCTTTTTTTCCCCTGTTCAATTCTTTGTTTTTCTGGTGTATCAGGGACAATCATACACCTTCCAGGAGTCCCAAGGTAAAACCAAATACATTATAACAGAAAACAGTATCCTAACCTATGTACACATTTATATCTTTATAACTTACGGTATCAATAGCTTACTTAAACAATGCCCTACAACACTGTATTTAAGAAACATCAATAATTATGCTTAGCTTTAATTTATATCTTCTCAGGATAGTGGATAAAATTTTACTTTCAAACACGAAAACTTGTAAAACTCATCCTCAGATTTCAAACATCATCCAAATACAACATGGCCTCATATTCCCTCTGAAAATAGGGCTGACAACTTTACTTCATAGTTCTTAGTTTCGACTAGAGTACACTGCCTTTATTAAAAAGTGTCCCAAGGTAAAACCGTCCTAAGGTACAACTCTTTCCCCTACCAATCATACACAGTCTAGTGAAATGTCCCAAACCACAGGAGCAGCATCAGAAGATTACTCTAGCCAAACAGTGTCAACACCAACCACCTCTCCAGGAAAACATCACACAAGAAGTTATGCAAGCGCCATGAATACAGCTGCTACAACCCCATCATCACCTGTAAATACTGAAGAAACAGCAATAGTTGCAGTAGAGGGAAGGAGGAAAAGAGTGCCTCTTTCTCATCTCAATGATTTTTAGTAACAAGCAGAGCAAAGAGAATCACAACATAACCTGAGACAAGACCTTAAAAGAGGTGAGTGGTTCATCAGAAATGACTAAAAGCATTAGCTGCAACAAACAAAACAAATCTTTTCATGTAATGTATCATAATGTTCAATCTCTGACCAACAAATCACAAGAACTAGAAATAGTATTGAGTTCTGACCTGAGTACTGACGTAATCTGCATAATAGAACAGTGGCTAGAAAAACATCACATAGAAGCACTAAAGATCCCTGGTTTCCACCTAGCCTCTTCATTCTGCAGAACCCACTACCATAAACATTGAGGGACAGCTATTTCTGCAAAACAGGATTTAAAGTATAAAGCAGTGTAATCATATTCTGACCTGATTAAAGAAAAGTATTTGAAAAGTCAGCTATTGAACTTACTGATAAGCACCTAGTTATTGTAACTGTATACAGATCTCCTGATGGAGACATTGAAGAATTCTTGTGTAAATTTAAAATGATGATAAATATTATAGAACCAATATAAAAGAAAATCATCTGTGGTGACTTTAATGTGGACTTTTTGAAATCTTCAAACTACAAAGAGGAATTACTATACATCACAAAGAGTTTCAGTTTAATCCCCACAGTAAATACTCCAACCAGAATCACTAAACATAGTAAAACTACATCAGATCAAATCTTTATTCAAGGAACATTTTCTTCATACAGTAGTAAGGTAGTTCAGATAGGTTACAGTGATCATGAGGCTGTGTTAATAACTCTAGAATTATCTTCAAAGAAAACACCTCCCATTAAAATGATTGAACGCAGGGATTTCAGTGATGGTAATCTAGCGAACTCTTGCAATATATTAAGTCAAAAACATGGGATGAAATATTTTATGAAATAGATGTAAATAAGATGTTCAATAGCTTTCATCAAACATACAAGTAATACTTTGACATAGCCTTCCCAGTTCCCACTACAGCAACGTAAAATAAAACCAGCTAAGAACAAATGTTGGATTACTAATGGCATAAAAATCCCAAGTACAATGAAAAGATACCTGCATTCATACAAAAAACAAATCTATCTATCATTAGAAATGCAACACTACATCAAAGAGTATAATATCTACCGCAAGGTTATTAAAGCGGCAAAGAAAATGGGTAATGATGACTATATCCGTAAATCAAAAAACAAAACACACGCCACATGGAACATTATCAGATACGAAACAGACGCAAAACCCGTGGCTAAAATTATTTCACTGAAGCCGGAAAATAGACACATATCTGAAGCTATCTCAGTCGCTAATATATTTAATGATTACTTTACCAAGATAGCAGAGCGTCTTATCCAAAGTAACTTCCAGACCCCTAATTTGCATCACACTATAAACAACAAATTCCCCAAGGGGTCTATTTTTGTCAAACAAGTCACAGGCAGTGAGCTCATGCTGGCAATGAGCTCACTAAAGAAACTTTCATGTGGTTTCGATGATATTCCTGACTACATTATTAAACAAATAGGCTATCATATTGTTGAACCTCTTATGCATATAATTAATCACTCTTTTTTCACAGGTACATTTCCAAATCTTGTAAAGATTGCGAAAATAAGCCCACTGCACAAAAAAAGAGCTACTGGTACTGACGATGTTAACAATTACAGGCCTGTAGCACAGCTCAGTGGCTTCTCAAAAATCTTAAAAGCTCTTTCATAATAGATTGCTAGAGTTTGTTAACAAAAACTCATTGCTGACAAAGCATCAGCAAGGCTTCAAGCAATCTAGACCCACAACCACAGCAATCCATGAATATTTAAATTCTATACTAAAAGCTGTAGACAAACAGGAAGTGGCTACTGGGATATTTTTGAACCTATCCAAAGCGTTTGACGTTATCGATCATGGTATCCTGTTACATAAGCTGGAAAGAAAGTGAATTAGAGGTATATCAAATGAATGGATAAAATCGTATCTCACTAATCAGCAACAAAGAGTAGTTCTTAAGCAAGATACAACCATTAGAAACATTTCCAGAAGATAAACATATACATCAGAGAAAACTACAATTAAATATGGTGTGCCACAAGGGTCGACCATAGCTGGGGACCTCTTTCTCTTGTATATAGATGACCTGAATGACACCATACTTGCCAAACAGAAAACTTTATTTGGATATGACACCAGAATTTTAATTACAGGGGTAGACCAGAAACACCTTCAACAATCTACAGACACATCATTACTGGAGCTAACACATTGTTTCAAAATAAATAACAGAAGTTTAAAATTGTTAGATGATGTGAATTTCCTAGGAATACATCTACAGAGTGATTTAAAATGGAATACTCATATTCAAGCTCTTACAAGGAAACTATCATCAATCTGTTACATGCTACGGATACTAAGCACAGGCTGTAACAAAGAAATAGTAATACAAGCGCACCATGCACATTTCCAATCAGCAATTAGATATGGAGTAATATTTTGGGGGAATGCATCATGTAGTCACTCTGGATTTAAAATGCAAAAACTAGCTCTTAGAATCATATGCAACATGAAGAAGCAAGAATCATGTCATCCACTCTTTCCTACTCTAAAGATACTAAACCTTCCATGCCTGTATATGTTTGAAACAATAGTGTTTGTAAAAGAATTTTTAGGGTCTACCAGTGCTTATCAGCTAAACAGCTCTGTGCACAGTTACAGAACAAGAAATGATAGTAACATCCACGTCTCCTATGCCAGAACATCAGCATATCAGAAAAGTGTCATTCACATAGGCACACAACTATATAATCACCTACCTGGAAACATTAAGTCAATAAAAGAAGACAGCATATTCAAAAATAAGCTGAAGTAATTTTGTTGTTGTTCAAATTTTTGCTAAGCTCAAGGGACCTAACTGCGGGGTCATCAGTCCCTAAACTTACAAACTACTTATCAGCTAGTTTATACTAAAGACGACACAAACATCCATGCCCGAGGGGGGATTCCAACCCCCGACCGTAGCGCCCGTGTAGACTGTGACTGGCGCGCCGGAGACCGCTCGGCCATTGCGACCGGCTTGAAGTCATTTCTGATGGACCACAGTTTTTATTCTGTGGATGAATACCTCTCTGATTAAAATAGAATGTTCTAATGAAGAACTGTGACAAACACATATATGTAAATTTGTATTACTGTGTTAAAGTGTTCTAATAATATATGTGAAATTGCATTAATCCTCTAACATTTAATACTTATCTGTAAAATTAATTACCTGTGTTTCACGGTGTATATTCATTTACTAAGTGTACCAGTACTTGAGTCAATCATATTGTGTAAAACCTTTCACCATGTATATTCATTTCTTACATATACCAGAACATCAGTTACAAATTGAACCATTTTTATGTAGGCCTAACTACGCTTTTTTGTTTTCATTTAGTGTCAATCAAATTGTACAAAACCTTTTGTAAATACCTCATGACAACATCGATTGCATGGACATGCTTAAAAATGGATAAATAAATAAATATTGTTGATTTGTTACACACAGTTCAAATTTTTTAAAATTAAAACGAAATTTTCCTGCCTTTCAATTTTGAAAACTCGTTCAGTAGCAAATATGTTTCCATTTTATTTAACAAATAATTTTCAATGGCCAAAGTAGCTAGTTCACTCAAGTTCTCTTGGTGTAGATTTGATCGCAAGTATGTCTTTATATGTTTTAACTTGGAAAAACTCCTTTCGCCGCTGGTCACCGATAGCGGGAGCGTTAGCAGAATTCTCAATACAACAAAAACATTTGGAAAAATGTCCAGTTAACCACATTTGGTTATAAAGACAAGGTACCAGGTGGGTGACTTCCAGGGGGTAGCATTGGAGAAAAATATTGCAGTTGTTCAAACAGATAATCTCCGTTCACGCCACAGTCCCCTGCATCGCTCAAAACGGTTTGGGGGCGCTTAGCCGGCCGCGGTGGCCGAGGTGACTGAGGCGCTCCAGTCACGGTCAGCACGGCCGCTACGGTCGGGGGTTCGAATCCCCCCTCGGGCATGGATATTTGTGCCGTCCTAGTTCTTAAGTAGTTCATAAGTAGATTGTAAGTTTAGGGACTGATGACCCCGTAGTTAAGTCCCATAAGCTTTACAAACATTTGAACATTTGGAGGCGCTTACTGGATAAGTGGTCGCCCCAGCCTTCACGATGCCGCGTAGTTCGCTTATATCTCGCGTCGCTCCTGCTCAAACGCAACTTTAAAAGGTAATTCCCCAAACTGAGTGAGTTGCCTTATGAAATACTGAAATATTGCCTCTCCAAAATCTACTGATTTCCACATAACGACACAAATGCTAACATTAAACTGCTGCAGATCGATAAATAGAACATTATAGTTAGAGGTCCGCGGATATCCACAGTATTTCTTACTTTGCGGATAAAATTGTGAGCGACGCGGATATCCGCGTGTTATATGCGGATAAAGAGCGAGGTATCTGCCCAGTATGTCTGTCGAAAAGTTAGCTGAAAACTTCTAGCCTGTGGACATTCTTGGAATCCTTGCAGGACCCAGGTAGAGCGGAAGTCTGTTGCCCTCATCCCCTGGCCACAGCAAACGTAGTTGTACTCGAGGGACCTTCGCCTAATACATTTACAGGACTATGTCTTATCTGCGATCTGTCTAGTGCTTTCTGGGTGGCAAACCGGCCCACAGCCCACCAGAGGTGCCATGCCAAATTTCAGCTACCGCTTTTGGCTCACCTGAAGACGGGGATACCGCCCGTCAGCTTTCACCCGTGACGTCATCGCAGCGCGGTAGATTTGAGGTGCGTGCGTATTTGTAGGTATGAGTGATTATGTGGTGGTTGAGTTAAAGACGATAGTTTGTCTACAAACAAAACAGATTAATATTTTGTGTTTAAAAAGTGATCTGTAGCTGCTCTCTGATGGTTAGGTGTAGATTAACCGAGAGATTTTTTTTTTTTTTTTTTTTTTTTTTTTTTTTTTTTTCGTATGTGAGCGCCGAAGGCGCGAATTTTTGGGCTAAGACCTATTATCGATGGTACATTCTCTTATCCATAATAACAACAGATTATTTGTATCTACAATACAGAAGTATTAAGATATCCCGTACACTGGTTTTCCGACATGTTGATGACGTCATGGGTCAAAGCAGACGGGCGGTATCGCAGTCTACATTTATGCCCCACTTCGTAGTGACCGAGTGACAACGTATATCGCAGTGAATACAGTGACAGCACTTTCTTAAAATGAACGTGACATCAATGGATACTATGTCGTGGAAAGTGAAAAGAGGTGATTTGACATTAGTGAAGGAAAACAAATTACAATCGTCAATTTGGAAAAAAATTGGATACATATTTGATGGAAAGGTAAAGATCGACGATATAGTGGCCTGTTTTGTATGTAAAAAAGTATATTCTTACACCGAACACAAAGTGGAACTTCACATTTTCTGAAACATTCGTGTGAGACAGGACAAAGTAGCATAATTACTTATTTAAATACCAAGAGATCTGTAAAAGCTCCTAAAGTTCCGCCAGATTTGAAGACAACCGTGACTGAAAAACTTATCAATCTAGTCAGCAAAGACATTTTACCTTTGGAAGTTGCGTGTGGATCTGGGTTTCTCGAGGCGGCACAGAGCAGTTTCTTACTGATGTGGGGGCAATGTACGGTGCAGTGAGTGCTAAGGAACTACTGCCTTATCCAACCACCATATCCAGAAAATTGAAGGAAACCGCCGAGGCCGGCCACGGTGGCCGAGGAGACTGCGGCGCTTCAGTCACGTTCTGCACGGCCACTACGGTCGGGGGTTCGAATCCCCCCTCGGGCACGGATATTTGTGCCGTCCTTAGTTGTAGCTAGTTCATAAGTATTTTGTAAGTTTAGGGACTGATGACCCCGTAGTTAAGTCCCATAAGCTCTACAAACATTTGAACATTTGAAACCGCCGAGCGTCTGCGTGAGACTGTCACCGAAGAAGTGAATCTCCTCAATGCCGATCAGTTTTAAGCACTGAAATTTAAGAATACACCTATATTAAACAGCTGACGTAGTGCTCCGGCCACACGGGCTCCGAAGCGCTACTGTGTGTGTCCGGAGCGTCAATGTTTTCCTGTTTGGAACAGCCTCTTTTGGATTCGAGAAGTCAAAAGTAGTTGTCACAGAAACGACACTGGAACAATAATTATATCATTACATACCATGGTTTTAAATACTGCTATCTATCACTATTGCCCATACAAAACTTTAATATTTGTGGATGCGAATAACGAACGAAGATGCGGATGCGGATAAAGTGCCGCGGATGCGGTTGCGGATATGGGACTTGCGGATGTGGTGCGGATAACACACCTTTAATTAAAGTAGTGTGTATGTACTTTTAACTTACCGTAACGATACTGGACAAATACAGATCGGTTTTCCAACAGCAAACAGCACAAAATTAGAAAATGTAACAGTTACATTACATTCCACTGCAAATAATAACCAACTTAAAGCTCTTTCTACACGGGAAGCGAAAGCTTACAATATTACCCATGTTGCACCAGTCACGCCGGCTGCGTACAGTGTAGACGCGTCCACTCGCACAAGATGCTCGCATACGATCGCTAGTAGACGGAATAGGATGGATCCTATTCTCACGCGTATGGAAGTGCTTCGCGCATGCGCAGACGACCGAGTGGGGAACCCATCTGACGAACGGAGCCAAGTCGAGAATTTTTTGAGAAATGTGTACTTGTCTCCTGCTCAGAGGAACGTAGTTGTTCGACAGGCTGTCTCAAGAGTAGTCGTAAATATTTTAAATATTTTAGGAGGTGATACTATAGACGAATTTCATATAACATGTGTACAATTTTTATTGAGTACAGATATATAGCTATTAATGTGAAAGCCAAACAAACTTAGAGCAAATGCAAATGAAGACATTTTCACTGACTTTTCCGTCGCTTCTTGGTAGTACAACACCCATTGCCCCCACAAGGGTGGGTCTGGGTGGATCCCTGGGTCCAGGGCCCGGACCTGAAGGGGGCCCGGGAACGCTCACATGTAGTATAATTTTTTAATTACGTTAACAGGTAGACAGTTTCAAGTACTTGGCATGTATTTTCTCACAGGATGGCAACATAGCGAAAGAACTGGAATCGAGGTGCAGCAAAGCTAATGCAGTGAGTGCTCAGCTAAGATCTACTCTCTTCCGTAAGAAGGAAGTAAGTACCAAGACTAAGTTAGCAGTGCACCACTCTATCTTTCGACCAACTTTGTTGTATGGGAGTGAAAGTTGGGTGGATACAGGTTACCTTATTCATAAGATAGAGGTTACAGATATGAAAGCAGCAAGAATGATTGCAGGTACCAATAGATGGGAACAATGGCAGGAGGGTGTCCATAATGAGGAAATCAAAGAAAAGCTGGGAATGAACACCATAGATGAAGCACTTAAGGCGAACAGACTGAGATGTTGGGGCCATGTTACACGCATGGGAGAAACAAGGTTACCTAAGAGACTCATGAGCTCGTCAGTGGAGGGTAAGAGGAGTCGAGGTAGACCAAGAAGAAAGTACTTAGATTCGGTGCCGAATGATTTTGAAGTAAAAGGCATAACATCAGACGAGGCATCAATGTTAGCATTGAATAGGGAATCATGGAGGAATTATATTAGAGGTACTATGCTCCAGACTGAACGCTGAAAGGCATAATCAGTCTCTAATGATGATGATGATGATGTTAATTCAAACTGGAAAAAATATTTTTATCCAACTGAATGTTAGAATATTGTTTAAGTAACAGACAAATGTTTAAAACAGATATTTACGATAAAGCGTATATTGTAACAGTTTTGTGAAACTGATGCTTGCAGTTACTGTCACTGCGTATGTCGTGTGCCGCTGACGACAGGCTGGAGTTGCCTCAGACTGGCGGCAGCTGTTGGCCCATTGGACTGCTGTGTTCTCCACTGGCAGCTGACCATCTGCGCCACGGGAAACGTATCGGTCATCCGAGCCGTTTGCACTGGCCATCAGGCGCATGCAGTCCACCTGTCAGCTTCCTCTCTTGTGTGCAGAATTTGACATTTTTCTTTCCTACTACCAAAGTGATTACGTAATTTGGTTAAGTTTGATGCAAAGATACATTACAGAAAGTACTTCGTTTTGCTACTATGATAATATTCTTGAACAACGTAAGGTAAGAGAAACCATTACTTAACAATCCAATTCGAAAAACGTAGATTAACAGTATATTCAGTCGCGGATCCAGGATTTCTCTTACAGAGGGGCAATTTTATGTCCGTTGCCTACCTTCTCAAAAACCTATTGTAAACAAAAGTATTAACAAATATTTAGTTTGTTATATAGCTGTACGTAATATTTCCACCTGAATTATGTTCTGATTGATTTATAAAATAGGGTGAAACAAACACTCAGAGATATTGAGAAACAATTTAAATACAGCAGAACCTAATTTGAACATATGTCAAGGGGAAAAGATTACTTGTAACTCAGAATTACTTAGAAGTCAGATACTGATATCATTATTTATGAGCTCAGTCGACAGCACCGCTGACTACCACGCAGCCGGCCGCGGTGGCCGAGGGGACTGAGGCGCTCCAGTCACGGTCTGCACGGCCACTACGATCGGGGGTTCGAATCCCCCCACGGCCATGGATATTTGTGCCGTCTTAGTCTTAGTTAGTTCATAAGTAGTTTGTAAGCTTAGGGACTGATGACCCCGTAGTTAAGTCCCATAAGTTCTACAAACATTTGAACATTTGATTACCACGCAGGGGCCCGGATTCGATTCCCAGTAGGAAGCTGGCTGTTCTGTGTTGTCCTTTATCATCATTTTCATCGTCATCGACACACAAGTCCCCCAAGTGGCGTCAAGTAAAAACACTTTCACTAGGCGGCCGAATAATACAGGTAGGATCTCCCAGCCAATAATGCCATACCATTATTTCATTTTTTTAGTGAAAATAAAGGATAGAGTGGTGCTGTATTTATAAAATTTATAAATGATAAAGATAAAATACAGTATTTAAATAAAATCTTTTCATTTTGTCCAGTTTAAAAAAAATAGATACAATATGTAATCTTGCACTTCGCACTGCTTTAACAAAATGTTATTTTGAACTTGATCATGTTTTAAAGGGATTAAGGTATTTGGCTTGTTTCACCTTCCATGCATTAAATGTATACACTTCATTTTGCGAATTTATTAATAATTTCAGATGTTTTTCACGACAAATTTTTGCACTAATTTAACGTCTGCATAGATCTATTGCAGTAAACACTTCGCTCAGTTCAGGTGTTTCAAGATTAATGTCATCTCCATCACTCTCACTTACCTTCTCGATCATCGCTGCGTTGTTGGCACATATCATCAATAATTTCTTTATCTCGTACACACACAGCGAGGCTGTCATCAAAATGTAAAAAACTGTCGAAATCAGTAGAGCTAGCTTATTAGTAGACACGACTTCATAATCACCAACGTCATCATCATCATCATCATCATCATCATCATCTTAATGTTGAATGTCAACTTGCATTACCACGAAACTTTTATCGGTGTGCACTGTGTAACTGCAATCAAACTGAATCATTGTTTACTCTCTACTCATAAGAAGCGCGCGCAGCTGTCTTTCCCCAGGCGACGTAAATGAAACATCTTGTAAACAGGTTACCTTTTTTGTTTCCAGTATAGCATTTTAATATTTATTTTTTTGTTACTTTCGTGTGTACAGTAGAATCGCTCACATCGTCCCCTACGCCCCTCTAGCCAACAATGCAACCCGTAACTTCAGTTTCTATCACCAGAATAGCAGACAAAATCAGTAATGATTAAGAATTTGTCAATTTTTCGGAGAGTAATATTACTTCATTTCATCACATTGTACCTCTAAAATTCTTAGCATAAGGCCAATTAAATCTGTCGTCAGAATGTTTTCTATGCACCGTTACATTATTTCTGAGAGAAATTCTCTCCGACAATTGATAATTTTGTGCAACACATACGAAAATAGAACTGTGGCATTTACAAGAGAGTCTTACACTTGTTTCTTTCCATTTTGTCTCTTCCACTTTTCAGGCTGTCGAGATCTCTTCCTATCTTTGCCTTCTGTGGCTAGTGAAATATTTCGTTTCATTGCACTCACTTGAAAGTTAATTATTAATAACAATCCTGTAAAAATTATTCAGAAACTGAAGTACCCGCTAGCGTTTCTTAATATCAGAGACAGGCTGTCGCCATGACAGATTTTCCGGCTCATTTGATCATATACGCAGGGGCGGCGCAAGCCCGTGCGAGCTGCTAAATTGCCGCCCCCCACCGACTCTCTCTCTCTTCTTTTTTACAAATCGTTTGTGAAATTTTATTTAAACAAATCTGTAGGAAATGTCAGCAATCAATCGCAATTTTTGTTTTTACTTTTTAGGTTTCGGCCAATGAGTGGCCAGTCTCAACGCTTTTAATATGTGCTTCCATCTAAACAGTCATGTTGACAGTTACGTTCAGCATGACGGTATATATGTAAACATAACACAAAGCGTTGAGAATGGTCACACTGTCCCCGAAATCTATGTAGATCTGGAAAACAAAAACGAAAATTGCGACTGATTAGTAACATTCTCTACAGATTTGTACAAAACAGTCGCTGGGCGGCAAATCTGCAAATTCTTTACAACCTTGCTCTCTTACGTTTTTCTCATATCTCGTATACTTTCAGAGATATTTGCAAAAATAACGGCGATTTTGGGATGTATGTATGTCTGTCTGTCCGTAACGTGTTCCCACTGTTTAGGTCGCACCGTTCAACCGATAGGCACCAAATTTTACAGACATGATTGTAGGCCGCCAGAGACCAGAGCCTCCCTTTTCCAAATTTTTCGGTCAAAAATACGGTAGTAAAGCGAAAAACTGCCGTTTGTAATATAATTGTAATTGCAAACGAACCGTTCCTCTGACACGAAAATTGAATAACCTAATTGGTAGAGGAGAAAATTCTCTACAACTTAGCTCCCTTATGTTTTTTTTCATATCTCGTATCGTTTCAGACATATTTGCAAAAATATCGGATATTTGACACCCTCCATTGAATAAACGAAAACCAGCCGTTCGGAGATGTCACGTGACATTCCTCGCGTATTTGATTATTTCCTTATTGTAACTTACACGTTGTCATTTCAAAGCAACGGCACACTGAGGAATTAACAAAAACACATCGTTCTTCCTACGATAAATGATAATCTAATGTCTACAAACGCCATATTAACATCAGTTCAAAATGTTCAAATGTTTGTATAGCTTATGGACTTAACTACGGGGTTATCAGTTCCTAAACTTACAAACTACTTACGAACTAGCTAACACTAAGGACGGCACAAATATCCATGCCCGAGGGGGGATTCGAACCCCCGACCGTAGTGGCCGTGCAGACCGTGACTGAAGCGCCTCAGTCCCCTCGGCCACCGCGGCCGGCCATTTATTTACTGTATAATGCGTGTGAATCCATGTTTCGTCTAAGTAAACTACTGGTCGCTTCGATTCTAATGAAAACCTGACGAAGTATGGTCTTTTAGCAACAATGCCTTCTCGTCCACGCGAAACAAAACGTTAATTTTGACACAATGTAAAACGAAAATCTATAGACAGAACATTGTTTCTAAGGGTTTCCTTGCTATCTTTGAAGCTCATTTTTGTTTAACCAAAGTTCTGCAGTTTTCGCAAAGTTCGTATTTATCTCTATTGTTCGTAATGCTATAAAAATTATTGCCTGATAATACATTTATCTATATCATCGGTCACATACTTATTGTGAGCTTCTTGCTTCTTCTTCTTGGGCGCAAGTTTAACCGTAGCCTCGCTGCACCGCATCACGTGACCTAGTTCCTGGTGGCACTGTTGCGTCACCGCTTCGCCTTTCCAGACAATAGGTATTGTTGCGTTCTCTATAATGAAAACTACAGAAATCGTTTCAATAGTTGACCGAGAGAGTCAAGATTTGTCAGAACTCAGGAGCACTTTCTTTGCGTTTCACAAGAACAGAAGAATTGGTGCGTCCAAATTTCTAGCAACTTGGGATGTAATAGATAAGTGCTTTTCATATAACGTACAATTAGTATTACGCATCCACGTTACTCATAAGTTAGAATTTTTCTCCTTCAAGAATGCAGAATAGAAAATTTTGTTTTTCTTAGGATCCGTTACTTAAAAAATTGGCAAATAAGCATGCGTCACCCCAGTAGCTAGAATGAAAATAAAGCGCAGAAAAATGACGTGATAAGGCGATGACTAATTTGTTAAACTTTATTACATAATCAGACACGACACAACTGACACACGCAAATTACGACAGATGGCGAGTGTCACTTCTTTGAAATGAATAACCGCAGTGCAGTGAGTTAATATATTTCGACTAGCATCAGTACCCGTCGATTCCCGAGTGTGTATTTATTGCATTATTATGTTTCTCCATCTCCTTATTCCTTCCTCTCTCCATTGTCTTCCGCCCGACTCTTTGGCCGTTTGCCGCGGTGGAGTAGCCGAGCGGTCTAAAGCACCTCGCTGCGGAGCGCGCGGTTGCTCGCCGCGGAGGTTCGAGTCCTCCCTGGGGCATGGGTGTCTGTGTTTGTTCTTAGGTTAGTTTACCTAGGTTTGAGTAGTTTGTAAGCTACGGACTGATGACCACGCAGTTTGGTCCGATAGATTTACAAACATTTGAACATTTGGCCGTTTCAACTGTTTCTATTTTCCAGCTCTTCATAGATTTCTAGCACATAGTGGCTATTCTCAATGCTTTGAGTTATGTTTACATCTATACTGTCGCGCTGAACGTAACTGGCAACATGACGGTTTAGAGCCGGCCGCGGTGGCCGAGGGAACTGAGGCGCGCCAGTCACGGTCTGCACGGCCACTGCGGTCGGGGGTTCGTATCCCCCCTTAGGCATGGATATTTGTACCTTCCTTAGTGCAAGCTAGTTCATAAGTAGTTTGTAGGTTTAGGGACTGATGACCCCGTAGTTAAGCCCCATAAGCTATACAAACATTTGAACATTTTTGACGGTTTAGATGTAAAAACATATTAAAAGCTCTGAAACTGGCCACTCACTGGCCGAAACCTAAGTAGATCTGAAAAGTAAAAACAAAAATCGTTTCCTACAGATTGGTTTAAATAAAATTTCACAAACGTTTTGTAAAAAAACTAACGGGGGGAGGGGGCGGCAATTTATCAGCTCGCACGGGGCGGCACTTGGGCTTGCGCCGGCCCTGCAATGCAGAGAGGAAGAATAAGGAGATTGAGTAACATAATATATATATATATATATATATATATATATATATATATATATATATAATGTTTGTATGTTCTCTATGTGTTCACAAACCATTCATTCGATTGCAATGAAACTTTGGTGAACTGCTCACCATACGCCCACGAAGGTTACTGACTCAAAAACAAAAGAGAACGACACATAACTCAGGAGATATGACGTCATAAATAATGAGAGGCCAGTGTGTGGTAATACCGAGATTTATGCGTCAATTATTTGAAAATGAGAGTAGTTAGGGACCTGCAACAAAGTTTGTACGTAATTTAGGACGATTAAGAAGCGTTTTGTAATTATCCCCGCCGGCCGCGGTGGCCGAGGGGATTGAGGCGCTTCAGTCACGGTGTGCACGGCCACTACGGTCGGGGGTTCGAATCCCCCCTCGGGCATGGATATTTGTGCCGTCCTTAGTCTTAAGTAGTTCATAAGTAGTTTGTAAGCTTAGGGACTGATGACCCCGTAGTTAAGTCCCATAAGTTCTACAAACATTTGAACATTTGTAACCTTCCCCCCCCCCCCCCCCGGCGCACAAAATAATGAAACGAAAAGAAGTCTACCGCTCACAACAGTTACGCTGCAGATGCCGTAAAATTGTCACATCAGGCGTGACCTTGTATCAAGTTGGCATTACAGATTTGAATGTTACTATTTATTTTTGTCTTCAAGTCTCCATTAATTATCTTACATACAAAATTAAATAATCTGTTTTCTCAATCTCTATCTATATAAAAGCGAAAGGACACTCACTCACTGAATAAACACAAAATCTCGAAAAATACTGTGCCTATGAAATTTGGCAGGAATGTAAAATAATCTGCAGTTTCATTTCGATCTTCACGAAGTCTCGAACACTTATCCTTAAAATTAGAGGAAGGTAGGTCACCGTCTACCTTGGGTTTCATACGGTGCGTGGGGAAAGGTACTTGGCAACATAAAAATGGATACCTAAATACCTTGGTCATGCCATAACTTGTGAACGGCTCGACCTGTTTTACAGATTTTTTTTTTTTTTTTTTTTTTTTTTTTTTTTTTTTTGCTATACTCAGAACATGGGTTGAATGAAATAAAACTGGAATATTTTATATCAACAAAGTGTGTTTTCAATGTGACCCTGCGTTTCTATTCTATAGACATTTATAGTTGTGTTCCGATATTGATGAAATTTTGCACACTCTACTTAAAAACAAGAGGAATGTCACTGTCAGTTCAAAATTGTGTTCGGTGCATGATGGAGGGTATTTAACTTACGGAATTTTACAAAATGCATAGTTTTGCTCCAATCTTTATGAATTTTTGCACACACGACTTTTAAACCAAGAGGAAGTTCACCGGGTACATAAATGTTTGTATGGTACATGACAGAGGGAACCTTGCAGAAAACTTTGCCGAGAGAGAGAAAGGTGGAAACGAACAGAGAGATGGGTGGATGCAGAGAGAGGGGGAAAGGGGATGTGGACTACGGGAATGAAGGAACGGGCAACGCCGGGTTTACAGCTATACTCCGTTCACCGAAGCGAGAGACGGGCTGTAAACGCACCGAGGCGAGTGATCAGGGGTGGACAGAACGGGGGCGCTTGCTCAGTGTCGCCTCATCCGCTTCAGTTGTAAAGCCGTTGTGTGTGTTGCATGGCGGTGATGTTAGTTGCTGACTGTAAAATTCATCTTGAAGGACCAGCTGCTGAATAGTGGCGGAAGTATTAGTGTTTGTAATTACGTTCAGCATTCTTAGTCTCCGTGACTCTTTTTCTCTCTCACGTAAGAGTAAACTCATTATTTCATCCTCCATTTTGAATCCACCTAAGAAGCAGTCACAGAAGAAATCATCAAGTTTTTAAGAGAAACTCTAGTTCTAGTGTATAAAACGGAGCTATGGTGTCCAGAACAATGGCCGATGCTATTGTGAAAAACGGCTGCATCTACTGGCATTCGACGTTCCTCAGTACATCGGGTGGCAAATCAATACAAAGCCACACCTTCCTTGAAGTCTGCCAATAAATAAATAAATACTCACAACAGAAGCTTCTAGAAAATGATGACTTTTAAATAAATTTGATGCGAAGAAAAGTACAAAGATGTTTCTTTTGTAACGAATTGCCAACAATTGACAAAGTGCTTATTGTCGTAAACGAATCCGGAGATTTGGGCAATTCTTAGAAGCCCACATTTATATAATTTAAAAAATCAGTTTAAATATGTTCGGCTTCTAATATCACTGCTACGTAATAAAACACAGAGCGACCTTATTTCGGAAACAGGTGAGGCGACACTGAGCGAGCGATTTTGTTCACCCCTGGTCACGCGCCTCGGTGTCTTTACAGTCCGTCTCTCGCTTCGGTGAATGGAGTATAGTAATGCAATAAATACACACCCGGGCATCGACGGGTAATAATGCTAGACGAAATATATTAACTCACTGCACTGCGGTTGTTCGTTTCAAAAAACTGACACTCGACATCTGTTGTAATTTCCATTGTCAGTTTTTTCGTGTCTGATTATGGAATAAGGGGCAACAAATTAGTCATCGCCGTATCACTTCACTTTTCTTCGCTTTATTTTCATTCTAGTTATTTGCCAACTTTGCGATTTTTGAAGTAACAGAATGCATAGTAAGACAAATAAATGTTCCTATTCTGCAATCATGAAGGAGAAAAATTCTAACTTATAAGTAATATGCATGCGCAATACTAATTGAACGTTATATAAAAAGCACTTACATCCCAAGTTTCAAGAAATTCGGACACACCAATTCTTCTGTTCGTACGAAACGCAATGAAAGTGCTTCTGACCAATCTTGACTCTCTCGGCCAACTATCGAAACGATTTCAGTAGTTTTCGTTGTAGGGAACGCAACAATACGTATTGTCTGGAAAGGCGAAGTGGTGACGCGGCAGTGCCAGTAACTAGGTCACGTGACGAGGTACAGCGAGGCTACGGTTAAACTAGCGCCCAAGAAGATGAAGCAAGAAGCTCGCAATTAGTCTGTGACCGATGATATGGATAAATGTATTATCAGGCAGTAATTTTTATAGCATTACGAACAATAGAAAGAAATACGAACTTTGCGAAAACTGCACAACTTTTGTCAAACATAAATGAGCTTCAAAGCTAGCAAGGAAACCCTTAGAAGCAATGTTCTGTCTGTGGATATTCGTTTTACAAGGTGTCAAAATTAACGTTTTGTTTCGCTTGGACGAGAAGGCATTGTTGCTACAAGACCATACTTTCTCAGGTTTTCATCGGAATCAAAGCGACCAGTAGTTTACTTAGACGAAACATGGATTCACACGCATTATACAGTAAATAAATGTTGGCAAAGTGATAGTGTGCGAGTAGTATTGTCACACAAAAGTGCTGGTCAGAATTTGTGTTCATGCAAGCAGAGACAGTGTTTCAGGGCTCAAAAACCAAAACGCCCGACTATCACTCAGAAACGGATAGCAAAAATGTTCAAAAATACGACGAAACAGAAATTACGCCAGGCTTTCTACCAGTATCTTTATCCCTTGCACGTATTCGCACTCGCAGCGTATTTACCCATTCGGAATACGTCTAGCCATTGTAGCTGTTGGGCATATTTGACTGTAGTAATTTTTCAACCATTTTTTTCCCATAATGCGGAAAGGTATAACATTCGAAAACTGTCATTGAAGGGTTTAGCAAACTTGCTTCAGACTTAACATGTAACCGCAGTATCCAACATTGCATTCGAATTTCCAAATTAGATTTCGTCTCCTGCACAATTAGTTGTGAGTAAACCCACGACGCGTAACACGCTGGCAGCGCTCCACTAATAAGAATACTGGCGTGCAAGGTAGCTGGACAATTTGACTGGCGTGTACGCCAGCTGCTTCCTCCTCTCTTTCCTCCGGCGTAAACTCGACGGTGCTGCCACAGTGGCGAGCAAGAAATTAGTCCTCCTCCCTTCCCTCGTTGAACAGGGCGGCCGGCATGTAGTCGAGACGCCATGCCACAGTTCCCGAAGCCGCTCCCTCCTAGGCACAGACAAATATATGTTACTCTGTGTCCTAGGTTAGGTTGCGAATCCCCTCTTGGGCATGAATGTTGAGTTTTTCTTAAAAATAAATCAATAAAAATAATAAATAAAGGGGGGGGGGGTCGGCAGATTTGCCGCCCCCCTTGCATTACTGCAACATCATGCGAGCCTTTGTCCTGCACCTCCTCCTAAAGTAATGGACCGACTGCAACCAAACTTGGTACACATACTGCTTACTATTAGGCGAACAAACGCTGTCATGAATTAAACACCTACAACTTACGCTACAGGAGACATGAAGTCATAAACAATGATATCCTTGAGGTGCCGCCCCGTGCGGCCGCACGTTTCGCACGTGCCTTGCACCGGCCCTGCATATACGCTATTACCATTGGTCCAGATTGCTTTATTCAGAAGATTTCCGTATTTGATACCAAACATCTGTGTTGATGTTCGCTTTTGAAGTGAACAGTGTTTATCATATTTGAGTCCGTTAAGGAAACAAACGGACTTCGCCAATGCAAACGCCAGAAAATTCCTATTAGAATCCGTCAATAATTAAATTTTGACCCGAGGATCAGATGTCCGGGTCTGATATTAGGCCACTCATATTTCCTTTCTTTTTGGGACTCTTTCTTCAAAGAGCATTTCAGATACTAATTTACCATTTAGTAAATTTCATAATAAAATGACAATAGTAGTCTTTAGCTTAAATATGCTGTTCTACGATGTGCACCGATAGGACTGGCCAAGGAAAAGTTACAGATGTGTTAATAGTTGTGGAGGGACCGTAACGAAGTTATTATTTTTGATCGGTATAATCCGTATAATTAAAAATAACTTAAAACATCATGGGAAACAGGTTCCTGACACTACAACTTGTCCATGTCGGAGTAGCTACTACAGTATTATTCGTAATTCGTTTGTTATCTTAAGGGCGGAGTGTTTCGAGTTGATGTTTCAGTCATTCTATCAAAATGTTTGACTTTTTTGTAGTAATTACGTAGTGATGACGCTTCTCTCAAACATTTAGAAATTAGATTACTCTTACAAAATTTTGCAAGTAATAAAAATGGAGTATTCGAGTCGTAATCCAAAGAAGGAGGGCACTTGCCCCGTGATGTCATTACCGTATTTTTTCGTCTCAGATGACATAACGCAACAACCTAACATGTTGAGCTACAAACATAAATATGGAGCTTTAAAAAGAAAACTACAAAGAGACAAATTCGAAAAAGTAGCTAAAGGTCGCCAGACTACTACAAAATTTTGGAAGTATCATGATTCAGGAGAGGCAAGAAGTCCAGCTTCATGCTATGTCAGAACCAACAACAGCCCCAGACAACGGACCTACGTGTTCTGTAGTTCCTTCGGTTTCAGCCCAAAAAGATGTAAAACAAATCGGGCCACAACAAGATACTGTGATATATGAACATCTGATTAAAGCGGAACGAACAAAACATAGCACATATTTCCTTCATGATTGTAATGAACAATGTGGTAATCTAGACCTTGGTATGAAAATTGATGAAAGCAACTATTGTATTTTGGACCATCCTAGTGATAAACTGCAACAGGAAATAGCGTCGTATTACGTTGCTTTTCCAGCTTTTGAAACCTGATCAAAGTCTTTTCCTGTTGGCCTTTCAGGGAGACACTCTGATGAGACTTTGTTATACATGGAAACAGCTAACAGAACAAGTAAACCATTTCCACGTGAATGGTTAATGCGGAGAGACTCGAAAAATAGTATTCATCGTTTTCCTTGCAGTATTTTTAAAGCAAAGCAAACTTACTAAAGAAGGATTCTCTCTCCAAAAATCGTTGTTACCGATTCATGAAGGAAGCTCTTAGCATCGAACACTTTACCCAGAATGGTGTCGATTGTAATCTTCAACAGATGATTAATTGTGAAGCAACAAGGTGGAAAGCTTATTACAAAGAATTCTAAACACAACTTTATTCTTGAGTAGTAGAGCTTTAGCCTTCCAAGGCGAAAATAGCCAGATTGGTGATGTTCACGGAACGGTGGAGCGCATTGAGGCGCTATGCTACGACGCGCGAGGCCGTTTCCCGTCGGGGATTCGAATCCCCACTCGGGCATCAATGTTTGTGCTGTCTTTAGTATAAGTTAGTTCATAAGTAGTTTGTACGTTTAGGGACTGATGACTCCGCAGTTTAAGTCCCTTAAGCTTAACAAACTTTTGATCTTTTTTGGTGATGTTCACAATGGAAATTTTTTAGGAATTTTGGAACTTACTGGCAAATATGAGGCAGTAACTCCTGAACATTTAGCCATTGTAAAAGAAAACCAACTGGTGAATAAAAGTATGACAGGTCAAGCTCACTATCATGGTACTCACAAAATGAATTTATTTCCCTATGTGGCAAAAAACTATTGAAAACTGTATTACATCAAAGACAAGAGTCTGTATTCTACGGAATTATTGTTGATGAAATTTCTGACATTTCCCTCCAGGAGCAGAATGTGCTCATTGTGCGCTATGTATACCAAAATATAGAAAAAAGTCATTCGGAATTTATGAAAGATTCATTGAATTTATGAATATTAATGGCAAAATAGGTCAGGCCATAACTAATGAAAAACTGTCCACGTTGGAAACTCACGGAATACCACTTGCCGATGGCTATGACAATGGCTCCAACATGCGAGATCACACAAGTGGTGTTAAGTCAAGAATACTTGGGAAAAAAATGTCTGCCGTTTTTTCTCCCTGCGAAACACACTCTCTGAACAGAGTTGGTGGCAACGCCGCTAAGCTGAATTCTGATGTGACATTTTTTGGAACATAGAAAGTTTTTATAATTTCTTCTCTAGCAGCCCCGGTCGTTGAGAACTGATGAAGCAGTATGTCCCTTTGTCTCTGCAAAGCCTTTCTGAAACTCGATGGAGTGAAAGACAACAATCTATGCAGCTTATTTTGAAGACCTATCCTTCATTCCTCACACTTTTAGGCTTGTTTCAAGAGGATAAGGTACCCACATTAACTCCATAATCGAGAAATACTATTTTGGGACGTAAGAAGTACTTTGCATCCTTCAAAGGCCTATTGATTACATCATTTTGGCACAAGATCTTGGCCTCTATTAATCAGAAAACTTTATTAAAAAATCTCTTAACGTAGAGACACAGCTAATTAAAGATTTACGTAATGAAATGCAGGTCCTTAGAGATTAATGGGAAAGCATTTTAAATGAAGCTAAAGTAGTTGACGAGGCAGGTGATATTACATAAGAGTTTGTTATCAAAAGGAAAGCCAGTTTAGATGAAAAGAAGCCTGAACACCTTCAGCTATAAGCATCAAAGGAGTTCAAATTATCTGTTTACCTTCCTGTTTTGGATTTCATCATGACAGACTTGACAATACGTTTTACGAGCTGTGAACAAATTTGTGACCTGTTTTCACCAGTTTTTGATTTCATGGACTAAGAAAATGATTAACTGCAAATTAAAACCACCAATCTTGTTTCAAAATATTCTTCAGACTTTTCCGATTCAGACAGCTTAATTGAAGAACTTCTACACATGCAGAAAGTCCATAGTACAGTCTTCAATCAGAAACCGACCCGATGAGACTTCTGAATTCCATATACGAGAAAAACCTTGAAGCAGTTTTTTTGAACCTATGTACTGCAATTAGACTTTCCTGGACCATTCCAGTGATAGTGTCTACGGCTGAAAGATCGTTTAGTAAACTGACGAACTCTAAAAACTTGGCAAAGGAGAAAAACAGGCAAAAGTCGTCGTATTCATTTAGCAATTTTATCAAGAGGGAATGAGCTCACCAAAACTGTCGACTTTTCCGACGTAATCGATCAGCTTAGCGAGAAGAAAGCGCGCAAGGCTCTTTATTAAGTATTCTTTCTGTGTAGCCAGTGTCTACGGCTGACATCGATTTGTAATTTTAGTTTTTTGTAAGTATGTTTATTTTAATCTTCGTCAGATAAATAAATATACTTGTTGTGATCATTTTTAAGTAAATGAATTGTATAAATAAAGTCTAGTATGGACTAATAAAATAGTTACTGTAACTATACCATGTATTTTTTAGTTAAATTACATTCTAAGCACAGTGTTGTAACAAATAACCATTTACTTTTAATGTAGCACGCAACTGTAAAATAAGGGGCGGGGGGAGGGACCGTATCTGATTCTGGGTCCAGGCCCCGCAATCGAAAGTGGGGGGCCATGAATCATACTGACTTCAAAGTATAATTTTGTGTATTTTCTAAAAGTTCATTTCCACTTAGTTACCCGATTTTTGGCTTACTAGGTCGTCTTCAAACTTTAAAGTACGTCGAAAACGGGTTATTTAAATAAAAGTCAGTATGGCGATCTACCAAGAACCGA
This sequence comes from Locusta migratoria, assembly GCA_026315105.1. Classification (NCBI taxonomy): domain Eukaryota; kingdom Metazoa; phylum Arthropoda; class Insecta; order Orthoptera; family Acrididae; genus Locusta; species Locusta migratoria. Next base: position 360,506,068 of record CM048755.1, on the reverse strand, counting down.
CGAAAGAATCAGTCGAAATATCCAAATTTTCATATGCTTTAACTTTGTCTGGGTTACATACTAAGAGCTGTAGCTCTCTACACAATAAAAATTGGACACACGTTATATGGAATTTTAATTGAAATTCGTCTTTATTACCAACTCCTAGAATATTTGGTATTTTTCCTGAAATATGCTGTAGTTAACAGGTGAAATATTTGTTTTTAGTGAGCAATATTTGAAGCTTTATCACAGTCAATGTTCTATGTATAGACAGACTTTCATAGAGACCTAAGCTTGTTCATCATATACTTAGGTGCTTCAAACCACGTGGTCTGGATTTTTCCCCTGTATTGTGTTTCAACACTAGCACTGTTTACAATGCCAGTAGGCTGGCAGCAGCTCGATGGGCTGCTCTTCAGCCGAGACAAATGAAAATATGGACATGAAGACATATAAAAATATAACAGGAGAGAAAATAACGGTGAATTTAGACGTATACATGGTGACAATTTGAAGTACAGACAGGTTGACGGGTGAGTAAAAGCTAGTCTGTTAAAACGAAGAGCTCAAATCAAATGTTCAAATGTTTGTATAGCTTATGGGACTTAACTACGGGGTCATCAGTCCCTAAACTTACAAACTACTTATCAACTAGCTTATACTAAGGACGGCACAAATATCCATGCCCGAGGGGGGATTCGAACCCCCGACCGTAGTGGCCGTGCAGACCGTGACTGGAGCGTCTCAGTCCCCTCGGCCACCGCGGCCTGCAAAACGAAGAGCCACGGAGACATTAAAAACATACAGTATGGCAGCAAACACAGGACGGCGAGCACTCGTAGACACAATATTAAAACACACAATGGACGCTTGTTTGTTGGCGGTGGACGCAGATAAAAACACACATACTGTAGCGCGTCACACACAACACTGAACGAAGCACTGTTAAAACGGACGTCGCAGGACCCCGCGGGGCAGGGGAAGGCAAAAAGCGGGGAGGAAGAGGAGAAGAGGAGGAAGAGGAGACGGAAGAGGAGGCGTAGGGACTCCAGGGTAGGGAGGGGGATAGCCAAGCGGGGGAGGAAACAGGAAGAGGAGGGGAGAGGGGGCGCTCCATCTACGGGGAGGGATCAGGGTCGGTAGGATGGGTATATGTTGGGATGGAGGATGTCTTCAGGAAGGGGGAGGTGGCGGAAGTTACCCTGGGAAAGGACATGGAGAGTGTGGAGGTGAAGGGAGGGAGGGATGCAGCGGTGAAGGCGCGGCAGAGGCCCGGGGTTGGTGAGGATGGGGTAGACCAGTGGATTGTGGGAGTCTATTTTATTGTTGGTGTAGAGGGTCCGGATGTGTTCAAGGTATTCAAGGAGATGGGGAAACGGGATAAGGTCATATAGGACCCTTGTGGGGGAGGGGAGTCGGATGCAATAGGTGAGGAGGAGGGCTAGCGTTCAAGGATTTGGAAGGTTTTGTAGTAGGAAGGGGGAGCGGAAATCCAGGCAGGATGGAAACTGCAGAGGACAGGACACATAAGGGAGCGGTAAGTGTAGAGGTTTGTGGAGGGCGTGAGACCCCACTTCCGGCCAGTAAGGAGTTTGAGGAGATTAAGACGTGAGAGGGCTTTCTGGCGAACAGTGTGGAGGTGTGGGGTCCAGGACAGGGATTGATTGAGGGTTAGTCCGAGGTCTGCTTGGCAGAATGGATGGAGAGATCAGGGTGGGAATTGAGTTGGCCCAACACCTCTTCCTCCACGATACCCGGGCTAAGCTTAGTTATCACGGCGGTGAGGTTGGGTGGGTGAAGGGGAGGGAGGTATTGATGGGGAGAGGAGGAGGTGTAGTAAGGGGTAAGTGCTGCGTGGGGCCGAGGTGGATGGCAGGGAGGCGCTGAAGCATGTCAGTGTGGAAGATGGGGCTGGGAGATTTAATCAGGATGGAGTCCCTACGGGGGATGAGCTGGGCGATGGGAGCAGCGGGGAAGTATTCGTGCAGTTGTAGGGAGAGAGTTCTATTGTCCAGGAAGTGGGCATCAGGGCAGGAGAGGAGGTAGGTAAAGAGGTCTGACTGGGGGGATAGGTGCTGTCTCCATGGCGTCATGTGGGGGTGGAGGTGGAGGAGGGGTCTTCTCGGAGACGGCAGGAATGGGATCCGCACTTCCGCATTTGGTGGTGGTCTTTTTACGGTCGCCTGTGGAGGAAGAGAAAGACGGGACAGGTTCGATGGGGATGTGGCGGAGGATGGGGCCCCGTCGGGGTGTGGTGGGAAGAGCCGACGACTGAGGAGTGTCCGCCACCGTGGCTCGGCAGTGAGTGACGTGTGCAGGGGAGATAGGTGGGAAGTCCGTAGGGGAGGTGAGAGGGAGGTAGACGGTGGTGGGATGATGAGGGTAGACTTGGGCGGTGGCTGTGGTGGAAAGGAGGATGCGGAGGGGGACATCTCGGGAGGGTTGGGTGTAAGAGGAACTGCACGTGGTGACGGTGGGGACAGTGGTTGCGGTGTTGTATAAAATAGTGGTGGTGGTGGTGCCATTAGGACTTAACGAAAAAGTAGGGAGGCAGTAAGAGAAGAAAGGTGGGACAATCCAAGAGAAGCGTACACGAGATGAGGGCGACGACCACGGCCGGTGGTCCGCTGGCGCTGACGGGAGGGCGGCTTGAGACCTCCGGCAGGAGGGGCGGAGATGGCGGTGGCGAGGACGACGGCGGTGACGGCGGCGACCAGGGAGCGGGTTCCCACCCGTTCCAGGATGGGGCGCGACGGCCAGGGATGCGGGGGCCCCGGGGATCGGGGCGGCTCCGTAGCGGTGGCGGCGGCGGCGGCGAAGGAGGGGTGCCGAGCCTCGGCACGACCGGCGACGATCCTGAGGCGGCGAACCGGCCGGCGGGCAGCAGCAGGGCAGGGGCGGCGGTGGCGGTGGCGGTGGCGGGAGGACGTCCCGACCTCGGCGGCAGGCAGCGGCAGCAGCAGGTCTAGCAGCGGCGGGCAGCACGAACAGGAGAGCTCCGGCAGCAGCACGGAGACGAAGCAGACCAGTTACCAGTGGCGTAGCTATCATAGGGCTAGGCAGGGCAGTGCCCCGGGGCCCCCGAGCTGGGGCCCCTCGGCCTTCGTGAGCGACAATCGAAAACGTTACAGTAGAGCGTCGAATTTTTTATTTAATTTTTTACCCTATCAGCCTATCGTCCATCACATCCCCTTGGGCCACTGGCTGGCGGAACAATACTTCGGCCTTCACAAGACGTCACTATGTAGCGCAGCTGACAGGCGAAGCTGCCAGTCAAAGTGTCCAACAATCGGCACACATCAGTCGGCAGAAGTAGCGGCAGCATCAAAGCTGCTCACAACAGCTGCGTCTTCCAAGTGTTGCGGCGTGCCGGCTCGGCGCGGATCAAAATGCTCAAATGTTTGTAATTCTATCGTACCAAACTGCGTGGTCATCAGTCCGTAGCTTACAAACTACTTAAACCTAGGTAAACTAACCTAAGGACAACACATACACCCATGCCCCAGGGAGGACTCGATCCTCCACGGCGAGCAACCGCGCGCTCCGCAGCGAGACGCTTTAGACCGCTCGGCTACACCACCGCGGCCAGGTATTACTGGAAAGGTCTCTACCTATTTGTCGAGCACTATGTGAGTCACTGTAAAGAGTGCCAGCGACGGAAGCATGTGTCGCAATTACCTCCAGGGCATCTCGTATCGATTCCGCCGGCCGCAGCTCCATTCCACCTAGTTGGGATCGATCTTTTAGGGAGACTCCCGAAGTCGACAACCGGTAACCGTTGGATAATAGTCTGCACTGACTACCTCACACGCTACGCTGTCACCAAACCTGTACCGACTGCAGAAGCTCCAGAGATAGCAAAATTCCTTGTAGAAGACATTATTTTGAAGCATGGAGCCCCACTTGTCATGATATCTGATTGTGGAAAAGTATTCCAGTCAAAACTAGTATCAGAGGTAAGTCACGGTGCGACATTGTACACAGAATGACAACTGCATATCATCCTCAGACAAATGGTCTTACAGAACGTTTTAACAAGACGTTATCCGACGTGCTGTCGATGTACGTCGATGTTGAGCAGAAGGATTGGGATACAATTCTGCCAGTCGTGACATTTGCTTACAATACCGCAAGACAAGACACCATAGGCTTCACTCCGTTTATCCTGCTCCATGGCCGTGAAGCTGAGACGACAATGGATACGCTGTTCCCGTTCCAACTGGACGACACTCAGGATGACTATGTTAAACAGCTCATCGCTTTAGACCGCTCGGCTACTCCACCACGGCCGGCGGCGCGGATCGCGCTCCTCCAAATACAGTATATATTCATTTGCGGTACAGTACTTCTTATTGGCAAATAGAAGTGTACAGTTCGAATATCCGAATTAAACGGTTTTCGGAATATCCGTATCCCCAAATTACTTCGGATATTAGATGTTATACTGAATATAATGTTTTAGTTGAATGAAGGAATTCCGACTTTTAATTTCTCCTACCGAAATTGACCCCAACGTGGACAGTTCGTCAATTATGTAAGGAAATTATAACAAAATACGCATTATTAGAATGTGTGGTTACGGAAGTATTTAGTTTTATTCTTCTGCAGCAGCCGAAAGGTCGTTCAGCAAATTGAAAATTATCAAAACGCATCTGAGGTACAGTATGTCTCAAGCTCGACTCGAAAATTTGGCACTCATAGCAATCGAAAACAAGGCTGCATCAAGTCTAGATTTAACAGACCTTATTGATGATTTTGAAAAAACCAAAACCAGGAAAAGATTGTAAAATAATTGTTAAAATAAAATTGACTACGTCTAATTGTGTATCCATATTATTACTATAATGTACTGCAGTCACGAAAACGCTTACCGATAATTACCGATCAGAAATCATATCTTTGCCAACATCTGCAATCTAACAGTTTGAAGCATTGTATTACTCCAGTAGGTATTCTTTCATTCTGACTTTGGTGCGTGAGGAAATATGAACGAAATCCCCGCGACTTAAAACGCCTCTCATTAAGTTCGCGATACACAGTGAGGCGCTAAAAATAATTATGATTTTTTTTCAAGGACTAATAGTATTCGTGTTACAAGAAATAGAAAAATTCCCAACTTTTAGAAAACAATGTTTTGACACGTTGACTGCCACGTGAGTTAAATATAAGTCACAGGAAGTCTTCTCTTCGAACCACGTGAAGTAAATACAACTCACGGACATTTTTCCATTTAAAGCTCCGTGGTGCAGTTGTAACTCACAGTAGCGTGCTGTGACTTCGTGTTACAGTACGTTATGGCCCCAGTAACAAATCATGTTCGTGGTCTCCAGTTTTCAAGAGCTCAAGAGTAGGTATTGACTCTTGAAATCGTGAATTATATATAACTCACATGGTCCCGTCATATTGGAGTTTCCTTTTTTTTAAAATTTATTATTTGGTGTTACATATTACTTATATAGTAGATTGTATATCACATACAGTTTTAATTAAATTCTCCAACTCTAATTGCAACAACAGTGAAACAGACTGAAAAAATGGGTATTTCCACTTTGTATCTCTAATACCCGCATGCACTGTGCTTTATGAAGAAACACTCTTCGCAAAAATATGAGTCACAATTTCTTACATTTCCATATAGTTTGTTTGCATTTATTGACAGCTTGCTCCCGTCTAAATTCATTCTTCATTTTTTCGTAGCATCCATACATCTATGACTTGCTGCTCCCATGTTCACAAGAGCACAATCTGCAGGCAGATCGGTGGCTACGGTGAGTGATTTTGTCAGGGCCATTGGCATCTTCTGTATGGAGTAGTCTCAAAGTCACTTTCTCTTTGAATTCTGTGGTTGAGATGATCGTGTTGCTGATGTTTCGGTAAATCACAAGAGCATTTACCAGTGCTGACCCTGTCAACAGTTCTATTGCAAGCTTCCTGTACCATTTCACACCCTGCCTTAGACAATATAGGACTTCATTTGGTGAGAGAGATCTATAAATGACTGATTATAGTCAGTTATCAAAGCTGGTTTTTTCTTTGTGCCGCTCTTGGTTTGAACTTCAGCTCAGCATCAACACATTCCTCTTATTTTTCCATTTCAGTAGTATCTTCATCTTCTTCACACAACACCGAAGCCGGCCGCGGTGGCCGAGGAGACTGAGGCGCTCCAGTCACGGTCTGCACGGCCACTACGGTCGGGGGTTCGAATCCCCCCTCGGGCATGGATATTTGTGCCGTCCTTAGTATAAGGTAGTTGATAAGCAGTTTGTAAGTATAGGGACTGATGACCCCGTAGTTAAGTCTCATAAGATTTACAAACAACAACACAACACCGAATAAAGACTGTAGTAACAATGCAGAAAAACAATAATGGAACTGTACGCAAATAACGTTGTGGAATGAAAGACTTACATGAGTACCAACCCAAAATTATTAGCGACATAGCAAATGACTCACCTGACACTTTACTCTGGCGCCATGTGAGTCATATGTAACTCACACAAAAAAACATGAACTAAGGTACTAAATTGCAATAATTTTAACTTATTTGTACTTAAATAGCTTACTTCAAGCAAACTAAAGCAGAATATGGATAAAAATAAATGATCCCCAGGAGTCGGTAACCGAGGTATACCTTTGGCAGCCAATATGTTAATATAGTTACTGTTAAACAGAATGAACTAAGAAAAAATATTAAATGTATACAGCATATTTAAGTGCAGTAGAACAGTATTGGGCATATGATTTGTTGTGGGGATGTGACATGTGGCAGCAGGAAGGGGTGGGGGGCGGAGGGTTGGAGGACAGAAGGTGCGGGAAAGGGCAGACCGCTGGAATGGTCAGGCATTGCCGTTCTTTGTGCGCCTGCAAAACGAATAGCGAGCCCCCACTCTGTCTACCCCATTACGCCGCAAAAGGAATTACAAGGTGTTTCACAAAGTTATACCGATCCTCTACAGAATACCTCATAAATCACAGATGACGTACTGCGCAGACACACCTGGAGAATGCGCATTTTCCACAAAATGCGTTGCGCCAGGAAACAGGCAAATGTTCAAATGTTTGTCAAGCTTATGCGACTTAACTACGGGGTCATCAGTCCCTAAACTTACAAACTACGTATGAACTACTTACGAACTAGGACGGCACAAATATCCATGCCCGAGGGGGGATTCGAACCCCCGACCGTAGTGGCCGTGCAGACCGTGACTGAAGCGCCACAGTTTCTTCGGCCACCGCGGCCGGCAGGAAACAGGCATTTTTTTCACAGATGCGTTAATACTGAAAGGAATACCGAACAGAATCTACATACCTTTCTACACATTACCTTGTAATGGTAAGCGGGAAATGGATTCGGCATTCTGTGGCTTTTTTCTGTGAACGGCGCCTTCCCATACCATAAGAACTATTCGCTCTTCAATTTACGTTCATACTAACACTATACCCTCCGCCTGCTCAGTTCTTGTATGTTAAAAACAAACAACTTCACTGTGGTGAGAATTCAGCACTTCATGCAATCTTTCGAGGTACGTTTCTACCCGCACACTATTTGTTTATTCTGTCATTTAAAGGTTTAATTACATTCACGGATCAGAAGTTTCATGTAGTAATTACTTTGTCTCAAGAGTGAATTGTCCATCAAGACGCTGCCCTCCACCCCACTGTCACGATAATAAGCGAAGATATCGACTTAGTTATTTTACTTATTACTTTTTCTTGGCCAGACACTAACATATACTTCAAGAAGCCTGGTAGGTACACGGCTCAATTCGAAGTGTTTCATCAAACAAAATCCGGCAACTTACTTTTGATGAAACCGTCCTACACGAATATTTCTCCTATTTTCCTTCTTTGACTGGGCTGTCAACGAAATGAGCCAACAGCGCAGTAGTTAAGCGAGAGTGAGTTGCCGGCACTGACAAAAGTCCGCCTGTTGTCACCGCTGACGAAAAATATCCCATGGGGCATTTTCATCTGTATGTCCTACCTAGGTCCAACTTTATCTCTATCCCTCTGCAAAATTTCATCCAAATCACCTAGTAATTTTTGCGTGGAAACATAACAAACAAACCAACTTTCACAGTTATATTAGAGAGTACGATTAAACATTACCTGCTGCGTGGTTCATAATAATTTACTTATTAGTATTTAGATTTGCCTTATTATGTATTCCAGTAGGCGGTAAGGAGCTGATGATGAAGTAGTTTTGCACGTGTCTAGTTTTAAAGAGGGCCCCAATGTCATTTTTGCCCCAGGGCCCTTGGTGACATAGCTACGCCACTGCCGGTTACGTTAGGCAAGCATACCGGTGGTGCCTGCTACCAGGCGGGATGTGTGGGGCCTGGAAGTATGCAATCACATTTTATAATGAGGTCGTTTACAAAATTAATGTGAACGACGTACTGTAGTTAATTAAATACAGTTTCACAGTGGCAGTCTGAAACACAAATAAACGTTTTACTCATTACATTAATAACAATATATCTGACATTCTCGAAAAGTGATCTTAACTCGGCGATTCATTTGCTCTAAGTTGACAACAAACAAATTAGACACGTGAAGCAGACGACACGACAAACGCTTACCGTGTAAAAGCTTCCTTGTAGTTCGATGGTCTATCCAGAGGCGTAGCTATGTCACCAAGGGCCCCGGGGCAAAAATGACTTTGGGGTCCTCTTTAAAATAAAACTACATAGATACAAAACTACATCATCAGCTCCTACCGGAAGACATAATACGAGAAACCTAAATACTAGTAAATTATTATGTGTCACACAACAGATGTTTAATCGTACTCTTTAACATAACTGTGAAAGTTTGTTTGTTATGGTTTCACGAAAAATTACTGGTTCGATTTGAATGAAATTTTGCAGAGGGATAGAGGGGATAGTTTTTTTAAGTTTCCCCATACTAAGCTATGAGGTCGCAGGCAGAAGCTAATAAAAAATAAACGATGAAGTATTACTCAACCAAGAAAACATAGACCCTGCCGCTAAGCAAACCGGGAACAGTGAGGCCAGGACTCGCGCGTCTACGGTTGACAGCAGGCGGTCTTGTCAGTGCCGACAACTCACTCTCGCCGAACTACTGCTCACTGCTCCGTACTCATCTGCCTAATTTCGTTGATGGCCCAGTCAGACAACGGAAATATGGGAAATATTCGTGTAGGATGGTTTCAGCAAAAAGAAATTTTCCGATTTTGTTTGATGAAACACTTTGGATTGAGCAGTGACCTTACCATGCTTCATGAAATATATGTTTAGTGTCTGTCCAGGAAGAAGTAATAAGTAAATTAACTAAGTCCACATCTTCGTTTATTATCGTGACAGTGGGATAGAGGGCAGCGTCTTGAATGCACAATTCACTATTAAGAAAGTAATTATTATATGAAACCTCTGATCCGTGAATGTAGCGAAACCGTTAAATGGCAGAATAAACAAACAGTGTTCGGATAGAAATGTACCTTAAAAGATATTACCTCGCATCGAAGGTTGTGTAGGCGATCTGATAGATTAATTATCTTCAAAAGTAGAAAGCCAAGGTCGCAATATAATTACTTATTTTATGATGGCCGGTTTCAATGGGCTCATCTTACGTTATTTAAAAGATAGAGGATAAGTAACACGTGCAACGTAGCATTTAGTCGAAATATCAAATACATCAGTTAAAACGTGAACAGCTTGTAAGAGTCTCTATGGATACAGCCATGCATATCACCACTTGAGCTGTTTTCTGTTTCACTGATGAGGCACCGATCAGTAATACAATCCACAAAACCATCTACAATCCATATTTTCTCTTCATCTTGCATGAATTTTAGAGTGAAATTGGTTACAGCACTACATTGGGATCTACGATTAAGGTGCACCTCCTTGGGGGAATTCACTACGCAATCAGTTGCGTTACCATAATAACACCGTTCTGAAATAATACATTGTAGAGTCTTAATACTGAAATGTGGTCAAACCCCGCATTGTCAAACACACTGCTGGTAATTCAGCGCAATTCACTATTATTTCGCAAAGATTGGCAGCAGTGGCTTATCCAGGATCGTGGGCTGATGGGGGCTGAGGCACCACCGCCTAGAAGACAAGGCCTCACAACAGGCCGTGTCATGTCACGGGGTCTGAGGGGGGGGGGGGTTGGCGGGCTGCAGCCCGACAGCTCCCCCCCCCCCACAATCCCCCTGGATACACCACTGATTGGCAGCCATGGCAACGCCGACTTCAACTGACAACATTCTAACAGTGGCAGGGTCCACTCTTAGTGGACCAGCAATAGACCTTGTTATGTTTAAATTTTGAGATGGGAACAATTTTTGGATTTCAATTCGTGCCTTTGAGGTTTGTTGGACAGGCTTCAAATATTTCAAAATCGAAAATCATTCATGTTCGGAAAACTGGTTTATTCGGATACTCGAACTCTACACGTCTATTTGGCAATTAGAAGCAGCGTACAGTGAATGTATTTATACAGTATTTGGAGGCGCACGATCCTTCACACTGCGCCGAGCGGTACGCCGCAACACTTGTAATGCTCAGCTGCTTTGATGCTGCCGCTATTTCTGCTGCGATGCCGACGGAATTATTGTACACACCAACTGGCGGTTAGCAGCGCCACCGAGTGGTGTCGTGTGAAGTGTTCCGGGAGGAGATAAAAAATTGGACGCTCTACTGTAACATTTTCCGAACTTTGCTCACGGAGGGCGAGGGGCCCCTGGAGCTCGGGGCACTGCCCCGCCTAGCCCTATGATAGCTACGCCACAGGGGAGCGCTGCAGCTGACGACGGCTATCTTGTGCGTGTCGCACATCTCGTATAGAGAGTAGAGTTGTGGCGATTCGTCAATGAGACGTTCATTTGAACGAATACAAATAAAGAATCGTAAGAATAGAATCGTGATCCGGACGAATCGTCGTTCAAAAGAATCGTCTGTCTCGTGACGATTCCAAGATCCAACGATTCACGATTCGAAGGCGACTGCCGAATCTTGCCGAATGCAGGAGAGAAGAGGGGGACGAATCGTCGTTCAAAAGAATCGCCAGTCTCGTGACGATTCCAAGATCCAACGATTCATGATTCGAAAGCAAGTGGCGAATCGTGCCGAATAATTAAGAAGGCCAGATAGCGTGTAAACAAAGGAAGGACAGAAAGTAGATCGTGAGCTGTTAATTATTAGCCTATTCACGAATTACAAATGACAGAAACAAAACGCAGCGAAATACACAGCTGCCAATACATACGAATATACGTCTTTTATACAGTTTACATATTATGTATTGAAACGAGCAATCTTTACACATTTATATTTTGCGCATCCCGGAAATGGCTGTAACGATTTGGATTATATTTTGTGTTTATAGAGGTTAAGCCTATTCACGAATTACAAATGACAGAAACAAAACGCAGCGAAATACACAGCTGCCAATACACACGAATATACGTCTTTTATACAGTTTACATATCATGTATTGAAACGAGCAATCTTTACACATTTATATTTTGCGCATCCCGGAAATGGTTGTAACGATTTGGATTATATTTTGTGTTTATTGAGGTTAAGCTTTTCGAGGTCATCTACGTAGTTGTAGCTTTTGTAAAAACTCAGTTTTACAAAAATATTCTTTTTATATAAAATGTTTTTAAAGCCATCTCAAAAATCTTTTTTACCATTTTGGTTTTTACGTTATCAGCTTTCCTGAAATAAACCGATTTTACAAAAAAGAAACATATTAATAAACGCGAATTTCTTGTATCTCGAAAGAAGTTTAATGTTTAGAGACGGAGTTTTATTTTTAATGTTTATTTATATAGACGTGTTTCATTAAAATAACTGAATTTACATAATAATTATTTTATAATGATTATATGTGTGTTAATTACCAGAGCTTTAATTAAATTTATAATTAAATGGCCCAAGTATTCAAAGAGAACGAAAAAAAAAAAAGGTTACAGCAGGATTCGAAATAAGTGACCTACGTTCACTAAACCTACAACACTACTAAATGAGCTATGATGACAGCAGAAATAGTTGGCAGTGTAATATGTATTTATAACCGCTCGCAAAACTTCAGACTATTTTCTCGGGAATTCTTGAGAGTTGAATCGAATGGCTTTGCCTCATTATTATTTTAAGTCTGAACTTTATGCACCATAAATATTAAAAAATCCGATACCCATATTGTCACCTTTTCGGCATTTTGTAAGAATCGTGCCGTCTCAGACCAGAAAGAATCGTGAACGAATCGTAGGAGTAGATGCAAAAGGTTAAGATTCCAACATCCATGACAGACATGTATTGCCATCTATGAGCAAGATGTAGAAGTAAGAATCGCGCCAATGCAGACTAAAGAATCGCGAAAGAATCGTGAGCGAATCGTAGGAATCATTTCACAATGTGCGATTGAATCGCAAGAATCGATTCCTAAAAAACAATCGTGTTGCCCAACTCTAATAGAGAGTGCTTAAGCGCTTAACATAGCAATAATGGGATAAGGCCAACAATGGACAATGACTAAAGGAGCACTGGGCATTGGGGATACTGTTACCGATTTATCTAGTTACTGTATCGATTTATCGATAATTAAAATCTATAGATGCCTTTGTTGACTCTCGATCAGTGTTGCCAGATTCTCCGAAAAATCGGAAGATCTCCCGATTTGTTTTTAACTATGCCAGAAAATACGAAATTTCGAGTGAATCTTTCGAAATTTTCCGAATTCTTCTGAAATTTCAAGTGAATCTTCCGAGATCTTCCTGAAATTTCGATTGAATCTTTCGAAATTTTCCAAACTTCCTTTTGCAACATCCTACGCCATCTGTGAGGCAACCTTGTCAACATAACCTGAGGTCGCGCTAACAGATGGCGCTACTTCAGTACAACTACTACTGTATGGTCAGAGGGAAGCGTCGGCAACGCCATGAAAAACGTAACATGCAGCGCAGTCTGTGAGAAAGCCCTGTCAACATAAGAAAATATGGCTAAAGAAATTATTAGTTGCAGCACACTAATATGTATTGACTTGTGCAAAAATATTTCTGTGAACTTTGTATAAAGCTCAATTTCCTTTTACTTACTTTTCTAACAAGAAAATATTTACAATTACGTAATTGAAAGTTACGATTGTGTTAGCATACCTTCCGATTTTTTACCTCATCTTCCGAAATTTTTAAGGTTCATCTTCCGAAACAGAAATTTCGGATGTAGCAACACTGCTCTCGATAGTGCGAACTCCTCTTTCGTCCTACGACTGTAAATAACAAAATCATTAAGTTTCACTCACAGCAGCGAGGACGTGTGTAATTTCGTTACGTCCCGCCGGAGTGTGTGTGTGTGTGTGTGTGTGTGTTGTCATTGGTATAAGTTAGTTTAAGTAGTTTATAAGTCTAGTAACTGATGGCCTCAACAATTTGGTTTCTCAGGGGAAAAAAATTTTAAAAAATCGCACTGACGTGTTTTACGGCCCACTTTAGATTTGTAGTTTTATAAGTTTTTGCAAACATTTTGGACCTAAATAATAAAAAATTAATTAATAAGAGTATCTGTTTCTTAGGGAAAGAAGTTTAGGTATTGGCTTGATCCGAACCACTGCCCTTCAGCGTTAGAGTTCAACGCATTACCCACTACGCTACAGACAACAGTTAGGAGCGTCGTTCTTATATCTGATACTATTGATGGCCGTAGTTAACTAATGCTAATTGGCATTTGTAGACACTAGATTATCATTTATCGTACGGAGAACGACGCGTTTTCGTTAATTTTCAGTGCGCCATTGCTTTGAAGTTACAATAAGAAAAATCATCAAATATGCAACGCAAGGTGGCGTATGCCACAGAGAGTTCTGGGCGAGGAGTGTCACGTGACCTCTGCGAACGGCTGGTTTTGGTTAATTCAATGTAGGGTGTCAAAACTCCGGTTTTTTTTTTTTTTTTTTTTTTTTTTTTTTTTTTTTTTTTTTTTTTTTTTTTTGCAAATATCTCTCAAACGATACGCGATATGAAAAAAAAAAACATGAGGGAGCTAATTTGTAGAGAATTTAATCCTCCACAAATTCGTTTATTCAATTTTCGCCTCAGATGAACGGTTTATTTGAAATTAAAATTAAATTACAAACGGCTTTTTTTTTCTAGAGCTCTGCATTTCGATGAAAACAACCGCTCGAGCATTTCCCGTTTGGTGCCGCTGCTCGACGGCTGGGGTAGGCGCACGCTGCGGCCGTCTAATGCCCCGTGTGTCCGGCCGGACGCCCTCCGCCTCTCGGTTACCGGCGGAAGTGTCGAGCACAGCCGGGCGCTCGAGCGCGCTCGTAGTCTCGGCCGGTGACAGCGCGACCGCCGAGCTCTCAACACTGTGGAATCATATTAGAGACCGACCTGGCTTTGAGCAGCGCAGGCAGCGTTGTGGATCAACGAACTACAGGTCAAAAAGGCTCCATTCATGAACCAAAAAGAAGTATTCTGGAGACAATTAGGAGCGGCTCGTTAGTCCTGAAGAAGAAAGACACGTCGGAAGAGGTGTCGAAAAGTGAACCTTGGAAATCTTTTGCACTTGTAGTGGATCCTGTCACACAGGTTTCTGCTGGTTTCGTGCAATGTACCACATGCGATACTATACTTACGTACCAGTCGAGCACAACAGGTATGATTCGGCACTTCAAAAGTAAATGCGGAGCAGAATTACACCGACCACTTGCAGTAACAACTAGCATAAAGAAAGTTCTTGTTGATATGTTGGTCGATATGGGCGGATTAGGTTTGCTACCATTAAATACTTTTAGTAAGATTGGCTTCAAGAATTATTCGCAGGAGCTCATCAATGTTCGCGCCACGTATGGAGAAATCAATGTAGAAGATGTTCTTCCGCACCCCACCACTGTATCGCGGCATATTAGAGAAAAGGCCGACAAAATACGGTTGACAATGGTGTCCCAGCTAATATGTGCTTTAAAGAACAAAATGTGCTCTTTAAACGCTGATCTGTGGTCTGATAACCACAAGGAGATACGCTGCACATAACGCAAGATTAGACTACTTTATTACCGCTTGTCTACCAAAACAAACGAAATACTACATACAGAAATTACAGTTTTTAACGTTGCATTTACTGGAAGACATGATCACCTCAATGGTGGAAACTGCAGTAGTTTGCAAAATATTTAAAAATTTACTTCTTGAGAAAGGTCTTCTTGAATTTTATACTTTCTATGAGTTTTACCATTTTTATTTTAAGTCTTATGTATTACAGAAAATTCCCCATGTCACATACAGTAATGGGGAATTTTCTGGAATAGATACGACTTAAAATAAAAATGGTAAAACTCATAGAAAGTATATTTAAAAATGTTTAATGTTTGTAAAGTTCATGGAACTTAACTGCGGGATCATTAATTCCTAAACTTACAACTATCAAACATCAAATGTGACATATACAGTTGTAGTATGTGGGTTATAGAACTGATAGTAAACAACGAAAGACATTTGTAAAAGAAATTACTAAGTTGTTAATATGAAGCGGTGGTCTCTCGTCTCGAAATACATTAATGACTTGCCATTCTACATTGATGAAGATTAGTTCAAAAAAAATGTTCAAATGTTTGTATAGTCTATGGGACTTAACTACGGGGTCATCAGTCCCTAAACTTACAAACTACTTATGAACTACTTACGAACTAGGACGGCACAAATATCCATGCCCGAGGGGGGATTCGAACCCCCGACCGTAGTGGCCGTGCAGACCGTGACTGGAGCGCCTCAGTCCCCTCGGCCACCGCGGCCGGCAATGAAGATTAGTTCTTTTTGCTGATGATACAAGTATAGCAATCACAACCATAAAACGAGAACTAACTGATGTAATCGTAAATAACGTCTGTCACAAGTGGTTCTAAGCAAACGGACTCTCATTAACTTTAGATAAAACACAGCATATACAGTTCCGTACAGTAAATGGCACAACTCCAGTAATAAATATAGACTTTGAACAGAAGTCTCTAGCTAAGATTCGTCGAAATAATTTGTTCGTTTTGAAGGGAAACCAGAGTTTTTCAAAAATTTTAGATGTGTGAATTAATGATAGACAAAACTTGAAGCAACACATTGATTGTCTGCTAAAACGTTTGGGTTCAGCTACGTATGCTGTTAGGGTTTTACCAAATTTTGGCGATAAGAATCTCAGTAAAACAGTTTACTACGCCTATTTTCATTTACTGCTTTCGTATGGCATCATATTCTGAGGTAATTCACTATTAAGTAAAAAGTATTCATTACAGAAAATCGTGTAATCAGAATAATTACTGGAGCGCGCCCAAGATCGTTCTGGAGACATCTATTTAAGGATTTAGGCATCCTCACAGTTACTTCAGAGCATATATATTCACTTATGAAATTTGTTGTTAATTATCCAACCTAGTTCACACACATGCTCACATGTTTGTAAATCTATCGGACTATACTGCTTTATTAGTCTGTAGCTTGCAAACAACTTAAACTGAGGTAAACTAACCTGAGGATAACACAGACACCCATGCCTGAGAGGGGACCCGAACCCCAGCTGGCGAACGGCCGTGCGCATCCCGCATGGCTAATCCGCCGCGGCAAACCGAGTTCAAAAGTAATAGCTGTGTGCATAGGTATAACTCCAGGAGAAATGATGATATTATTATGCAGGGTTAAATCTCACTTTGGCACAGAAAGGGGTGAATTACGCTGCCACAAAAGTCTTCGGTCACCTACCAAACAGCATCAAAACCTGACAGATAGCTGACTAGCATTTAAAAATTTATTAAACGAACAACTGAATGACAACTCTTTCTACTCAATGGATGAATTTTTAGATATAAATTAGTAAAACTAAAAATAAAAAATAAAAAATAATAATAAAAATAAAAATATTACAAAATATATTTGTGTCATATAACATTTTGTGTAATGTAATATCTTGTACAGACACCTTTTATTACACTGACAAGTTCCACATCATTACGAAGTGTCGTATTCATGATCTATGGAAGAAGTATTAATGTAAGCAGTCTGACGAAGTGCAGCTGGCTGGCGCTGAGTGCGCCGGTTACTGGTGACCGACCGAGCGTTCGACGCGCTCGGCCGAGCGCTGGCGCTCGGTTGCCCGCAACCGGTTAAAGAGGACGCTCGGCCGCACACTCCCGAGAGCCAGAGGGGCGAGCGGGACTCGCCGGTAAAAATCGGACATAATGCAGACCTCTATTTTTTTCTTGGTATTAACTAACGTATTTCTTGTCCGAAATTTTTAAAACAGCAGGGTTCTGGTCTCTGGCAGCCAACAATTATGTCTGTAAAATTTGGTGCCGATCGGTTGAACGGTTCGACCTAAAAAGTGGGAACACGTTACAGCCAGACAGACATCGTCAAATCGCCGTTATTTTTGCAAATATCTCTGAAACGATGCAAGATATGAAAAAAAACATAATAGTGCGAAGTTGTAGAGAATTTTCCCCTCTACCAATTAAGCTATTCAATTTTCGTGTCAGATGAACAGTTCGTTTGCAATTACAATTATATTACACAGGGCTCTATTTTTGTATTACTACAGTATTTTTTGTCCGAAAAATTTTAAAAAGAGAGGTTCTGGTTCCTGGCAGCCTACAATTATGTCCGTAAAAGTTGGTGCTGATCGGTTGAACGGTTCGTCTTACAAACAGGGAACACGTTACGGACAGACAGACATCCCAATATCGCCGTTAGTTTTGCAAATATCTCTGAAACGATACGAGATATGAAAGAAACATAACAGAGTAAAGTTGTAGAGAATTTTCTCCTCTACAAATTCAGTTATTCAATTTTCGTGTCAGATGAATGGTTAAGCTGTTATGTTCATTTAAATTTCGAGCTGTCAAAAGACGATCGCAAAGGCCCACTTTTGGTGTTACTACCGTAACCTAAATTTGGCCAATAGGTTAGGTGATGGGGTGGGGTGGTGAGGGGGCTTTGGAGCCCTCAGACGCCCCCTTTGGCTACGTCCTTGATGGTGAGCATGATCCAGTTTAGAGGAAATAGCTGACAGAATTGAAGACAAATAAGACGCCTGGTCTTAAAGGAATTCCAACTCGCTTTTACATATAGTAAGCTATAACCTACATTACATCATTTGTCCATTGCTTATCTTGCATTTACCATGAATATTTGGTCCAGTGCAAAGTTCCAAGAAATCGGAAAAGAACACATGGGGACACCTGTTTATAAGAAAAGGAAAAATACGGACCTGCAAAGTGACAAACCAGTATAATTAACGCCAGTTTACTGCTGAATTCCTTAACATTCTCTCAGTTCCAATACAATATATTTCCTTGAGACGCGAAAGAAAAATGTTGAAATGCTTTTTAAGTTTATGGGACTTAACTGCGGGGTCATACGCCCCTGAACTTACAAACTACTTATAAACTAACTTATACTAAAGGCAGCACAAACATCCATGCCTGTGGGAGGATTCGAACCCCCGACTAGGGTGACCAACTCTCCCGTATTTCCTGGGATCTCCCGTATTTGAACACTTTTTTTCAATTTTTCAGGCTCAGGGGCCGTTTTCACCCGTGTTTAACTTATTCCCTCTCTCTCCCATTTTCTTTCTTTTCTTATCTTTTTTACATAATGTATAAATGTATTTTTCAAGCATTCAAGTTTTACGCGCACTGTCAGAATTCCATGAAACGTTAAGACAGCAGAGACCACTAATTCAATATTGATATTACGTCTATCAATTATCTTAGAAATTGTCCACCGACGCTTGGCGGTTAGAAATTTGGATGTGACTTTGTTTCTGTGCTGGTGCTTACTGTGAACCGTTATTCAAGATTTTATGATGGCAGCGAAGGCAAAGCTGAAACGCCACCAAAAAAGGTAAAAAAGTATATGTGTACCTATCTTACAAAGCGGGAAGTTTTATATTCCTGAATTGGACCAGCACGGCCAAACGCTTATAAAGCAAAGTGCTCAATCAAATAATGTTGATTTTGAAAACTTTGGTAAACTGGTATCTTACGTTATGAGTATACCAGGAAGTCATGCTCAAATGGAGAGGGTCTTTTCTCTTATGAATAATAAGTGGACAGATGTAAGAATTACAAGTAGCACAAACCTAATCAAATTTGAATTTCAAGTTGCCAAGAGTTTTCCTTATTCATGCAGGTAATTCTCTGCATTTGCTAAAAAAAAAAAAAAGGAAAAAAGAAAAAATAGCGATGAGGCAAAATCCGTTGCAAATTATGTATTTGTGTAGTGTAATTAAATAGTTATCTTATACAAATACTGCTCTGATCTTTTGTGAAATTTTGCCGTGCTCTTAATCACCCTTATTTTTTGTCAAGAACATAATTATCTCCCTTATTTTCGTTTGGAAAAGTTGGTCACCCTACCCCAACGGCGAACGGCCTCGCTTACTGGAGCATAGCACCTCAGAGACAGGAAAGCTTTGATCCATGCTTCAGCGCTGCTGTAGAATGCATTGCTCATCTGAAACTCAGCTTGCCCATTCTTGCGAGCCACAGATGAAGGGCAACAGGCAGACGACATATCCTTGGTTTCTGAAAGGCGTTTGACACGGTGCCCCACTGCAGAATGCTAACGAAGCAACAAACATGTAGAATAGCTTCCCAGGTAAGTGACTGACTTGAAGAACTCTTAAATAATAGGATATAACACGTTGTTCTTGACAGCGAATATTCATCAGGAAAAAAAGGGAGTCCTAGGGTAGTGTGATAGAAGATGAATGATCACAGGAAGAGAGCAAGTAGTGATCTAAGGCTGCTTGCTGATGATGCAGTGGCGGCCAGAAATGTGTGTTGTGGTGTTTAGTTGTTAGCTAAACATTAAATGTTTGTAAGTCTATGGGACTTAACTGCTGGCTAATTAGTCCCTAGCTTACAAACTACTTAAACTAAGTTAAACTAACCTAAGGACAACACACCCATCCATGCCCGAGAGAGGATTCGAACCTTGAAAGACGACCATCTGTCGTCTTCCATATTTTTTGTATATTTCTGTAAAGTTATAATTTATTTAATATCGCTAGATTATCTTTTTATTAAAACTTGAACCCCACTCTTTTCAATGTGGTGATATGTTCATTTTATACAGTGCATGTAAAAATCTTCTCATCGTTTCCTTTCGTGAGTGATATGTGTTCCACGTGGTTGGTTCATAGAACAAAGCCTTCAGCTTCCACTCTGGTTTCTTCCATGCCCATCAGGCAAGTAACTATGTGGGTATCCTTCTGATTTCCACTAATATTTCGCGATCTTCTCTCCCCGCCTATTTTAATTTTGCTCTCTCTTCTCCGACTGGTAGTCTGTACTCTATCTTCGTCAGTAATTCTCTCTGAGCCTTGTACAACCTCCTTCAATAGCTTCCTTATGTAATTCTAAACATTTCTATGGGTTGCATGCTGTAATCCTTAATTTTATTTTTCCGACTTTGAAATTATTTCACTTTTATGAGTTTTGTAGATTGGACTTCATCCGTCTCTGTAATCGCTCCCTATCGCGTGTAGCTGCATTTCTTTCGCTTCTTCGTGTAAGTCTGAACATTTTTATGGGTTGCATGCCGCAATTCTTATTTTATTTTCCCGACTTTGTAATTATTTCTTCTTCTTCTTTTTTTTTTTTTTTTTTTTTTTTTTTTTTTTTTTTTTTTTAGACAGGACCTCGTCCGTCTCTGTAATCGCCCCCTATCGCGTGTAGCTGTATTTCATTCGCTTCCTTATATTTATTCTATGGGTTGCAAACTGTAGTTCATTTTCTTTATTTCTTGGAAACTGAATTTATTCAATTTCATCGGTGTTCGGAACCACATGGGTCCGAGTTCCGACTTCCAGGGTTTGCATCTAGTCGCCTGAATTGACGCCACTTCTCATATAAGACCAGTACCTAGATCTATTTCTAAGGTACCTAGATCTATTTCTAACAGACTGCAATTTACGAATCCGCCGTGATTTTATATAAAGAATCCGATTTTCAACCACTTCACCTTAAGTGGAGTGCGTTAATGTAACGTAGCCGTTTGTCGCCGTTAGCGTGTTTGCTCGCAGTCCAATTCAGATGTAATTTGACTTGGCTATACACACCCACCATCTCAAAACATGCACGACAGTCCAGAGCCAGCTTCAAAGTGTTATTGTGTTTTGTGCTACCTCCGACTTGCTGAATTTCGCCTACTTTCGCCTCGTCTCAGCACGCTGATTTTGGTGAGTTTGGCTGTGGCATTGCATGCAGGGCCGGCGCAAGCCCAAGTGCCGCCCCGTGCGAGCTTCTAAATTGCCGCCCTACCCCCTCCAGTTTTTTACTGTTTTTCAAAAAGTTTGTTGAATTTTATTTAAGCAAATTTGTAGGAAATGTAAGTAATCAATCGCAATTTTTGTTTTTACTTTTCAGGTCTACCTATATTTCGGCCACTGGGTGGCCAGTCTCAAAGCTTTTAATATGTGCTTACATCTAAACCGTCATGTTGTCAGTGACGTTCAGAATGACGATATAGAAGTAAAGATAGCTCAAAGCATTGAGAACAGCCATACCGTGTCCGAAATATATGTAGATCTGGAAAATAAAATCAAAAATTGTGACTGGTGACATTTCCTACAAATTTGTACAAAACAGTTGCTGGGCACTAGCTCAAAAATGGAGTCAAACCTGATTAAAGAAATCTAGCTAAGTTTAATAAGCCTTGTGAATTTACGAAAATGTTCAAATGTGTATGAAATCTTGCGGGACTTCACTGCTAATGTCATCAGTCCCTAAGCTTACACACTGTTCAACCTAAATTATCCTAATGACAAACATGACAAACACAGACACCCATGTGCGAGGGAGGACTCTAACCTCCGCGGGACCAGCCGCATAGTCCATGACTGTAGCGCCTTAGACCGCTCAGGTAAATCCGCGCGGCATGAACTTACAATTAACCTAAATACACATTTTTCAATGGTTGTGAAAAATGTAAATAAATGTTGGACAAGTGATAGTGTGCGAGAAGTATTGTCAAAAAAATAGTGCCGGTCAGAGTTTAATTGTTGTTCATGCAGGTGCAGAGAAGTGTTTCATGGCTCAAAAATCAAAACTATAGCTCAGAAACGGACAGAAAATATTTGAAAAAAAAAAAAAAGAAAAAAAAATGCGTCGAAACCCAACTTACGCCAGGCTTACTACCAACGTCTTTATCCCTTGTATTCAGGCTTAATATATAATTGCAGTATCGAATATACCATTCGAATTTCCAAATTAGATTTCGTCTTCTGCAAAATCAGTTGTGAGTAAACGCACGGCGCGTAACAGGCTAGCAGCGCTCCACTCATAAGAATACTGGCGTGTATCCCTCTATCTGTTCGTCAGGCGTACACACGACGGTGCTGCCATCGTGGTGAGGAAGAAATCAGTCCTCCTCCCTCCCCTTGTTCAACAGGGGCGGCCGGCAGGTAGTCGAGGCGCCATGCCGCAGTTCCCGAAGCTGCTCCCTCCGAGGTTTCGTTTCGAGTCCCCTCTTGGGCATGAATGTTGAGTTTGTCCAAAAATAAATAAATGAATGAAGGGGGCGGCAGATTTGCCGCCCCTCGGAAAGTGCCGCCCAGTGCAGCCGCACGTTTCGTACGTGCCTTGCGCCGGCCCTGATTGCATGTGTGTGAGCAAATGAATGTTGTTTGTGAATCCCCCCCCCCCCCAGTAGCGTTAAATCATGTATAATTTAAGCTGGGCACTGTTCGCATTAATTGTGGTGGCTTGCTTATTAATGACTGTGTGTAATAACGTGTGAGCTGCTATGTATATTGACCACTGTAGTATTAACTTCCTGTTATTGAAGTAATTTGAAACGTGTCAGTTCTCAGTTTGGGCCAGGGAACAAGGCTTTATAGCAGGGAGTAACCAGTAGTTGACACGGACCTCATTTACTAATTTTAGAGATAAAACAAGGCTCTTGTTGCGTACAGTGGTCGGCTTTTAACCTCCGACGCGGGAGGCCGCGCGATCCGTAACGTGACGCTCCAGACCGCTCGATTCCCCCACGCGTCGGTTGTTAGCACTAAATATGTAGAGAAACAATCCCTTAGTTACGAATATAGTATCAGTAGTGCGCTGTGTGACACAGTCGCCCAGGTTAGATATCTAGGCGTGACGTTGCGAGAGTGTGAAGACAGTTGAGAAGAAGATGGAGTGGCCGAGCGCTCTAAGGCGCCTTGATGCGGAGGTTCGAGTCCCCCCTCGGGCATGGGTGCGTGTGTGTGTTGTCCTTAGCATAAGTCAGTTTAACTAGTTTGTAAGCCTAAGGACTGATAACAGCAGCAAAGTCACATTTAAAAACATTTGAGTATTTGAAGCTCGATGATCGACTTGGAAGAATTTAGAGAAGACGTGGTTCATCTGTAAAAGAAACCGCGTATAGAAAGAATAATAGTGCGTCCCATTATTAAGTAGACTGTCACACACGCAATTCTTTCCGAGGAGTATTATTGAGGAAATTTAGAGGCCTGTCAGTTTAAGCTGACTGCAGAACGGATCTGCTGCCACCAACTTCCATTTCGCAGAAGGACCACAAAGAAAAGATAAGAGAAATTAGGGTACATACATAGGCATATAAACAGCTGTTCTTCCGTCGCTCTTTTTGGAAGTGAAAGGTTTAGGTACCCTTTGTCTCGCACCCTATTGGTAGCTTGCGGAGTAGGAAAGTAGGTTTAAATTGGAGATCAAAGTTATTAAGATTCATGTATTTGCAAAGTATTTTTCATATTCTTCATTCTGCTTAGCTTGGAATGTGAAATAAGAAAATTAAATTTTGTGACGCTGTTGATAGCTAATAAATCATCGAATGCAAATATGTTAATCGAAAGAAATGAGTGGTCAAAGTTAATAGTTAATGTTAATCCATGAGGTTCGTTCCAGCAGCTGCCAGACGGCTACTTTCAACCGCTAAGAAACAGGTGTTACTGCGCATGCGCAGCTAGTATAACGTAAAAACCCTTGTTTGATAAGTAGCCAGAAGCGGGAGAAGGCGCTGCTGGAACACAATTTCAGCGTTGCGCATGCGCGTCAAGGAGTCTGGCAGCTGCTGGAACGAACCTCATGAAATAAGCGCGTGTCAAATTTACAACTGAATGTTATTATCTTTGCCAATGAAGTGGTGAGATTTAAATAATTTGTAACTGATGGCAACTATGGCTGAATCAACGAGGCGGCAGGGATACTGTAAGTATTTCATAAAACCTTGTTTCGGGGTAGAATCTACATAAAGGAGACTCACTTAGGCACGGTAAGAAAATGTGCGTAAAGTGAATGTATGTTTTTGAATGTTTTCTTCATCATACAGAAGGAAACGGTTGCGGATAAACTATTATGTTCATTTCACATCCAAGACGTTTCATACATATGTTCTTTTTCTGTTGACGACGTGATTGCATTCTGAGAGGTTGTTTGCCGTATTGTATTTTCCCCGCAAGACCGCTTTTCGTTTCGTAGACAATGTTTCAATTAATGTTGCACGGTTTGTGGACGGTTCGAATTTCATAGACGGTGAGCACTGTTTTGTTCTCAAAACACCTACCGGTACCTCAGCTTAAGTTACCGGCAAATGTTTCACTAAAGTTGGACCCTCCGATGTAGACAGACGTTGTTAACATGCAACACCAATCTTCAAAATGTCTCGTGAGCACGTGTTCTTTACCATTGTTATTTTCACATCACCTTTCGTTATATCAGTGTGACGCTATTAGAGTATTTCAGAAGATCTTTTTTGTCACCAGAAAGGAGCAAAAAGTAGTCTTGTCATAAGTGAAAAAGAATTTCTAACCGCAAAGCATTTATTCAGTTACTACCACGTGTTTCTAGGCGCCGACTTAAATTACGTAATGGCGACAACTGCCAAGGAGGGTTGCAGAATAAACACCTTTCTTATATTTAAAAAAACCTTTAATTCGCTACCGCTAAATCATTTCTTAAACTTAAAGAAAAATGTAGGTCCATTATTTGTTATTAGATACGGTACGATACTTGCTTTAATGGTAAGCAGAAACACTTGTATGAGAAAGCGTTTAGTTTATAAAAATGGTGATGTAGGAGTTGTTATTTTTATTCAGTCTGGGAAAGTCAGCGCTGAGAAGAGCAACAGATTTGCCACGTATTTTCTGAAACGTCTATTATTGTAGTTATTGTTGACTTCGAGGCGATATGGTAACATTACAGTACAATCACATTTCAGTTCAGAGCATTTGTGTTACCGCTACCTATTGTTATTTGTTCGTGTGAGTACTTAGCGTTTGTCACGAGACTGCGGCTAGGTACATGTGCCCATAGCAGTGGCGTATCCAGGATCGTGATCTGGGGTGGCCTGGGTTCAATCACCGGGCTACGGATCGTGATGGGGAGGGGGAGGGGGAGGGGGCTGAGGTCAAGAGGTCAATCACCAAGCTAAAGGTCGCGGTCTTGGGGTCGTGGGGGGAGGGGGCTGAGGTCAATTGCCGGGCTAACATGAGCACCCCCTCCGAATCACCACTGTAGATTTTGTTTATTGCTATTGCGACTTATCAAAGAAGGGGCTCGTAAATACCGATAAGATGACTTACAAATGAGTGAAACACATAAAAATGTCCTAAAAATCGTACCTTATGTATGAGAAAATTTTATGTCCCCAGTGGTACAAAATCTGTGGGCGCTCCTGGATTTGGTGGCAGTCTTTTCCAGTTTTGCAGTAACTTTCATCAATGATATTAGTTTTAAGAAAATTCAAATGAAAATTGGTTATTTCATTACTTTTTTTGTCCACGTGTAATATAAGCATCAGGGATGTGGAACAAATGAGATAGAATGTAACAAACAAGTATTAATCATCATAAACATATGTAAATTCGACCCATGTCTTAAAGAAGTTGTAAACGAATCCGCTTGTCATATGACTGAGTACTAGATGCAGTAGTAACCAGATGTAACTATAAAAAAGCTACAATATGAAATTTCATGTTCATAGAATATATGACATCATCTGCGAATGGGCAAAGCTGTTCTTTCGGAATAGATGCCACGTGTATATATAAATATGAAATTTGTTAGTATCTCAGTGTGTTCTGACTACAGGCAGTACTTTTAGGTCCAATAACTCAACTTTTGGGTAGAGGACTATGTTTATCAGGTACTTTTCACATATTTTAGGAAATGCATATTATGAACTATCAGCTGTTTATTATACTTATAACTTTGACCAATTTCGGTTCCATGAATACAGGCAAGTCAATCAATAAAAAATCATTATATGCCACTTGACATATAAACTTGATGAAGACATAAAAATAGGCATTGAAATATTTTCAAGTTTTCATCAAGAGTAGATATCAAGTGACATTTTACAAACTTTTATTCATTGACTTGCCTGTAAGAATGGATAGGATAGTAGATAATGTATACACTTAGTCTGTTTACCTTACTGTCTATGTAGACAGTTTAGAACCAAAACTAATTGAAGTTATAAGTATAATAAACAACTGATAGTTCATAATTTGCAGATCTTAAAGTATCCTACAGCTGTAGCCTGTCGTTTTAATAAAAATGTCAACTTTCCACATAATATTTTTATGAATGAGTCATTTGTATGATGTAAGTATATCTTGCAACAGACAGAATTTAATATATTCTTTATATTGTGAAATCTGTTACAAATCATAGTCTTAATTATATGATGAGGATTGTTTGAGACTCACTTGCAAGCCAGATACTGACTCCACAGACTGGCACTTAGAAAAGGCAATTACACTTACTCATCTGAAAACAGTTTTGGCCACAGGCCTCAGCTAAAGATGGGGACATACAGAATCATATGTGCATATCTCATGAACAAATGACCCACATATGCAGCTCATGATTTTTTAACTTTGGTGAGTGTGAATGTATTTTCCTGTCTGTGTCTCAGGGATGGTTTCACTACACGATACCCATCCTCATTAATTTTCTGATTTTCGAAGTAGGAATCTCCCATGATAAATCACAACATATATATTACTGGTACACATAAGTGGCAGTATAGAAATTCATGTGCTCCAAAGTTGTAGTTATAAATGATGCTCATTTGAATGAGATTTATGGGTCAGAGGTGAAAGTAAAATATAATGTAAGCATCGTTTTGTTGTGGGAATCATGTTAGGTTATTCTTTGAGGAATGTAATTTTTGTTTGATTGTGTTTGCTGTTAGGCTTTAAAGTGAATCATTATCAGCAACTGGAAAACATAAGAGCACCAAATATAACACCTTTGACTGTATTTCCACTATAGATTGACGCTGCCTTACCCTCAATGTCAGGTTCAGCCGAACAACTCTCCTGTACTATACTGATATTATGTGTGTTAATATTTTAGTGCATTTGTTGTGAGATCTGTAAGACTAAGTAATGGACCATGGGATTTCCCTGCCATACAGAAATGTAGAGAATTCAACAATATAATGACAGTTTATAACTCACCTCAAAGATGTAATTATGAGCTGTGACGGACATGTACAAAGTTAAGCAACCGGTCTTTAGCCTTCTTCAGAATGAAGAGCATTCGGGCTATTCCATTTGAAGGAACAAAAAATGAGGAAATTGCCCTAGTATTTTTTAAATAATTAATAATGTCTACATGTGCCATTTAATGTAAAAGAAAACAACTGTTATGAATTTCTCCCATAAATGATACTATTTTTTTAGTTAAAATTAAGTGAAGTAAGCATTATTTTCTGAATCTGACATTTTTTGTGTGTGCAATAAGCTCGTATCAGATGTCAGTCAAATACAGTTCATTTTGAAGTGGTATATCTAAAGTGAAAAGAAGATGAAATTGGAGATACTATACTGAGAGCAGAATTAGACAGAGCACTCAATGATTTAATTCAAAACAAGGCCCCTGGAGTGGATAACATTCCCTCAGAACTACTGAAATCTCTGGGAGAGCCAGCCATGACAAAACTGTTTCACCTGGTGCGTAAGATGTATGAGACAGGGGAAATACGCTCAGACTTTAAGAAAAATGTAATAATCCTCATTCCAAAGAAAGCAGGTGCAGACAGGTGTGAAAATTGCAGAACCATCAGGGACTCATGGCTGCAAAATTTTAACATGAATTATTTACAGAAGGATGGAAAAGCTTGTAGAAGCCGACCTTGGGGAAGACCAGTTTGGATTCAGGAGAAATGAAGGAACACGGGAGGCAATCGTCACTTTACGGCTAATCTTAGAAGATAGATTAAGGAAAGGCAAACCTACATTTCTAGCTTTTGTAGATTTGGAGAAAGCATTTGACAATGTTGATTGGAATACACTCTTTCAGATTCTGAAATCGGCAGGAGTAAAATGTAGGGAACGGAAGGTTATTCACAACTTGTACAAAAACCAGACAGCAGTTGTCAGAGTTGAAGTGCATGAAAGGGATGCAGAGGTTGGAAAGTGTGTAAGACAGGGTTGTAGCCTTTCACCAATGTTATTCAATTTGTACATTGGGCAAGCTATAAAGGAAAGCAAGGAGAAATTTGGAGACGGAATTAAAGTTCAGGGTGAAGAAATAAAAACCTTGTGTTTTGCTAATGACATTGTAATTCTGTCAGAGACAGCAAGGGATCTGGAGGAGCAATTGAACGGTAAAATAACATATGATTGTCACAATACAGAGGATATAAGATGGGAAGAAAAGCATTTTTGAAAAAGATTAATCTGTTAACATTGAATATTAATTTAAGCATAAGGAAGTCTTTTCTGAAGGCATTTGTGTGGAGTGTTGCCTTGTATGGGAGTGAAACATGGACAATAAACAGTGCTGACAGGAAGAGGAATTTGAAATGTGGTGTTACAAAAGAATGCTGAAGATTAGGTGGGTGGATCGCGTTACTAATGAGGAGCTACTGATCAGAATTGGGGAGAAAAGGAATTTATGGCATATCGTGACCAAAAGAAGGGATCAATTGGTAGGACACATTCTTAGACATCAAGGAATTGTGAATTTAACATATGAGGGAAGTGTGTGGGGTACAAATCACAGAAGGAGACCAGGAGATGAATATAGTAAGCAAATTCAAATGGATGTAGGTTGCCGTTCTTATGAGGAGATGGAGCGGCTTGCCCAGGATAGAGTAGGGTGGAGAGCTGCATCAAACCAGTGTCCGGACTGAGGACCATAACAACAACATATCTAAAGTTGATGTAAGTATATAACATTACAACAATTAATTCATCGTTGTAAAACATTTTTTTTTCATTTATTAAAATAAATGGTTTTCAATGAGGATTAGACTTACATATGCCTTGATTTATTTTTATTACACATTGAATTCCATTTTAAGTATTATGGAGACCCTTATCTTCAACGTGGGAGAAAATGTTTAAGTAATAATTTATACGTAAGCTTATGCCGCACTTACAAGTTAGATTGTGGCTGTCTGCAATCCACCACTCAGCAGGAAAAGATGCGTCGCATCTGGACACAGTCAACAGGGGACTTACGGACTGACTGGTTGCACACAACAAGGCATAGCACACCTGGTGTAATAATGTGTAGCACATCTGGCAAATTAGACACAGTTTCTAGATAAATTTTAATTTTTCTGCAGGTATTTATTCAAGGTACCAAAAACTGTTTACTGATACTGTTTGTAAATCATATGCTAATCAATATGGCATACACATTATTGCATTTAAAATACATGTTATAGAGAAAAGATGTTATATGATCAAAACTACTTGAAATTTAAATTCTAAAAATACACCATAAATACCAAACCAGTCTGTATAATAGTGTCCTCATTTTGTACTTAATTTGAAAATTTTACTTTGAATAGTTTCCAAGCTATGTATGTCATAATTACTGGATTTCATGAAATTATATTACTTTCACTCTTAAAACACAACCCAAAGTGTTTGGGTATCACAGCTGCAGGTTTGTCAAAGATATTAACATCTAATATTAAGACGAAAAATTCCTAGCAGGAAAAATAAAATATAAAAAATAGACGAAGATTACTCACCAGGCGAAGGAGCACAGGCGTGACAGCATCACAAATAAATAAATGAATACACACACACACAAACAATCACAAGCTTTCGCAACCCAGTTGCGTCTTCAGGCAGTAGGGAAGGAGAGGGAAAAGGAAATGATGAGAGTTTTAAGGAAGGGGGTAAGGAGCCATTCCAATCCCGGGAGAGGAAAGACTTACCTTGGGGGAAAAAATTGAGGGTAAACAAATGCACACCTGCCCACACATTCACACAGACACAAGTACACCTAGGCAGACATACTGTAGAACAACTAGTTCTACAGTTGTTCTACAGTATGTCTGTTGGATGCGAAACCACTGCAGTACTTATTAGAAAAATGGTATATTATGAAATAAATTTTAATTATACTAAAGGAGAGGCATTGAGTTAAAGTTTGTGCTATGCCCGGGATACGAACCGGTGCCCTCTACTTACTAGGTAAGCACTTTAGACTGCTCAGCTAACACAGTGTTGTGGACAAAGAGACTTCACAGATTGTCTACAAGCACATTTCCATCCACACCACGAACTGTAATTCTGCCCCAGTGTTACCTGTGAATGGCGTATCAAATTAGTTTGTGAATATTTGTTATGAGGAGAAGTAAACTTATTTGATGGCTAAAACATGGTTAGAAAAATGTGTGCTTATGACTGAGTGTGTGTTAGCATGTGTGTGGTGTCACAGAAATATGTATATTGACATTCTGTATCACTTAGTTCCTAATGCAGAAAATTGTAAAGTATAATGAGATATAAGAGGTATCATTATGCTGAGATGCACACCCTAATTTTGTGATTATGGAATGTATGTATAAAGTGATTCATTTTAAATTTCGTTAATTGCTAATTGTCTTCTGATTACAGGAAAGAGGCTACTAAGAGTCCAAATACTCAACTGTGGGGTAGAAGACCATGTTAATCAGGTATTTCCTCATAATATTGTTATGAATGAGATATAACTCATATAAATATATTTTGCAGTAGCATGAAGTTAATAGGTTTTGCACCTTGTGAAATTTGTTGCAAATCATAGTGGGCGTGAGGTTATATAGATGTGCATAAGATGTATAAGTGAAATCAAGTTATTGGTTCTGTTATTGTTTCAGAAGAGTAAATATTGGTTCACTGTGTTTGCTTGTAGGCTTTAAAGTAAAACATTATGAGAAACTGGAAAACATAAGAGCCCCAGATTTAACATCTTTGACTGTATTTTTCACTGCAAATTGACACTGCCCTTACCCACAGTGTCAAGTATAGTGGAGCAATTCTCTATAACATACTAATATTAATGTGCGTAATGTTTTAGTATATTTATTCTTTGTTCAGTGAGAATATGTAGTGGCCCTCAATTCAGTTATGATTCATCATATATGCATGTGTGATACAGAAATACAGTGAATTATAAAATAATATGAATTGTAATAGAATAATCTCAGATTATCTTATTGTTACCCATATGCCAAGGATGATTCCCCCATTAGCCCTTATATGTGAACAACTGAGAAGGAAATCACAAACATCTTGGTATTGTCAATGGATTAACTTTTTACGTTAGCTGGGGAAGTTTGTGTTTGAATGCTCTGGTTGTTGCGTACTCCAAATGACAAGGAGCTACGTTGTGTACAGCGCTAAATTAATGGGTGTAGCTGTTAGCACATTGAATTACATTTTGATGTTGCTGTCAGCATTCCCAAACATTCATTTGTACGGCATCACTTGGATGTTATACCTCTGCAGTGCTTATTAGAAAAATGATCCCTTTGTAAATGGTATATTATGAAATAAATTTTTATTAAACAAAATGAGAGGTATTGCGTTAACGTTAGAGCTATGGCTGAAATTTGAAACAGACCCTCTACTTACAAGATAAGCACTTTAGAACGCTCAGCTAAGACAATGTTGTAGACAAAGCGACTACACGGACTGTCTAAAGGCATGACTTCCTTGACACCACAGACTGTAATTCTGCCTCAGTGTTACCTGTGAATGGCGTATTATATTAGTTTGTTTGTGAATATTTGTTATGAGGAGAAGTAAACTTATTTGATGGTTAATACATGGTTAGAAAAATGTGTGCTCATGACTGAGTGTGGGTTAGCATGTCTATGGTGCCATAGAAATATGTATATTTACATTCTGTATCTCTTAGTTCCCAATGCAGAAAACCGTTAAGTAACATGAGATATAACAGGTATCATTATGCTGAGATGCACTCCATAATTGTGTGATTATGGAATGTATGTAAAAAGTGATTTATTATAAATTTTGTTAATAGCTAATTGTCTTCTGATTACAGGAAATACTAAGAAACTAGATACTGAACTGTGGAGTAGAAGACCATGTTAATCAGGTATTTTCTATTTAATATTTTTATGCATAAGAGTTTTATCATGTAGGTATATTTCGCAGTAGACTAAAGTTAATAGGTTTCACATCTTGCCAAATATATTTCAAATCATAGCGACTGACCGGTTATTATTTATGAATAAGAGGTATTGGTGATATGAAAATGATGGTTTTGGCTTTGAAGTTATAACTATGTTTCACACTGTTATAACCTGATTTTTACATGTGTTACACAAATAAGTCATACATCACCTTGGAATCGATGTTCATTGGTAGCTACAATATTTTGAACAGCTCTAATAGTTTCAATAGCTTGCCTGCCTGTATATAATTATGAAAGCATGAAGACGATGTGTACTTTAGAGTCATTTGAATCACAAACATGACACATTTCATTTTATATATGTTTTTTTTGCATTCTTGTTGAAGCACACAGACATTGACTGACTTTGCGCCAAAATTGCACGTATAAATACATCAGTTCTACATCACTCTAGAACAATGAAGTAAATATACACAATATACACAAACAGAATGTACCAGAAATTAGAAGAATAGATAACATAAGAAACAAGTAGAATTTACAAGTGAACATAAGAAAGACATAGAAACATTCTGACGTTGTTAATTACAAAGAAATAAATTTTTGCCGGTAGTTGGGATTGAACCAGCGAACCTTTAGCACCCCTGACTGTGACGCTATTCCCTGTGCCACGCCGGCAGTCGGTTTACATGGTGTCTCGCGGCATTGCTCCCTCTCCTGGAAAAACAGCGACCCGCTGTTATGTTCCCTGTGGAGCCAGCTGCAATGTCCTGGATCTTGACCTTGTCATGTGTCCTCTCTATGGCAGTTCTAGAGAATCCTTCCCTTCTTCACCATTATCAGTTACAGACGGTGCTGTCATGGCTTCATCAGTAACATTTTTGTCCTTGGACTCCTTGAACAAGAAGCCATTGTCGCCTACCTGCTCTTCAGGATCGTAGTAAGGCTGCATGCGCAGGACATGAAAAATGTCTCTTTATTTTTGTCATTTCGATGACGGCTCATATTCCTCAACTTCGTATGTGATGTTTGACAGGCGGCGTATGATATGGTACGGACCAAAGTATCGCTTCAATAGCTTTTCTGACGGTCCAACCTTCCGTATAGGGGTAAAAATCCATACCACATCTCCTGGGCTGTACACAACAGGTCGGTGCTTGTCGTTATACCGCTGCCGGTCCTTCTCCTGGGCGTCCAGTGTCCGTATGCGAGCCAGCTGTCGTGCTTCTTCGACCCTGGTGATTAGCTGTTTAACATAATCATCCTGAGTGTCATCCGGTTGGAACGGGAACAGCGTATCCATTGCCGTCCCAGCTTCTTGGCCATGGAACAGGAAAAACGGCATGAAGCCTGTGGTGTCTTGTCTTGCGGTATTGTAAGCAAAATTCGCGACTGGCAGAATTGTATCCCAATCCTTATGTTCAACATCGACGTACATCGATATCATATCTGCTAACGTCTTGTTAAAACGTTCCATAAGACCATTTGTCTGAGGATGGTATGTGGTTGTCATTCTGTGGACAATGTCGCAACGTGACATTACCTCTGATACTAGTTTTGACTGTAATACTTTTCCACGATCAGATATCATGACACGTGGTGCTCCATGCTTCAAAATAATGTCTTCTACAAGGAATTTTGTGATCTCTGGAGCTTCTGCAGTCGGCACAGGTTTAGTGACAGTGTAGCGTGTAAGGTAGTCAGTGCAGGCTATTATCCATCGGTTACCGGTTGTCGACTTTAGGAACCTTCCTAAAAGATTGATCCCAACTCGGAGGAATGGAGCGGCTGCTGGCAGAATCGGTATGAGGTACCCTGGAGGTAATTGTGGCACATGCTTCCGTTGCTGGCACTCTTTACAGTGAGTCACATAGTGCTTGACAGGTTGGTAGAGACCTTTCCAGTAATACCTGTGTCTGATTCTATCTAGGGTCTTCACGAATCCCAGATGACTGGATAATGGAGCATTGTGGAAATGTTTGAGAATAGCTGGCTGGAGATGAGCTGGAATGATCAGTAGCCATTTGGGGCCCAGTGGCTCGTAGTTGCTCTTATACAATGTTCTGTTTATAAGTTGGAACTCTCCATTGGTCGGTTCTCCTTTCTCCAAGGCCTGTATCGTTTTTAATAGTGCTGGTTCTTCCCTCTGTTCAGCTGTAACATCATCTAATTCAGTGAGGGCTGAAATTTCATTAATGCTGTTGTGTTCCACTAATGGATTCCTCGAAAGGCAGTCGGCATCCTTGTGTTTGTGCCTGTTCTTGAATACCACTGTGAAATCGTACTCTTGGAGTCTTAGTGCTCATCTTGCTAGTCGACCTGATGGATTCTTCAAGCTAGTCAGCCAACACAAAGAATGGTGGTCTGTCACGACGGTGAATGGTTTGCCAAATAAATACGGCCGGAACTTGTTGATAACCCAGATAACTGCAAGACATTCTTTCTCAGTTGTAGAGTAGTTTATCTCGGACTTTGAGAGTACTGGTGATGCATAGGCTATCACTTTTTCAGCACCTTCCTGAACTTGTGCGACGTTCATTCAAGTTCTAAGGCCTACAATTTTTTTTTAATTAACTACTCACCTGAAATCGATGAAACTGGCGTTACTTCTTGACATAATCGCCCTGCAGACATACACATTTTTCACAACGGTGATGCAATGAATCCATGGCAGCGGCGAAGGCTTCTTTAGGAGTCTGTTTTGACCAGTGGAAAATCACTGAGGCAATAGCAGCACAGCTGGTGAAAGTGCGGCCACGGAGAGTGTCTTTCATTGATGGAAATAGCCAAAAGTCACTAGGAGCCAGGTCAGGTGAGTAGGGAGCATGAGGAATCACTTCAAAGTTGTTATCATGAAGAAACTGTTGCGTAACATTAGCTCAATGCACGGGTGCGTTTTCTTGGTGAACAGCACATGCACAGCCCTTCCCGGACGTTTTTGTTGCGGTGCAGGAAGGAATTTGTTCTTCAAAACATTTTCGTAGGATGCACCTGTTGCCGTAGTGCCCTTTGGAATGCAATGGGTAAGGATTACGCCCTCGCTGTCCCAGAACATGGACACCATCATTTTTTCAGCACTGGCGGTTACCCGAAATTGTTTTGGTGGCGTTGAATCTGTGTGCTTTCATTGAGCTGTCTGGCGCTTTGTTTCTGGATTGAAAAATGGCATCCACGTCTCATCCATTGTCACAACCGACGAAAAGAAGGTCCAATTCATGCTGTCGTTGCGCGTCAACATTGCTTGGCAACATGCCACACAGGCAGCCTTGTGGTCGTCCGTCAGCATTCGTGGCGCCCACCTGATTGACACTTTTCACATTTTCAGGTCGTCATGCAGGATTGTGTGCACAGAACCCACAGAAATGCCAACTCTGGAGGCGATCTGTTTAACAGTCATTCAGCGATCTCCCAAAACAATTCTTTCCACTTTCTCGATCATATCGTCAGACCGGCTTGTGCGAGCCCTAGGTTGTTTCAGTTTGTTGTCACAAGATGTTCTGCCTTCATTAAACTGTTGCACCCCGAACGCACTTTTGACACATCCATAACTCCATCACCACATGTCGCCTTCAACTGTCGATGAATTTCAATTGGTGTCACACCACACAAATTCAGAAAAACGAATGATTGCATGCTGTTCAAGTAAGGAAAATGTCGCCATTTTAATTATCTAAAACAGTTCTCATTCTCGCCGCTGGCAGTAAAATTCCATCTGCCGTATGGTGCTGCCATCTGTATAAAGTATTGACAATGAACGCAGCCTCATTTTAAAACAATGCGCCTGTTTCTATCTCTTTCCAGTCCGGAGAAAAAAAATCGGAGGCCTTAGAACTTGAATGCACCTCGTACAAGCACTGCACCAATCCCATAACCACTGGCGT
The DNA here is from genome assembly GCA_026315105.1 of Locusta migratoria. Lineage (NCBI taxonomy): Eukaryota > Metazoa > Arthropoda > Insecta > Orthoptera > Acrididae > Locusta > Locusta migratoria. Next base: position 360,469,829 of record CM048755.1, on the reverse strand, counting down.
CTGTGTGAAGTTCCGTTTCCGCATTCTCGTCGTACAAGGCTAGCACTGGTACGGAGGTTAGAGCCTCCTTAAGTGCCCGGAAAGCTCTTTCTTTTGCCTCATCCCAGTAAAACTTGGCGTCTCCCTGCAGAAGTTCTTGTAATGGACATGCCTTGTTACAAAATCCTTTTATGAAACGTCAGTAGTATGAGCACAACCCGAGAAAACTACTCACATGACGAATGTGCTGAGGAGTTGGAAATTCTGTGACTGCCCTTATTTTATCTGGATCAGGACGGACACCATCTCCGTTGACTAGGTGCCCCAGGATTTTTATCTCTTTGGATTTAAGTGGAGTCCTGCAGCCTGAACACACTTCAACACAGTTGACAAGTGACTCAGACTGAGGTGTACTTCAAATGTTTTCGAGAAAACAACAATGTCATCAAAATAGCAAAGATACGACGTCCACTTAAGGTGTCGAAGCTAGTTGTCCATCACGCTTTCTAATGTGGCTGGAGCATTACATAATCCAAATGGCATTACTTTGAATTCGTAGACGTCGTCAGGTGTAATAAAAGCCATCCTCTTTCTGTCAGCATTGTCATCCTTGATTTGCCAGTAACCTGTCTGCATGTCCATAGTTGAGAAGTATGTAGCTCCTTTCAAGCAGTCTAAGGTATCATCAATGCGCGGCAGGGGGTAAACATCTTTCTTTGTGATTTTGTTCAGCCGCCAATAATTAATCGCCACAGAATCGCCACGTGCCATCCTTCTTCTTTACAAGGACCACCGGAGACGACTAAGGACTCTCCGAAGGTTGAATAATGTCATCGTGCAACATCTTCTCCACTTCCTCCCGAATTATCCTTCATTCAGCTGGCGACAATCTATACGAACGCTGGCTAGTTGGTGGATGATCCCCAGTATTTATACGGTGCCTTATCATGGGCCGTTTCGTCTGACTTTTCCCCTGATGAGGTGTGAATGCACCAGAAAATTGACGTAGTATAGGTAACACCCAGTGGCGTTGTTCCTTGTTCAGTCCGGACCCTATTGGCAGTTCCACATTTGTTTCCTCCAGCGAGTTGTCTGTACTAACAGCAGAGCATGGGTCTTCATTGATGACGTTGAGCTCATCATCCTGGATTGGTTCATCTGTCCCGATACACAATTATTGATCCAAATCTCTTGTCGACCTCCGGTAATGCTTATGATAGCCGCTGGTATGTAAATTTCTTTGGGGAGCTTGATAAACTTTTTACTATCAAAAAGCACTTCACAGTTTAATCGCTCATCTGTATTTGTGACTTCAACTCTTCTCATCGTCAACAGCGGTATCGTCACATTGTCCACGGCAAATAACTTCCCAGAAAATTCTGTATTACGTGTATCCGTCGGAACAACTTCTTCAGTTTGCAGCTCAGATCTTCCACAGTCAATAATAGCTTGGGTTGCCTGAAGGAAGTCCCATCCGAGGATGACATTGTGACTACATTCTGTTAACACAACAAATACAAACGGCTGGGTCCTGTAGTTGATGGTTATTCTTGCGACACAAGTTCCTGCTGGCTGGATGTACTTTCCATTCGCGACCTTCAGCACAGTTTCCCCTGTATCACAGAATATTGTCGTCTTTAGTGTGTGCCGGTAATTATCCGACAATACAGAAAAAGAAGATCCTGAATCAACAAGTGCCCGATAGGTTGGCCGTCGATTATAACGTTGATGAGATTTCCCAACATCTTAGCGACTGTCATCCATGGAGGATTTTCATCTGTGGCGGCCTCACCTCTGTAGATGGTCGTCTCGCTTACTTTTCCTGTGCGTGGCGTCTAGGGGAGCGGCTGGTACCTCTCTATGGCGATGGTGAATGGCTGCGGCGCGTTAGGGAGCGACCTCGTCTAGGGTACGGCAATGGGCTTCTTCCCATAGGTCGACTGAACTCATCAGCAGGTGATTGCCTGGGATAGAACTGCTCTGATGGCTGACGTCTTGTGGCAATATAATCGTTGAGTACTCGCCTCCTCTCTCTGTAGTAGCGTACGACATGTCCAGGGCGCCCACAGAGGAAACAAAGTGGTGTGTTGTCTTCTATCCTCCATTCACCTGTTCTTCTGCGCAGCGTTATAGTTGCTGGGGGAATTCCTTGTAGCGGCGTCGGTCGGTTCATAGTCTGCTGTTTGGCGGGTGCAGCATAAGTCATAGCAGGGCGACGCAGTTCTTCACGTCGGGTGCGTCTGGCGGGGCAAACAGTTGCTAATGTCTGAAATACCTCTTTTTCAGTGGTGTTGGCTCCGTCATCATTACAGGGCTTACATCCATGGCCATAATCTGATGATCACTCGGTCTAATAGTACACAAGCAGTACGAGGTGGTGTGTCAGCAAACAGCATCAGAAATCAGTTCGCTAATAATTTTTTCTGAAAATGGAAAAATTCAGTAGCAAGATAAGTTCGCCTAATGTATTCATATTATATGTGCAATAAACAGTAAGTGTAGGAAGAAGGAATGTGTGTAATGAAAATGAAACAAATTAAATTTGAGATGAAGTTAAAGTACATACCTATATCACTTCTTTCCTTATCTTCCAGCGTTTTAAAATCTTAATTAAGTTGTGTACACACATCCTTCCATGCTACCACAGTCAGATGTCTATTCTTATATTCTTATGTTGTTTTATCCCACAGGACTGATCGTTTCTCCACCAACAAAATCAAAACTGCACAATCAATATTCATTTCAGCACTCATCTTGAAACTCGACAGGTAGCACACATGACGGCTCAGGCGCGACTAAAGTCTGCCGGCACCCAGGAAGCTGCCACCTCGTGGACATGCAGCCATGTTCCAACACGTCCAACTGAGAACCTGCACACCTCCCGGCTGCCGGCCCTGCAGTGGGCAACCAGAGGTGCATCCGGCAGCTGGACCGGTTGTTTTGCCGTCGTATTGTGGATAGGCCCTCATAAGAGACACTGTGTCACAACAAACCCGGCGAAACTGCCGGACTGGCAGTCGACGGAAATTCTTGTTGTGGACAAGCGCCCTAAAGGCACATCTCCCTCCACACCATGTACTGTAATTCTGCCCCAGTGTTACCTGTGAATGGTGTATCATATTAAATTGTGAATATTTGTTATGAGAAATAAACTTATTTGATAGTTAATACATGGTTAGAAAAATGTGTGCTCATGACTGAGATATAACAGGTATCATTATGCTGAGATGCACACCATAATTTTGTGATTATGGAATGTATGTAATGAAAGTGATTCATTATAAATTTTGTTAATAACTGTCTTCTGAATGCAAGAAAGAGGCTACTAAGAGTCCAAATACTCAACTGTGGGGTAGAAGATCATGTTAATCAGGTATTTCCTCATAATATTTTTATGAATGAGACATGTATCATATAAGTATATTTTGCAGTAGCATGAAGTTAATAGGTTTTGCACCTTGTGAAATTTGTTGGAAATCCTAGTGGGTGTGAGGTTATCTATATGTGCATAACAGGTATAAGTGAAATCATGTTAATGGTTCTGTTATTCTTGGAGAAAAGTAAATATTGATTCACTGTGTTTGCTTATAGGCTTTAAAGTGAATCATTATGAGAAACTGGAAAACATAAGAGCCCCAGATTTAACATCTTTGACTGTATTTTGCACTGCAAATTGACACTGCCTTACCCACAGTGTCAAGTATAGTGCAGCAACTCTCTATAGCATACTAATATTAATATGCATAATGTTTTAGTGTATTTATAGTGAGTTCAATGAGAATATGTAGTGGCCCTAAATTCAGTTATGATTCATCATATATGCATGTGTGATACAGAAAAACAGTGAATTATTAAATATTATGCATTTTTAATGGAATAATCTCAGATTCTTGTTACTCATATGCCTAGGACGTTCCCCCATCAGCCCTAATGTGTGAACAACAGAAAAGGAATTCACAAACATCTTGGTACTGTTAATGGATTAATTGTTTACATTAGCTGGGGAAGTTGTGTTTTAATGCGCTGGTTAGCGCGTACTCCAAACAACAAGGAGCTACGTTACGTACAGCGCTAAATTAACGGGTGTAGCTGATAGCACATTGAACTACATTTTGATGTTGCTCTCAGCATTCCCAACATTTATTTTTATGGCATCATTTGGATGTGATACCTCTTTAGTGCATATTAGGAAAATGATGTCTTTGTAAACGGTAGATTATGAAATAAATTTTTATTAAACATAAGGTGTGGTTTTGCGTTAATGTCTGAGTTATGACTGCAAATCGAACCTGGGCCCTCTACTTACAAGATAAGAACTTTAGAATGCTGAGCTATGACAGCGCTGAAGGCAAAGCGACTACACAGACTGTCTAAAAGCATTACTCCCTCGATGCCTAAGACTGTAATTCTGCTTCAATGTTACCTGTGAAATGCATATCAAATTAGTTTGTGAACATTTGTTTTGGGTAGAAGGAAACTTATTTGATGGTTAATACATAGTTAGAATAATGTTGCTCATGACTGAGTATGTGTTAGCATATGTGCGGCGTCACAGAAATAAGTATATTGACATTCTGTATTACTTAGTTCTCAATGCAGAAAATTGTTAAGTATCATGAGACATAACAGGTATCATTATGGTAAGATGCTAAACACAATTTTGTGATTATGGAATGTATGTATAAAGTGATTCATTATAAATTTTGTTAATAGCTAATTTTCTTCTGGTTACAGGAAAGAGGCTACTAAGAGTCCAAATACTCAACCTTGCGGTAGAAGACCATGTTAATCAGGTATTTCCTCATAATATTTTTATGAATGAGACATATATCATATAATTATATTTTGCAGTAGCATGAAGTTAATAGGTTTTGAACCTTGTGAAATTTGTTGCAAATCATAGTGGGTGTGAGGTTATCTCGATTTGCATAACAGGTATAGGTGAAATCAAGTTAATGGTTGTGTTATTCTTTGAGAAAAGTAAATATTGGTTCACTGTGTTTGCTTATAGGCTTTAAAGTAAATTATTATGAGACACTGGGAAACATAATAGCCCCAGATTTAACATCTTTGACTGTATTTTGCACTGCAAATTGACACTGCCCTTACCCACAGTGTCAAGTATGGTGGAGCAATTCTCTATAACATACTAATATTAATGTGCGTAATGTTTTAGTATATTTATTCTTTGTTCAGTGAGAATATGTAGTGGCCCTCAATTCAGTTATGATTCATCATATATGCATGTGTGATACAGAAATACAGTGAATTAAAAAATAATATGAATTGTAATGGAGTAATCTCAGATTATCTTATTGTTACCCATATGCCAAGGATGACTCCCCCATGAGCCCTTTGTGTGAACAACTGAGAAGGAAATGACAAACATCTTGGTACTGTCAATGGATTAATTGTTTACGTAAGCTGGGGAAGTTTGTGTTTGAATGCGCTGGTTAGTGCGTACTCCAAATGACAAGGAGCTATGTTGTGTACAGCGCTAAATTAATGGGTGCAGATGTTAGCACATTGAATTACATTTTGATGTTGCTGTCAGCATTCCCAACATTCATTTGTATGGCATCACTTGGATGTTATACCTCTGCAGTGCTTATTAAAAAAATGATCCCTTTGTAAATGGTATATTATGAAATAAATTTTTATTAAACAAAATGACAGGTATTGAGTTAACGTTTGAGCTATGGCTGCGATTTGAATCAGGCCCTCTACTTACAAGATAAGCACTTTAGAACGTTCAGCTAAGACAGTGTTGAAGACAAAGCGACTACACGGACTGTCTAAAGGCATGACTTCCTTGACACCACAGACTGTAATTCTGCCTCAGTGTTACCTGTGAATGGCATATTATATTAGTTTGTGAATATTTGTTATGAGGAGAAGTAAACTTATTTGATGGTTAATACATGGATAGAAAAATCTGTGCTCATGACTGAGTGTGGGTTAACATGTCTGTGGTGCCATAGAAATATGTATATTTACATTCTGTATCTCTTAGTTCCCAATGCAGAAAATCGTTAAGTAACATGAGATATAACAGGTATCATTATGCTGAGATGCATTCCATAATTGTGTGATTATGGAATGTATGTAAAAAGTAATTCATTATAAATTTTGTTAATAGCTAATTGTCTTCTGATTACAGGAAATACTAAGAAACTAGATACTGAACTGTGGAGTAGAAGACCATGTTAATCAGGTATTTTCTTTTTAATATTTTTATGCATAAGAGTTTTATCATGTAGGTATATTTCGCAGTAGACTAATGTTAATAGGTTTCACATCTTGCCAAATATATTTCAAATCACAGCGACTGCCCGGTTATTATTTATGAATAAGAGGTATTGGTGATATGAAAATGATGGTTTTGGCTTTGAAGTTATAACTATGTTTCACACTGTTATAACCTGATTTTTACATGTGTTACACAAATAAGTCATACATCACCTTGGAATCGATATTCATTGGTAGCTACAATATTTTGAACAGCTCTAATAGTTTCAATAGCTTGCCTGCCTGTATATAATTATGAAAGCATGAAGATGATGGGTAATTTAGAGTCATTTGAATCACAAACATGTCACATTTCATTTTATATGTGTTTTTTTTTTTTGCATTCTTGTTGAAGCACACAGACATTGACTGACTTTGCGCCAAAATTGCACGTATATATGCATCAGTTCTACATCACTCTAGAACAAGGAAGTAAATATTATCACTATTTAATAATAAGTAACAATGTTGTATTGAAATGGAAGCATGCTTGACCTTGTAGGCAACTACACACAGCACTTATACTGAAAGCACATTTATTACGAACTTAACATACACCCAGCACTGACTGCCTCTCAGGCAGAGTGCTCTTCTATTTATACACAAACAGAATGTACCAGAAATTAGAAGAATAGATAACATAAGAAACAAGTGAACATAAGAAAGACATAGAACATTCTGGAATTGTTAATTGCAAAGAAATAAATTTATGCTGGTGGCCGGGATTGAACCGGCAAACTTGAGCACCGCAGTCTGTGATGCTATCCCCTGTGCCACGCCGGAAGTCTGTTTACATGGTGTCTCACGTCATTGCTCGCTCTCCTGGAAAAACAGCGACCTGCTGTTATGTTCCCTGTGGAGCCAGCTGCAATGTCCTGGATCTTGAACTTGTCAAGTGTCCTCTGTATGGCAGTTCTAGAGAATCCTTCCCTTCTTCACCATTATCAGTTACAGACGGTGCTGTCATGGCTTCATCAGTAACATTTTTGTCCTTGGACTCCTTGAACAAGAAGCCATTGTCGCCTACCTGCTCTTCAGGATCGTAGTAAGGCTGCATGCGCAGGACATGAAAAATGTCTCTTTATTTTTGTCATTTCGATGACAGCTCATATTCCTCAACTTCGTATGTGACGTCTGACAGGCGGCGTATGATATGGTACAGACCAAAGTATCGCTTCAATAGCTTTTCTGACGGTAATTCTGTGGACAATGTCGCACCGTCTCATTACCTCTGATACTAGTTTTGACTGCAATACTTATCCACGATCAGATATCATGACACTTGGTGCTCCATGCTTCAAAATAATGTCTTCTACAAGGAATTTTGTGATCTGTGGAGCTTCTGCAGTCGGCACAGGTTTGTTGACAGCGTAGCGTGTGAGGTAGTCAGTGCAGGCTATTATCCATCGGTTACCGGTTGTCGACTTTAGGAACCTTCCTAAAAGATTGATCCCAACTCGGAGGAATGGAGCTGCTGCTGGCAGAATCAGTATGAGGTACCCTGGAGGTAATTGTGGCACATGCTTCCGTCGCTGGCACTCTTTACAGTGAGTCCCATAGTGCTTGACAGGTTGGTAGAGACCTTTCCAGTAATACCTGTGTCTGATTCTATCTAGGGTCTTCACGAATCCCAGATGACCGGATATTGGAGCATCGTGGAAATGTTTGAGAATAGCTGGCTGGAGATGAGCTGGAATGATCAGTAGCCATTTGGGGCCCAGTGGATCGTAGTTGCTCTTATACAATGTTCTGTTTATAAGTTGGAACTCTCCATTGGTCGGTTCTCCTTTCTCCAAGGCCTGTATCGTTTTTAATAGTGCTGGTTCTTCCCTCTGTTCAGCTGTAACATCATCTAATTCAGTGAGGGCTGAAATTTCATTAATGCTGTTGTGTTTCACTAATGAATTTCTCGAAAGGCAGTTGGCATCCTTGTGTTTGTGTCTGTTCTTGAATACCACCGTGAAATCGTACTCTTGGAGTCTTAGTGCTCATCTTGCTAGTCGACCTGATGGATTCTTCAAACTAGTCAGCCAACACAAAGAATGGTGGTCTGTCATGATGGTGAATGGTTTGCCGAATGGAACTTGTTGATAGCCCAGATAACTGCGAGACATTCTTTCTCAGTTGTAGAGTAGTTTATCTCGGACTTTGAGAGTACTCGTGATGCATAGGCTATCACTTTTTCAGCACCTTCCTGAACTTGTGCGACTTTCATTCAAATTCTAAGGCCTACAATTGTTTTTTATAATTAACTACTCACCCGAAATCGATGAAACTGGTGTTACTTCTCAACATAATCGTCCTGCAGACATACACATTTTTCACAACGCTCACGCAATGATTCCATGGCAGCGGCAAAGGCTTCTTTAGCAGTCTGGTTTGACCACTGGAAAATCACTGAGGCAATAGCAGCACGGCTGATGAATGTGCGGCCACGGAGAGTGTCTTTCATTGATGGAAATAGCCAACAGTCACTAGGAGCCAGGTCAGGTGAGTAGCGAGCACGAGGAATCACTTCAAAGTTGTTATCACGAAGAAACTGTTGCGTAACGTTAGCTCAATGCTCGGGTGCGTTGTCTTGGTGAAACAGCACACGCGCAGCCCTTCCTGGACGTTTTTGTTGCAGGAATTGAAAAATGGCATCCACGACTCATCCATTGTCACACCCGACGAAAAGAAAGTCCAATTCATGCTGTCGTTGCACGTCAACATTGCTTGGCAACATGTCATACTGGCAGCCTTGTGGTCGTCCGTCAGCATTCATGGCACCCACCTGAATGACACTTTTCACATTTTCAGGTCGTCATGGAGGATTGTTTGCACAGAACCCACAGAAATGCCAACTCTGGAGGCGATCTGTTCAACAGTCATTCAGCGATCTCCCAAAACAATTCTCTCCACTTTCTCATCTTATCGTCAGACCGGCTTGTGCGAGCCCGAGGTTGTTTCGGTTTGTTGTCACAAGATGTTCTCCCTTCATTAAACTGTCGCACCCACGAACGCACTTTTGACACATCCATAACTCCATCACCACATGTCGCCTTCAAGTGTCGATGAATTTCAATTGGTGTCACCACGCAAATTCAGAAAAACGAATGATTGCACGCTGTTCAAGTAAGGAAAATGTCGCCATTTTAAGTATCTAAAACAGTTCTCATTCTCGATGCTGACGGTAAAATTCCATCTGCCGTATGGTGCTTCCATCTCTAGAAAGTATTGACAATGAACGCACTGGTTAGTGCCTCCTTAAGTGCCCGGAAAGCTCTTTCTTTTGCCTCATCCCAGTAAAACTTGGCGTCTCCCTGCAGAAGTTCTTGTAATGGACATGCCTTGTTACAAAATCCTTTTATGAAACGTCAGTAGTATGAGCACAACCCGAGAAAACTACTCACATCACGAATGTGCTGAGGAGTTTGAAATTCTGTGACTGCCCTTATTTTATCTGGATCAGGACGGACACCATCTCCGTTGACTAGGTGCCCCAGGATTTTTATCTCTTTGGATTTAAGTGGAGTCCTGCAGCCTGAACACACTTCAACACAGTTGACAGGTGACTGAGACTGAGGTGTACTTCAAAAGTTTTCGAGAAAACAACAATGTCATCTAAATAGCAAAGATACGATGTCCACTTAAGGTGTCGAAGCTAGTTGTCCATCATGCTTTCTAATGTGGCCGGAGCATTACATAATCCAAATGGCATTACTTTGAATTCGTAGAGGTCGTCAGATGTAATAAAAACCATCCTCTTTCTGTCAGCATTGTCATCCTTGATTTGCGTGGAAACAAAGTGGTGTGTTGTCTTCTATCCTCCATACACCTGTTCTTATGTGCAACGTTATAGTTGCCGGGGGAATTCCTTGTGGCCGCGTCGGTCGGTTGATAGGCTGCTGGTGTTAGGTGGGTGCAGCATAAGTCGTAGCAGGGCGACGCAATTCTTCACGTCGGGTGCGTCTGGCGGGGCAAACAGAAGCTAATGTCTGAAATACCTCTTCTTCAGTGGCGTTGACTCCCTCGACAATACAGGGCTTTCATCCATGGCCATAATCTGATGATCACTTGGTCTAATAGTCCCGGCTGCCGTAAGTTGTTGTAATTCTTCTCTCACAATTTGTCGTATGACAGAAGCGAAGTCATGCTGGTCTTCCACAATGGCCATAGGGACTACATTGGGAAGTCTGTCATTCTTCTCTCGTCCAACCCTCCTTTGTTGCATCTCTTCAATACGCTAGCACCACTTAATGAACTCTTCTGTCGTAGCGACGTCTTTTATCAGAAGATCTTGGTTTTTGTCTTCTGCAATACCCTTCATCAGGTGCGTGAATTTGTCGGCCTCAGTCATATTCGGATTCACTATGTTACACAGGGCCAAAACCTTCTGTATGTACGACTGTGTCGGCTCACCATGTCATTGGACCTGGTTCTTCAGTTGTTCTTCTGCCAAGCAGATTTGTCGCTGGTGGTCTCCAAACGGCTTCTTAAGTTCCTCCTGGAATGTCTCCCAGTCATTCAACTTGTCTTCGTTGTTTTCAAACCATTGCTGGGCTGTTCCATCCAGGTAGAAATAAACGTTGGCCAAGCACATGGTATGATCCCACCTGTTGTGCTTGGCGACCCTTTTAGCCATTTGTTGGGGTCCTGTCCAGCGTCTCCAGAGAACACCGACGGGTGTCTGATGTGCAGGTGGCTTACTGCTGGTTTCGTGTCCATGTTTCTTCTGATGATACGGACTTTTGGAAGGATGTACTCAGTGTATCCCTTGTATTCCAGTTCCAGTCTGTGTAAGCGACGGCTTTTACGTTGTTTAATCGGAGACATGGTGATGCAGCTGTTGCACATTGTACCCAGCGCCTCCACCAAACAATGTCGCGTTGCAATGGAAGCAAGGCTTGACTTCTAAGGCAACTAAACACAGCACTTATACTGAATGCACGTTTATTACGAACTTAACATACACGTAGCACTGACTGCCTCTCGGCCAGAGTGCTCTGCTATTTATACACAGACAGAATGTACCAGAAATTAGAAGAATAGTTAACAATGAAACAAGTAGAATTAACAAGTGAACATAAGAAAGACATAGTACAATCTGGAATTGTTAATTACAAAGAAATAAATTTATGCCGGTGGTCAGGATTGAATCGGCAAACTTCAGCACCGCAGTCTGTGACGCTACCCCCTGTGCCACGCCGGAAGTTGGTTTACATGGAGTCTCGCGACAATATTAATAAACATGAATGAATCCTTTATTAAGATGATACATTTAAAATTACTACAAATGTATTGGAAGTATTATTATTTCAAAACAAAACAGAAATTAGAATCATACATAATTTATGATTAGAGCAGTGAACAGATTTGTTTACAGTGGCGTAGCTATCATAGGGCTAGGCGGGGCAGTGCCCCGGAGTCCCTGAGCTCCAGGGGCCTCTCAGCCTTCGTGAGCGATGTTCGAAAAAAGTTGCAGTAGAGTGTCAATTTTTTTGGGCCTTTGCTTCACATGTCGCCACTCGGTGGCACTGCTGACCGTCGAAGCCGCCAGTCTCTGTATACAATTTTCAGTTGGCGTAGCAGGAGAACTAGCGGCAGCAGCAAAAATGCTCACAGTAATAGCTGAGCCTTCCAAGTGTTGCGGCGTGTTGTGAAGGATCACATGCCTCCAAATACTGTATATACTTCTTACTGGCAAATAGAAGTGTACAGTATGATTATCCAAATAAACCGGTTTTCCGGACATCCATGTACCCCAATTACTTTGGATAATTGACATCTGTTGTATATAATATTTTAGTTGAATGAAGAATTTTCGACTTTTAACTCTTTGAATCCTGACCAACAAAATTCAAACACACGACATGACATCCAAAAATTATTCCCACCTCAGAAGATTAACATAACAAGCTGTATTGCCTGTCCGCTAACAAGGGAACATCATCAACTCGACCTCATATTTTCTTGAGACAAAAAATACATGAGCTGGATATCAACCCCATAAATCTGTATCAAGTAAAAATTGGGACCATTATTCTGATAGTACGCAGTTACGGCGTCCTCAAAGTACAGCTTTTAAACATTTGCGTGCTCGGGTTGTTCTTCACTCGGCCCGCTTCACTGTGGCCGCTTAATGCTCAAACGGCTAGTACTGTGAGCAGTTTGGATTCGCTATGTCTATTAACCCATAGGCTGTCCTATGATACCTCCAGCAGCGGTATGGAATGATGACTAATCTGTAATGATTAAATGTCAAAGAATTATAGCTCTTTAAAGTCGTCACCAGTAAGCATAATCATTTGCAGTTATTAGACGTACTGTGCATGGTAAAAGAAAATTAGTGGCGTTTTCAAAAAATGTTCAAATGTTTGTTAAGCTTAAGGGACTTAACTGCGGGGTAATCAGTCTCTAAACTTACACACTACTTATGAACTCCCTTACACTAAAGACGTCACAAACATCCATGCCCGAGGGAGATTTGAACCCCCGACGGCGGACGGCAGTGCGCACCGCAACACGGCGCTCCAGTATGCGCGGCTAATCAGCCGTGGCAAATGCCGCTTTCTGTACACTTTTCCTTATATCTTTGAACTGCGTTGCAGGTACCATAGGCGATCTCACTGATGAAGACGTGCTGGCTATAGAAGAAAATAGCGGGTTGATGTTCGGTGCAGATTTACAAGAAGATGGCGTCGACTATAACGATGCTGCCATTTCACCTCCAGACGATTTGTCGAACACTTTCATTGCTTCAACTGAGCTTGGGCGTAGATTTGAGGTCGATTTTTCAACAAGCAGTGCAATACCTTTTGTTGTATGTCAAGCTGACACTACTGAAGTGGAGTAAACTTGAAGGAGTGATAGTACATATGTTTCATTTAGTAATATTATATCCTTCTCCAGTTCTCTAGCTCTTCAGATTCCACATTTCGTGGGACTCGCTGTTGTCCCTTCATTGCACAGTACTAAACGTTCGGGCATTAAGCGGCCGCAGTGAAGCAGGCTGAGTGAGGACCAACTCATGCGCGCTAATGTTTAAAAGCTGTACTTTGCTGAGGCCGTAATTGTGTAGTATCTGAATAATGGCCCAAATTTTCACGTTATATGGATTTCGGGAGTTCTTATCTAGCTCATGTATCTTTTTCTCAAGTAAATATGAGTCGAGTTGATGATGTTCCCTTGTAAGACGTGGATCCTGGCACTATTAGCGTGTTGTCAGTTGAAGTCAGAGTTGCTATGGCTGCCAATCTTTCCGAAATAACAGCCAATGGCGTTGAATTTCTAACATTGTGTTTGACAATACTCGGTGGGACCACATTTGAATACGAAGTTTCCACAATGTATTATTCCAGAACGGTATTGTTATAGTAACTCAACGGTTTGTGTAGTGAATTCCCCCATGGGAGTGCTCCTCAATCATAGATCCCAGTGAAGTGCTGTAACCAATTGTACTCTGAAATTCATGCAAGAAGAAGGGAAAATATGGATACTGCATGGTTTTGAGGGTTGTATTACTGATCGGCACGTCATCACTGAAGCTTCTGCCTGCAGATCCGTTCGCCTAGTATGGAGCAATTTCGAAAACTATCCCATGGGGTCGTTTTATCTATATGTCCTACTCAGGTCCACCTTACCCCTCTGCAAAATTTCATCCAAATCCACCCAGTATTTTTTGCGTGGAAGCAAGACAAACAAATTTTCACAGTTATTATGATATTAGAGAGTACGATTAAATATTAGCTGATGTGTGACACACAATAATTTACTTAGTAGTATTTAGGTTTGCCTTATTATGTCTTCCAGTGGCCAGTAAGGAGCTGATGAGATATAGTTTTAGTTAAAAGAGGGCCCCAATGTCATTTTTGCCCCGGGGCCCTTGGTGACGTAGCTACGCCACTGTTTGTTTATACAGTTAATTCTACCCAGATTAAAGTAATGATATAGTTTTGAAATAAGATGATCTACATAAACAGGTCAGTATATAGTAAGATACATCAGATAAAGTTAGTTATTGATTTCATTAACATGAATGTGTTACTGCACAACGTTAATGTCATGTTCCTTGGGATCAAAAAATACTTTAATATAAAGAAAACATTATTATTATTCTAACCAAACATTCCTGTGTCATTTTATGATTAAGCGTAGGAAAAGGTACAATTCCAATTGGTATCCTAAACTTCATGTTAGTTTTTTGGGCACTAAAAGCATTATAAAATGAATCATAATAGTATGAGTAATTGAAAACATAAGAGCACCAAATTCAACACCTTTGACAGTACTTCATACTATAGTTGACATTGCATTAGTGAAATATTAAATAGTATGACTTGTAATGGATTAATCTCAGATTAGCTTCTTGTTACTCATATGTCAAGGATGATTCCCCCATGAGCCCTTATGTGTGGGCAACTGAAAAGGAAATGACAAACATCTTGCTAATGTTAATGGATTAATTGTTTACATTAGGTGAGAAAGTTTGTGTCTGAATGTGCTGGTTGTTGCGTAATCCAAAAGACAATGAGCTACGTTTTCTACAGCGCTAAATTAACGGGTGTAGCTGATAGCACCTTGAACTACATTTTGTTGTTGCTCTCAGCATTCACAACATTCAGTTGTATTGCTTCACTTGGATTTGAAACCACTGCAGTACTTATTAGAAAAATGGTATATTATGATATAAATTTTAATTAAACTAAAGGAGAGGCAATGAGTTAAAGTTTGTGCTATGCCCGGGATATGAACCGGGGCCCTCTACTTACTAGGTAAGCACTTTAGACTGCTCAGATAACACAGTGTTGTGGACAAAGAGACTACACAGATTGTCTAAGGGCGCTTATCCACAAGAAGAATATTCGCCGGACCGGCGTTCCTACCGGCCGGTAGAAAACCGGACACCCTTGTCCACAGAGGCAGCATGTACGCCAGAAATACTGCAGTCTAGTTGCGTGCAATGCAACAGTTGGGTGGATAACAATGATATTTGCACTCTCGTTGGCCTATATTATTTTCACAAAAAGAAACAGCATCGTCGTAGGAAGTATTTGGCGCATTCTGTGCTGCAAGATGGATTTAAATTTGGTGCCTTCAGTACGCTACATGACAAACTACGACTGGGCGACACAAAGTACTTCAATTTTTACAGTATGTCAAAAACAATGTTTGACAAATTACTGTCCATTTTAGAAACTCATTTGCAACATGAAGACACCAATATACGAAACTGCATTTCTCCTACTGAAATGCTTGCAGTGACCTTGAGGTAAGTACACAATTGAAATTTACTTATTAGAAACTTTTTATTTGCTGTATAAAAATTAATACCACAATTTGAAAAAGCTCTTTATTGACAAAGTAGAATGACAATGAATAGGTTTTTCGTATTTGCATTAAGATCAAAGAAAGAATATTCGATTTTCAATTAGTTTCAAAAATCAAATGTGTCGGAAATGTTGGATACGGTGGATACAGGACTTGCATATGTTTCCAAAGACATGTCTTCATGAAGTGGCCTTGTACACGTTGATACTTGATAGTGTTCTGCAGAGGTGTATGCCGAATAGTTCTTATCTTGATTTGGCCTTGGTGTGTGATACGATGATGTACTACCAAACGTTTCGTATTCCTGTTGTGCATAATTCCAGGAATCTTGTGCAGATTGCTGATACATGTTTCTGTATTGTGGTTTCAACCTAATTCTTTTTATAAGTTTCATGACTTTGTACTGGAAGTCTACGATATCATCATCATTAAATTTATCTACAGTTGGGGCAATCTCCCTAAAAATGACATACTTCTACTTTGGCCCTGCTCAGTAGAGGTGTCAGTGATAGTCATCATCTTTCGATCCAATCATTTGTAGCTGTTCTGTTTTTCTGCGGCTTTTGTTTAACTTGGTGCCAATACTTTTAGACTAATTGTCAGCGGGGTTTACGTCGTCACTATTATTCGGCATATTTGATGAACATTCTCGTCTGTCTGCTATTTTTTGTAGAAATTGCAGCAGCTCATAAAATACGTATTTGCGCTTCTTGCTTGCTCCAGAACTGCTCTTATTTCCTTCATTCAGTTTCCTGTGGCACTTAATCCATTTATCTCTTATGTTTGCCCATTTTTTTTACCACCATCTTTCCTGAAAAGAAAAAGCCATTGTAGAATCAAACCTATATGTTTTTCTCATTTCAGGTACCTTGCAACAGGAAATACTTTCACCGATCTCCATTACAGTTTCAGACTGGAAATAAGGACGATTGGTAGAATAGTACGTGACATTTGTATGAAGATGTGGTTATTATTATATAGTACATATATGCCCATTCTGGAGGAAAATGACTGGATGAATATAGCGCGTCTGTTTGAAATTACTGCAAAATTTCCCAATTTGCGTAGGGGCCATTGATGGTAAACATATCAGAGTTATCAAACCAGAAGAAAGTGGATCAATGTTTTTCAATTATAAAGGCTATTATTCGTTAGGCCTGATGATGGTAGTGGATACAAATTACAATTTTATTTTTGTGGATGTCGGTGCTTATGGTAAAGATAGTGACTTAAGTGTTTTGAAAGAAACGTCTTTATGGAAAAAGTTGCAGACAAACACATTGAACCTACTTCCTCCTAGGGTATTCCAAAATATACCAGGGGAATTACCTTATGTTTTTGTTGCAGATTAAGCGTTTGCATTGCATAATAATATACTTCGTCCGTATGGTGGGCGAGATCTTGATTTCAAGAAGCGTATTTCTAACTATCGCTTAAGCAAAGCAAGACGATTTGTAGAGTGTGCATTTGGCATAATGGCCAATAAATGGAGGATTTTTCACCGACCTTTAAGTTTTTCCACTGATTTTGTGACTGACATAGTGAAGGCTTGTATTGTTCTACAAAATTTCATCCATAAAGAAGAGGGTCTTAATACTCTGTGTGCAGATACAACTATAGATGTGACACTGAACTACGAGATCTAACACGTACACAAGTAGTAGGAGGTGGTGTGTCAGCAAACAGTTTTAGAAATCAGTTCGCTAATTATTTTTTTCTGAAAATGGGAAAATTCTGTGGCAAGATAAGTTCGCCTAATTTATTCATATTGTATGAGAAATAAACAATAAGTGTGGGGAGAAGGAATGTGTGTAATGAAAAATAAAAATAAAATTGAGATGAAGTTAAAGTACATACCTATATCATTTCTTTCCTTATCATCCAGCGTTTTAAAATCTTATTTAAGTTGTGTACACACATCCTACCACGCTTCTACAGTCAGATGTCTATTCTTATATTCTTATGTTGCTTTATCCCACAGGACTGGTCGTTCCTCCACCAACACAATCAAAACTGCACAATAAATATTCAGTTCAGCACTCATCTTGAAACTCAACAGGTAGCACATATGAAGGCTCAGGCGTGACTAAAGTCTGCCGGCACCCGGCAAGCTGCCGGCTCCTGGACGTGCAGCCATGTTCCAACACGTCCAACTGAGAACCTGGCAACCCTCCCGGCTGCCGGCCCTGCAGTAGGCAACCAGAGGTGCATCCGGCAGCTGGGCCTGTGGTTTTGCCGTCGTATTGTGGATAGGCCCTCATAAGAGACAATGTGTCACAACAAACCCGGCGAAACTGCCGGACCGGCAAATTCTTGTTGTGGACAAGCACCCTAAAAGAACATCTCCCTCCACACCATGTACTGTAATTCTGCCCCAGTGTTACCTGTGAATGGCATATCATATTAGTTTGTGAATATTTTTTTTTTATGAGAAGTAAACTTTTTTGATAGTTAGTACATGGTTAGAAAAATGTGTGCTCATGACTGAGTGTGTGTTAGCATGTGTGTGGTGTCACAGAAATATGTATACTGACATTCTGTATCACTTAGTTCGCAATGCAGAAAATTATAAAGTATCATGAGATATAAAGGTATCATTATTCTGAGATGCACACCATAATTTTGTGATTATGGAATGTATGTATAAAGTGATAAATTATAAATTTTAAGTTAATATGTTTCGCACCTTATGAAATTTGTTGCAAATCATAGGGGTGTGAGGTTATCTAGATGTGCATAACAGGTATAAGTGAAATCATGTTAATGGTTCTGTTATTCTTTGAGAAAAGTAAATATTGATTCACTGTGTTATCTTATAGGCTTTGAAGTAAATCATTATGAGAAACTGGAAAACATAAGAGCCCCAGATTTAACATCTTTGACTGTATTTTGCACTGCAAATTGACACTGCCTTACCCACAGTGTCAATTATAGTGCACCAACTCTCTATAGCATACTAATATTAATATGCATAATGTTTTAGTGTATTTATAGCGAGTTCAGTGAGAATATGTAGTGGCCCTAAATTCAGTTGTGATTCATCATATATGCATGTGTGATACAGAAATACAGTGAATTATTAAATAATATGCATTTTTAATGGAATAATCACTGATTCTTGTAACTCATATGCCCCATCAGCCCTAATGTGTGAACAACAGAAAAG
The DNA here is from genome assembly GCA_026315105.1 of Locusta migratoria. Taxonomy (NCBI): domain Eukaryota; kingdom Metazoa; phylum Arthropoda; class Insecta; order Orthoptera; family Acrididae; genus Locusta; species Locusta migratoria. The sequence goes on along the minus strand of CM048755.1, from coordinate 360,451,087 downwards.
GAATTCACAAACATCTTGGTACTGTTAATGGATTAATTGTTTACATTAGCTGGGGAAGTTGTGTTTTAATGCGCTGGTTAGCGCGTACTCCAAACGACAAGGAGCTACGTTACGTACAGCGCTAAATTAACGGGCGTAGTTGATAGCACATTGAACTACATTTTGATGTTGCTCTCAGCATTCCCAACATTTATTTTTATAGCATCATTTGGATGTGATACCTCTTTAGTGCGTATTAGAAAAATGATCTCTTTGTAAACGGTATATTATGAAATAAATTTTTATTAAACAAAAGGTGTGGTTTTGTGTTAATGTCTGAGTTATGACTGCAATTCGAACCTGAGCCCTCTACTTACAAGATAAGAACATTAGAATGCTGAGCTATGACAGCGCTGAAGACAAAGCGACTACACAGACTGTCTAAAAGCATGACTCGCTCGATGCCACAGACTGTAATTCTGCCTCAATGTTACATGTGAAATGCTTATCAAATTAGTTTGTGATCATTTTGTTTTGGGAAGAAGAAAACATATTTGATGATTAATACAAAGTTAGAATAATGTTGCTCACGACTGAGTATGTGTTAGCATATGTGCGGCGTCACAGAAATAAGTATATTGACATTCTGTATCACTTAGTTCCCAATGCAGAAAATTGTCAAGTATCATGAGACATAACAGGTATCATTATGCTAAGATGCTAAACACAATTTTTGATTATGGAATGTATGTATAAAGTGATTCAATATAAATTTTGTAAATAGTTAATTTTCTTCTGATTACAGGAAAGACGGTACTAAGAGTCCAACTACTCAACCTTGTGGTAGAAGACCATATCAATCAGGTATTTCCTCATAATACTTTTATGAATGAGACATATATCATATACGTATATTTTGCAGTAGCATGAAGTTAATAGGTTTTGCACCGTGTTAAATTTGGAAAATGCAAAACATGAGAGCACCAGATTTAACATCTTTGACAGTATTTTGCACTGCAAATTGACACTGCCCTTACCCACAGTGTCAAGTACAGTGGAGCAACTCTGTATAACATACTAATATTAATGTGCGTAATGTATTATTGTATTTGATGTGAGTTTAGTGTGAGTTTGTAGTGGACCCAAATTCAGTTATGATCATCATATATGCATGTGTGATACAGAAATATAGTGAATTATTAAATAGTATTATTTGTAATGCATTAATCTCAGATTAGCTTTTTGTTACTCATATGCCAAACATGATTCCCTTATGAGTCCTAATGTGTGAACAACTGAACAGGAAATCACAAACATCTTGGTATTGTTAATGGATTAATTGTTTACATTAGGTGGGGAAGTTTGTGTTTGAATGTGCTGGTTAGTGCGTACTCCAAACGACAAGGAGCTATGTTGTGTACAGCGCTAAATTAACGGGTGTAGCTGTTAGCACATTGAACTACATTTTGATGTTGCTCTCAGCATTCCCAAGATTCATTTTGTACTGTATCACTTGGATGTGATACCTCTGCAGTGCTGATTAGAAAATGATCTCTTTTTGTAAATGGTGTATTATGAAATAAATTTTTATTAAACAAAAGGAGAGGTATTGAGTTAATGTTTGTGCTATGGCCATAATTAGAACCGGATCATTCTACTTACACGCTCAGCTAAGCCAGCGTTGAAGACAAAGCGTCTCTATAGACTGTCTAAAAGCATTACTCCCTCGACACCACAGACTGTAATTCTGACTCAATGTTACCTGTGAAATGTGTTTCAAATTAGTTTGTGAACATTTGTTTTGGGAAGAAATAAACGTATTTGATGCTTAATACATAGTTAGAAGAATGTTGTTCATGTGTGGGTGTGTGTTAGCATGTGTGTGGTGTCACAGAAATATGTATATTGACATTCTGTATCACTTAGTTCCCAATGCAGAAAATTGTTAAGTATCATGAGACATAACAGGTATCATTAGGCTGAGATGCACACCATAATGTTATGATTATGTAATGTATGTATAAAGTGATTCAATATAAATTTTGTTAATAGCTAATTTTCTTCTGATTACAGGAAAGAGGCTACTAAGAGTCCAAATACTCAACTGTGGCTTAGAAGACCATGATAATCGGGTATTTCCTCGTAGTATTTTTATGAATGAGACATATATCATGTAAGTGTATTTTGTAGTAGCTTGAAGTTAATAGCTTTTGCACCTTGTGAAATTTGTTGCAAATCATAGTGGGCGTGAGGTTATCTAGATGTGCATAAGATGTATAAGTGAAATCAAGTTATTGGTTCTGTTATTGTTTCAGAAAAGTAAATATTGGTTCACTGGGTTTGCTTATAGGCTTTAAAGCAAATCATTATGAGAAACTGGGAAACATAAGAGCCCTAGATTTAACATCTTTGACTGTATTTTTCACTGCAAATTGACACTGCCCTTACCCACAGTGTCAAGGATGGTGGAGCAACTCTCTATAATATACTAATTTTAATGTGCATAATGTTTTAGTGTATTTATTGTGCGATCAGTGAGAGTATGTAGTGGCCCTAAATTCAGTTATGATTCATCATTTATGCCTGTGTGATACAGAAATATAGTGATTTATTAAAAAGTATGAATTGTAATGGATTAATCTCAGATTAGGTTCATGTTACTCATATGCCAATTAAGATTCCACCATGATCGCTAATGTGTGAACAACTGAACAGGAAATAACAAACATCTTGGTATTGTTAATGGATTAATTGTTTACATTAGATGGGGAAGTTTGTGTTTGAATGCGCTGGTTAGCGCGTACTCCAAACGGCAAGGAGCTACGTTGTGTACAGTACTAAATTAATGGGTGTAGCTGATAGCACATTGAACTACATTTTGATGTTGCTCTCAGCATTCCCAACATTCATTTTGTACTGCATCACTTGGATGTGAAACCTCTGCAGTGCGTATTAGAAAAATGATCCCTTTGTAAATGTTATATTACAAAATAAATTTTTATTAAACAAAAGGAGAGGTATTGAGTTAATGTTTTAGCTATGGCCACGATTTGAACCTGGGCCCTCTACTTACAAGGTAAGCACTTTAGAATGCTCAGATAAGTCAGGATTGAAGACAAAGTGACTACACAGACTGTCTAAAAGCATGACTCCCTCGACACCATAGACTGTAATTCTGCCTCAATGTTACCTGTGAAATGCGTATCAAATTAGTTTGTGGACATTTGTTTTGGGAAATAGGAAACTAATTTGATAGTCAGAGTCGGGCGGGCAATTGCTTAGTGCATGCCAAGTGGTTATGTTGTTATGTTCTGTTCTGTATGTAACATCCGGCACAGGCCATTTATGTTAGTCTTTTTGTGATGGAGTTCAGAGGATGCAATACTTCGATTCCACGTGCTCTGTTTTTGTCTAGGTTCAAGAGTGGCCTTTGAAATGACAGAAGCTACACTCGACGAAGTCATATGCGATCTTGTTGATCAACAGGTGACTCTTGGTGCAGCATTGCTAAGCTAGACTCAGTTGTTGCAAAACCAGAATCAGGTCTTTGCAACAGCTTTGGAGAACCTTTCCCACGTATTTCAGTCTTCAGCTTCAGCGATGTCCACGCACACGCATCCTGCAGTACCACAAAAAGTGTCTGTGACAACATTTTCAGGCTTGATCAAGCATGATCAGGCCACTTGCCCTTGGCCGTGGGCCACATGCCATCGGTGCAGCAAAAAAGGTCATATTTTGTCCGTGTGCAAGTCAAAACCCACCATGTGGGATCAGGATATGGATGTAGATAGGGAAGTCAACTGTGTGGCAACACTGTCCGTGGGTCCTTCTAAACTTTTCCTGGACCTAAAAGTTTGCAACAAGGTCCTCCGTATGCAGGTCGATACGGGCACCGCTGTTACTCTGTTAGACTCACAAAAGTATGTCAAGTTCGGCTGCCCTTTCCTGCAGCCAGTCAGTCACAAGTTGCTCAGTTACAACAAACAACAGATTCCAGTGCTTGGACAATTTACCACTCAAGCGGCATACTGCACTGTCATTTGCCCCTTAACCTTTCTGGTAGTGGACAATGCAACCACAGAGAATCTTTTCGGTTTGGCCGCATTCCAGTTGTTCTGGTTTTCTATTTTGGATGATGTCAACCTAGTTTCGAACGAGGTACCCTACCCACAACTGGACGAGCTCTGCTCGGAATTTTCTACCCTGTTTACACCCGGTTTGGGTTGCGCCACATCTTTTCAGGCACATATATCTATGAAACCTTCCACACGCCTGCATTTTTTCAGGTGTGCCAGATACCTGTGGCCCTCCACGATTCTTTCAAACCAGAATTAGATTGCCTCATATTCCAGGGGGTCATTCGTCCTATTTGCTCGAGTGAATGGCCTTCTCCGTTGATCATTGTAATAAAGCCAACTGGGAAGTTGTGGCTTTGTGGCAATTATAAGACCATAATCAATGCACAGTCAGTCATTGACACTTATCCATTGCCTCGCCAGGAGGAATTGTTTACTAAGTTGTCAGGAGGACATTTTTTTGCAAAGGAGTTGGCAGTGGTCTATCTGCAGCTTATCTTGGACGAGGATTCGCAGTGGCTGTTGGTGGTTAAGACATCATTTGGCCTATACCAGTATTTACGCCTACCGTTTTGGGTTGCCAGTGCCCCAGCCGTATTCCAACGGTTCCTGGAACAGCTCACACCATCGATTCCAGGCTGTATAAATTATCTGGATGACATCGTGGTGTCAGGAACATCTGCTGTAGACCACTTGCGGAATCTACGGTCCCTTTTTTCAGCATTTCAGGCCGCTGGACTCAAATGAAATCTAGACAAGTGCAGCTTCTTCCAACCCACTATCATCAATCTAGGTTTTGAAGTTTCGCGCGAGGCTGTCATTCCTTTACACCAGCACGTCACAGCCATTTGGGCCTTACCTCGACCTAAGTCGGTGCAGGAGTTACAAGTTTTCCTCGGCAAGATCGCATATTACCACAAATTTCTTCCCAATGCAGCGCCATTGCACAACCATTGCAGCCCTTTTGCACAAAGGCATGCATTTCCAGTGGTGAAGAAGTACACAGTTCAATCTGCACCCGACATGGCGTTAGACAGATTCCTGGCTTCTTACCGTTTTACTCCAGTCAGTGATAAGAGCCCAGCAGAGCTCTTACACGGCCGACAGCCTCGGATGCCGCTTCACCTGCTGCGTCCCTGCAGGGCCACCTCCGTGTGGCAGCGCCGGCCCGTTTCCGTACGGGCACTGCGGTGTGGACCCTCGGGTTCGGCAGCCGCCACAAATGGAGCCCGGCGGTCATCACGCGCTGTTCTGGCCGCCGTCTCTGTGAGGTCTGCACAGAGGACGGCCTCATATCTCGACATGTGGCTCAACTGAGTCCTAGGGTGGCAGGTCGGGTGTGGGAGGACGTCCCGATACACCCTCGGGTACGTACACCTGTCACTTGACGAGGCCGAGCACCAAACCCAGCCTCCTCCCGGCTGACCCTCCGTGGAGTCTGGGGAGCAGGGTCCAGCAACACCTACGACTTGGCCGGAGTCAGCCTCTCCCATGGTACTGGCTCCGCATCCATCGCCTCTGCCGCCCCCGCCACCATTGGTGCTCGAAGTTATGCCGCCTACGGTACCAGGTGAGAGTGACGACAGCATCATGGACTATGTATGACTTACTTTCTCCGGTCATATCTCACTGGCCACCAATGGGCAGGGCTCGCTGTGTCACTCTCAGTCTGACCACCCGTATTCCTTGGTTCCGACTCGGCGTTTTGATCAGAGGACGAAATTGATGTCATGTGTAACGGTTTAGTTTTTCCCTGGAGAAGAGGGAGATGTGCTGTAGCGTAGTGCATGCCGCATAATTCGAATCGAGAACACTGACTATGTAGTTGCAGTGCCCGCCACCAGAGGCGCACGACAATAGAGACAAGCAGCGCGCCTCCATGAACGAAGGCGGAGGTAGCGTGGAGTCTCGCAGGCAGTTGCTTAGCGCATGCCAGACAGTTATGTTGTTACATTCTGTTCTATACTTAACAGCCGACACGGGCCATTTATGTTAGTTTTTTTGTGATAAAGTTCGGAGGTTACAACAGCTATATTTCGCAGTAGACTAAAGTTAATAGGTTTCACACCTTGCGAAATATATTCCAAATCATAGAGACTGTCAGGTTATTTAGACACGTATAAGAGGTATAGGTGAAATCAAGTTAATGGTTTAGGCTTTGAAGTGAATCATTACGGTATAAGCAATTGGAAAAGATAAGAGCATCAAATTCAACACCTTTGACTGTACTTCACACTGTAGTTGTCATTACCCTAACCCACAGTGTCAGGTATATTGGAAGTACTCTCTCATAACAGACTGATATTATGTGTGTTAATATTTTAGTGTATTTGTTGTGAGATCAGTTAGAAAAAGTAGTGGCCATAAATTCAGTTATGATTCATGGGATATGCCTATGTGATACAGAAATGTAGTGAATTATTAAATAGTATGAATTGTAATGGATTAATCCCAGATTAGCTTCTTGTTACTCAAATACTAAGGACGATTACCCCATAAGCCCTAATATTTGAACAACAAAAAAGGAAATCACAAACATCTAGGTACTGTAAATGGATTAATTGTTTACATTAGCTGGGGAAGTTTGTGTTTGAATGCGCAGGTTCTTGCGTACTCCAAAAGACAAGGAGCTACGTTGTGCACAGTGCTAAATTAACAGGTGTAGCTGATAGCACAATGAATTACATTTTGATGTTGCTCTCAGCATTCTCAACATTCAATAGTATTGCATCACTTGGATGCAAAACCACTGCAGTACTTATTAGAAACATGGTCTCTTTGTAAATGGTATATTGTGACATAAATTTTAATTAAACATAAGAAGAGGCATTGAATTAACGTTTGTGCTATGCCGGGATTCTAACCTGGGCCCTTTACATACTAAGTAAGTGCTTTAGACCACTCTGCGTTGCAGACAAAGTGACTACACGGACTGTCTAAAAGCATGTTTCGCTCCACACCCCAATCTTTAAGTCTGCCTCATTGTTGGAATAGCACCCTAGCAAAGAATCACTGTAGTAATTATTAGAAACATGCTCTTTACATAAATGGTATATTATGAAATGTATTTTAATTAATTTGTCAATATTTGTTCTGCAAAGAAGTTACCTTATTTGATGGTTAATACCAGTGGTGAATAACGCTCAATTTCATTTCTGTGGCCCAGACGAAAAGTTAGTACCCAGTATAATGGAATCAGTCTTAAGTGCTTATTATATAACCTCTATTTATACAACATAATTTAAACACCAGAATGAAACTTTCACTCTGCATGGAGTGTGCACTGATATTAAACTTCCTGACAGATTAAATCTATGCGCTGGAGCCAGTCTTCAAACCTGGGAGCTTTGCCTTTTGTGGGCAAATGCTCTACCACTGAGGTATCCCGACATGACTCATGGTCCGTCCTCACAACTTTAAATCTGCCAGTACCTTGCCTCGTACTTTCCAAACTTCCAGGACTGCCAGCCTAGGAGGTTTGCAGGAGAACCTCTGTAAAGTTTAGAAAGTAGGAGGTGAGGGTTCTGGCAGAACTGAAGTTGTGAGGACAGATCGTGAGTCATGTAGAGATAGCAAAGTGGTAGAGCGCTTGCTCGTGAAAGGCAAAGGTCCCAGGTTCAAGCCCTGGTTCCAGCACATAATTTTAATCTACCACAAAGTTATGTCACTTAAATGCATTTGAAAGATATTAAATCTGCTAATTATGCAGTAATTAATATAATCAATGAAACACTGTACCTAATAAAATTTATAAAAAATGTGCAATAACTATTTTTATTTTATAACTATTATTAATTTTTTTGAGGGGGGGGGGGGAGGGGAGTGGTTGTGCGTGTAATACTGTAGTTTGTCTGGTCCACCAGCTCCACTGGTTTTCCATGTACTTTTGTGGGTGTCTAAGTTAATGCTCTGGTGACACATTTTCCCTTTGGGATTGCACCATACAGACAACAGCAACCGTCCTGTCTTTTGCCATACGACCAAGGTAAAAACTCTGGGAAAAACCTTGGCTAAGAGAAGTTTCATGTGTATTTTACCTAACTTTCATGTTAACCAATGAGGTATTTGTTCTGACGTGTTATTTATACAGTAAATGGGCATGTCAGTTCTTCTGATTGGCAACTTTGTCAATTACTCTGTTGTTGGAGTTTGGAATATCACTGATTTTCTCCTTGTGAATGGAATAAACAGCCAGTGAGTTCAACCTTTCCTGACTCATAGTGTTCCTGAGGAAAGTTTTGATTCTTTTTAAGGTGCTGAAAATGTGCTCCGCTTCTGCTGTTGAAATTACTGTAGTTAATGCAATTTGTAATGTTTTGTGCACTTCAGATAATAATAATTCTTCAAAGGAATGTTCCACAAAGAAAGTAAATAGCTCACAAACCGATGTAATGCCTCTGAATGCATCATTACAATAAATCACTGACAGTTCATTTTCAATTTGTCATGGCAAATAAACAGTTTAATGAAGAAGTATTGACCAAAATGGCTGGGAAATATTCTGTATAATAAGCAAACTGTTTTGGTAGTTTAATGAGAAAGTATTGACCAAACTGGCTGGGCAATGTTCTCTAAAAGAAGCAAACTTTTTTGGTTGCTAAATGAAAAAGTATTGCCCAAAGTGGCTGGAAAATGTTATCTAACTAAAGAAAACCTTTTTGGATCAATGATTTTAAAACTGATAAATACATCAGAGTTTTGAAATCATCCTTTCAGTTGGTTGGTCATAATGTCACACACTTCTTTGACATTTGCTGTCAGATTAACTTCACTGCTACAATTGAAACTTCTTCCTGGTGGACCAATACACTCATAATCAGAAACTGAAAATGATGTAATGCATTGGACATTGTAATGGCATTTGCACTCTGCATCTGCACTGTGTTATAGAAAATATTAACATGTTTCATGATATCATAGAAAAGATTTAGGAGGAACACAATGCATGGATTGTGAAGTGAATTTCTTAAGGCAAATGCTACTCTTATTATAACATCATCCCAGGAATCCTATTCGTCAACGTTTTCAAAACATTCCAATAATTAAAATTTGTTTTCTTTGACAGTATTTACAATGTGGGACTGGAAGTTCATCTTAAACATTGAAAGGTTCCACACTTCATTGTAAAACCTCACTAAGTCTATATGCTACGCTATAATTAATGTTTTCAAGGGAAAGAAATCTTTCAACAGGTTTCTTCCCTTTAGTATACCACATTATAATGACAAATTGACTTCTGTACATAATATCTGTTCTTTTGTAAGTCTGTACAGAAACGAAAGTGGCATTGTTAATCTCTTTAATCAGTTCTTCGATATAAACTTGATACATACAGTCCAGAAGCTCATTTTGTATTATGTGTGATGCATATTTACACACGGAATTACTAGAGCTGCTTAAGTGATCATCTAATACACTGTCGAGATTTCCAAAAAGAGATAACAAGTCAAAGAAATTACCATGATTTGCTACCTGTTGTTTTTCATTGTAACCTCTTAATGCTAACTCATGAGTTCCACAGAACACTAAGGACTTTACATTCTGTTTAATATGTGTCTGTTCTTTGTAACTAATTAATTATGTTTTTGAATTGACATTTTAAAACCAAATCAATCGAAGCAGCAATGTTAATTGTGCCATAAATTTTATATTTACAAGCATTTTCTAAATGAAGTCCACTTTCCTCGTGTTTCTTAATACTGACGTGTTTTACGGCCCACTTTAGATTTATAGTTTTATACATTTTTGCAAACATTTTGGACCAAAATAATAATCTAAATAATAAAAAATTAATAAATAAGAGTGTCTGTTTCTTAGGGGGAAAAATATTTAGGTAGTGGCTTGATCCGAACCACTGACTTTCAGCGTTAGAGTCCAACGCATTACCCACTATGCTACAGACAACAGTTAGAAGCTCCGTACTTAAATCTGATACCATTGATGGCCGTAGTTAACTGATGCTAATTGCCATTTGTAGATACTAGATTATCATTTATTGTACGAAGAACAATGCGCTTTTGTTAATTCTTCAGTGCGCCATTGCTTTGAAGTTACAATAAGAAAATCTTCAAATACGCAACGCAAGATGGCGTATGACACAGTGAGTTCTGGGCGAGGAGTGTCACGTGACATACCCGAATGGCTGGTTTTCATTTATTCAATGGAAGGTGTCAAATCTCTGTTATTTTTTCAAATATCTCTCAAACGATACGAGATATGACAAAAAACATTTGGGAGCTAAGTTGTAGAGAATTTGCTCCTCTACAAATTCATTTATTCAATTTTTGCGTCAGATGAATGGTTTACTTGGAATCAAAATTACATTACAAACTGCTTTTGTATTAATAACATATTTCTTGTCTGAAATATTTCAGAAAGCAAGGTTCTGGTCTCTGGTAGCCAACAATTATGTCTGCAAAACTTGGTGCCGATCGATTGAACGGTTCGACCTAAAAAGTGGGCACTTAAATGTGATTTGCAGTTTATCCCATGTAGATGTAGAGTATCCCATGGAGAACACGTTACAGACAGACATCGTCAAATCGCCATTATTTTTGCAAATATCTCTGAAACGATGCAAGATATGAAAAAACATAATTGACCAAAGATGTAGAGAATTTTCCCCTCTACCAATTAGGCTATTCAATTTTCGTGGCAGATGAACGGTTCGTTTGAAATTACAATTATATTACAACGGCTTTTTTTGGTATTACTACCATATTTTTTGTCCGAAAAATTTGAAAAAGGGAGGTTCTGGTTCCTGGCAGCCTACAATTATGTCCGTAAAATTTGGGGCTGATCGGTTGAACGGTTCGTCTTAAAAACAGGAAACACATTACGGACAGACAGACAGACATCCCAAAATCGCCGTTATTTTTGCAGATATCTCTGAAACGATACGAGATATGAAAGAAACATAACAGAGTAAAGTTGTAGTGAATTTTCTCCTCTACAAATTCAGTTATTCAATTTTCGTGTCAGATGAATGGTTAAGCTGTTATGTTCATTTAAATTTCGAGTTGTCAAAAGACGATTGCAAAGGCCCACTTTTGGTGTTATTACCGTAACCTAAAGTTGGCCAATAGGTTAGGTGGTGGGGTGGGGTGGTAAGGGGGTTTTGGAGCCCTCAGATGCCCCCTTTGGCTACGTCCTTGATGGTGAGCATGATCCAGTTTAGAGGAAATAGCTGATAGAATTGAAGACAAATAAGTCGCCTGGTCTTAAAGGAATTCCAATTCGCTTTTACATATAGTAAGCTATAACCTACATCACGTCATTGGTCCATTGCTTAGCTTGCATTTACCATGAATATTTGGTCCAGTGCAAAGTTCCAAGAGATCGGAAAAGAACGCAGGGGAACACCTGTTTATAAGAAAAGGAAAAATACGGACCTGCAAAGTTACAAACCAGTATAATTAACGCCAGTTTACTGCTGAATTCCTTAACATTCTCTCAGTTCCAATACAATATATTTCCTTGAGACGGGAAAGAAAAATGTTGAAATGCTTGTTAAGTTTGTGGGACTTAACTGCAGGGTCATAACTCCCTGAACTTACAAACTACTTATAAACTAACTTACACTAAAGAGAGCACAAACATCCATGCCCGACGGAGGATTCGAACCCCCGACTAGGGTGACCAACTCTCCCGTTTTTCCTGGGATCTCCCGTATTTGAACACTTTTTCCATTTTTCAGTCTCAAGGGCAGTTTTTCACCTGTGTTTAACTTATTCCCTCTCTCTCTCTCTCTTTTTCTTTCTTTCTTTTCTTTTCTTTCCTTTTTTTACATTATGTACAAATGTATTTTTTTCCAAGCATTCAAGTTTTTCGAGAACTGTCATTCGTTGAAACGTTAAGACAGCAGAGACCACTAATTCAATATTGATATTACGTCTATCAATTATCTTAGAAATGGTTGACGACGTTTAGAAATTTAGATGTGACTTGGTTTCTGTGCTGGTGCTTACTGTGAATCGTTGTTCAAGATTTTAGGATGGGCAGCGAGGACAAAGCCAAAACTCCACCAAATAAGACAAAAATGAGTGTTTGTGTACGTATCTTACGAAGCTGGAAGTTTTATATTCCTGAATTGGACCAGCACAGTCAAACGCTTATAAAGCAAAATGCTCAATCAAATAATGTTAATTTTGAAAACTTTGGTAAACTGGTATCTTACGTTATGAGTATACCAGGAAGTCATGCTCAGATGGAGAGGGTGTTTTCTCTTATGAATAATAAGTGGACAGATGTAAGGAATAAAAGTAGCACAAACCTAATCAAATTTGAATTTCAAGTTGCCAAGAGTTTTCCTTATTCATACAGGTAATTCTCTGCATTCCAAAAAAAAAAAAAAGGAAAAAGAAAAAATAGCGATGAGGCAAAATCCGTTGCAAATTATGTATTTGTGTAGTGTAATATCTTTTACAAATACTGCTCTGATCTTTTGTGAAATTTTGCCGTGCGCTTAATCACCCTTATTTTTTGTCAAGAACATAATTATCTCCCTTATTTTCGTTTGGAAAAGTTGGTCACCCTACCCCAACGGCGAACGGCCTCGCTTACTGGAGCATAGCACCTCAGAGACAGGAAAGCTTTGATCCATGCTTCAACGCGGCTGTAGAATGCATCGCTCATCTGAAACTGAGCTTGCCCATTCTTGCGAGCCACAGATGAAGGGCAACAGGCAGATGACATATCCTTGGTTTCTGACAGGCGTTTGACACGGTGCCCCACTACAGAATGCTAACGAAGGAACAAACATGTAGAATAGCTTCCCAGGTAAGTTACTGATTTGAAGAACTCTTAAATAATAGGATATAACACGTTGTCCTTGACGGCGAATATTCATCAGGAAAAAAAGGGAGTCCTAGAGCAGTGTGATAGAAGATGAATGATCACAGGAAGATAGCAAGTAGTGATCTAAGGCTGCTTGCTGGTGATGCAGTGGCGGCCAGAAATGTGTGTTGTGGTGTTTAGTTGTTAGCTAAACATTAAATGTTTGTAAGTCTATGGGACTTAACTGCTGGCTTATTAGTCCCTAGCTTACAAACTACTTAAACTAAGTTAAACTAACCTAAGGACAACACACCCATCTATGCTCGAGAGAGGATTCGAACCTTGAAAGACGACCGTCTGTCGTCTTCCATATTTTTTGTATATTTCTGTAAAGTTATAATTTATTTAATGTCGCTAGATTATCATTTTATTAAAACTTGAACCCCACTCTTTTCAAGGTCTGAGGAATAGCATTTTTATTTCATGTGTTAGAATATTAGTTAATATTGCTAGGTTTTTCTTATTTTGTTATGTTACTAATTTATTATTATATTAATTAATGTGGCATAAGTACGGCTTCTCCAGTACACCACTGTCCCTGTGAGAATGTGCAGTTGTTTTACCTTAAAGTGTGTACGAGAAGCTATGGCTGTTTGAATGTGGGGAGTAATAGCTTGCTTTGCATCGTTCTCTCTGGCTCAGAGTCGATAGCTGCTGAGGTTACCAAAGAGGTTTCTACACCCTTTGGATGCGAGCTAGTTAGCGATCCTTTCCTCCAGCGCGAGTCTCGCTGTTAGTCCCCAGCACCACTGTTTACTTGGATTTTCCGGCTTCCAGTGACTTCCCCCGTTTGGTAGCAGTTTCCCGCCTCATGACCGCTGGATCTTCATTCTGGGCTGGTCGTTTGGTGAGGTAAGGTTGGTTCTGCTCTTATTTTTGGAGATGGTAGTGTTTCATTGACTAGCATGTTTAACTTAGATTAGTGAACTTAGAATCATTTTTTGGAATATTTTCTCCGATCGTATGCGGAAATGTGTTCTTGTTTTTCAATTCAGTGATTTCCAATAGATAAATGCGGTGTGTGTGTTTCTAGTTGAAGTTTGGTAACGGGCTGGTATGTTAAAACCTTTGTGATCATGTGGCGGCGTATGAACTCTGTGTAAATACTTTCAAGCTTTGTGGAGCCCGATTTCTAATAGGTGATATGTTCATTTTATACAGTGCATGTAAAAATCTTCTCATTGTTTCCTTCTGTGAGTGATATGTGTTCCACGTGGTTGGTTCATAGAAAAAAGCCTTCAGTTTCCACTCTGGTTTGTTCCATGCCCATCAGGCAAGTAACTATGCGGGTACCCTTCTGATTTCCACTAATATTTCGTGATCTTCTCTCCCCGCCTATTTTAATTTTGCTGTCTCTTCTCCGACTGGTAGTCCATACTCTGTCTTTGTCAGTAATTCTCTCTGAGCCTTGTACAACCTCCTTCAATAGCTTCCTTATGTAATTCTAAACATTTCTATGGGTTGCATGTTGTAATTCTTAATTTTATTTTTCCGACTTTGTAATTATTTCATTTTTGTGGTTTTTTTGAGACAGGACCTCGTCCGTCTCTGTAATCGCCTCCTATCGCATGTAGCTGTATTTCATTTGCTTCCTTATATAATTCTAAGCATTTCTATGGGTTGCAGGCTGTAGTTAATTTTCTTTATTTCTTGGAAACTGAATTTATTCAATTTTATCGGTTTTCGGAAACACGATTTTCAACCACTTCACCGTAAGTGGAGTGTGTTAATGTAACATAGCTGTTTGTCGCCGTTAGCGTGTTTGCTTGCAGTCCAATTCAGATGTAATTTGACTTGGCTATTCACACGCACCATCTCAAAACAGGCATGACAGACCAGAGCCAGCTACAAAGTGTTTTTATATATTGTGGTTTGTGCTACCTCCGACTTGCTGAAATTCGCCTACGATAGCGGCGCCTACTTCCGCGTTGTCTCAGCACGCTGATTTTGGTGAGTTTCGCAGTGGCATTGCGTGTGTGTGAGAGAATGAGTGTTGTTTGTGAATCCTTCCCCCCAGTAGCGTTAAATCATGTATAATTTAGGCTGGGCACCGTCCGCATTAATCCATGTAAGAGATGCATTTTATTGTATTAACAAAATTGGTTTCCCATTTTGCTTGTTTTCTATCTGAATAAACAAGTTTAAGTTCAGCATAATCCATAATTTGCCAATAAATTGTAGTTTTAGAGCACCTTCCCTCTTTTATTTAATATTGTTCTTCACAAGTGCTGAGAACTAGCTCAGATGCAAATTTTATGTTTAAATTCCATTGCGCCATAAATGTTTCCTTAGCCACCATTCTAACATAACTTTAATTGTGGTGGCTTGCTTATTAATGTCTGTGTGTAATAACGCGTGAGCTCCTATGTATATTAACCACTGTAGTATTAACTTCCTGTTATTGAAGTAATTTTAAACGTGTCAGTTCTCAGTTTGGGCCAGGGAACAAGGCTTTATAGCAAGGAGTAACTGGTAGTCCACACGGACCTCATTTACTAATTTTAGAGATAAAACAAGGCTCTTGTTGCGTACAGTTGTCAACTGTTAACCTCCGACGTGGAAGGCCGCACAATCTGTGACATGTCGCTCCAGACCGCTCGATACTCCCACGCGGCGGTTGTTAGCACTAAATATGGAAAAATATGTAGAAAAAATCGCACTGACGTGTTTTACGGACCACTTTAGATTTGTAGTTTTATAAATTTTTGCAAACATTTTGGACCAAAATAATAATCTAAATAATAAAAATTTAATTAATAAGAGTGTCTGAAACCCTTTTTAGATAAAAAAAAAAATTAGTTAGTGGTGGGTTCCGAACCACCGACCCTTAGCGTCATAGTCCAACGGCTTGCCCACTACGCTACGGCTACCAATAAAAAAAAAAAAAAGAATCCTTTAATCTCATACTATTGATGGCCATTGTTAACTGATGCTAATATGGCATTTGTAGACACTAGATTATCATTTATCGTACGAAGAACGATGTGTTTTCTTTAATTCTTCAGTGCGCCATTGCTTTGAAATGACAATGTGTAAGTTTCAATAGGAAAATCATCAAATACGCAATGCAAGATGGCGTATTCCAGAGAGAGTTCTGGGCGAGGAATGTCACGTGACATCTGCGAATGGCTGGTTTTCGTTAATTCAATGGAAGGTGTCAAATCTCTGTTATTTTTGCAAATCTGTCTCAAACGATACGAGATATGAAAAAAACATAAGGGAACTAAGTTGTAGAGAATTTTCTCTTCTACCAGTTGGGTTACTCAATTTTCATGTCAGATGAACGATTCATTTTCAATTACAATTATATTGCGAACGACCTTTTTTTTTATTATCACTACCGTATTTTTTTGTCCAAAAACAGACCGATATACATCCCAAAATCGCAGTTATGTTTGCAAATATCTTTGAAACGCTACGAGATATGAAAAAATAACAAGAGAGCAAAGTTGTAGAGAATTTTCTCCTCTACAAATTCGGTTATTCAGTTTTCATGTCAGATGAATAGTTAAGCCATTTTTTTCATTTAAATTTCGAGCTGTCAAAAGACGATTGCGAAGGCCCAGTTTTAGTGTCACTACCGTAACCTAAAGTGGGCCAAAACAATCCCTTAATTTTCGAATATAGTATCAGTAGTGCGCTGTGTGACACAGTCGCCTAGGTTAGATATCTAGGCGTGACGTTGCGAGGGTGTGAAGACAGTTGCGAAGAAGCTGGATGGCCACGGTGGAGTGGCCGAGCGCTCTAAGGCGCCTTGATGCGGAGGTTCCATCCCCCCTCGGGAATTGGTGTGTGTGTCAAATACAGTTCATTTTGAAGTGGTATATCTAAAGTGAAAAGAAGATGAAATTGAAGATACTATACTGAGAGCAGAATTAGACAGAGCACTTAATGATTTAACTTGAAACAAGGCCCCTGGAGTGGATGACATTCCCTCAGAACTACTGAAATCTCTGGGAGAGCCAGCCATGACAAAACTGTTTCACCTGGTGCGTAAGATGTATGAGACAGGGGAAATACGCTCAGACTTTAAGAAAAATGTAATAATCCTCATTCCAAAGAAAGCAGGTGCAGACAGGTGTGAAAATTACAGAACCATCAGTTTAATAACTCATGGCTGCAAAATTTTAACATGAATTATTTACAGAAGGATGGAAAAGCTTGTAGAAGCTGACCTTGGGGAAGACCAGGTTGGATTCAGGAGAAATGAAGGAACACGGAAAGCAATCCTCACTTTACGGCTAATCTTAGAAGATAGATTAAGGAAAGGCAAACCTACATTTCTAGTTTTTGTAGATTTGGAGAAAGCATTTGACAATGTTGATTGGAATACTCTTTCAGATTCTGAAATGGGCAGGAGTAAAATGTAGGGAACAGAAGGTTATTCACAACTTGTACAAAAACCATACAGCAGTTATCAGAGTTGAAGTGCATGAAAGGGACGCAGAGGTTGGAAAGGGTGTAAGACAGGGTTGTAGCCTTTCACCAATGTTATTCAATTTGTACATTGGGCAAGCTATAAAGGAAAGCAAGGAGAAATTTGGAGATGGAATTAAAGTTCAGGGTGAAGAAATAAAAACCTTGCTTTTTGCTAATGACACTGTAATTCTGTCAGATACAGCAAGGGATCTGGAGGAGCAATTGAACGGAATGGACAGTGTGTTGAAAGGATCATATTAGATGAACATTAACAACAGCAAAACAAGGGTTATGGAATGCAGTCTTAGAAAATCAGGTGATGCTGAAGAAATTACATTAGGTAATGAATCAATAAAGGAGATAGATGAGTTTTGTTACTCGGGCAGTAAAATAACATATGATTGTCACAATACAGAGGATATAAGATGGGAAGAAAAGCATTTTTGAAAAAGATTAATCTGTTAACATTGAATATTAATTTAAGCATAAGGAAGTCTTTTCTGAAGGCATTTGTGTGGAGTGTTGCCTTGTATGGGAGTGAAACATGGACAATAAACAGTGCTGACAGGAAGAGGAATTTGAAATGTGGTGTTACAAAAGAATGCTGAAGATTAGGTGGGTGGATCGCGTTACTAATGAGGAGCTACTGATAAGAATTGGGGAGAAAAGGAATTTATGGCATATCTTGACCAAAAGAAGGGATCAATTGGTAGGACACATTCTTAAACATCAAGGAATTGTGAATTTAACATATGAGGGAAGTGTGTGGGGTACAAATCACAGAGGGAGACCAGGATATGAATATAGTAAGCAAATTCAAATGGATGTAGGTTGCTGTTCTTATGAGGAGATGGAGCGGCTTGCCCAGGATAGAGTAGGGTGGAGAGCTGCATCAAACCAGTGTCCGGACTGAGGACAACAACAACAACATATCTAAAGTTGATGTAAGTATATAACATTACAACAATTAATTCATTGTTGTAAAACATTTTTTTTCATTTATTAAAATAAATGCATTTCAATGAGGATTAGACTTACATATGCCTTGATTTATTTTTATTACACATTGAATTCCATTTTAAGTATTATGGAGACCCTTATCTTCAACGTGGGAGAAAATGTTTAAGTAATAATTTATACGTAAGCTTATGCCGCACTTACAAGTTAGATTGTGGCTGTCTGCAATCCACCACTCAGCAGGAAAAGATGCGTCGCAGCTGGACACAGTCAACAGGGGACTTAAGGACTGACTGGTTGCACACAAGGCATAGCACACATGGCGTAATAATGTGTAGCACACCTGGCAAATTAGACGCAGTTCCTAGATAAATTTTAATTTTTCTGCAGGTATTTATTCAAGGTACCAAAAACTGTTTACTGATACTGTTTGTAAATCATATGCTAATCAATATGGCATACACATTATTGCATTTAAAATACATTTTATAGAGAAAAGATGTTATATGATCAAAACTACTTGAAATTTAAATTCTAAAAATACACCATAAATACCAAACCAGTCTGTATAATAGTGTCCTCATTTTGTACTTAATTTGAAAATTTTACTTTGAATAGTTTCCAAGCTATGTATGTCATAATTACTGGATTTCATGAAATTATATTACTTTCACTCTTAAAACACAACCCAAAGTGTTTGGGTATCACAGCTGCAGGTTTGTCAAAGATATTAACGTCTAAATTGTATGACAGTAAAATGAAACTGCACCAAAAATGCAAGGTTTAATGCTGTCTGATTTGAAATGGAATGGCCCATTGACACACTCACACAAGCACATTTAACAGTTGCTGTACTTCGAATCATGCTCAGCAGTTAGGGGATAGGTAGCGGAGGCGAATGGAGGTCAGTATGGTTGCATCGCAGAGGCGATGATGGATACAGCATGACTTTATGGAGCATGTATGTATTAATGGGTGGAATGAGATATAGGAGTGTTAGTCTTGCAAGATTCGCAGGAGAACTTCTGTGAAGTTTGGAAAGTAGGAGGCGAGGTTCTGGCAGAATTGAAGTTGTGAGGACAGACCCTGCAGCGTGTCAGGATAGCTCAGTGGTAGAGCGCTTGCACGTGAAAGGCAAAGGTCCCAAGTTCAAGTCCTGGTTCCAATACACAATTTTAACCTGCCAGAAAGTTTGAGAGGTATTAAATGTACTAATTATGCTGTAATTAATATAATCCATGAAACAATGTGCCTAATAAAAATTTATACAATTGTGCAATAAACATTTTTATTTTATAACTATTATTATTTTTTTTTGGGGGGGGGGTTATGTGTGGGTAACACTGTCTGGTCCACCAGCTCCCCTGGTTTTCCATGTACTTTTGAGGGTTTCTGAGTTTATGCTGTGCTGACACAATTTATTGAAGAACTTGGGGGGCTTAGAGGTGTTGGATTCAAACCGAAGTTCACCAGCTCTTCTCATGCTGAAGTTTGTGCTTATTGTTGTTGTGCTTCTATGTACTGATTGCGATGTCAAAATCAAAATGAAGTGTGACAGGACGTTGTGACTTCTTCCCCATTGGGAATGCACCAAAGAGACAACATGGACCTTCCTGGCTTTTGCCTTACGGCCAGGATAAAAACTCTGAGAAAAACCTTGGCTAAGAGGAGTTTCACATTTTACTGAACTTGCAAGTTAACTATTGAGGTACGTGTTCTGACAGGTTATTTATACAGTAAATGGAAACCTTGACTCATCTGACTGGCAAATTTGTCAATTACTCTGATGTTGGAGTTTGGAATATCACTGATTTTCTCCTTGTGAATGGAATAAACAGCCAGTGATTTCAGCCTTTCCTGACTCATAGTGTTCCTGAAGAAGGTTTTGATTCTTTTTAAGGTGCTGAAACTGCACTCTACTTCTGCTGTTGAAATTGCTGTAGTTAGTGCAATTTGTAATGTTTTGTGCCCTTCAGTTAATTATTCTTCAAAGGAATGTTCCACAAAGATAGTAAATAGCTCACAAACCGATGTAATGCCTATAAATGCATCATTACAATAAATCACTGACAGTTCATTTTCAATTTGTCATGGCAAATAAACAGTTCAATGAAGAAGTATTGACCAAAATGGCTGGGAAATATTCTCTAAAAGAAGCAAACTTAAGTTTTTTGGATCAATGATTTCAAAGCTGCTAAATAGATGAGAGTTTTGAAATCTTCCTTTCAGTTGGTTGGTCATACTGTCACACACTTCTTTGACATCTGGTGTCAGATTAAGTTCACTGCTACAATTGAAACATTTTCTTGGAGAACCAGTACACTCATCATCAGAAACTCGAAACTATTGAATGTTCTTTTGTATTTCAGATACAGCACACTCAGAATGATGTAATGCACTGGATGTGGTAATGGCATTTATGCTCTACATCTGCATTATGTTATAGAAAATATCAACACGTTTCTTGATATCAGAAAAAATGTATGAGGAACAAAAACTGTGGATTATGAAGTAAATTTCATAAGGCAAATGTTTCTCTTATTGTAACATCATCCCTTGAATTCTCTTCCTGAATGTTTTCAAAACATTCCAATAAGTGCAATTTGTTTTCTTTGACAGTATTTACAATGTGGGACTGGAAATTCCATCTAGTTGCAGAGACTGAAGGAATTCTCTTGTTGCAGACTGTCTGTAACAAATCACTTCACTTGGGAGATGAAGAAGAAATGTTGTAAAACCAGTAATATTAGTGAAAAACAACCTTATAGACTTTAGCCTTTACTGCTAGCATTCTGAAGGACCAAATTCATCTGGTGCACATAGCAGTGAACGTACTTGCCATGTGGAAAAGTGCTCTGCATGTGTCTCCACACCACTGTGATTGCTGCTCAGTACTGGGGCGCCGTCATATGCCTGAGCAATGAGTTTTTCTTAAACATTGAAAGGTTCCACATTTCTTTTTACAACCTCACTAATTCTATATGCTGTCCTATCATTAATGTTTTCAAAGGAAATAAAACCCTCAATGGGTTTCTTCGTCTTAATATATCGCAGTATATTGACAAATTGCCTTTCGCACCTAATTTCTGTACGGAAACAAAAGTGGCATCGTTCTTCGATGTAAACTTGATAAATACAGTCCAGAAGCTCATTTTGTGTTATGTGTGACATATATTTACACATGGAATAACTAGAGCTGCTTAAGTGATCATCTAATAATAAGTGTGTTTGTGCATGTGTTAATGGTTAATGTGCAAGTTCTGTTATTCTCTGAGAAAAGTAAATATTGGTTCACTGTGTTTGCTTATAGGTTTTAAAGTAAGTCATTATGAGAAACTGGAAAACATAAGAGCACCACATTTAACATCTTTCACTGTATTTTCCACTGAAAATTGACACTGCCCTTACCCACAGTCTCAAGTATAGTGGAGCAACTCTCTATAAAATACTAATATAACTGTGCGTAATATTTTAGTGTATTTATTGTGAGTTAAGTGAGAATATGTAGTGCCCCTAAATCCAGTTATGATTAATCATATATGCATATGTGACACAGAATTATAGAGAAATATTAAATAGTATGAATTGTAATGAATTAATCTCAGATTAGCTACATTTTGATGTAGCTCACAGCATTTCCAACATTCATTTGTATTGCATCACTTGGATGTGAAACCACTGCAGTGCTTATTAGAAAAAACATGTCTTTGTAAATGGTATACTATGAAATAAATTTTAATTAAACAAAAGAGAGGCATTGAGTTAAAGTTTGTGCTAGGGCCACGATTCGAACCGGGGCCCTCTACTTACAAAAGTAAGCACTTTAGAACGCATAGCTAACATAGTGTTGCAGACAATGCGACTACACGGACTGTCTAAAAGTGCGACTCCCTCCATACCACGTACTGTTATTCTGCCTCAATGTTACGTGTGAAATGCGTATCAAATTAGTTTGTGAACAGTTGTTTTGGGAAGAAGGGAACTTATTTGATGGTTAATAGATTGTTAGAATAATGTGTGCTCATAACTGAGATATAACAGGTATCATTATGCTGAGATGCACTCCATAATTGTGTGATTATGGAATGTATGTATAAAGTGATTCATTATACATTTTGTTAATAGCTAATTGTCTTCTGATTACAGAAAATACTAAGAAACTAGATACTGAACTGTGGAGTAGAAGACCATGTTAATCAGGTATTTTCTATTTAATATTTTTATGCATAAGAGTTTTATCATGTAGGTATATTTCGCAGTAGACTAAAGTTAATAGGTTTCACATCTTGCCAAATATATTCCAAATCATAGCAACTGACCGGTTATTATTCATGTATAAGAGGTATAGGTGATATCTAAATGATGGATTAGGCTTTGAAGTTATAACAACATTTCACACTGTTAACCTGATTTTACATGTGTTACACAAATAAAAGTCATACATCACCTTGGAATCGATGTTCAGTGTACAATATCTTGAACAGCTCCAATAGTTTCATTAGCTCACCTGCCTGTATATTATTATGAAAGCATGAAGACAATGGGTACTTTAGAGTCATTTGAATCACAAACATGATACATTTCATTTTAGATATGTTTTTCTGCATTATTGGTGAAGCACACAAACATAAGCTGACATGATGTAGACATATAATTAACTTAAGAAAGACTGACTGACTGTACGCTAAAACCGAGCGTATAAATATATCAGTTCTACATCATTTTAGAACAAGGAAGTAAATATTATCACTATTTAATAATAAGTAATATTAAAAAACATGAATGAATCCTTTATTAAGATGATACATACAAAATTACTACAATTGGATTGGAAGCATTATTATTTCAAAACACAACAGAAATTAGAATCATAAATAATTTATGATTAGAGCAGTAAACAGATTTGTTTATACAGTTAATTCTACCCAGATTAAAGTAATTGTACAGCTTGGAAATAAGATGATCTTCATAAACAGGTCAGTATATAGTAAGATACATCAGATAAAGTTAGTTATTGATATCATTAACATGAATGTGTTACTGCACAATGTTAATGTTATGTTCCTTGCGATCCAAAAATACTTTGATATATAAAAAAAAAAAAAAAAAAAAAAAAAACATTATTATTATTCTAACCAAACATTGCTGTTTCATTTTATGATTAAGGGTAGGGAAAGGTACAATTCCAATTGGTATTCTAAACTTCATATTAGCTTTTTTTGGTACTAAAAGCATTATAAAATGAATCATTATCGAATGAGCAATTGGAAAACAAAGGAGCACCAAATTCAACACCTTTGACAGTACTTCACATCATAGTTGACATTACCCTTACACACAATGTCAGGTACATTGGAAGAACTCTCTCGTAACCAAGTGATATTATTTGTGTTTTTTTTTATTGTATTTATTGTGGGATCAGATAGAATAAGTAGTGGCTGTAAATTCAGTTATGATTCATCAGATCTGCCTATGTGATACATATGTGTAGTGAAATTTTAATAATATGACTTTTAATGGATTAATCTCAGATTTGCATCTTGTTACTCATATGCCAAGGCGATTCCCCCATGAGCCCTTATGTGTGAGCAACTGAAAAGGAAATGACAAACATTTTTAAACTGTTAATGGATTAATTGTTTACATTGGCTGGGAAGGTATGTGTTTGAATGCACTGGTTGTTGGGTACTCCAAACAACAACGAGATACGTTTTGTACAGCCCTAAATTAATGGGTGTAGGTGATAGCACATTAAACTACATTTTGATGTTGCTCTCAGCATTACCAACATTCAATTGTATTGTTTCAGTTGGATGTGAAACCTCTGCAGTACTAATTAGAAAAATGGTATGTTATGAAATAAATTTTAATAAAACCAAAGGAGAGGCATTGAGTTAAAGTTTGTGCTATGCCCGGGATACGAACCGGTGCCCTCTACTTACTAGGTAAGCACTTTATACTGCACAGCTAACACAGTGTTGTGGACAAAGAGACTTCACAGATTGTCTACAAGCACATTTCCATCCACACCACGTACTGTAAATCTGCCCCAGTGTTACCTGTGAATGGCGTATCAAATTAGTTTGTGAATATTTGTTATGAGGAGATGTAAACTTTATTGATGGCTAAAACATGGTTAGAAAAATGTGTGCTTATGACTGAGTGTGTGTTGGCATGTGTGTGGTGTCACAGAAATATGTATATTGACATTCTGTATCACTTAGTTCCTAATGCAGAAAATTGTAAAGTATAATGAGATATAAGAGGTATCATTATGCTGAGATGCACACCCTAATTTTGTGATTATGGAATGTATCTATAAAGTGATTCATTTTAAATTTCGATAATTGCTAATTGTCTTCTGATTACAGGAAAGAGGCTACTAAGAGTCCAAATACTCAACTGTGGGGTAGAAGACCATGTTAATCAGGTATTTCCTCATAATATTTTTATGAATGAGACATATATCATATAAGTATATTTTGCAGTAGCATGAAGTTAATAGGTTTTGAACCTTGTGAAATTTGTTGCAAATCATAGTGGGTGTGAGGTTATCTAGATGTGCATAAGATGTATAAGTGAAATCAAATTATTGGTTCTGTTATTGTTTGAGAAAAGTAGATATTGGTTCACTGTGTTTGCTTGTAGGCTTTAAAGTAAATCATTATGAGAAACTGGGAAATATAAGAGCCCCAGATTTAACATCTTTGACTGTAGTTTGCACTGCAAATTGACACTGCCCTTACCCACAGTGTCAAGTATAGTGGAGCAATTCTCTATAACATACTAATATTAATGTGTGTAATGTTTTAGTGTATTTATTATTTGTTCAGTGAGAATATGTAGTGGCCCTCTATTCAGTTATGATTCATCATATATGCATGTGTGATACAGAAATACAGTGAATTAAAAAATAATATGAATTGTAATGGAGTAATCTCAGATTATCTTATTGTTACCCATATGCCAAGGATGATTCCCCCATGAGCCCTTATGTGGGAACAACTGAGAAGGAAATCACAAACATCTTGGTACTGTCAATGGATTAATTGTTTACGTTAGCTGGGGAAGTTTGTGTTTGAATGCGCTGGTTGTTGCGTACTCCAAACGACAAGGAGCTACGTTGTGTACAGCGCTAAATTAATGGGTGTAGCTGTTAGCACATTGAATTACATTTTGATGTTGCTGTCAGCATTCCCAACATTCATTTGTACGGCATCACTTGGATGTTATACCTCTGCAGTGCTTATTAGAAAAATGATCCCTTTGTAAATGGTATATTATGAAATAAATTTTTATTAAACAAAATGAGAGGTATTGAGTTAACGTTTGAGCTATGGCTGCGATTTGAACCAGGCCCTCTACTTACAAGATAAGCACTTTAGAACGCTCAGCTAAGACAACGTTGTAGACAAAGCGACTACACGGACTGTCTAAAGGCATGACTTCCTTGACACCACAGACTGTAATTCTGCCTCACTGTTACCTGTGAATGGCGTATTATATTAGTTTGTTTGTGAATATTTGTTATGAGGAGAAGTAAACTTATTTGATGGTTAATACATGGGTAGAAAAATGTGTGCTCATGACTGAGTGTGGGTTAGCATGTCTGTGGTGCCATAGAAATATGTATATTTACATTCTGTATCTCTTAGTTTCCAATGCAGAAAATTGTTAAGTGACATGAGATATAACAGGTATCATTATGCTGAGATGCACTCCATAATTGTGTGATTATGGAATGTATGTAAAAAGTAATTCATTATAAAATTTTGTTAATTGCTAATGGTCTTCTGATTACAGGAAATACTAAGAAACTAGATACTGAACTGTGGAGTAGAAGACCATGTTAATCAGGTATTTTCTATTTAATATTTTTATGCATAAGGGTTTTATCATGTAGGTATATTTCACAGTAGACTAAAGTTAATAGGTTTCACATCTTGCCAAATATATTTCAAATCATAGCGACTGACCGGTTATTATTTATGAATAAGAGGTATTGGTGATATGAAAATGATGGTTTAGGCTTTGAAGTTATAACTATGTTTCATACTGTTATAACCTGATTTTTACATGTGTTACACAAATAAGTAATACATCACCTTGGAATCGATGTTCATTGGTAGCTACAATATTTTGAACAGCTCTAATAGTTTCAATAGCTTGCCTGCCTGTATATAATTATGAAAGCATGAAGATGATGGGTAATTTAGAGTCATTTGAATCACAAACATGTCACATTTCATTTTATATATGTTTTTATTTTTTTTTTTTTTTTTTTTTGCATTCTTTTTGAAGCACACAGACATTGACTGACTTTGCGCCAAAATTGCAAGTATAAATACATCAGTTCTACATGACTCTAGAACAATGAAGTAAATATTATCACTATTTAATAATAAGTAATAATGTTGCATTGAAATTGAAGCATGCTTGACCTTGTAGGCAACTAAACACAGCACTTATACTGAAAGCACATTTATTACGAACTTAACATACACCCAGCACTGACTGCCTCTCGGGCAGAGAGCTCTTCTATTTATACACAAACAGAATGTACCAGAAATTAGAAGAATAGATAACATAAGAAACAAGTAGAATTTACAAGTGAACATAAGAAAGACATAGAAACATTCTGACATTGTTAATTACAAAGAAATAAATTTTTGCCGGTGGTCGGGATTGAACCAGCGACCTTTAGCACCCCTGACTGTGACGCTATTCCCTGCGCCACGCCGGCAGTCGGTTTACATGGTGTCTCGCGGCATTGCTCCCTCTCCTGGAAAAACAGCGACCCGCTGTTATGTTCCCTGTGGAGCCAGCTGCAATGTCCTGGATCTTGACCTTGTCATGTGTCCTCTGTATGGCAGTTCTAGAGAATCCTTCCCTTCTTCACCATTATCAGTTACAGACGGTGCTGTCATGGCTTCATCAGTAACACTTTTGTCCTTGAAATCCTTGAACAAGAAGCCATTGTCGCCTACCTGCTCTTCAGGATCGTAGTAAGGCTGCATGCGCAGGACGTGAACAATGTCTCTTTATTTTTGTCGTTTCGATGACGACTCATATTCCTCAACTTCGTATGTGATGTCTGACAGGCGGCGTATGATATGGTACGGACCAAAGTATCGCTTCAATAGCTTTTCTGACGGTCCAACCTTCCGTATAGGGGTAAAAATCCATACCACATCTCCTGGGCTGTACACAACAGGTCGGTGCTTGTCGTTATACCGCTGCCGGTCCTTCTCCTGGGCATCCAGTGTCCGTATGGGAGCCGGCTGTCGTGCTTCTTCGACCCTGGTGATTAGCTGTTTAACATAATCATCCTGAGTGTCATCCGGTTGGAACGGGAACAGCGTATCCATTGCCGTCCCAGCTTCTTGGCCATGGAACAGGAAAAACGGCATGAAGCCTGTGGTGTCTTGTCTGGCGGTATTGTAAGCAAAATTCGCGACTGGCAGATTTGTATCCCAATCCTTATTTTCAACATCGACGTACATCGATATCATATCTGCTAACGTCTTGTTAAAACGTTCCATAAGACCATTTGTCTGAGGATGGTATGTGGTTGTCATTCTGTGGACAATGTCGCACCGTGACATTACCTCTGATACTAGTTTTGACTGTGATACTTTTTCACGATCAGATATCATGACACGTGGTGCTCCATGCTTCAAAATAATGTCTTCTACAAGGAATTTTGTGATCTCTGGAGCTTCTGCAGTCGGCACAGGTTTAGTGACAGTGTAGCGTGTGAGGTAGTCAGTGCAGGCTATTATCCATCGGTTACCGGTTGTCGACTTTAGGAACCTTCCTAAAAGATTGATCCCAACTCGGAGGAATGGAGCTGCTGCTGGCAGAATCGGTATGAGGTACCCTGGAGGTAATTGTGGCACATGCTTCCATCACTGGCACTCTTTACAGTGAGTCCCATAGTGCTTGACAGGTTGGTAGAGACCTTTCCAGTAATACCTGTGTCTGATTCTATCTAGGGTCTTCACGAATCCCAGATGACCGGATATTGGAGCATCGTGGAAATGTTTGAGAATAGCTCGCTGGAGATGAGCTGGAATGATCGGTAGCCATTTGGGGCCCAGTGGACCGTAGTTGCTCTTATACAATGTTCTGTTTATAAGTTGGAACTCTCCATTGGTCGGTTCTCCTTTCTCCAAGGCCTGTATCATTTTTAATAGTGCTGGTTCTTCCCTCTGTTCAGCTGTAACATCATCTAATTCAGTGAGGGCTGAAATTTCATTAATGCTGTTGTGTTCCACTAATGGATTCCTCGAAAGGCAGTCGGCATCCTTGTGTTTGTGCCTGTTCTTGAATACCACTGTGAAATCGTACTCTTGGAGTCTTAGTGCTCATCTTGCTAGTCGACCTGATGGATTCTTCAAGCTAGTCAGCCAACACAAAGAATGGTGGTCTGTCACGACGGTGAATGGTTTGCCAAATAAATACGGCCGGAACTTGTTGATAACCCAGATAACTGCGAGACATTCTTTCTCAGTTGTAGAGTAGTTTATCTCGGACTTTGAGAGTACTGGTGATGCATAGGCTATCACTTTTTCAGCACCTTCCTGAACTTGTGCGACGTTCATTCAAGTTCTAAGGCCTACAATTTTTTTTTCTAATTAACTACTCACCCGAAATCGATGAAACTGGCGTTACTTCTCGACATAATCGCCCTGCAGAGATACACATTTTTCACAACGGTGATACAATGAATCCATGGCAGCGGTGAAGGCTTCTTTAGGAGTCTGTTTTGACCACTGGAAAATCACTGAGGCAATAGCAGCACGGCTGGTGAAAGTGCGGCCACGGAGAGTGTCTTTCATCGATGGAAAAAGCCAAAAGTCACTAGGAGCCAGGTCAGGTGAATAGGGAGCATGAGGAATCACTTCAAGGAATTTGTTCTTCAAAACATTTTCGTAGGATGCACCTGTTGCTGTAGTGCCCTTTGGAATGCAATGAGTAAGGATTACGCCCTCGCTGTCCCAGAACATGGACACCATCATTTTTTCAGCACTGGCGGTTACCCGAAATTGTTTTGGTGGCGTTGAATCTGTGTGCTTTCATTGAGCTGACTGGCACTTTGTTTCTGGATTGAAAAATGGCATCCACGTCTCATCCATTGTCACAACCGACGAAAAGAAGGTCCAATTCATGCTGTCGTTGCGCGTCAACATTGCTTGGCAACATGCCACACCGGCAGCCTTGTGGTCGTCCGTCAGCATTCGTGGCGCCCACCTGATTGACACTTTTCACATTTTCAGGTCGTCATGCAGGATTGTGTGCACAGAACCCACAGAAATGCCAACTCTGGAGGCGATCTGTTCAACAGTCATTCAGCAATCTCCCAAAACAATTCTCTCCACTTTCTCGATCATATCGTCAGACCGGCTTGTGCGAGCCCTAGGTTGTTTCAGTTTGTTGTCACAAGATGTTCTGCCTTCATTAAACTGTCGCACCCAGGAACGCACTTTTGACACATCCATAACAACATCACCACATGTCGCCTTCAACTGTTGATGAATTTCAATTGGTGTCACACCACGCAAATTCAGAAAAACGAATGATTGCACGCTGTTCAAGTAAGGAAAATGTCGCCATTTTAATTATCTAAAACAGTTCTCATTCTCGCCGCTGGCAGTAAAATTCCATCTGCCGTATGGTGCTGCCATCTGTATACAGTATTGACAATGAACGCAGCCCCATTTTAAAACAATGCGCCTGTTTCTATCTCTTTCCAGTCCAGAGAAAAAAAATCGGAGGCCTTAGAACTTGAATGCACCTCTTACAAGCACTGCACCAATCCCATAACCACTGGCGTCTGTGTGAAGTTCCGTTTCCGCATTCTCGTCGTACAAGGCTAGCACTGGTACGGGAAGTTAGAGGCTCCTTAAGTGCCCGGAAAGCTCTTTTTTTTGCCTCATCCCAGTAAAACTTGGCGTCTCCCTGCAGAAGTTCTTGTAATGGACATGCCTTGTTACAAAATCCTTTTATGAAACGTCAGTAGTATGAGCACAACCCGAGAAAACTACTCACATCACGAATGTGCTGAGGAGTTGGAAATTCTGTGACTGCCCTTATTTTATCTGGATCAGGATGGACACCATCTCCGTTGACTAGGTGCCCCAGGATTTTTATCTCTTTGGATTTAAGTGGAGTCCTGCAGCCTGAACACACTTCAACACAGTTGACAAGTGACTCAGACTGAGGTGTACTTCAAATGTTTTCGAGAAAACAACAATGTCATCTAAATAGCAAAGATACGACGTCCACTTAAGGTGTCGAAGCTAGTTGTCCATCACGCTTCCTAATGTGGCCGGAGCATTACATAATCCAAATGGCATTACTTTGAATTCGTAGACATCGTCAGGTGTAATAAAAGCCATCCTCTTTCTGTCAGCATTGTCATCCTTGATTTGCCAGTAACCTGTCTGCATGTCCATAGTTGAGAAGTATGTAGCTCCTTTCAAGCAGTCTAAGGAATCGTCAATGCGCGGCAGGGGTAGACATCTTTCTTTGTGATTTTGTTCAGCCGCCAATAATCGACACAGAATCGCCACGTGCCATCCTTCGACTTTACAAGGACCACCGGAGACGACTAAGGACTCTCCGAAGGTTGAATAATGTCATCGTGCAACATCTTCTTCACTTCCTCCCAAATTATCCGTCATTCAGCTGGCGACAATCTATACGAACGCTGGCTAGTTGGTGGATGATCCCCAGTATTTATACGGTGCCTTATCGTGGGCCGTTTCGTCTGACTTTTCCCCTGATGAGGTGTGAATGCACCAGAAAATTGACTTAGTATAGGTATCACCCAGTGGCGTTGTTCCTTGGTCAGTCCGGACCCTATTGGCAGTTCCACATTTGTTTCCTCCAGCGTGTTGTCTGTACTAACAGCAGAGCATGGGTCTTCATTGATGACGTTGAGCTCATCATCCTGGATTGGTTCATCTGTCCCGATACACAATTAGTGATCCAAATCTCTCCTCGACCTCCGGTAATGCTTATGATAGCCGCTGGTATGTAAATCTCTTTCGGGAGCTTGATAAACTTTTTACTATCAAAAAGCACTTCACAGTTTAATCGCTCATCTGTATTTGTGACTTCAACTCTTCTCATTGTCAACAGTGGGATCGTCACATTGTCAATGGCAAATAACTTCCCAGAAACTTCTGGAACAACTTCTTCAGTTTGCAGCTCAGATCTTCGATAGTCAATGATAGCTTGGGATGCCTGAAGGAAGTCCCATCCGAGGATGACATTGTGACTACATTCTGTTAACACAACAAATACAAACGGCTGGGTCCTGTAGTTGATGGTTATTCTTGCGACACAAGTTCCTGCTGGCTGGATGTACTTTCCATTCGCGACCTTCAGCACAGTTTCCCCTGTATCACAGAATATTGTCTTCTTTAGTGTGCGCCGGTAATTATCCGACAATACAGAAAAAGAAGATCCTGAATCAACAAGTGCCTGACAGGTTGGCCGTCGATTATGACGTTGATGAGATTTCCCAATATCTTAGCGACTGTCATCCGTGGAGGATTTTCATCTGTGGCGGCCTCACCTCTGTAGATGGTCATCTCGCTTACTTTTCCTGTGCGTGGCGTCTAGGGGAGCGGCTGGTACCTCTCTATGGCGATGGTGAATGGCTGCGGCGCGTTAGGGAGCGACCTCGTCTAGGGTACGGCAATGGGCTTCTTCCCATAGGTCGATTGAACTCATCAGCAGGTGATTGCCTGGGATAGAACTGCTCTGATGGCTGATGTCGTGTGGCAATTTAATCGTTGAGTACTCGCCTCCTCTCTCTGCAGTAGCGTACGACATGTCCAGGGCGCCCACAGTGGAAACAAAGTGGTGTGTTGTCTTCTATCCTCCATTCACCTGTTCTTCTGCGCAGCGTTATAGTTGCTGGGGGAATTCCTTGTAGCGGCGTCGGTCGATTCATAGTCTGCTGTTTGGCGGGTGCAGCATAAGTCATAGCAGGGCGACGCAATTCTTCACGTCGGGTGGGTCTGGCGGGGCAAACAGTTGCTGATGTCTGAAATACCTGTTCTTCAGTGGCGTTGGCTCCCTCGTCATTACAGGGCTTACATCCATGGCCATAATCTGATGATCGCTCGGTCTAATAGTACACAAGCAGTACGAGGTGGTGTGTCAGCAAACAGCATCAGAAATCAGTTCGCTAATTATTTTTTTCTGAAAATGGAAAAATTCAGTGGCAAGATAAGTTCGCCTAATGTATTCATATTATATGTGCAATAAACAGTAAGTGTAGGAAGAAGGAATGTGTTTAATGAAAATGAAACAAATTAAATTTGAGATGAAGTTAAAGTACATACCTATATCATTTCTCTCCTTATCTTCCAGCATTTTAAAATCTTAATTAAGTTGTGTACACACATCCTTCCACGCTACCACAGTCAGATGTCTATTCTTATATTCTTATGTTGTTTTATCCCACAGGACTGATCGTTCCTCCACCAACAAAATCAAAACTGCACAATCAATATTCATTTCAGCACTCATCTTGAAACTCGACAGGTAGCACACATGACGGCTCAGGCGCGACTAAAGTCTGCCGGCCCCCGGCAAGCTGCCAGCTCGTGGACATGCAGCCATGTTCCAACACGTCCAACTGAGAACCTGGCACACCTACCGGCTGCCGGCCCTGCAGTGGGCAACCAGAGGTGCATCCGGCAGCTGGGCCGGTCGTTTTGCCGCCGTATTGTGTATAGGCCCTCATAAGAGACAATGTGTCACAACAAACCCGGCGAAACTGCCGGACTGGCAGCCGACGGAAATTCTTCTTGTGGACAAGCGCCCTAAAAGCACATCTCCCTCCACACCATGTACTGTAGTTCTGCCCCAGTGTTACCTTTGAATGGTGTATCATATTAATTTGTGAATATTTGTTATGAGAAATAAACTTATTTGATAGTTAATACATGGTTAGAAAAATGTGTGCTCATGACTGAGATATAAAAGGTATCATTACGCTGAGATGCACACCATAATTTTGTGATTATGGAATGTATGTAATGAAAGTGATTCATTATAAATTTTGTTAATAACTGTCTTCTGAATGCAAGAAAGAGGCTACTAAGAGTCCAAATACTCAACTGTGGGGTAGAAGATCATGTTAATCAGGTATTTTCTATGTAATATTTTTATGCATAAGGGTTTTATCATGTAGGTATATTTCACAGTAGACTAAAGTTAATAGGTTTCACATCTTGCCAAATATATTTCAAATCATAGTGACTGACCGGTTATTATTTATGAATAAGAGGTATTGGTGATATGAAAATAATGGTTTTGGCTTTGAAGTTATAACTATGTTTCACACTGTTATAACCTGATTTTTACATGTGTTACACAAATAAGTCATACATCAGCTTGGAATCGATGTTCATTGGTAGCTACAATATTTTGAACAGCTCTAATAGTTTCAATAGCTTGCCTGCCTGTATATAATTATGAAAGCATGAAGTCGATGGGTACTTTAGAGTCATTTGAATCACAAACATGACACATTTCATTTTATATATGTTTTTTTTTTTTTTTTTTTTTTTTCCATTCTTGTTGAAGCACACAGACATTGACTGACTTTGCGCCAAAATTGCACGTATAAATACATCAGTTCTACATCACTCTAGAACAATGAAGTAAATATTATCACTATTTAATAATAAGTAATAATGTTGCATTGAAATTGAAGCATGCTTGACCTTGTAGGCAACTAAACACAGCACTTATACTGAAAGCACATTTATTACGAACTTAACATACACCCAGCACTGACTGCCTCTCGGGCAGAGAGCTCTTCTATTTATACACAAACAGAATGTACCAGAAATTAGAAGAATAGATAACATAAGAAACAAGTAGAATTTACAAGTGAACATAAGAAAGACAGAAACATTCTGACATTGTTAATTACAAATAATAAATTTTTGCCGGTGGTCAGGATTGTACCAGCGACCTTTAGCACCCCTGACTGTGACGCTATTCCCTGCGCCACGCCGGCAGTCGGTTTACATGGTGTCTCGCAGCATTGCTCCCTCTCCTGGAAAAACAGCAATCCGCTGTTATGTTCCCTGTGGAGCCAGCTGCAATATCCTGGATCTTGACCTTGTCATGTGTCCTCTGTATGGCAGTTCTAGAGAATCCTTCCCTTCTTCACCATTATCAGTTACAGACGGTGCTGTCATGGCTTCATCAGTAACATTTTTGTCCTTGGACTCCTTGAACAAGAAGCCATTGTCGCCTACCTGCTCTTCAGGATCGTAGTAAGGCTCCATGCACCGGACGTGAACAATGTCTCTTTATTTTTGTCGTTTCGATGACGGCTCATATTCCTCAACTTCGTATGTGATGTCTGACAGGCGACGTATGATATGGTACGGACCGAAGTATCGCTTCAATAGCTTTTCTGACTGTCCAACCTTCCGTATAGGGGTAAAAATCCATACCACTTCTCCTGGGCTGTACACAACAGGTCGGTGCTTGTCGTTATACCGCTGCGGTCCTTCTCCTGGGCATCCAGTGTCCGTATGGGAGCCGGCTGTCGTGCTTCTTCGACCCTGGTGATTAGCTGTTTAAAATAATCATCCTGAGTGTCATCCGGTTGGAACGGGAACAGCGTATCCATTGCCGTCCCAACTTCTTGGCCATGGAACAGGAAAAACGGCATGAAGCCTGTGGTGTCTTGTCTTGCCGTGTTGTAAGCAAAATTCGCGACTGGCAGAATTGTATCCCAATCCTTATGTTCAACATCGACGTACATCATGCTGTGAAGGCTTTCACGACCGGCTGAAATAATCGTTGTTGTATCTTCCGGGTTATGAGGTCGTGGTCGGAGAAACATATCTGCTTCCGACGTTTCGTCCAGAGCTGCGCTGGACATCCTCAGAGGTACTACTGGTAGCGGTGAGTCTTGCCGACTGACGAGTCGGGCGTCGGAGAGCGGTATAAATACTGTCCAAAAGGGGGCGTGGTCAAGTGTTCACGTGCGCAGCAGGTATAAGCCTTGTCAAAGATAAAACATAACTTTCGATAGTCGATGGTCAAAGATAAAAGCGTAACTACCTACTCTGAAGAGCCACAGTCCATATGTCATTAAGTTTCATTGTTTCTTCCTTTCTATTAAAATTATCCCTATGTTTGTATATTTCTATTGCTTCTCTGTGCAGTCGTGGATAATAGTTCGTCGTTGTAGATAAAATTTCTGTTTCGGAAAACTTTACTTCATGATTTCCTGATTGGAAAACATGTTCAGCTACAGCTGATTTCTCAATTCTACCTAGTCGGCAAAGACTTTTGTGTTCTTTCAGTCTTGTATTCACACTCCTTTTTGTAGTACCAATATACACTTTTCCGCAAGAACACGGAATTTTGTACATCCCACTAGATGATAGAGGAGGGCGTTTGTCCTTAACAGATCGGAGTGCCTGACTTATCTTTTTTGTTGGTTTAAAAACCGGTCTGATATCGTGTTTGCGTAAAATCTTTCCTATCCGATCCGTAACTGTTTTAATGAAGGGGAGAGAAACGGTGTTCTTCCATCGTTGTGTTTTGTTGCTGTCCTTTTGTTTACCTCTCCTTGGCCGCAGAACCCTATTTACTTCTTTCCGTGTGTATCCATTTTTCTCAAAAGCCTGCATCAGATGATGTAACTCGGCATCTAGGTGTTCTGGCGTACAAATTCGTTTAGCTCTGTCAATAAGACTTTTAATGACCCCTCTCTTTTGCTGAGGATGATGGTTGGAATCTTTGTGCAAGTATCTGTCGGTATGCGTGACTTTTCGGAAAACCTTATGCTTCAAACTTCCATCCGTGTGTCGCATAACTGAAACATCCAAGAAAGATATTTCATTGTCATTTTCCATCTCCATAGTGAATTGGATCTTTGGATTTACACTATTCAGAAAATTAAAGAAGTCTTCCAATGGTTTTTTACCGTGTGACCAAACGACAAATGTGTCATCCACATATCGAAACCAACGATTCGGTTTCTTATTTGCTTTTTCCAGAGCTGACTCTTCGAATTATGGAAGCCATAATGGAAACAACTACTAACAGGCATAAGAAGAAGTTCGAAAAATTACAATCTAAGATACAATGTAGTAACAATATTGTGATGTCCAGCACTGTTGTTAATAAGTCAGCAAGAACCTTATCTCAAGATGAGATTTCAGTCCTTGCAAAAGGAGGAAACTATGCCATAGCACCTATGAAAATACCAGTTGAGGAAATTATCGCAAACGTTGAAGCAGGGATTCGAACCCTCCCCAAAGAAACTGCTAATGCAATTCGAATCGAAACCACTAGAGTTCTGTGCCAGAGTAAACCTTTGAACAGTAATTTAACGAAAGGAGAGAGAAAGGCTCTAAAGGATTTAAATGCAGATGAAGAGATAGTAGTTCTTCCCGCTGACAAGGGCAACGCTACTGTTGTTTTAAATAAGGAGGATTATTGTAGCAAAATTTTGATCCATTTAACCTCAGGACACTATAAAAAACTGAAGAAAGACCCTACAGCCAGCGTACTGAAGAAAACAAACGCACTGAGAAAGTCATCCACTTCGATTCAGAAAGAGGATAAGAAAGCCCTATTGAAATCTGAAGCAATGTGTCCCAGACTTTATGGGCTACCCAAGATACATAAAACTGATTTTCCTCTGAGACCGATCGTCAGTGCTAGCAATTCACCAACATACGAAGTAGCAAGATATCTGGCAACTCGTCTACAACCATAAATTGGTAAGACTGACTCTTATATAAGAGACTCACGTCATTTTATTGAGAAAATTGAAGGACTAATCCTGGCTCCTGGAGACATTCTTGTAAGTTTTGATATAGTGTCGTTGTTCACTATGATTCCTATCAACGAAGTTATGGTTTATATAACAGATCTTTTCCCAGGAGAATTGACCGCTCTCTTTCGACACTGCCTTACTTCGAGTCAGTTCCAATGGGATGATGAGTTTTATGAACAAATTGACGGTGTCGCAATGGGTAACCCGTTAGGTCCTGCAATCGCTAATTTTTACATGGAAAAATTTGAAGAGTCAGCTCTGGAAAAAGCAAATAAGAAGCCGAATCGTTGGTTTCGATATGTGGGTGACACATTTGTCGTTTGGTCACACGGTAAAAAACCATTGGAAGACTTCTTTAATTTTCTGAATAGTGTAAATCCAAAGATCCAATTCACTATGGAGATGGAAAATGACAATGAAATATCTTTCTTGGATGTTTCAGTTATGCGACAGACGGATGGAAGTTTGAAGCATAAGGTTTTCCAAAAAGTCACGCATACGGACAGATACTTGCACAAAGATTCCAACCATCATCCTCAGCAAAAGAGAGGGGTCATTAAAAGTCTTATTGACAGAGCTAAACGAATTTGTATGCCAGAACACCTAGATGCCGAGTTACATCATCTGATGCAGGCTTTTGAGAAAAATGGATACACACGGAAAGAAGTAAATAGGGTTCTGCGGCCAAGGAGAGGTAAACAAAAGGACAGCAACAAAACACAACGATGGAAGAACACCGTTTCTCTCCCCTTCATTAAAACAGTTACGGATCGGATAGGAAAGATTTTACGCAAACACGATATCAGACCGGTTTTTAAACCAACAAAAAAGATAAGTCAGGCACTCCGATCTGTTAAGGACAAACGCCCTCCTCTATCATCTAGTGGGGTGTACAAAATTCCGTGTTCTTGCGGAAAAGTGTATATTGGTACTACAAAAAGGAGTGTGAATACAAGACTGAAAGAACACAAAAGTCTTTGCCGACTAGGTAGAATTGAGAAATCAGCTGTAGCTGAACATGTTTTCCAATCAGGAAATCATGAAGTAAAGTTTTCCGAAACAGAAATTTTATCTACAACGACGAACTATTATCCACGACTGCACAGAGAAGCAATAGAAATATACAAACATAGGGATAATTTTAATAGAAAAGAAGAAACAATGAAACTTAATGACATATGGACTGTGGCTCTTCAGAGTAGGTAGTTACGCTTTTATCTTTGACCATCGACTATCGAAAGTTATGTTTTATCTTTGACAAGGCTTATCTCTGCTGCGCACGTGAACACTTGACCACGCCCCCTTTTGGACAGTATTTATACCGCTCTCCGACGCCCGACTCGTCAGTCGGCAAGACTCACCGCTACCAGTAGTACCTCTGAGGATGTCCAGCGCAGCTCTGGACGAAACGTCAGAAGCAGATATGTTTCTTCGACCACGACCTCATAACCCGGAAGATACAACAACGATTATCGACGTACATCGATATCATATCTGCTAACGTCTTGTTAAAACGTTCCATAAGACCATTTGTCTGAGGATGGTATGTGGTTGTCATTCTGTGGACAATGTCGCACCGTGACATTACCTCTGATACTAGTTTTGACTGTAATACTTTTCCACGATCAGATATCATGACACGTGGTGCTCCATGCTTCAAAATAATGTCTTCTACAAGGAATTTTGTGATCTCTGGAGCTTCTGCAGTCGGCACAGGTTTAGTGACAGTGTAGCGTGTGAGGTAGTCAGTGCAGGCTATTATCCATCGGTTACCGGTTGTCGACTTTAGGAACCTTCCTAAAAGATTGATCCCAACTCGGAGGAATGGAGCTGCTGCTGGCAGAATCGGTATGAGGTACCCTGGAGGTAATTGTGGCACATGCTTCCGTCGCTGGCACTCTTTACAGTGAGTCCCATAGTGCTTGACAGGTTGGTAGAGACCTTTCCAGTAATACCTGTGTCTGATTCTATCTAGGGTCTTCACGAATCCCAGATGACCGGATATTGGAGTATCGTGGAAATGTTTGAGAATAGCTGGCTGGAGATGAGCTGGAATGATCGGTAGCCATTTGGGGCCCAGTGGACCGTAGTTGCTCTTATACAATGTTCTGTTTATAAGTTGGAACTCTCCATTGGTCGGTTCTCCTTTCTCCAAGGCCTGTATGGTTTTTAATAGTGCTGGTTCTTCCCTCTGTTCAGCTGTAACATCATCTAATTCAGTGAGGGCTGAAATTTCATTAATGCTGTTGTGTTCCACTAATGGATTCCTCGAAAGGCAGTCGGCATCCTTGTGTTTGTGCCTGTTCTTGAATACCACTGTGAAATCGTACTCTTGGAGTCTTAGTGCTCATCTTGCTAGTCGACCTGATGGATTCTTCAAGCTAGTCAGCCAACACAAAGAATGGTGGTCTGTCACGACGGTGAATGGTTTGCCAAATAAATACGGCCGGAACTTGTTGATAACCCAGATAACTGCGAGACATTCTTTCTCAGTTGTAGAGTAGTTTATCTCGGACTTTGAGAGTACTGGTGATGCATAGGCTATCACTTTTTCAGCACCTTCCTGAACTTGTGCGACGTTCATTCAAGTTCTAAGGCCTACAATTTTTTTTTCTAATTAACTACTCACCCGAAATCGATGAAACTGGCGTTACTTCTCGACATAATCGCCCTGCAGAGATACACATTTTTCACAACGGTGATACAATGAATCCATGGCAGCGGTGAAGGCTTCTTTAGGAGTCTGTTTTGACCACTGGAAAATCACTGAGGCAATAGCAGCACGGCTGGTGAAAGTGCGGCCACGGAGAGTGTCTTTCATCGATGGAAAAAGCCAAAAGTCACTAGGAGCCAGGTCAGGTGAGTAGGGAGCATGAGGAATCACTTCAAGGAATTTGTTCTTCAAAACATTTTCGTAGGATGCACCTGTTGCCGTAGTGCCCTTTGGAATGCAATGGGTAAGGATTACGCCCTCGCTGTCCCAGAACATGGACACCATCATTTTTTCAGCACTGGCGGTTACCCGAAATTGTTTTGGTGGCGTTGAATCTGTGTGCTTTCATTGAGCTGACTGGCACTTTGTTTCTGGATTGAAAAATGGCATCCACGTCTCATCCATTGTCACAACCGACGAAAAGAAAGTCCAATTCATGCTGTCGTTGCGCGTCAACATTGCTTGGCAACATGCCACACCGGCAGCCTTGTGGTCGTCCGTCAGCATTCGTGGCGCCCACCTGATTGACACTTTTCACATTTTCAGGTCGTCATGCAGGATTGTGTGCACAGAACCCACAGAAATGCCAACTCTGGAGGCGATCTGTTCAACAGTCATTCAGCAATCTCCCAAAACAATTCTCTCCACTTTCTCGATCATATCGTCAGACCGGCTTGTGCGAGCCCTAGGTTGTTTCAGTTTGTTGTCACAAGATGTTCTGCCTTCATTAAACTGTCGCACCCAGGAACGCACTTTTGACACATCCATAACAACATCACCACATGTCGCCTTCAACTGTTGATGAATTTCAATTGGTGTCACACCACGCAAATTCAGAAAAACGAATGATTGCACGCTGTTCAAGTAAGGAAAATGTCGCCATTTTAATTATCTAAAACAGTTCTCATTCTCGCCGCTGGCAGTAAAATTCCATCTGCCGTATGGTGCTGCCATCTGTATACAGTATTGACAATGAACGCAGCCCCATTTTAAAACAATGCGCCTGTTTCTATCTCTTTCCAGTCCAGAGAAAAAAAATCGGAGGCCTTAGAACTTGAATGCACCTCGTACAAGCACTGAACCAATCCCATAACCACTGGCGTCTGTGTGAAGTTCCGTTTCCGCATTCTCGTCGTACAAGGCTAGCACTGGTACGGAAGTTAGAGGCTCCTTAAGTGCCCGGAAAGCTCTTTTTTTTGCCTCATCCCAGTAAAACTTGGCGTCTCCCTGCAGAAGTTCTTGTAATGGACATGCCTTGTTACAAAATCCTTTTATGAAACGTCAGTAGTATGAGCACAACCCGAGAAAACTACTCACATCACGAATGTGCTGAGGAGTTGGAAATTCTGTGACTGCCCTTATTTTATCTGGATCAGGATGGACACCATCTCTGTTGACTAGGTGCCCCAGGATTTTTATCTCTTTGGATTTAAGTGGAGTCCTGCAGCCTGAACACACTTCAACACAGTTGACAAGTGACTCAGACTGAGGTGTACTTCAAATGTTTTCGAGAAAACAACAATGTCATCTAAATAGCAAAGATACGACGTCCACTTAAGGTGTCGAAGCTAGTTGTCCATCACGCTTTCTAATGTGGCCGGAGCATTACATAATCCAAATGGCATTACTTTGAATTCGTAGACGTCGTCAGGTGTAATAAAAGCCATCCTCTTTCTGTCAGCATTGTCATCCTTGATTTGCCAGTAACCTGTCTGCATGTCCATAGTTGAGAAGTATGTAGCTCCTTTCAAGCAGTCTAAGGTATCGTCAATGCGCGGCAGGGGTAGACATCTTTCTTTGTGATTTTGTTCAGCCGCCAATAATCGACACAGAATCGCCACGTGCCATCCTTCGACTTTACAAGGACCACCGGAGACGACTAAGGACTCTCCGAAGGTTGAATAATGTCATCGTGCAACATCTTCTTCACTTCCTCCCAAATTATCCGTCATTCAGCTGGCGACAATCTATACGAACGCTGGCTAGTTGGTGGATGATCCCCAGTATTTATACGGTGCCTTATCGTGGGCCGTTTCGTCTGACTTTTCCCCTGATGAGGTGTGAATGCACCAGAAAATTGACTTAGTATAGGTATCACCCAGTGGCGTTGTTCCTTGGTCAGTCCGGACCCTATTGGCAGTTCCACATTTGTTTCCTCCAGCGTGTTGTCTGTACTAACAGCAGAGCATGGGTCTTCATTGATGACGTTGAGCTCATCATCCTGGATTGGTTCATCTGTCCCGATACACAATTAGTGATCCAAATCTCTCCTCGACCTCTGGTAATGCTTATGATAGCCGCTGGTATGTAAATCTCTTTCGGGAGCTTGATAAACTTTTTACTATCAAAAAGCACTTCACAGTTTAATCGCTCATCTGTATTTGTGACTTCAACTCTTCTCATTGTCAACAGTGGGATCGTCACATTGTCAATGGCAAATAACTTCCCAGAAACTTCTGGAACAACTTCTTCAGTTTGCAGCTCAGATCTTCGATAGTCAATGATAGCTTGGGATGCCTGAAGGAAGTCCCATCCGAGGATGACATTGTGACTACATTCTGTTAACACAACAAATACAAACGGCTGGGTCCTGTAGTTGATGGTTATTCTTGCGACACAAGTTCCTGCTGGCTGGATGTACTTTCCATTCGCGACCTTCAGCACAGTTTCCCCTGTATCACAGAATATTGTCTTCTTTAGTGTGCGCCGGTAATTATCCGACAATACAGAAAAAGAAGATCCTGAATCAACAAGTGCCCGACAGGTTGGCCGTCGATTATGACGTTGATGAGATTTCCCAACATCTTAGCGACTGTCATCCGTGGAGGATTTTCATCTGTGGCGGCCTCACCTCTGTAGATGGTCGTCTCGCTTGCTTTTCCTGTGCGTGGCGTCTAGGGGAGCGGCTGGTACCTCTCTATGGCGATGGTGAATGGCTGCGGCGCGTTAGGGAGCGACCTCGTCTAGGGTACGGCAATGGGCTTCTTCCCAGCAGGTGATTGCCTGGGATAGAACTGCTCTGATGGCTGATGTCGTGTGGCAATTTAATCGTTGAGTACTCGCCTCCTCTCTCTGCAGTAGCGTACGACATGTCCAGGGCGCCCACAGTGGAAACAAAGTGGTGTGTTGTCTTCTATCCTCCATTCACCTGTTCTTCTGCGCAGCGTTATAGTTGCTGGGGGAATTCCTTGTAGCGGCGTCGGTCGGTTCATAGTCTGCTGTTTTGCGGGTGCAGCATAAGTCATAGCAGGGCGACGCAATTCTTCACGTCGGGTGGGTCTGGCGGGGCAAACAGTTGCTAATGTCTGAAATACCTCTTCTTCAGTGGCGTTGGCTCCCTCGTCATTA
The DNA here is from genome assembly GCA_026315105.1 of Locusta migratoria. Lineage (NCBI taxonomy): Eukaryota > Metazoa > Arthropoda > Insecta > Orthoptera > Acrididae > Locusta > Locusta migratoria. The sequence goes on along the minus strand of CM048755.1, from coordinate 360,407,922 downwards.
CAGGGCTTACATCCATGGCCATAATCTGATGATCGCTCGGACTAATAGTACACAAGCAGTACGAGGTGGTGTGTCAGCAAACAGCATCAGAAATCAGTTCGCTAATTATTTTTTCTGAAAATGGAAAAATTCGGTGGCAAGATAAGTTCGCCTAATGTATTCATATTATATGTGCAATAAACAGTAAGTGTAGGAAGAAGGAATGTGTGTAATGAAAATGAAACAAATTAAATTTGAGATGAAGTTAAAGTACATACCTATATCATTTCTCTCCTTATCTTCCAGCATTTTAAAATCTTAATTAAGTTGTGTACACACATCCTTCCACGCTACCACAGTCAGAGTCTATTCTTATATTCTTATGTTGTTTTATCCCACAGGACTGATCGTTCCTCCACCAACAAAATCAAAACTGCACAATCAATATTCATTTCAGCACTCATCTTGAAACTCGACAGGTAGCACACATGACGGCTCAGGCGCGACTAAAGTCTGCCGGCACCCGACAAGCTGCCAGCTCGTGGACATGCAGCCATGTTCCAACACGTCCAACTGAGAACCTGGCACACCTACCGGCTGCCGGCCCTGCAGTGGGCAACCAGAGGTGCATCCGGCAGCTGGGCCGGTCGTTTTGCCGCCGTATTGTGTATAGGCCCTCATAAGAGACACTGTGTCACAACAAACCCGGCGAAACTGCCGGACTGGCACCCGACGGAAATTCTTGTTGTGGACAAGCGCCCTAAAGGCACATCTCCCGCCACACCATGTACTGTAGTTCTGCCCCAGTGTTACCTTTGAATGGTGTATCATATTAATTTGTGAATATTTGTTGTGAGAAATAAACTTATTTGATAGTTAATACATGGTTAGAAAAATGTGTGCTCATGACTGAGATATAAAAGGTATCATTACGCTGAGATGCACACCATAATTTTGTGCTTATGGAATGTATGTAATGAAAGTGATTCATTATAAATTTTGTTAATAACTGTCTTCTGAATGCAAGAAAGAGGCTACTAAGAGTCCAAATACTCAACTGTGGGGTAGAAGATCATGTTAATCAGGTATTTCCTCATAATATTTGTTGAATGAGACATGTATCCTATAAGTATATTTTGCAGTAGCATGAAGTTAATAGGTTTTGCACCTTGTGAAATGTGTTGCAAATCATAGTGGGTGTGAGGTTATCTATATGTGCATAACAGGTATAAGTGAAATCATGTTAATGGTTCTGTTATTCTTGGAGAAAAGTAAATATTGATTCACTGTGTTTGCTTATAGGCTTTAAAGTGAATCATTATGAGAAACTGGGAAACACAATAGCCCCAGATTTAACATCTTTGACTGTATTTTGCACTGCAAATTGACACTGCCTTACCCACAGTGTCAAGTATAGTGCAGCAACTCTCTATAGCATACTAATATTAATATGCATAATGTTTTAGTGTATTTATAGTGAGTTCAATGAGAATATGTAGTGGCCCTAAATTCAGTTATGATTCATCATATATGCATGTGTGATACAGAAAAACAGTGAATTATTAAATAATATGCATTTTTAATGGAATAATCTCAGATTCTTGTTACTCATATGCCTAGGACGATTCCCCCATCAGCCCTAATGTGTGAACAACAGAAAAGGAATTCACAAACATCTTGGTACTGTTAATGGATTAATTGTTTACATTAGCTGGGGAAGTTGTGTTTTAATGCGCTGGTTAGCGCGTACTCCAAACAACAAGGAGCTACGTTACGTACAGCGCTAAATTAACGGGTGTAGCTGATAGCACATTGAACTACATTTTGATGTTGCTCTCAGCATTCCCAACATTTCTTTCTATGGCATCATTTGGATGTGATACCTCTTTAGTGCATATTAGGAAAATGATGTCTTTGTAAACGGTATATTATGAAATAAATTTTTATTAAACAAAAGGTGTGGTTTTGCGTTAATGTCTGCGTTATGACTGCAATTCGAACCTGGGCCCTCTACTTACAAGATAAGAACTTTAGAATGCTGAGCTATGACAGGGCTGAAGACAAAGCGACTACACAGACTGTCTAAAAGCATTACTCCCTCGATGCCACAGACTGTAATTCTGCTTCAATGTTACCTGTGAAATGCATATCAAATTAGTTTGTGAACATTTGTTTTGGGAAGAAAGAAACTTATTTGATGGTTAATACATAGTTAGAATAATGTTGCTCATGACTGAGTATGTGTTAGCATATGTGCGGCGTCACAGAAATAAGTATATTGACATTCTGTATCACTTAGTTCTCAATGCAGAAAATTGTTAAGTATCATGAGACATAACAGGTAACATTATGGTAAGATGCTAAACACAATTTTGTGATTATGGAATGTATGTATAAAGTGATTCATTATAAATTTTGTTAATAGCTAATTTTCTTCTGATGACAGGAAAGAGGCTACTAAGAGTCCAAATACTCAACCTTGCGGTAGAAGACCATGTTAATCAGGTATTTCCTCATAATATTTTTATGAATGAGACATATATCATATAAGTATATTTTGCAGTAGCATGAAGTTAATAGGTTTTGAACCTTGTGAAATTTGTTGCAAATCATAGTGGGTGTGAGGTTATCTATATGAGCATAACAGGTATAAGTGAAATCGTGTTAATGGTTCTGTTATTCTTGGAGAAAAGTAAATATTGATTCACTGTGTTTGCTTATAGGCTTTAAAGTGAATCATTATGAGAAACTGGAAAACATAAGAGCCCCAGATTTAACATCTTTGACTGTAGTTTGCACTGCAAATTGACACTGCCCTTACCCACAGTGTCAAGTATAGTGGAGCAATTCTCTATAACATACTAATATTAATGTGTGTAATGTTTTAGTGTATTTAATGTGAGTTTAGTGTGAGTTTGTAGTGGACCCAAATTCAGTTATGATCATCATATATGCATGTGTGATACAGAAATATAGTGAATTATTAAATAGTATTAATTGTAATGCATTAATCTCAGATTAGCTTTTTGTTACTCATATGCCAAGGACGATTCCCTATGACTCCTAATGTGTGAACAACTGAAAAGGAAATCACAAGCATCTTGTTATTGTTAATGGATTAATTGTTTACATTAGGTGGGAAAGTTTGTGTGTGAATGCGCTGGTTCTTGCGTACTCCAAACGACAAGGAGCTACGTCGTGTACAGCGCTAAATAAACGGGTGTAGCTGATAGCACATTGAACTACATTTTGATGTTGCTCTCAGCATTCCCAACATTCATTTTGTACTGCATCACTTGGATGTGATCCCCCTGCAGTGTGTATTAGAAAAATGATCCTTTTGTAAATGGTATATTATGAAATAAATTTTTATTAAACAAAATGAGAGGTATTGAGTTAACGTTTGAGCTATGGCTGCGATTTGAACCAGGCCCTCTACTTACAACATAAGCACTTTAGAACGTTCAGCTAAGACAGTGTTGAAGACAAAGCGACTACACGGACTGTCTAAAGGCATGACTTCCTTGACACCACAGACTGTAATTCTGCCTCAGTGTTACCTGTGAATGGCATATTATATTAGTTTGTGAATATTTGTTATGAGGAGAAGTAAACTTATTTGATGGTTAATACATGGTTAGAAAAATGTGTGCTCATGACTGAGTGTGGGTTAGCATGTGTGTGGTGCCATGGAAATATGTATATTTACATTCTGTATCTCTTAGTTTCCAATGCAGAAAATCGTTAAGTAACAAGAGATATAACAGGTATCATTATGCTGAGATGCACTCCATAATTGTGTGATTATGGAATGTATGTAAAAAGCAATTCATTATAAATTTTGTTAATAGCTAATTGTCTTCTGATTACAGGAAATACTAAGAAACTAGATACTGAACTGTGGAGTAGAAGACCATGTTAATCAGTTATTACCCTTACACACAATGTCAGGTACATTGGAAGAACTCTCTCGTAACAGAGTGATATTATTTGTGTTGATATTTTAGTGTATTTATTGTGAGATCAGTTAGAATAAGTAGTGGCTGTAAATTCAGTTATGATTCATCAGATATGCCTATGTGATACATATGTGTAGTGAAATATTAATAGTATGACTTTTAATGGATTAATCTCAGATTTGCATCTTGTTAGTCATATGCCAAGGCGATTCCCCCATGAGCCCTTATGTGTGAGCAACTGAAAAGGAAATGACAAACATTTTTAAACTGTTAATGGATTAATTGTTTACATTGGCTGGGAAGGTATGTGTTTGAATGCACTGGTTGTTGGGTACTCCAAACAACAACGAGATACGTTTTGTACAGCCCTAAATTAATGGGTGTAGGTGATAGCACATTAAACTACATTTTGATGTTGCTCTCAGCATTACCAGCATTCAATTGTATTGTTTCAGTTGGATGTGAAACCTCTGCAGTACTAATTAGAAAAATGGTATGTTATGAAATAAATTTTAATAAAACCAAAGGAGAGGCATTGAGTTAAAGTTTGTGCTATGCCCGGGATACGAACCGGTGCCCTCTACTTACTAGGTAAGCACTTTATACTGCACAGCTAACACAGTGTTGTGGACAAAGAGACTTCACAGATTGTCTACAAGCACATTTCCATCCACACCACGTACTGTAAATCTGCCCCAGTGTTACCTGTGAATGGCGTATCAAATTAGTTTGTGAATATTTGTTATGAGGAGATGTAAACTTTATTGATGGCTAAAACATGGTTAGAAAAATGTGTGCTTATGACTGAGTGTGTGTTGGCATGTGTGTGGTGTCACAGAAATATGTATATTGACATTCTGTATCACTTAGTTCCTAATGCAGAAAATTGTAAAGTATAATGAGATATAAGAGGTATCATTATGCTGAGATGCACACCCTAATTTTGTGATTATGGAATGTATCTATAAAGTGATTCATTTTAAATTTCGATAATTGCTAATTGTCTTCTGATTACAGGAAAGAGGCTACTAAGAGTCCAAATACTCAACTGTGGGGTAGAAGATCATGTTAATCAGGTATTTCCTCATAATATTTGTATGAATGAGACATGTATCCTATAAGTATATTTTGCAGTAGCATGAAGTTAATAGGTTTTGCACCTTGTGAAATTTGTTGCAAATCATAGTGGGTGTGAGGTTATCTATATGTGCATAACAGGTATAAGTGAAATCATGTTAATGGTTCTGTTATTCTTGGAGAAAAGTAAATATTGATTCACTGTGTTTGCTTATAGGCTTTAAAGTGAATCATTATGAGAAACTGGGAAACACAATAGCCCCAGATTTAACATCTTTGACTGTATTTTGCACTGCAAATTGACACTGCCTTACCCACAGTGTCAAGTATAGTGCAGCAACTCTCTATAGCATACTAATATTAATATGCATAATGTTTTAGTGTATTTATAGTGAGTTCAATGAGAATATGTAGTGGCCCTAAATTCAGTTATGATTCATCATATATGCATGTGTGATACAGAAAAACAGTGAATTATTAAATAATATGCATTTGTAATGGAATAATCTCAGATTCTTGTTACTCATATGCCTAGGACGATTCCCCCATCAGCCCTAATGTGTGAACAACAGAAAAGGAATTCACAAACATCTTGGTACTGTTAATGGATTAATTGTTTACATTAGCTGGGGAAGTTGTGTTTTAATGCGCTGGTTAGCGCGTACTCCAAACAACAAGGAGCTACGTTACGTACAGCGCTAAATTAACGGGTGTAGCTGATAGCACATTGAACTACATTTTGATGTTGCTCTCAGCATTCCCAACATTTCTTTCTATGGCATCATTTGGATGTGATACCTCTTTAGTGCATATTAGGAAAATGATGTCTTTGTAAACGGTATATTATGAAATAAATTTTTATTAAACAAAAGGTGTGGTTTTGCGTTAATGTCTGCGTTATGACTGCAATTCGAACCTGGGCCCTCTACTTACAAGATAAGAACTTTAGAATGCTGAGCTATGACAGGGCTGAAGACAAAGCGACTACACAGACTGTCTAAAAGCATTACTCCCTCGATGCCACAGACTGTAATTCTGCTTCAATGTTACCTGTGAAATGCATATCAAATTAGTTTGTGAACATTTGTTTTGGGAAGAAAGAAACTTATTTGATGGTTAATACATAGTTAGAATAATGTTGCTCATGACTGAGTATGTGTTAGCATATGTGCGGCGTCACAGAAATAAGTATATTGACATTCTGTATCACTTAGTTCTCAATGCAGAAAATTGTTAAGTATCATGAGACATAACAGGTAACATTATGGTAAGATGCTAAACACAATTTTGTGATTATGGAATGTATGTATAAAGTGATTCATTATAAATTTTGTTAATAGCTAATTTTCTTCTGATGACAGGAAAGAGGCTACTAAGAGTCCAAATACTCAACCTTGCGGTAGAAGACCATGTTAATCAGGTATTTCCTCATAATATTTTTATGAATGAGACATATATCATATAAGTATATTTTGCAGTAGCATGAAGTTAATAGGTTTTGAACCTTGTGAAATTTGTTGCAAATCATAGTGGGTGTGAGGTTATCTATATGAGCATAACAGGTATAAGTGAAATCGTGTTAATGGTTCTGTTATTCTTGGAGAAAAGTAAATATTGATTCACTGTGTTTGCTTATAGGCTTTAAAGTGAATCATTATGAGAAACTGGAAAACATAAGAGCCCCAGATTTAACATCTTTGACTGTAGTTTGCACTGCAAATTGACACTGCCCTTACCCACAGTGTCAAGTATAGTGGAGCAATTCTCTATAACATACTAATATTAATGTGTGTAATGTTTTAGTGTATTTAATGTGAGTTTAGTGTGAGTTTGTAGTGGACCCAAATTCAGTTATGATCATCATATATGCATGTGTGATACAGAAATATAGTGAATTATTAAATAGTATTAATTGTAATGCATTAATCTCAGATTAGCTTTTTGTTACTCATATGCCAAGGACGATTCCCTATGACTCCTAATGTGTGAACAACTGAAAAGGAAATCACAAGCATCTTGTTATTGTTAATGGATTAATTGTTTACATTAGGTGGGAAAGTTTGTGTGTGAATGCGCTGGTTCTTGCGTACTCCAAACGACAAGGAGCTACGTCGTGTACAGCGCTAAATAAACGGGTGTAGCTGATAGCACATTGAACTACATTTTGATGTTGCTCTCAGCATTCCCAACATTCATTTTGTACTGCATCACTTGGATGTGATCCCCCTGCAGTGTGTATTAGAAAAATGATCCTTTTGTAAATGGTATATTATGAAATAAATTTTTATTAAACAAAATGAGAGGTATTGAGTTAACGTTTGAGCTATGGCTGCGATTTGAACCAGGCCCTCTACTTACAACATAAGCACTTTAGAACGTTCAGCTAAGACAGTGTTGAAGACAAAGCGACTACACGGACTGTCTAAAGGCATGACTTCCTTGACACCACAGACTGTAATTCTGCCTCAGTGTTACCTGTGAATGGCATATTATATTAGTTTGTGAATATTTGTTATGAGAAGAAGTAAACTTATTTGATGGTTAATACATGGTTAGAAAAATGTGTGCTCATGACTGAGTGTGGGTTAGCATGTGTGTGGTGCCATGGAAATATGTATATTTACATTCTGTATCTCTTAGTTTCCAATGCAGAAAATCGTTAAGTAACAAGAGATATAACAGGTATCATTATGCTGAGATGCACTCCATAATTGTGTGATTATGGAATGTATGTAAAAAGCAATTCATTATAAATTTTGTTAATAGCTAATTGTCTTCTGATTACAGGAAATACTAAGAAACTAGATACTGAACTGTGGAGTAGAAGACCATGTTAATCAGTTATTACCCTTACACACAATGTCAGGTACATTGGAAGAACTCTCTCGTAACAGAGTGATATTATTTGTGTTGATATTTTAGTGTATTTATTGTGAGATCAGTTAGAATAAGTAGTGGCTGTAAATTCAGTTATGATTCATCAGATATGCCTATGTGATACATATGTGTAGTGAAATATTAATAGTATGACTTTTAATGGATTAATCTCAGATTTGCATCTTGTTAGTCATATGCCAAGGCGATTCCCCCATGAGCCCTTATGTGTGAGCAACTGAAAAGGAAATGACAAACATTTTTAAACTGTTAATGGATTAATTGTTTACATTGGCTGGGAAGGTATGTGTTTGAATGCACTGGTTGTTGGGTACTCCAAACAACAACGAGATACGTTTTGTACAGCCCTAAATTAATGGGTGTAGGTGATAGCACATTAAACTACATTTTGATGTTGCTCTCAGCATTACCAACATTCAATTGTATTGTTTCAGTTGGATGTGAAACCTCTGCAGTACTAATTAGAAAAATGGTATGTTATGAAATAAATTTTAATAAAACCAAAGGAGAGGCATTGAGTTAAAGTTTGTGCTATGCCCGGGATACGAACCGGTGCCCTCTACTTACTAGGTAAGCACTTTAGACTGCACAGCTAACACAGTGTTGTGGACAAAAAGACTTCACAGATTGTCTACAAGCACATTTCCATCCACACCACGTACTGTAAATCTGCCCCAGTGTTACCTGTGAATGGCGTATCAAATTAGTTTGTGAATATTTGTTATGAGGAGATGTAAACTTTATTGATGGCTAAAACATGGTTAGAAAAATGTGTGCTTATGACTGAGTGTGTGTTGGCATGTGTGTGGTGTCACAGAAATATGTATATTGACATTCTGTATCACTTAGTTCCTAATGCAGAAAATTGTAAAGTATAATGAGATATAAGAGGTATCATTATGCTGAGATGCACGCCCTAATTTTGTGATTATGGAATGTATCTATAAAGTGATTCATTTTAAATTTCGATAATTGCTAATTGTCTTCTGATTACAGAAAAGAGGCTACTAAGAGTCCAAATACTCAACTGTGGGGTAGAAGACCATGTTAATCAGGTATTTCCTCATAATATTTTTATGAATGAGACATATATCATGTAAGTATATTTTGCAGTAGCATGAAGTTAATAGGTTTTGAACCTTGTGAAATTTGTTGCAAATCATAGTGGGTGTGAGGTTATCTAGATGTGCATAAGATGTATAAGTGAAATCAAATTATTGGTTCTGTTATTGTTTGAGAAAAGTAGATATTGGTTCACTGTGTTTGCTTGTATGCTTTAAAGTAAATCATTATGAGAAACTGGAAAACATAAGAGCCCCAGATTTAACATCTTTGACTGTATTTTTCACTGCAAATTGACACTATCCTTACCCACAATGTCAAGTATAGTGGAGCAATTCTCTATAACATACTAATATTAATGTGTGTAATGTTTTAGTGTATTTATTATTTGTTCAGTGAGAATATGTAGTGGCCCTCTATTCAGTTATGATTCATCATATATGCATGTGTGATACAGAAATACAGTGAATTAAAAAATAATATGAATTGTAATAGAATAATCTCAGATTATCTTATTGTTACCCATATGCCAAGGATGATTCCCCCATGAGCCCTTATGTGGGAACAACTGAGAAGGAAATCACAAACCTCTTGGTACTGTCAATGGATTAATTGTTTACGTTAGCTGGGGAAGTTTGTGTTTGAATGCGCTGGTTAGTGCGTACTCCAAATGACAAGGAGCTACGTTGTGAACAGCGCTAAATTAATGGGTGTAGCTGTTAGCACATTGAATTACATTTTGATGTTGCTGTCAGCATTCCCAACATTCATTTGTATGACATCACTTGGATGTTATACCTCTGCATTGCTTATTAGAAAAATGATCCCTTTGTAAATGGTATATTATGAAATAAATTTTTATTAAACAAAGTGAGAGGTATTGAGTTAACGTTTGAGCTATGGCTGCGATTTGAACCAGGCCCTCTACTTACAAGATAAGCACTTTAGAACGCTCAGCTAAGACAATGTTGTAGACAAAGCGACTACACGGACTGTCTAAAGGCATGACTTCCTTGACACCACAGACTGTAATTCCGCCTCAGTGTTACCTGTGAATGGCGTATTATATTAGTTTGTTTGTGAATATTTGTTATGAGGAGAAGTAAACTTATTTGATGGTTAATACATGGTTAGAAAAATGTGTGCTCATGACTGAGTGTGGGTTAGCATGTGTGTGGTGCCATAGAAATATGTATACTTACATTCTGTATCTCTTAGTTCCCAATGCAGAAAATCGTTAACTAACATAACAGGTATCATTATGCTGAGATGCTCTCCATAATTGTGTGATTATGGAATGTATGTAAAAAGTAATTCATTATAAATTTTGTTAATTGCTAATTGTCTTCTGATTACAGGAAATACTAAGAAACTAGATACTGAACTGTGGAGTAGAAGACCATGTTAATCAGGTATTTTCTATTTAATATTTCTATGCATAAGAGTTTTATCATGTAGGTATATTTCGCAGTAGACTAAAGTTAATAGGTTTCACATCATGCCAAATATATTTCAAATCATAGCGACTGACCGGTTATTATTTATGAATAAGAGGTATTGGTGATATGAAAATGATGGATTTGGCTTTGAAGTTATAACTATGTTTCACACTGTTATAACCTGATTTTTACATGTGTTACACAAATAAGTCATACATCAACTTGGAATCGATGTTCATTGGTAGCTACAATATTTTGAACAGCTCTAATAGTTTCAATAGCTTGCCTGCCTGTATATAATTATGAAAGCATGAAGTCGATGGGTACTTTAGAGTCATTTGAATCACAAACATGACACATTTCATTTTATATATGTTTTTTTTTTTTTTTTTTTTTTTTTTTTTTTTTTTTTTTTTTTTTTTTTTTTGCATTCTTGTTGAAGCACACAGACATTGACTGACTTTGCGCCAAAATTGCACGTATAAATACATCAGTTCTACATCACTCTAGAACAATGAAGTAAATATTATCACTATTTAATAATAAGTAACAATGTTGCATTGAAATTGAAGCATGCTTGACCTTGTAGGCAACTAAACACAACACTATACTGAAAGCACATTTATTACGAACTTAACATACACCCAGCACTGACTGCCTCTCGGGCAGATAGCTCTTCTATTTATACACAAACAGAATGTACCAGAAATTAGAAGAATAGATAACATAAGAAACAAGTAGAATTTACAAGTGAATATAAGAAAGACATAGAAACATTCTGACATTGTTAATTACAAAGAAATAAATTTTTGCCAGTGGTCGGGATTGAACCAGCGACCTTTAGCACCCCTGACTGTGTCGCTATTCCCTGCGCCATGCCGGCAGTCGGTTTACATGGTGTCTCGTGGCATTGCTCCCTCTCCTGGAAAAACAGCGACCCGCTGTTATGTTCCCTGAGGAGCCAGCTGCAATGTCCTGGATCTTGACCTTGTCATGTGTCCTCTGTATGGCAGTTCTAGAGAATCCTTCCCTTCTTCACCATTATCAGTAACAGACGGTGCTGTCATGGCTTCATCAGTAACATTTTTGTCCTTGGACTCCTTGAACAAGAAGCCATTGTCGCCTACCTGCTCTTCAGGATCGTAGTAAGGCTGCATGCGCAGGACGTGAACAATGTCTCTTTATTTTTGTCGTTTCAATGATGGCTCATATTCCTCAACTTCACTAATTATTTTGTTTCTGAAAATGGGAAAATTCAGTGGCAAGATAAGTTCGCCTAATATATTCATATTGTATGAGAAATAAACAATAAGTGTGGGGAGAAGCAATGTGTGTAATGGAAATGAAAAATAAAATTGAGATGAAGTTAAAGTACATACCTATATCATTTCTTTCCTTATCTTTTAGCGTTTTAAAATCTTATTTAGGTTGTGTACACACATCCTTCCACGCTACCACAGTCAGATATCTATTCTTATAGTCTTATGTTGTTTTATCCCACAGGACTGATCGTTCCTCCACCAACAAAATCAAAACTGCACAATCAATATTCATTTCAGCACTCATCTTGAAACTCGACAGGTAGCACACATGACGGCTCAGGCGCGACTAAAGTCTGCCGGCCCCCGGCAAGCTGCCAGCTCGTGGACATGCAGCCATGTTCCAACAAGTCCAACTGAGAACCTGGCACACCTACCGGCTGCCGGCCCTGCAGTGGGCAACCAGAGGTGCATCCGGCAGCTGGGCCGGTCGTTTTGCCGTCGTATTGTGGATAGGCCCTCATAAGAGACAATGTGTCACAACAAACCCGGCGAAACTGCCGGACTGGCAGCCGACGGAAATTCTTGTTGTGGACAAGCGCCCTAAAAGCACATCTCCCTCCACACCATGTACTGTAATTCTGCCCCAGTGTTACCTGTGAATGGTGTATCATATTAGTTTGTGAATATTTGTTGTGAGAAATAAACTTATTTGATAGTTAATACATGGTTAGAAAAATGTGTGCTCATGACTGAGATATAACAGGTATCATTATGCTGAGATGCACACCATAATTTTGTGATTATGGAACGTATGTAATGAAAGTGATTCATTATAAATTTTGTTAATAACTGTCTTCTGAATGCAAGAAAGAGGCTATTAAGAGTCCAAATACTCAACTGTGGGGTAGAAGATCATGTTAATCAGGTATTTCCTCATAATATTTTTATGAATGAGACATGTATCATATAAGTATATTTTGCAGTAGCATGAAGTTAATAGGTTTTGCACCTTGTGAAATTTGTTGGAAATCCTAGTGGGTGTGAGGTTATCTATATGTGCATAACAGGTATAAGTGAAATCATGTTAATGGTTCTGTTATTCTTGGAGAAAAGTAAATATTGATTCACTGTGTTTGCTTATAGGCTTTAAAGTGAATCATTATGAGAAACTGGAAAACATAAGAGCCCCAGATTTAACATCTTTGACTGTATTTTTCACTGCAAATTGACACTGCCTTACCCACAGTGTCAAGTATAGTGCAGCAACTCTCTATAGCATACTAATATTAATATGCATAATGTTTTAGTGTATTTATAGTGAGTTCAATGAGAATATGTAGTGGCCCTAAATTCAGTTATGATTCATCATATATGCATGTGTGATACAGAAAAACAGTGAATTATTAAATAATATGCATTTGTAATGGAATAATCTCAGATTCTTGTTACTCATATGCCTAGGACGATTCCCCCATCAGCCCTAATGTGTGAACAACAGAAAAGGAATTCACAAACATCTTGGTAGTGTTAATGGATTAATTGTTTACATTAGCTGGGGAAGTTGTGTTTTAATGCGCTGGTTAGCGCGTACTCCAAACAACAAGGAGCTACGTTACGTACAGCGCTAAATTAACGGGTGTAGCTGATAGCACATTGAACTACATTTTGATGTTGCTCTCAGCATTCCCAACATTTATTTTTATGGCATCATTTGGATGTGATACCTCTTTAGTGCATATTAGGAAAATGATGTCTTTGTAAACGGTATATTATGAAATAAATTTTTATTAAACAAAAGGTGTGGTTTTGCGTTAATGTCTGAGTTATGACTGCAAATCGAACCTGGGCCCTCTACTTACAAGATAAGAACTTTAGAATGCTGAGCTATGACAGGGCTGAAGACAAAGCGACTACACAGACTGTCTAAAAGCATTACTTCCTCGATGCCTCAGACTGTAATTCTGCTTCAATGTTACCTGTGAAATGCATATCAAATTAGTTTGTGAACATTTGTTTTGGGAAGAAAGAAACTTATTTGATGGTTAATACATAGTTAGAATAATGTTGCTCATGACTGAGTATGTGTTAGCATATGTGCGGCGTCACAGAAATAAGTATATTGACATTCTGTATCACTTAGTTCTCAATGCAGAAAATTGTTAAGTATCATGAGACATAACAGGTAACATTATGGTAAGATGCTAAACACAATTTTGTGATTATGGAATGTATGTATAAAGTGATTCATTATAAATTTTGTTAATAGCTAATTTTCTTCTGATGACAGGAAAGAGGCTACTAAGAGTCCAAATACTCAACCTTGTGGTAGAAGACCATGTTAATCAGGTATTTCCTCATAATATTTTTATGAATGAGACATATATCATATAAGTATATTTTGCAGTAGCATGAAGTTAATAGGTTTTGAACCTTGTGAAATTTGTTGCAAATCATAGTGGGTGTGAAATTATCTCGATTTGCATAACAGGTATAGGTGAAATCAAGTTAATGGTTGTGTTATTCTTTGAGAAAAGTAAATATTGGTTCACTGTGTTTGCTTATGGGCTTTAAAGTAAAACATTATGAGAAACTGGAAAACATAAGAGCCCCAGATTTAACATCTTTGACTGTATCTTTCACTGCAAATTGACACTGCCCTTACCCACAGTGCCAAGTATAGTGGAGCAATTCTCTATAACATACTAATATTAATGTGCGTAATGTTTTAGTATATTTATTCTTTGTTCAGTGAGAATATGTAGTGGCCCTCAATTCAGTTATGATTAATCAATTATGCATGTGTGATACAGAAATACAGTGAATTATAAAATAATATGAATTGTAATAGAATAATCTCAGATTATCTTATTGTTACCCATATGCCAAGGATGATTCCCCCATTAGCCCTTATATGTGAACAACTGAGAAGGAAATCACAAACATCTTGATATTGTCAATGGATTAATTGTTTACGTTAGCTGGGGAAGTTTGTGTTTGAATGCGCTGGTTGTTGCGTACTCCAAACGACAAGGAGCTACGTTGTGTACAGCGCTAAATTAATGGGTGTAGCTGTTAGCACATTGAATTACATTTTGATGTTGCTGTCAGCATTCCCAACATTCATTTGTATGGCATCACTTGGATGTTATACCTCTGCAGTGCTTATTAGAAAAATGATCCCTTTGTAAATGGTATATTATGAAATAAATTTTTATTAAACAAAATGAGAGGTATTGAGTTAACGTTTGAGCTATGGCTGCGATTTGAACCAGGCCCTCTACTTACAAGATAAGCACTTTAGAACGCTCAGCTAAGACAATGTTGTAGACAAAGCGACTACACGGACTGTCTAAAGGCATGACTTCCTTGACACCACAGACTGTAATTCTGCCTCAGTGTTACCTGTGAATGGCGTATTATATTAGTTTGTGAATATTTGTTATGAGGAGAAGTAAACTTATTTGATGGTTAATACATGGTTAGAAAAATGTGTGCTCATGACTGAGTGTGGGTTAGCATGTCTGTGGTACCATAGAAATATGTATACTTACATTCTGTATCTCTTAGTTTCCAATGCAGAAAATCGTTAAGTAACATGAGATACAACAGGTATCATTATGCTGAGATGCTCTCCATAATTGTGTGATTATGGAATGTATGTAAAAAGTAATTCATTATAAATTTTGTTAATAGCTAATTGTCTTCTGATTACAGGAAATACTAAGAAACTAGATACTGAACTGTGGAGTAGAAGACCATGTTTATCAGTTATTTTCTATTTAATATTTTTATGCATAAGAGTTTTATCATGTAGGTATATTTCGCAGTAGACTAAAGTTAGTAGGTTTCACATCTTGTCAAATATATTTCAAATCATAGCGACTGACTGGTTATTATTTATGAATAAGAGGTATTGGTGATATGAAAATAATGGTTTTGGCTTTGAAGTTATAACTATGTTTCACACTGTTATAACCTGATTTTTACATGTGTTACACAAATAAGTCATACATCAGCTTGGAATCGATGTTCATTGGTAGCTACAATATTTTGAACAGCTCTAATAGTTTCAATAGTTCCCTGCCTGTATATTATTATGAAAGCATGAAGACGATGGGTACTTTAGAGTCATTTGAATCACAAACATTTTTTTTTTTTTTTTTTTTTTTTTTTTTTTGCATTCTTGTTGAAGCACACAGACATTGACTGACTTTGCGCCAAAATTGCACGTATAAATACATCAGTTCTACATCACTCTAGAACAATGAAGTAAATATTATCACTATTTAATAATAAGTAACAATGTTGCATTGAAATTGAAGCATGCTTGAGCTTGTAGGCAACTAAACACAGCACTTATACTGAAAGCACATTTATTACGAACTTAACATACACCCAGCACTGACTGCCTCTCGGGCAGAGAGCTCTTCTATTTATACACAAACAGAATGTACCACAAATTAGAAGAATAGATAACATAAGAAGCAAGTAGAATTTACAAGTGAACATAAGAAAGACAGAAACATTCTGACATTGTTAATTACAAATAATAAATTTTTGCCGGTGGTCAGGATTGTACCAGCGACCTTTAGCACCCCTGACTGTGACGCTATTCCCTGCGCCACGCCGGCAGTCGGTTTACATGGTGTCTCGCAGCATTGCTCCCTCTCCTGGAAAAACAGCAATCCGCTGTTATGTTCCCTGTGGAGCCAGCTGCAATATCCTGGATCTTGACCTTGTCATGTGTCCTCTGTATGGCAGTTCTAGAGAATCCTTCCCTTCTTCACCATTATCAGTTACAGACGGTGCTGTCATGGCTTCATCAGTAACATTTTTGTCCTTGGACTCCTTGAACAAGAAGCCATTGTCGCCTACCTGCTCTTCAGGATCGTAGTAAGGCTCCATGCACCGGACGTGAACAATGTCTCTTTATTTTTGTCGTTTCGATGACGGCTCATATTCCTCAACTTCGTATGTGATGTCTGACAGGCGACGTATGATATGGTACGGACCGAAGTATCGCTTCAATAGCTTTTCTGACTGTCCAACCTTCCGTATAGGGGTAAAAATCCATACCACTTCTCCTGGGCTGTACACAACAGGTCGGTGCTTGTCGTTATACCGCTGCGGTCCTTCTCCTGGGCATCCAGTGTCCGTATGGGAGCCGGCTGTCGTGCTTCTTCGACCCTGGTGATTAGCTGTTTAAAATAATCATCCTGAGTGTCATCCGGTTGGAACGGGAACAGCGTATCCATTGCCGTCCCAACTTCTTGGCCATGGAACAGGAAAAACGGCATGAAGCCTGTGGTGTCTTGTCTTGCCGTGTTGTAAGCAAAATTCGCGACTGGCAGAATTGTATCCCAATCCTTATGTTCAACATCGACGTACATCATGCTGTGAAGGCTTTCACGACCGGCTGAAATAATCGTTGTTGTATCTTCCGGGTTATGAGGTCGTGGTCGGAGAAACATATCTGCTTCTGACGTTTCGTCCAGAGCTGCGCTGGACATCCTCAGAGGTACTACTGGTAGCGGTGAGTCTTGCCGACTGACGAGTCAGGCATCGGAGAGCGGTATAAATACTGTCCAAAAGGGGGCGTGGTCAAGTGTTCACGTGCGCAGCAGGTATAAGCCTTGTCAAAGATAAAACATAACTTTCGATAGTCGATGGTCAAAGATAAAAGCGTAACTACCTACTCTGAAGAGCCACAGTCCATATGTCATTAAGTTTCATTGTTTCTTCTTTTCTATTAAAATTATCCCTATGTTTGTATATTTCTATTGCTTCTCTGTGCAGTCGTGGATAATAGTTCGTCGTTGTAAATAAAATTTCTGTTTCGGAAAACTTTACTTCATGATTTCCTGATTGGAAAACATGTTCAGCTACAGCTGATTTCTCAATTCTACCTAGTCGGCAAAGACTTTTGTGTTCTTTCAGTCTTGTATTCACACTCCTTTTTGTAGTACCAATATACACTTTTCCGCAAGAACACGGAATTTTGTACATCCCACTAGATGATAGAGGAGGGCGTTTGTCCTTAACAGATCGGAGTGCCTGACTTATCTTTTTTGTTGGTTTAAAAACCGGTCTGATATCGTGTTTGCGTAAAATCTTTCCTATCCGATCCGTAACTGTTTTAATGAAGGGGAGAGAAACGGTGTTCTTCCATCGTTGTGTTTTGTTGCTGTCCTTTTGTTTACCTCTCCTTGGCCGCAGAACCCATTTACTTCTTTCCGTGTGTATCCATTTTTCTCAAAAGCCTGCATCAGATGATGTAACTCGGCATCTAGGTGTTCTGGCGTACAAATTCGTTTAGCTCTGTCAATAAGACTTTTAATGACCCCTCTCTTTTGCTGAGGATGATGGTTGGAATCTTTGTGCAAGTATCTGTCGGTATGCGTGACTTTTCGGAAAACCTTATGCTTCAAACTTCCATCCGTGTGTCGCATAACTGAAACATCCAAGAAAGATATTTCATTGTCATTTTCCATCTCCATAGTGAATTGGATCTTTGGATTTACACTATTCAGAAAATTAAAGAAGTCTTCCAATGGTTTTTTACCGTGTGACCAAACGACAAATGTGTCATCCACATATCGAAACCAACGATTCGGTTTCTTATTTGCTTTTTCCAGAGCTGACTCTTCGAATTATGGAAGCCATAATGGAAACAACTACTAACAGGCATAAGAAGAAGTTCGAAAAATTACAATCTAAGATACAATGTAGTAACAATATTGTGATGTCCAGCACTGTTGTTAATAAGTCAGCAAGAACCTTATCTCAAGATGAGATTTCAGTCCTTGCAAAAGGAGGAAACTATGCCATAGCACCTATGAAAATACCAGTTGAGGAAATTATCGCAAACGTTGAAGCAGGGATTCGAACCCTCCCCAAAGAAACTGCTAATGCAATTCGAATCGAAACCACTAGAGTTCTGTGCCAGAGTAAACCTTTGAACAGTAATTTAACGAAAGGAGAGAGAAAGGCTCTAAAGGATTTAAATGCAGATGAAGAGATAGTAGTTCTTCCCGCTGACAAGGGCAACGCTACTGTTGTTTTAAATAAGGAGGATTATTGTAGCAAAATTTTGATCCATTTAACCTCAGGACACTATAAAAAACTGAAGAAAGACCCTACAGCCAGCGTACTGAAGAAAACAAACGCACTGAGAAAGTCATCCACTTCGATTCAGAAAGAGGATAAGAAAGCCCTATTGAAATCTGAAGCAATGTGTCCCAGACTTTATGGGCTACCCAAGATACATAAAACTGATTTTCCTCTGAGACCGATCGTCAGTGCTAGCAATTCACCAACATACGAAGTAGCAAGATATCTGGCAACTCGTCTACAACCATAAATTGGTAAGACTGACTCTTATATAAGAGACTCACGTCATTTTATTGAGAAAATTGAAGGACTAATCCTGGCTCCTGGAGACATTCTTGTAAGTTTTGATATAGTGTCGTTGTTCACTATGATTCCTATCAACGAAGTTATGGTTTATATAACAGATCTTTTCCCAGGAGAATTGACCGCTCTCTTTCGACACTGCCTTACTTCGAGTCAGTTCCAATGGGATGATGAGTTTTATGAACAAATTGACGGTGTCGCAATGGGTAACCCGTTAGGTCCTGCAATCGCTAATTTTTACATGGAAAAATTCGAAGAGTCAGCTCTGGAAAAAGCAAATAAGAAGCCGAATCGTTGGTTTCGATATGTGGGTGACACATTTGTCGTTTGGTCACACGGTAAAAAACCATTGGAAGACTTCTTTAATTTTCTGAATAGTGTAAATCCAAAGATCCAATTCACTATGGAGATGGAAAATGACAATGAAATATCTTTCTTGGATGTTTCAGTTATGCGACACACGGATGGAAGTTTGAAGCATAAGGTTTTCCAAAAAGTCACGCATACGGACAGATACTTGCACAAAGATTCCAACCATCATCCTCAGCAAAAGAGAGGGGTCATTAAAAGTCTTATTGACAGAGCTAAACGAATTTGTATGCCAGAACACCTAGATGCCGAGTTACATCATCTGATGCAGGCTTTTGAGAAAAATGGATACACACGGAAAGAAGTAAATAGGGTTCTGCGGCCAAGGAGAGGTAAACAAAAGGACAGCAACAAAACACAACGATGGAAGAACACCGTTTCTCTCCCCTTCATTAAAACAGTTACGGATCGGATAGGAAAGATTTTACGCAAACACGATATCAGACCGGTTTTTAAACCAACAAAAAAGATAAGTCAGGCACTCCGATCTGTTAAGGACAAACGCCCTCCTCTATCATCTAGTGGGGTGTACAAAATTCCGTGTTCTTGCGGAAAAGTGTATATTGGTACTACAAAAAGGAGTGTGAATACAAGACTGAAAGAACACAAAAGTCTTTGCCGACTAGGTAGAATTGAGAAATCAGCTGTAGCTAAACATGTTTTCCAATCAGGAAATCATGAAGTAAAGTTTTCCGAAACAGAAATTTTATCTACAACGACGAACTATTATCCACGACTGCACAGAGAAGCAATAGAAATATACAAACATAGGGATAATTTTAATAGAAAAGAAGAAACAATGAAACTTAATGACATATGGACTGTGGCTCTTCAGAGTAGGTAGTTACGCTTTTATCTTTGACCATCGACTATCGAAAGTTATGTTTTATCTTTGACAAGGCTTATCTCTGCTGCGCACGTGAACACTTGACCACGCCCCCGTTTGGACAGTATTTATACCGCTCTCCGACGCCTGACTCGTCAGTCGGCAAGACTCACCGCTACCAGTAGTACCTCTGAGGATGTCCAGCGCAGCTCTGGACGAAACGTCAGAAGCAGATATGTTTCTTCGACCACGACCTCATAACCCGGAAGATACAACAACGATTATCGACGTACATCGATATCATATCTGCTAACGTCTTGTTAAAACGTTCCATAAGACCATTTGTCTGAGGATGGTATGTGGTTGTCATTCTGTGGACAATGTCGCACCGTGACATTACCTCTGATACTAGTTTTGACTGTAATACTTTTCCACGATCAGATATCATGACACGTGGTGCTCCATGCTTCAAAATAATGTCTTCTACAAGGAATTTTGTGATCTCTGGAGCTTCTGCAGTCGGCACAGGTTTAGTGACAGTGTAGCGTGTGAGGTAGTCAGTGCAGGCTATTATCCATCGGTTACCGGTTGTCGACTTTAGGAACCTTCCTAAAAGATTGATCCCAACTCGGAGGAATGGAGCTGCTGCTGGCAGAATCGGTATGAGGTACCCTGGAGGTAATTGTGGCACATGCTTCCGTCGCTGGCACTCTTTACAGTGAGTCCCATAGTGCTTGACAGGTTGGTAGAGACCTTTCCAGTAATACCTGTGTCTGATTCTATCTAGGGTCTTCACGAATCCCAGATGACCGGATATTGGAGTATCGTGGAAATGTTTGAGAATAGCTGGCTGGAGATGAGCTGGAATGATCGGTAGCCATTTGGGGCCCAGTGGACCGTAGTTGCTCTTATACAATGTTCTGTTTATAAGTTGGAACTCTCCATTGGTCGGTTCTCCTTTCTCCAAGGCCTGTATCGTTTTTAATAGTGCTGGTTCTTCCCTCTGTTCAGCTGTAACATCATCTAATTCAGTGAGGGCTGAAATTTCATTAATGCTGTTGTGTTCCACTAATGGATTCCTCGAAAGGCAGTCGGCATCCTTGTGTTTGTGCCTGTTCTTGAATACCACTGTGAAATCGTACTCTTGGAGTCTTAGTGCTCATCTTGCTAGTCGACCTGATGGATTCTTCAAGCTAGTCAGCCAACACAAAGAATGGTGGTCTGTCACGACGGTGAATGGTTTGCCAAATAAATACGGCCGGAACTTGTTGATAACCCAGATAACTGCGAGACATTCTTTCTCAGTTGTAGAGTAGTTTATCTCGGACTTTGAGAGTACTGGTGATGCATAGGCTATCACTTTTTCAGCACCTTCCTGAACTTGTGCGACGTTCATTCAAGTTCTAAGGCCTACAATTTTTTTTTCTAATTAACTACTCACCCGAAATCGATGAAACTGGCGTTACTTCTCGACATAATCGCCCTGCAGAGATACACATTTTTCACAACGGTGATACAATGAATCCATGGCAGCGGTGAAGGCTTCTTTAGGAGTCTGTTTTGACCACTGGAAAATCACTGAGGCAATAGCAGCACGGCTGGTGAAAGTGCGGCCACGGAGAGTGTCTTTCATCGATGGAAAAAGCCAAAAGTCACTAGGAGCCAGGTCAGGTGAGTAGGGAGCATGAGGAATCACTTCAAGGAATTTGTTCTTCAAAACATTTTCGTAGGATGCACCTGTTGCCGTAGTGCCCTTTGGAATGCAATGGGTAAGGATTACGCCCTCGCTGTCCCAGAACATGGACACCATCATTTTTTCAGCACTGGCGGTTACCCGAAATTGTTTTGGTGGCGTTGAATCTGTGTGCTTTCATTGAGCTGACTGGCACTTTGTTTCTGGATTGAAAAATGGCATCCACGTCTCATCCATTGTCACAACCGACGAAAAGAAAGTCCAATTCATGCTGTCGTTGCGCGTCAACATTGCTTGGCAACATGCCACACCGGCAGCCTTGTGGTCGTCCGTCAGCATTCGTGGCGCCCACCTGATTGACACTTTTCACATTTTCAGGTCGTCATGCAGGATTGTGTGCACAGAACCCACAGAAATGCCAACTCTGGAGGCGATCTGTTCAACAGTCATTCAGCAATCTCCCAAAACAATTCTCTCCACTTTCTCGATCATATCGTCAGACCGGCTTGTGCGAGCCCTAGGTTGTTTCAGTTTGTTGTCACAAGATGTTCTGCCTTCATTAAACTGTCGCACCCAGGAACGCACTTTTGACACATCCATAACAACATCACCACATGTCGCCTTCAACTGTTGATGAATTTCAATTGGTGTCACACCACGCAAATTCAGAAAAACGAATGATTGCACGCTGTTCAAGTAAGGAAAATGTCGCCATTTTAATTATCTAAAACAGTTCTCATTCTCGCCGCTGGCAGTAAAATTCCATCTGCCGTATGGTGCTGCCATCTGTATACAGTATTGACAATGAACGCAGCCCCATTTTAAAACAATGCGCCTGTTTCTATCTCTTTCCAGTCCAGAGAAAAAAAATCGGAGGCCTTAGAACTTGAATGCACCTCGTACAAGCACTGAACCAATCCCATAACCACTGGCGTCTGTGTGAAGTTCCGTTTCCGCATTCTCGTCGTACAAGGCTAGCACTGGTACGGAAGTTAGAGGCTCCTTAAGTGCCCGGAAAGCTCTTTTTTTGCCTCATCCCAGTAAAACTTGGCGTCTCCCTGCAGAAGTTCTTGTAATGGACATGCCTTGTTACAAAATCCTTTTATGAAACGTCAGTAGTATGAGCACAACCCGAGAAAACTACTCACATCACGAATGTGCTGAGGAGTTGGAAATTCTGTGACTGCCCTTATTTTATCTGGATCAGGATGGACACCATCTCTGTTGACTAGGTGCCCCAGGATTTTTATCTCTTTGGATTTAAGTGGAGTCCTGCAGCCTGAACACACTTCAACACAGTTGACAAGTGACTCAGACTGAGGTGTACTTCAAATGTTTTCGAGAAAACAACAATGTCATCTAAATAGCAAAGATACGACGTCCACTTAAGGTGTCGAAGCTAGTTGTCCATCACGCTTTCTAATGTGGCCGGAGCATTACATAATCCAAATGGCATTACTTTGAATTCGTAGACGTCGTCAGGTGTAATAAAAGCCATCCTCTTTCTGTCAGCATTGTCATCCTTGATTTGCCAGTAACCTGTCTGCATGTCCATAGTTGAGAAGTATGTAGCTCCTTTCAAGCAGTCTAAGGTATCGTCAATGCGCGGCAGGGGTAGACATCTTTCTTTGTGATTTTGTTCAGCCGCCAATAATCGACACAATCGCCACGTGCCATCCTTCTTCTTTACAAGGACCACCGGAGACGACTAAGGACTCTCCGAAGGTTGAATAATGTCATCGTGCAACATCTTCTCCACTTCCTCCCAAATTATCCATCATTCAGCTGGCGACAATCTATACGAACTCTGGCTAGTTGGTGGATGATCCCCAGTATTTATACGGTGCCTTATCGTGGGCCGTTTCGTCTGACTTTTCCCCTGATGAGGTGTGAATGCACCAGAAAATTGACATAGTATAGGTATCACCCAGTGGCGTTGTTCCTTGGTCAGTCCGGACCCTATTGGCAGTTCCACATTTGTTTCCTCCAGCGTGTTGTCTGTACTAACAGCAGAGCATGGGTCTTCATTGATGACGTTGAGCTCATCATCCTGGATTGGTTCATCTGTCCCGATACACAATTAGTGATCCAAATCTCTCCTCGACCTCTGGTAATGCTTATGATAGCCGCTGGTATGTAAATCTCTTTCGGGAGCTTGATAAACTTTTTACTATCAAAAAGCACTTCACAGTTTAATCGCTCATCTGTATTTGTGACTTCAACTCTTCTCATTGTCAACAGTGGGATCGTCACATTGTCAATGGCAAATAACTTCCCAGAAACTTCTGGAACAACTTCTTCAGTTTGCAGCTCAGATCTTCGATAGTCAATGATAGCTTGGGATGCCTGAAGGAAGTCCCATCCGAGGATGACATTGTGACTACATTCTGTTAACACAACAAATACAAACGGCTGGGTCCTGTAGTTGATGGTTATTCTTGCGACACAAGTTCCTGCTGGCTGGATGTACTTTCCATTCGCGACCTTCAGCACAGTTTCCCCTGTATCACAGAATATTGTCTTCTTTAGTGTGCGCCGGTAATTATCCGACAATACAGAAAAAGAAGATCCTGAATTCACAAGTGCCCGACAGGTTGGCCGTCGATTATGACGTTGATGAGATTTCCCAACATCTTAGCGACTGTCATCCGTGGAGGATTTTCATCTGTGGCGGCCTCACCTCTGTAGATGGTCGTCTCGCTTGCTTTTCCTGTGCGTGGCGTCTAGGGGAGCGGCTGGTACCTCTCTATGGCGATGGTGAATGGCTGCGGCGCGTTAGGGAGCGACCTCATCTAGGGTACGGCAATGGGCTTCTTCCCATAGGTCGACTGAACTCATCAGCAGGTGATTGCCTGGGATAGAACTGCTCTGATGGCTGATGTCGTGTGGCAATTTAATCGTTGAGTACTCGCCTCCTCTCTCTGCAGTAGCGTACGACATGTCCAGGGCGCCCACAGTGGAAACAAAGTGGTGTGTTGTCTTCTATCCTCCATTCACCTGTTCTTCTGCGCAGCGTTATAGTTGCTGGGGGAATTCCTTGTAGCGGCGTCGGTCGGTTCATAGTCTGCTGTTTTGCGGGTGCAGCATAAGTCATAGCAGGGCGACGCAATTCTTCACGTCGGGTGGGTCTGGCGGGGCAAACAGTTGCTAATGTCTGAAATACCTCTTCTTCAGTGGCGTTGGCTCCCTCGTCATTACAGGGCTTACATCCATGGCCATAATCTGATGATCGCTCGGACTAATAGTACACAAGCAGTACGAGGTGGTGTGTCAGCAAACAGCATCAGAAATCAGTTCGCTAATTATTTTTTCTGAAAATGGAAAAATTCAGTGGCAAGATAAGTTCGCCTAATGTATTCATATTATATGTGCAATAAACAGTAAGTGTAGGAAGAAGGAATGTGTGTAATGAAAATGAAACAAATTAAATTTGAGATGAAGTTAAAGTACATACCTATATCATTTCTCTCCTTATCTTCCAGCATTTTAAAATCTTAATTAAGTTGTGTACACACATCCTTCCACGCTACCACAGTCAGAGTCTATTCTTATATTCTTATGTTGTTTTATCCCACAGGACTGATCGTTCCTCCACCAACAAAATCAAAACTGCACAATCTATATTCATTTCAGCACTCATCTTGAAACTCGACAGGTAGCACACATGACGGCTCAGGCGCGACTAAAGTCTGCCGGCACCCGACAAGCTGCCAGCTCGTGGACATGCAGCCATGTTCCAACACGTCCAACTGAGAACCTGGCACACTTACCGGCTGCCGGCCCTGCAGTGGGCAACCAGAGGTGCATCCGGCAGCTGGGCCGGTCGTTTTGCCGCCGTATTGTGGATAGGCCCTCATAAGAGACAATGTGTCACAACAAACCCGGCGAAACTGCCGGACTGGCAGCCGACGGAAATTCTTCTTGTGGACAAGCGCCCTAAAAGCACATCTCCCGCCACACCATGTACTGTAGTTCTGCCCCAGTGTTACCTTTGAATGGTGTATCATATTAATTTGTGAATATTTGTTATGAGAAGTAAACTTATTTGATAGTTAATACATGGTTAGAAAAATGTGTGCTCATGACTGAGATATAAAAGGTATCATTACGCTGAGATGCACACCATAATTTTGTGATTATGGAATGTATGTAATGAAAGTGATTCATTATAAATTTTGTTAATAACTGTCTTCTGAATGCAAGAAAGAGGCTACTAAGAGTCCAAATACTCAACTGTGGGGTAGAAGATCATGTTAATCAGGTATTTCCTCATAATATTTGTATGAATGAGACATGTATCCTATAAGTATATTTTGCAGTAGCATGAAGTTAATAGGTTTTGCACCTTGTGAAATTTGTTGCAAATCATAGTGGGTGTGAGGTTATCTATATGTGCATAACAGGTATAAGTGAAATCATGTTAATGGTTCTGTTATTCTTGGAGAAAAGTAAATATTGATTCACTGTGTTTGCTTATAGGCTTTAAAGTGAATCATTATGAGAAACTGGGAAACACAATAGCCCCAGATTTAACATCTTTGACTGTATTTTGCACTGCAAATTGACACTGCCTTACCCACAGTGTCAAGTATAGTGCAGCAACTCTCTATAGCATACTAATATTAATATGCATAATGTTTTAGTGTATTTATAGTGAGTTCAATGAGAATATGTAGTGGCCCTAAATTCAGTTATGATTCATCATATATGCATGTGTGATACAGAAAAACAGTGAATTATTAAATAATATGCATTTTTAATGGAATAATCTCAGATTCTTGTTACTCATATGCCTAGGACGATTCCCCCATCAGCCTTAATGTGTGAACAACAGAAAAGGAATTCACAAACATCTTGGTACTGTTAATGGATTAATTGTTTACATTAGCTGGGGAAGTTGTGTTTTAATGCGCTGGTTAGCGCGTACTCCAAACAACAAGGAGCTACGTTACGTACAGCGCTAAATTAACGGGTGTAGCTGATAGCACATTGAACTACATTTTGATGTTGCTCTCAGCATTCCCAACATTTCTTTCTATGGCATCATTTGGATGTGATACCTCTTTAGTGCATATTAGGAAAATGATGTCTTTGTAAACGGTATATTATGAAATAAATTTTTATTAAACAAAAGGTGTGGTTTTGCGTTAATGTCTGCGTTATGACTGCAATTCGAACCTGGGCCCTCTACTTACAAGATAAGAACTTTAGAATGCTGAGCTATGACAGGGCTGAAGACAAAGCGACTACACAGACTGTAATTCTGCTTCAATGTTACCTGTGAAATGCATATCAAATTAGTTTGTGAACATTTGTTTTGGGAAGAAAGAAACTTATTTGATGGTTAATACATAGTTAGAATAATGTTGCTCATGACTGAGTATGTGTTAGCATATGTGCGGCGTCACAGAAATAAGTATATTGACATTCTGTATCACTTAGTTCTCAATGCAGAAAATTGTTAAGTATCATGAGACATAACAGGTAACATTATGGTAAGATGCTAAACACAATTTTGTGATTATGGAATGTATGTATAAAGTGATTCATTATAAATTTTGTTAATAGCTAATTTTCTTCTGATGACAGGAAAGAGGCTACTAAGAGTCCAAATACTCAACCTTGCGGTAGAAGACCATGTTAATCAGGTATTTCCTCATAATATTTTTATGAATGAGACATATATCATATAAGTATATTTTGCAGTAGCATGAAGTTAATAGGTTTTGAACCTTGTGAAATTTGTTGCAAATCATAGTGGGTGTGAGGTTATCTATATGAGCATAACAGGTATAAGTGAAATCGTGTTAATGGTTCTGTTATTCTTGGAGAAAAGTAAATATTGATTCACTGTGTTTGCTTATAGGCTTTAAAGTGAATCATTATGAGAAACTGGAAAACATAAGAGCCCCAGATTTAACATCTTTGACTGTAGTTTGCACTGCAAATTGACACTGCCCTTACCCACAGTGTCAAGTATAGTGGAGCAATTCTCTATAACATACTAATATTAATGTGTGTAATGTTTTAGTGTATTTAATGTGAGTTTAGTGTGAGTTTGTAGTGGACCCAAATTCAGTTATGATCATCATATATGCATGTGTGATACAGAAATATAGTGAATTATTAAATAGTATTAATTGTAATGCATTAATCTCAGATTAGCTTTTTGTTACTCATATGCCAAGGACGATTCCCTATGACTCCTAATGTGTGAACAACTGAAAAGGAAATCACAAGCATCTTGTTATTGTTAATGGATTAATTGTTTACATTAGGTGGGAAAGTTTGTGTGTGAATGCGCTGGTTCTTGCGCACTCCAAACGACAAGGAGCTACGTCGTGTACAGCGCTAAATAAACGGGTGTAGCTGATAGCACATTGAACTACATTTTGATGTTGCTCTCAGCATTCCCAACATTCATTTTGTACTGCATCACTTGGATGTGATCCCCCTGCAGTGTGTATTAGAAAAATGATCCTTTTGTAAATGGTATATTATGAAATAAATTTTTATTAAACAAAATGAGAGGTATTGAGTTAACGTTTGAGCTATGGCTGCGATTTGAACCAGGCCCTCTACTTACAACATAAGCACTTTAGAACGTTCAGCTAAGACAGTGTTGAAGACAAAGCGACTACACGGACTGTCTAAAGGCATGACTTCCTTGACACCACAGACTGTAATTCTGCCTCAGTGTTACCTGTGAATGGCATATTATATTAGTTTGTGAATATTTGTTATGAGGAGAAGTAAACTTATTTGATGGTTAATACATGGTTAGAAAAATGTGTGCTCATGACTGAGTGTGGGTTAGAATGTGTGTGGTGCCATGGAAATATGTATATTTACATTCTGTATCTCTTAGTTTCCAATGCAGAAAATCGTTAAGTAACAAGAGATATAACAGGTATCATTATGCTGAGATGCACTCCATAATTGTGTGATTATGGAATGTATGTATAAAGTGATTCATTATAAATTTTGTTAATAGCTAATTGTCTTCTGATTACAGGAAATACTTAGAAACTAGATACTGAACTGTGGAGTAGAAGACCATGTTAATCAGTTATTACCCTTACACACAATGTCAGGTACATTGGAAGAACTCTCTCGTAACAGAGTGATATTATTTGTGTTGATATTTTAGTGTATTTATTGTGAGATCAGTTAGAATAAGTAGTGGCTGTAAATTCAGTTATGATTCATCAGATATGCCTATGTGATACATATGTGTAGTGAAATATTAATAGTATGACTTTTAATGGATTAATCTCAGATTTGCATCTTGTTAGTCATATGCCAAGGCGATTCCCCCATGAGCCCTTATGTGTGAGCAACTGAAAAGGAAATGACAAACATTTTTAAACTGTTAATGGATTAATTGTTTACATTGGCTGGGAAGGTATGTGTTTGAACGCACTGGTTGTTGGGTACTCCAAACAACAACGAGATACGTTTTGTACAGCCCTAAATTAATGGGTGTAGGTGATAGCACATTAAACTACATTTTGATGTTGCTCTCAGCATTACCAACATTCAATTGTATTGTTTCAGTTGGATGTGAAACCTCTGCAGTACTAATTAGAAAAATGGTATGTTATGAAATAAATTTTAATAAAACCAAAGGAGAGGCATTGAGTTAAAGTTTGTGCTATGCCCGGGATACGAACCGGTGCCCTCTACTTACTAGGTAAGCACTTTAGACTGCACAGCTAACACAGTGTTGTGGACAAAGAGACTTCACAGATTGTCTACAAGCACATTTCCATCCACACCACGTACTGTAAATCTGCCCCAGTGTTACCTGTGAATGGCGTATCAAATTAGTTTGTGAATATTTGTTATGAGGAGATGTAAACTTTATTGATGGCTAAAACATGGTTAGAAAAATGTGTGCTTATGACTGAGTGTGTGTTGGCATGTGTGTGGTGTCACAGAAATATGTATATTGACATTCTGTATCACTTAGTTCCTAATGCAGAAAATTGTAAAGTATAATGAGATATAAGAGGTATCATTATGCTGAGATGCACGCCCTAATTTTGTGATTATGGAATGTATCTATAAAGTGATTCATTTTAAATTTCGATAATTGCTAATTGTCTTCTGATTACAGAAAAGAGGCTACTAAGAGTCCAAATACTCAACTGTGGGGTAGAAGACCATGTTAATCAGGTATTTCCTCATAATATTTTTATGAATGAGACATATATCATGTAAGTATATTTTGCAGTAGCATGAAGTTAATAGGTTTTGAACCTTGTGAAATTTGTTGCAAATCATAGTGGGTGTGAGGTTATCTAGATGTGCATAAGATGTATAAGTGAAATCAAATTATTGGTTCTGTTATTGTTTGAGAAAAGTAGATATTGGTTCACTGTGTTTGCTTGTAGGCTTTAAAGTAAATCATTATGAGAAACTGGGAAATATAAGAGCCCCAGATTTAACATCTTTGACTGTATTTTGCACTGCAAATTGACACTGCCCTTACCCACAGTGTCAAGTATAGTGGAGCAATTCTCTATAACATACTAATATTAATGTGTGTAATGTTTTAGTGTATTTATTATTTGTTCAGTGAGAATATGTAGTGGCCCTCTATTCAGTTATGATTCATCATATATGCATGTGTGATACAGAAATACAGTGAATTAAAAAATAATATGAATTGTAATGGAATAATCTCAGATTATCTTATTGTTACCCATATGCCAAGGATGATTCCCCCATGAGCCCTTATGTGGGAACAACTGAGAAGGAAATCACAAACATCTTGGTACTGTCAATGGACTAATTGTTTACGTTAGCTGGGGAAGTTTGTGTTTGAATGCGCTGGTTAGTGCGTACTCCAAATGACAAGGAGCTACGTTGTGAACAGCGCTAAATTAATGGGTGTAGCTGTTAGCACATTGAATTACATTTTGATGTTGCTGTCAGCATTCCCAACATTCATTTGTATGACATCACTTGGATGTTATACCTCTGCATTGCTTATTAGAAAAATGATCCCTTTGTAAATGGTATATTATGAAATAAATTTTTATTAAACAAAGTGAGAGGTATTGAGTTAACGTTTGAGCTATGGCTGCGATTTGAACCAGGCCCTCTACTTACAACATAAGCACTTTAGAACGTTCAGCTAAGACAGTGTTGAAGACAAAGCGACTACACGGACTGTCTAAAGGCATGACTTCCTTGACACCACAGACTGTAATTCTGCCTCAGTGTTACCTGTGAATGGCATATTATATTAGTTTGTGAATATTTGTTATGAGAAGAAGTAAACTTATTTGATGGTTAATACATGGTTAGAAAAATGTGTGCTCATGACTGAGTGTGGGTTAGCATGTGTGTGGTGCCATAGAAATATGTATACTTACATTCTGTATCTCTTAGTTCCCAATGCAGAAAATCGTTAACTAACATAACAGGTATCATTATGCTGAGATGCTCTCCATAATTGTGTGATTATGGAATGTATGTAAAAAGTAATTCATTATAAATTTTGTTAATTGCTAATTGTCTTCTGATTACAGGAAATACTAAGAAACTAGATACTGAACTGTGGAGTAGAAGACCATGTTAATCAGGTATTTTCTATTTAATAATTCTATGCATAAGAGTTTTATCATGTAGGTATATTTCGCAGTAGACTAAACTTAATAGGTTTCACATCATGCCAAATATATTTCAAATCATAGCGACTGACCGGTTATTATTTATGAATAAGAGGTATTGGTGATATGAAAATGATGGATTTGGCTTTGAAGTTATAACTATGTTTCACACTGTTATAACCTGATTTTTACATGTGTTACACAAATAAGTCATACATCACCTTGGAATCGATGTTCATTGGTAGCTACAATATTTTGAACAGCTCTAATAGTTTCAATAGCTTGCCTGCCTGTATATAATTATGAAAGCATGAAGACGATGGGTACTTTAGAGTCATTTGAATCACAAACATGACACATTTCATTTTATATATGTTTTTTTTTTTTTTTTTTTTTTTTTTTTTTTGCATTCTTGTTGAAGCACACAGACATTGACTGACTTTGCGCCAAAATTGCACGTATAAATACATCAGTTCTACATCACTCTAGAACAATGAAGTAAATATTATCACTATTTAATAATAAGTAACAATGTTGCATTGAAATTGAAGCATGCTTGACCTTGTAGGCAACTAAACACAACACTATACTGAAAGCACATTTATTACGAACTTAACATACACCCAGCACTGACTGCCTCTCGGGCAGATAGCTCTTCTATTTATACACAAACAGAATGTACCAGAAATTAGAAGAATAGATAACATAAGAAACAAGTAGAATTTACAAGTGAATATAAGAAAGACATAGAAACATTCTGACATTGTTAATTACAAAGAAATAAATTTTTGCCAGTGGTCGGGATTGAACCAGCGACCTTTAGCACCCCTGACTGTGACGCTATTCCCTGCGCCATGCCGGCAGTCGGTTTACATGGTGTCTCGAGGCATTGCTCCCTCTCCTGGAAAAACAGCGACCCGCTGTTATGTTCCCTGAGGAGCCAGCTGCAATGTCCTGGATCTTGACCTTGTCATGTGTCCTCTGTATGGCAGTTCTAGAGAATCCTTCCCTTCTTCACCATTATCAGTAACAGACGGTGCTGTCATGGCTTCATCAGTAACATTTTTGTCCTTGGACTCCTTGAACAAGAAGCCATTGTCGCCTACCTGCTCTTCAGGATCGTAGTAAGGCTGCATGCGCAGGACGTGAACAATGTCTCTTTATTTTTGTCGTTTCGATGATGGCTCATATTCCTCAACTTCACTAATTATTTTGTTTCTGAAAATGGGAAAATTCAGTGGCAAGATAAGTTCGCCTAATATATTCATATTGTATGAGAAATAAACAATAAGTGTGGGGAGAAGCAATGTGTGTAATGGAAATGAAAAATAAAATTGAGATGAAGTTAAAGTACATACCTATATCATTTCTTTCCTTATCTTTTAGCGTTTTAAAATCTTATTTAGGTTGTGTACACACATCCTTCCACGCTACCACAGTCAGATATCTATTCTTATAGTCTTATGTTGTTTTATCCCACAGGCCTGATCGTTCCTCCACCAACAAAATCAAAACTGCACAATCAATATTCATTTCAGCACTCATCTTGAAACTCGACAGGTAGCACACATGACGGCTCAGGCGCGACTAAAGTCTGCCGGCCCCCGGCAAGCTGCCAGCTCGTGGACATGCAGCCATGTTCCAACAAGTCCAACTGAGAACCTGGCACACCTACCGGCTGCCGGCCCTGCAGTGGGCAACCAGAGGTGCATCCGGCAGCTGGGCCGGTCGTTTTGCCGTCGTATTGTGGATAGGCCCTCATAAGAGACAATGTGTCACAACAAACCCGGCGAAACTGCCGGACTGGCAGCCGACGGAAATTCTTGTTGTGGACAAGCGCCCTAAAAGAACATCTCCCTCCACACCATGTCCTGTAATTCTGCCCCAGTGTTACCTGTGAATGGTGTATCATATTAGTTAGTGAATATTGGTTGTGAGAAATAAACTTATTTGATAGTTAATACATGGTTAGAAAAATGTGTGCTCATGACTGAGATATAACAGGTATCATTATGCTGAGATGCACACCATAATTTTGTGATTATGGAACGTATGTAATGAAAGTGATTCATTATAAATTTTGTTAATAACTGTCTTCTGAATGCAAGAAAGAGGCTATTAAGAGTCCAAATACTCAACTGTGGGGTAGAAGATCATGTTAATCAGGTATTTCCTCATAATATTTTTATGAATGAGACATGTATCATATAAGTATATTTTGCAGTAGCATGAAGTTAATAGGTTTTGCACCTTGTGAAATTTGTTGGAAATCCTAGTGGGTGTGAGGTTATCTATATGTGCATAACAGGTATAAGTGAAATCATGTTAATGGTTCTGTTATTCTTGGAGAAAAGTAAATATTGATTCACTGTGTTTGCTTATAGGCTTTAAAGTGAATCATTATGAGAAACTGGGAAACACAATAGCCCCAGATTTAACATCTTTGACTGTATTTTGCACTGCAAATTGACACTGCCTTACCCACAGTGTCAAGTATAGTGCAGCAACTCTCTATAGCATACTAATATTAATATGCATAATGTTTTAGTGTATTTATAGTGAGTTCAATGAGAATATGTAGTGGCCCTAAATTCAGTTATGATTCATCATATATGCATGTGTGATACAGAAAAACAGTGAATTATTAAATAATATGCATTTTTAATGGAATAATCTCAGATTCTTGTTACTCATATGCCTAGGACGATTTCCCCATCAGTCCTAATGTGTGAACAACAGAAAAGGAATTCACAAACATCTTGGTAGTGTTAATGGATTAATTGTTTACATTAGCTGGGGAAGTTGTGTTTTAATGCGCTGGTTAGCGCGTACTCCAAACAACAAGGAGCTACGTTACGTACAGCGCTAAATTAACGGGTGTAGCTGATAGCACATTGAACTACATTTTGATGTTGCTCTCAGCATTCCCAACATTTATTTTTATGGCATCATTTGGATGTGATACCTCTTTAGTGCATATTAGGAAAATGATGTCTTTGTAAACGGTATATTATGAAATAAATTTTTATTAAACAAAAGGTGTGGTTTTGCGTTAATGTCTGAGTTATGACTGCAAATCGAACCTGGGCCCTCTACTTACAAGATAAGAACTTTAGAATGCTGAGCTATGACAGGGCTGAAGACAAAGCGACTACACAGACTGTCTAAAAGCATTACTTCCTCGATGCCACAGACTGTAATTCTGCTTCAATGTTACCTGTGAAATGCATATCAAATTAGTTTGTGAACATTTGTTTTGGGAAGAAAGAAACTTATTTGATGGTTAATACATAGTTAGAATAATGTTGCTCATGACTGAGTATGTTTTATCATATGTGCGGCGTCACAGAAATAAGTATATTGACATTCTGTATCACTTAGTTCTCAATGCAGAAAATTGTTAAGTATCATGAGACATAACAGGTAACATTATGGTAAGATGCTAAACACAATTTTGTGATTATGGAATGTATGTATAAAGTGATTCATTATAAATTTTGTTAATAGCTAATTTTCTTCTGATGACAGGAAAGAGGCTACTAAGAGTCCAAATACTCAACCTTGCGGTAGAAGACCATGTTAATCAGGTATTTCCTCATAATATTTTTATGAATGAGACATATATCATATAAGTATATTTTGCAGTAGCATGAAGTTAATAGGTTTTGAACCTTGTGAAATTTGTTGCAAATCATAGTGGGTGTGAAATTATCTCGATTTGCACAACAGGTATAGGTGAAATCAAGTTAAGGGTTGTGTTATTCTTTGAGAAAAGTAAATATTGGTTCACTGTGTTTGCTTATGGGCATTAAAGTAAAACATTATGAGAAACTGGAAAACATAAGAGCCCCAGATTTAACATCTTTGACTGTATCTTTCACTGCAAATTGACACTGCCCTTACCCACAGTGCCAAGTATAGTGGAGCAATTCTCTATAACATACTAATATTAATGTGCGTAATGTTTTAGTATATTTATTCTTTGTTCAGTGAGAATATGTAGTGGCCCTCAATTCAGTTATGATTAATCAATTATGCATGTGTGATACAGAAATACAGTGAATTATAAAATAATATGAATTGTAATAGAATAATCTCAGATTATCTTATTGTTACCCATATGCCAAGGATGATTCCCCCATTAGCCCTTATATGTGAACAACTGAGAAGGAAATCACAAACATCTTGATATTGTCAATGGATTAATTGTTTACGTTAGCTGGGGAAGTTTGTGTTTGAATGCGCTGGTTGTTGCGTACTCCAAACGACAAGGAGCTACGTTGTGTACAGCGCTAAATTAATGGGTGTAGCTGTTAGCACATTGAATTACATTTTGATGTTGCTGTCAGCATTCCCAACATTCATTTGTATGGCATCACTTGGATGTTATACCTCTGCAGTGCTTATTAGAAAAATGATCCCTTTGTAAATGGTATATTATGAAATAAATTTTTATTAAACAAAATGAGAGGTATTGAGTTAACGTTTGAGCTATGGCTGCGATTTGAACCAGGCCCTCTACTTACAAGATAAGCACTTTAGAATGCTCAGCTAAGACAATGTTGTAGACAAAGCGACTACACGGACTGTCTAAAGGCATGACTTCCTTGACACCACAGACTGTAATTCTGCCTCACTGTTACCTGTGAATGGCGTATTATATTAGTTTGTTTGTGAATATTTGTTATGAGGAGAAGTAAACTTATTTGATGGTTAATACATGGTTAGAAAAATGTGTGCTCATGACTGAGTGTGGGTTAGCATGTCTGTGGTGCCATAGAAATATGTATATTTACATTCTGTATCTCTTAGTTCCCAATGCAGAAAATCGTTAAGTAACATGAGATATAACAGGTATCATTATGCTGAGATGCACTCCATAATTGTGTGATTATGGAATGTATGTAAAAAGTAATTCATTATAAATTTTGTTAATAGCTAATTGTCTTCTGATTACAGGAAATACTAAGAAACTAGATACTGAACTGTGGAGTAGAAGACCATGTTTATCAGTTATTTTCTATTTAATATTTTTATGCATAAGAGTTTTATCATGTAGGTATATTTCGCAGTAGACTAAAGTTAGTAGGTTTCACATCTTGTCAAATATATTTCAAATCATAGCGACTGACCGGTTATTATTTATGAATAAGAGGTATTGGTGATATGAAAATAATGGTTTTGGCTTTGAAGTTATAACTATGTTTCACACTGTTATAACCTGATTTTTACATGTGTTACACAAATAAGTCATACATCAGCTTGGAATCGATGTTCATTGGTAGCTACAATATTTTGAACAGCTCTAATAGTTTCAATAGTTCCCTGCCTGTATATAATTATGAAAGCATGAAGACGATGGGTACTTTAGAGTCATTTGAATCACAAACATGACACATTTCATTTTATATATGTTTTTTTTGCATTCTTGTTGAAGCACACAGACATTGTCTGACTTTGCGCCAAAATTGCACGTATAAATACATCAGTTCTACATCACTCTAGAACAATGAAGTAAATATTATCACTATTTAATAATAAGTAATAATGTTGCATTGAAATTGAAGCATGCTTGAGCTTGTAGGCAACTAAACACAGCACTTATACTGAAAGCACATTTATTACGAACTTAACATACACCCAGCACTGACTGCCTCTCGGGCAGAGAGCTCTTCTATTTATACACAAACAGAATGTACCACAAATTAGAAGAATAGATAACATAAGAAGCAAGTAGAATTTACAAGTGAACATAAGAAAGACAGAAACATTCTGACATTGTTAATTACAAATAATAAATTTTTGCCGGTGGTCAGGATTGTACCAGCGACCTTTAGCACCCCTGACTGTGACGCTATTCCCTGCGCCACGCCGGCAGTCGGTTTACATGGTGTCTCGCAGCATTGCTCCCTCTCCTGGAAAAACAGCAATCCGCTGTTATGTTCCCTGTGGAGCCAGCTGCAATATCCTGGATCTTGACCTTGTCATGTGTCCTCTGTATGGCAGTTCTAGAGAATCCTTCCCTTCTTCACCATTATCAGTTACAGACGGTGCTGTCATGGCTTCATCAGTAACATTTTTGTCCTTGGACTCCTTGAACAAGAAGCCATTGTCGCCTACCTGCTCTTCAGGATCGTAGTAAGGCTCCATGCACCGGACGTGAACAATGTCTCTTTATTTTTGTCGTTTCGATGACGGCTCATATTCCTCAACTTCGTATGTGATGTCTGACAGGCGACGTATGATATGGTACGGACCAAAGTATCGCTTCAATAGCTTTTCTGACTGTCCAACCTTCCGTATAGGGGTAAAAATCCATACCACTTCTCCTGGGCTGTACACAACAGGTCGGTGCTTGTCGTTATACCGCTGCGGTCCTTCTCCTGGGCATCCAGTGTCCGTATGGGAGCCGGCTGTCGTGCTTCTTCGACCCTGGTGATTAGCTGTTTAAAATAATCATCCTGAGTGTCATCCGGTTGGAACGGGAACAGCGTATCCATTGCCGTCCCAACTTCTTGGCCATGGAACAGGAAAAACGGCATGAAGCCTGTGGTGTCTTGTCTTGCCGTGTTGTAAGCAAAATTCGCGACTGGCAGAATTGTATCCCAATCCTTATGTTCAACATCGACGTACATCATGCAGTGAAGGCTTTCACGACCGGCTGAAATAATCGTTGTTGTATCTTCCGGGTTATGAGGTCGTGGTCGGAGAAACATATCTGCTTCTGACGTTTCGTCCAGAGCTGCGCTGGACATCCTCAGAGGTACTACTGGTAGCGGTGAGTCTTGCCGACTGACGAGTCGGGCGTCTGAGAGCGGTATAAATACTGTCCAAAAGGGGGCGTGGTCAAGTGTTCACGTGCGCAGCAGGTATAAGCCTTGTCAAAGATAAAACATAACTTTCGATAGTCGATGGTCAAAGATAAAAGCGTAACTACCTACTCTGAAGAGCCACAGTCCATATGTCATTAAGTTTCATTGTTTCTTCCTTTCTATTAAAATTATCCCTATGTTTGTATATTTCTATTGCTTCTCTGTGCAGTCGTGGATAATAGTTCGTCGTTGTAGATAAAATTTCTGTTTCGGAAAACTTTACTTCATGATTTCCTGATTGGAAAACATGTTCAGCTACAGCTGATTTCTCAATTCTACCTAGTCGGCAAAGACTTTTGTGTTCTTTCAGTCTTGTATTCACACTCCTTTTTGTAGTACCAATATACACTTTTCCGCAAGAACACGGAATTTTGTACATCCCACTAGATGATAGAGGAGGGCGTTTGTCCTTAACAGATCGGAGTGCCTGACTTATCTTTTTTGTTGGTTTAAAAACCGGTCTGATATCGTGTTTGCGTAAAATCTTTCCTATCCGATCCGTAACTGTTTTAATGAAGGGGAGAGAAACGGTGTTCTTCCATCGTTGTGTTTTGTTGCTGTCCTTTTGTTTACCTCTCCTTGGCCGCAGAACCCTATTTACTTCTTTCCGTGTGTATCCATTTTTCTCAAAAGCCTGCATCAGATGATGTAACTCGGCATCTAGGTGTTCTGGCGTACAAATTCGTTTAGCTCTGTCAATAAGACTTTTAATGACCCCTCTCTTTTGCTGAGGATGATGGTTGGAATCTTTGTGCAAGTATCTGTCGGTATGCGTGACTTTTCGGAAAACCTTATGCTTCAAACTTCCATCCGTGTGTCGCATAACTGAAACATCCAAGAAAGATATTTCATTGTCATTTTCCATCTCCATAGTGAATTGGATCTTTGGATTTACACTATTCAGAAAATTAAAGAAGTCTTCCAATGGTTTTTTACCGTGTGACCAAACGACAAATGTGTCATCCACATATCGAAACCAACGATTCGGTTTCTTATTTGCTTTTTCCAGAGCTGACTCTTCGAATTATGGAAGCCATAATGGAAACAACTACTAACAGGCATAAGAAGAAGTTCGAAAAATTACAATCTAAGATACAATGTAGTAACAATATTGTGATGTCCAGCACTGTTGTTAATAAGTCAGCAAGAACCTTATCTCAAGATGAGATTTCAGTCCTTGCAAAAGGAGGAAACTATGCCATAGCACCTATGAAAATACCAGTTGAGGAAATTATCGCAAACGTTGAAGCAGGGATTCGAACCCTCCCCAAAGAAACTGCTAATGCAATTCGAATCGAAACCACTAGAGTTCTGTGCCAGAGTAAACCTTTGAACAGTAATTTAACGAAAGGAGAGAGAAAGGCTCTAAAGGATTTAAATGCAGATGAAGAGATAGTAGTTCTTCCCGCTGACAAGGGCAACGCTACTGTTGTTTTAAATAAGGAGGATTATTGTAGCAAAATTTTGATCCATTTAACCTCAGGACACTATAAAAAACTGAAGAAAGACCCTACAGCCAGCGTACTGAAGAAAACAAACGCACTGAGAAAGTCATCCACTTCGATTCAGAAAGAGGATAAGAAAGCCCTATTGAAATCTGAAGCAATGTGTCCCAGACTTTATGGGCTACCCAAGATACATAAAACTGATTTTCCTCTGAGACCGATCGTCAGTGCTAGCAATTCACCAACATACGAAGTAGCAAGATATCTGGCAACTCGTCTACAACCATAAATTGGTAAGACTGACTCTTATATAAGAGACTCACGTCATTTTATTGAGAAAATTGAAGGACTAATCCTGGCTCCTGGAGACATTCTTGTAAGTTTTGATATAGTGTCGTTGTTCACTATGATTCCTATCAACGAAGTTATGGTTTATATAACAGATCTTTTCCCAGGAGAATTGACCGCTCTCTTTCGACACTGCCTTACTTCGAGTCAGTTCCAATGGGATGATGAGTTTTATGAACAAATTGACGGTGTCGCAATGGGTAACCCGTTAGGTCCTGCAATCGCTAATTTTTACATGGAAAAATTCGAAGAGTCAGCTCTGGAAAAAGCAAATAAGAAGCCGAATCGTTGGTTTCGATATGTGGGTGACACATTTGTCGTTTGGTCACACGGTAAAAAACCATTGGAAGACTTCTTTAATTTTCTGAATAGTGTAAATCCAAAGATCCAATTCACTATGGAGATGGAAAATGACAATGAAATATCTTTCTTGGATGTTTCAGTTATGCGACAGACGGATGGAAGTTTGAAGCATAAGGTTTTCCAAAAAGTCACGCATACGGACAGATACTTGCACAAAGATTCCAACCATCATCCTCAGCAAAAGAGAGGGGTCATTAAAAGTCTTATTGACAGAGCTAAACGAATTTGTATGCCAGAACACCTAGATGCCGAGTTACATCATCTGATGCAGGCTTTTGAGAAAAATGGATACACACGGAAAGAAGTAAATAGGGTTCTGCGGCCAAGGAGAGGTAAACAAAAGGACAGCAACAAAACACAACGATGGAAGAACACCGTTTCTCTCCCCTTCATTAAAACAGTTACGGATCGGATAGGAAAGATTTTACGCAAACACGATATCAGACCGGTTTTTAAACCAACAAAAAAGATAAGTCAGGCACTCCGATCTGTTAAGGACAAACGCCCTCCTCTATCATCTAGTGGGGTGTACAAAATTCCGTGTTCTTGCGGAAAAGTGTATATTGGTACTACAAAAAGGAGTGTGAATACAAGACTGAAAGAACACAAAAGTCTTTGCCGACTAGGTAGAATTGAGAAATCAGCTGTAGCTGAACATGTTTTCCAATCAGGAAATCATGAAGTAAAGTTTTCCGAAACAGAAATTTTATCTACAACGACGAACTATTATCCACGACTGCACAGAGAAGCAATAGAAATATACAAACATAGGGATAATTTTAATAGAAAAGAAGAAACAATGAAACTTAATGACATATGGACTGTGGCTCTTCAGAGTAGGTAGTTACGCTTTTATCTTTGACCATCGACTATCGAAAGTTATGTTTTATCTTTGACAAGGCTTATACCTGCTGCGCACGTGAACACTTGACCACGCCCCCGTTTGGACAGTATTTATACCGCTCTCCGACGCCTGACTCGTCAGTCGGCAAGACTCACCGCTACCAGTAGTACCTCTGAGGATGTCCAGCGCAGCTCTGGACGAAACGTCAGAAGCAGATATGTTTCTTCGACCACGACCTCATAACCCGGAAGATACAACAACGATTATCGACGTACATCGATATCATATCTGCTAACGTCTTGTTAAAACGTTCCATAAGACCATTTGTCTGAGGATGGTATGTGGTTGTCATTCTGTGGACAATGTCGCACCGTGACATTACCTCTGATACTAGTTTTGACTGTAATACTTTTCCACGATCAGATATCATGACACGTGGTGCTCCATGCTTCAAAATAATGTCTTCTACAAGGAATTTTGTGATCTCTGGAGCTTCTGCAGTCGGCACAGGTTTAGTGACAGTGTAGCGTGTGAGGTAGTCAGTGCAGGCTATTATCCATCGGTTACCGGTTGTCGACTTTAGGAACCTTCCTAAAAGATTGATCCCAACTCGGAGGAATGGAGCTGCTGCTGGCAGAATCGGTATGAGGTACCCTGGAGGTAATTGTGGCACATGCTTCCGTCGCTGGCACTCTTTACAGTGAGTCCCATAGTGCTTGACAGGTTGGTAGAGACCTTTCCAGTAATACCTGTGTCTGATTCTATCTAGGGTCTTCACGAATCCAAGATGACCGGATATTGGAGCATCGTGGAAATGTTTGAGAATAGCTGGCTGGAGATGAGCTGGAATGATCGGTAGCCATTTGGGGCTAAGTGGATCGTAGTTGCTCTTATACAATGTTCTCTGTTTATAAGTTGGAACTCTCCATTGGTCGGTTCTCCTTTCTCCAAGGCCTGTATCGTATTTAATAGTGCTGGTTCTTCCCTCTGTTCAGCTGTAACATCATCTAATTCAGTGAGGGCTGAAATTTCATTAATGCTGTTGTGTTCCACTAATGGATTCCTCGAAAGGCAGTCGGCATCCTTGTGTTTGTGCCTGTTCTTGAATACCACTGTGAAATCGTACTCTTGGAGTCTTAGTGCTCATCTTGCTAGTCGACCTGATGGATTCTTCAAGCTAGTCAGCCAACACAAAGAATGGTGGTCTGTCACGACGGTGAATGGTTTGCCAAATAAATACGGCCGGAACTTGTTGATAACCCAGATAACTGCGAGACATTCTTTCTCAGTTGTAGAGTAGTTTATCTCGGTGATGCATAGGCTATCACTTTTTCAGCACCTTCCTGAACTTGTGCGACGTTCATTCAAGTTCTAAGGCCTACAATTATTTTTTCTAATTAACTACTCACCCGAAATCGATGAAACTGGCGTTACTTCTCGACATAATTGCCCTGCAGACATACACATTTTTCACAATGGTGATGCAATGAATCCATGGCAGCGGCGAAGGGTTCTTTAGGAGTCTGTTTTGACCACTGGAAAATCACTGAGGCAATAACAGCACGGCTGGTGAAAGTGCGGCCACGGAGAGTGTCTTTCATCGATGGAAAAAGCCAAAAGTCACTAGGAGCCAGGTCAGGTGAGTAGGGAGCATGAGGAATCACTTCAAAGTTGTTATCACGAAGAAACTGTTGCGTAACATTAGCTCAATGCACGGGTGCGTTTTCTTGGTGAAACAGCACATGCGCAGCCCTTCCCGGACGTTTTTGTTGCGGTGCAGGAAGGAATTTGTTCTTCAAAACATTTTCGTAGGATGCACCTGTTGCCGTAGTGCCCTTTGGAATGCAATGGGTAAGGATTACGCCCTCGCTGTCCCAGAACATGGACACCATCATTTTTTCAGCACTGGCGGTTACCCGAAATTGTTTTGGTGGCGTTGAATCTGTGTGCTTTCATTGAGCTGACTGGCACTTTGTTTCTGGATTGAAAAATGGCATCCACGTCTCATCCATTGTCACAACCGACAAAAAGAAAGTCCAATTCATGCTGTCGTTGCGCGTCAACATTGCTTGGCAACATGCCACACAGGCAGCCTTGTGGTCGTCCGTTAGCATTCGTGGCACCCACCTGAATGACACTTTTCATATTTTCAGGTCGTCATGCAGGATTGTGTGCACAGAACCCACAGAAATGCCAACTCTGGAGGCGATCTGTTCAACAGTCATTCAGCGATCTCCCAAAACAATTCTCTCCACTTTCTCGATCATATCGTCAGACCGGCTTGTGCGAGCCCTAGGTTGTTTCAGTTTGTTGTCACAAGATGTTCTGCCTTCATTAAACTGTTGCACCCACGAACGCACTTTTGACACATCCATAACTCCATCACCACAAGTCGCCTTCAACTGTCGATGAATTTCAATTGGTGTCACACCACGCAAATTCAGAAAAACGAATGATTGCACGCTGTTCAAGTAAGGAAAATGTCGCCATTTTAATTATCTAAAACAGTTCTCATTCTCGCCGCTGGCAGTAAAATTCCATCTGCCGTATGGTGCTGCCATCTGTATACAGTATTGACAATGAACGCAGCCTCATTTTAAAACAATGCGCCTGTTTCTATCTCTTTCCAGTCCAGAGAAAAAAAATCGGAGGCCTTAGAAGTTGAATGCACCTCGTACAAGCACTGCACCAATCCCATAACCACGGGCGTCTGTGTGAAGTTCCGTTTCCGCATTCTCGTTGTACAAGGCTAGCACTGGTACGGAAGTTAGAGCCTCCTTAAGTGCCCGGAAAGCTCTTTCTTTTGCCTCATCCCAGTAAAACTTGGCGTCTCCCTGCAGAAGTTCTTGTAATGGACATGCCTTGTTACAAAATCCTTTTATGAAACGTCAGTAGTATGAGCACAACCCGAGAAAACTACTCACATCACGAATGTGCTGAGGAGTTGGAAATTCTGTGACTGCCCTTATTTTATCTGGATCAGGACGGACACCATCTCCGTTGACTAGGTGCCACAGGATTTTTATCTCTTTGGATTTAAGTGGAGTCCTGCAGCCTGAACACACTTCAACACAGTTGACAAGTGACTCAGACTGAGGTGTACTTCAAATGTTTTCAAGAAAACAACAATGT
This sequence comes from Locusta migratoria, assembly GCA_026315105.1. Classification (NCBI taxonomy): domain Eukaryota; kingdom Metazoa; phylum Arthropoda; class Insecta; order Orthoptera; family Acrididae; genus Locusta; species Locusta migratoria. Next base: position 360,363,324 of record CM048755.1, on the reverse strand, counting down.
CATCTAAATAGCAAAGATACGACGTCCACTTAAGGTGTCGAAGCTAGTTGTCCATCACGCTTTCTAATGTGGCCGGAGCATTACATAATCCAAATGGCATTACTTTGAATTCGTAGACGTCGTCAGGTGTAATAAAAGCCATCCTCTTTCTGTCAGCATTGTCATCCTTGATTTGCCAGTAACCTGTCTGCATGTCCATAGTTGAGAAGTATGTAGCTCCTTTCAAGCAGTCTAAGGTATCATCAATGCGCGGCAGGGGGTAGACATCTTTCTTTGTGATTTTGTTCAGCCGCCAATAATCGACACAGAATCGCCACGTGCCATCCTTCTTCTTTTCGAGGACCACCGGAGACGACTAAGTACTCTCCGAAGGTTGAATAATGTCATCGTGCAACATCTTCTCCACTTCCTCCCGAATTATCCGTCATTCAGCTGGCGACAATCTATAGGAACGCTGGCTAGTTGGTGGATGATCCCCAGTATTTATACGGTGCCTTATCGTGGGCCGTTTCGTCTGACTTTTCCCCTGATGAGGTGTGAATGCACCAGAAAATTGACGTAGTATAGGTAACACCCAGTGGCGTTGTTCCTTGTTCAGTCCGGACCCTATTGGCAGTTCCACATTTGTTTCCTCCAGCGTGTTGTCTGTACTAACAGCAGAGCATGGGTCTTCATTGATGACGTTGAGCTCATCATCCTGGATTGGTTCATCTGTCCCGATACACAATTAGTGATCCAAATCTCTCCTCGACCTCCGGTAATGCTTATGATAGCCGCTGGTATGTAAATTTCTTTGGGGAGCTTGATAAACTTTTTACTATCAAAAAGCACTTCACAGTTTAATCGCTCATCTGTATTTGTGACTTCAACTCTTCTCATCGTCAACAGCGGGGTCGTCACATTGTCAACGGCAAATAACTTCCCAGAAAATTCTGTATTACGTGTATCTGTTGGAACAACTTCTTCAGTTTGCAGTTCAGATCTTCCACAGTCAATGATAGCTTGGGATGCCTGAAGGAAGTCCCATCCGAGGATGACATTGTGACTACATTCTGTTAACACAACAAATACAAACGGCTGGGTCCTGTAGTTGATGGTTATTCTTGCGACACAAGTTCCTGCTGGCTGGATGTACTTTCACTTCGCGACCTTCAGCTCAGTTTCCCCTGTATCACAGAATATTGTCTTCTTTAGTGTGCGCCGGTAATTATCCGACAATACAGAAAAAGATCCTGAATCAACAAGTGCCCGACAGGTTGGCCGTCGATTATGACGTCGATGAGATTTCCCAACATCTTAGCGACTGTCATCCGTGGAGGATTTTCATCTGTGGCGGCCTCACCTCTGTAGATGGTCGTCTCGCTTACTTTTCCTGTGCGTGGAGTCTAGGGGAGCGGCTGGTACCTCTCTATGGTCATGGTGAATGGCTGCGGCGCTTTAGGTAGCGACCTCGTCTAGGGTACGGCAATGGGCTTCTTCCCATAGGTCGACTGAACTCATCAGCAGGTGATTGCCTGGGATAGAACTGCTCTGATGGCTGACGTCTTGTGGCAATATAATCATTGAGTACTCGCCTCCTCTCTCTGTAGTAGCGTACGACATGTCCAGGGCGCCCACAGAGGAAACAAAGTGGTGTGTTGTCTTCTATCCTCCAATCACCTGTTCTTCTGCGCAGCGTTATAGTCGCCGGGGGAATTCCTTGTGGCCGCGTCGGTCGGTTCATAGTCTGCTGTTTGGCGGGTGCAGCATAAGTCATAGCAGGGCAACGCAATTCTTCACGTCGGGTGCGTCTGGCGGGGCAAACAGTTGCTAATGTCTGAAATACCTCTTCTTCAGTGGCGTTGGCTCCCTCGTCATTACAGGGCTTACATCCATGGCCATAATCTGATGATCGCTCGGTCTTATAGTACACAAGCAGTACGAGGTGGTGTGTCAGCAAACAGCATCAGAAATCAGTTCGCTAATTATTTTTTTCTGAAAATGGAAAAATTCAGTGGCAAGATAAGTTCGCCTAATGTATTCATATTATATGTGCAATAAACAGTAAGTGTAGGAAGAAGGAATGTGTGTAATGAAAATGAAACAAATTAAATTTGAGATGAAGTTAAAGTACATACCTATATCATTTCTCTCCTTATCTTCCAGCGTTTTAAAATCTTAATTAAGCTGTGTACACACATCCTTCCACGCTACCACAGTCAGATGTCTATTCTTATATTCTTATGTTGTTTTATCCGACAGGACTGATCATTCTTCCACCAACAAAATCAAAACTGCACAATCAATATTCATTTCAGCACTCATCTTGAAACTCGACAGGTAGCACACATGACGGCTCAGGCGCGACTAAAGTCTGCCGGCACCCGGCAAGCTGCCAGCTCGTGGACATGCAGCCATGTTCCACACGTCCAACTGAGAACCTGGCACACCTCCCGGCTGCCGGCCCTGCAGTGGGCAACCAGAGGTGCATCCGGCAGCTGGGCCGGTCGTTTTGCCGCCGTATTGTGGATAGGCCCTCATAAGAGACAATGTGTCACAACAAACCTGGCGAAACTGCCGGACTGGCAGACGACGGAAATTCTTCTTGTGGACAAGCGCCCTAAAAGCACATCTCCCTCCACACCATGTACTGTAATTCTGCCCCAGTGTTACCTGTGAATGGTGTATCATATTAGTTTGTGAATATTGGTTGTGAGAAATAAACTTATTTGATAGTTAATACATGGTTAGAAAAATGTGTGCTCATGACTGAGATATAACAGGTATCATTATGCTGAGATGCACACCATAATTTTGTGCTTATGGAACGTATGTAATGAAAGTGATTCATTATAAATTTTGTTAATAACTGTCTTCTGAATGCAAGAAAGAGGCTACTAAGAGTCCAAATACTCAACTGTGGGGTAGAAGATCATGTTAATCAGGTATTTCCTCATAATATTTTTATGAATGAGACATGTATCATATAAGTATATTTTGCAGTAGCATGAAGTTAATAGGTTTTGCACCTTGTGAAATTTGTTGCAAATCATAGTGGGTGTGAGGTTATCTATATGTGCATAACAGGTATAAGTGAAATCATGTTAATGGTTCTGTTATTCTTGGAGAAAAGTAAATATTGATTCACTGTGTTTGCTTATAGGCTTTAAAGTGAATCATTATGAGAAACTGGAAAACATAAGAGCCCCAGATTTAACATCATTGACTGTATTTTGCACTGCAAATTGACACTGCCTTACCCATAGTGTCAAGTATAGTGCAGCAACTCTCTATAGCATACTAATATTAATATGCATAATGTTTTAGTGTATTTATAGTGAGTTCAATGAGAATATGTAGTGGCCCTAAATTCAGTTATGATTCATCATATATGCATGTGTGATACAGAAAAACAGTGAATTATTAAATAATATGCATTTGTAATGGAATAATCTCAGATTCTTGTTACTCATATGCCTAGGACGATTCCCCCATCAGCCCTAATGTGTGAACAACAGAAAACGAATTCACAAACATCTTGGTACTGTTAATGGATTAATTGTTTACATTAGCTGGGGAAGTTGTGTTTTAATGCGCTGGTTAGCGCGTACTCCAAACAACAAGGAGCTACGTTACGTACAGCGCTAAATTAACAGGTGTAGCTGATAGCACATTGAACTACATTTTGATGTTGCTCTCAGCATTCCCAACATTTATTTTTATGGCATCATTTGGATGTGATACCTCTTTAGTGCATATTAGGAAAATGATGTCTTTGTAAACGGTATATTATGAAATAAATTTTTATTAAACAAAAGGTGTGGTTTTGCGTTAATGTCTGAGTTATGACTGCAATTCGAACCTGGGCCCTCTACTTACAAGATAAGAACTTTAGAATGCTGACCTATGACAGCGCTGAAGACAAAGCGACTACACAGACTGTCTAAAAGCATGACTCGCTCGATGCCACAGACTGTAATTCTGCTTCAATGTTACCTGTGAAATGCATATCAAATTAGTTTGTGAACATTTGTTTTGGGAAGAAGGAAACTTATTTGATGGTTAATACATAGTTAGAATAATGTTGCTCATGACTGAGTATGTGTTAGCATATGTGTGGCGTCACAGAAATAAGTATATTGACATTCTGTATCACTTAGTTCTCAATGCAGAAAATTGTTAAGTATCATGAGACATAACAGGTACCATTATGCTAAGATGCTAAACACAATTTTGTGATTATGGAATGTATGTATAAAGTGATTCATTATAAATTTTGTTAATAGCTAATTTTCTTCTGATTACAGGAAAGAGGCTACTAAGAGTCCAAATACTCAACCTTGCGGTAGAAGATCATGTTAATCAGGTATTTCCTCATAATATTTTTATGAATGAGACATATATCATATAAGTATATTTTGCAGTAGCATGAAGTTAATAGGTTTTGAACCTTGTGAAATTTGTTGCAAATCATAGTGGGTGTGAGGTTATCTCTATTTGCATAACAGGTATAGGTGAAATCAAGTTAATGGTTGTGTTCTTCTTTGAGAAAAGTAAATATTGGTTCACTGTGTTTGCTTATAGGCTTTAAAGTGAATCATTATGAGAAACTGGAAAACATAAGAGCCCCAGATTTAACATCTTTGACTGTATTTTGCACTGCAAATTGACACTGCCCTTACCCACAGTGTCAAGTATAGTGGAGCAACTCTGTATAACATACTAATATTAAAGTGCGTAGTGTATTGGTGTATTTAATGTGAGTTTAGTGTGAGTTTGTAGTGGACCCAAATTCAGTTATGATCATCATATATGCATGTGTGATACAGAAATATAGTGAATTATTAAATAGTTTTAATTGTAATGCATTAATCTCAGATTAGCTTTTTGTTACTCATATGCCAAGGACGATTCCCTAATGACTCCTAATGTGTGAACAACTGAAAAGGAAATCACAAACATCTTCTTACTGTTAATGGATTAATTGTTTACATTAGGTAGGAAAGTTTGTGTGTGAATGCGCTGGTTATTGCGTACTCCAAACGACAAGGAGCTACGTCGTGTACAGCGCTAAATTAACGGGTGTAGCTGATAGCACATTGAACTACATTTTGATGTTGCTCTCAGCATTCCCAACATTCATTTTGTACTGCATCACTTGGATGTGATCCCCCTGCAGTGTGTATTAGAAAAATGATCCCTTTGTAAATGGTATATTATGAAATAAATTTTTATTAAACAAAATGAGAGGTATTGAGTTAACGTTTGAGCTATGGCTGCGATTTGAACCAGGCCCTCTGCTTACAAGATAAGCACTTTAGAACGCTCAGCTAAGACAATGTTGTAGACAAAGCGACTACACGGACTGTCTAAAGGCATGACTTCCTTGACACCACAGACTGTAATTCTGCCTCACTGTTACCTGTGAATGGCGTATTATATTAGTTTGTTTGTGAATATTTGTTATGAGGAGAAGTAAACTTATTTGATGGTTAATACATGGTTAGAAAAATGTGTGCTCATGACTGAGTGTGGGTTAGCATGTCTGTGGTGCCATAGAAATATGTATATTTACATTCTGTATCTCTTAGTTCCCAATGCAGAAAATCGTTAAGTAACATGAGGTATAACAGGTATCATTATACTGAGATGCACTCCATAATTGTGTGATTATGGAATGTATGTAAAAAGTAATTCATTATAAATTTTGTTAATAGCTAATTGTCTTCTGATTACAGGAAATACTAAGAAACTAGATACTGAACTGTGGAGTAGAAGACCATGTTAATCAGGTATTTTCTATTTAATATTTTTATGCATAAGAGTTTTATCATGTAGGTATATTTCGCAGTAGACTAAACTTAATAGGTTTCACATCTTGCCAAATATATTTCAAATCATAGCGACTGACCAGTTATTATTTATGAATAAGAGGTATTGGTGATATGAAAATGATGGATTTGGCTTTGAAGTTATAACTATGTTTCACACTGTTATAACCTGATTTTTACATGTGTTACACAAATAAGTCATACATCACCTTGGAATCGATGTTCATTGGTAGCTACAATATTTTGAACAGCTCTAATAGTTTCAATAGCTTGCCTGCCTGTATATAATTATGAAAGCATGAAGACGATGGGTACTTTAGAGTCATTTGAATCACAAACATGACACATTTCATTTTATATATGTTTTTTTTGCATTCTTGTTGAAGCACACAGACATTGACTGACTTTGCGCCAAAATTGCACGTATAAATACATCAGTTCTACATCACTCTAGAACAATGAAGTAAATATTATCACTATTTAATAATAAGTAACAATGTTGCATTGAAATTGAAGCATGCTTGAGCTTGTAGGCAACTAAACACAGCACTTATACTGAAAGCACATTTATTACGAACTTAACATACACCCAGCACTGACTGCCTCTCGGGCAGAGAGCTCTTCTATTTATACACAAACAGAATGTATCACAAATTAGAAGAATAGATAACATAAGAAACAAGTAGAATTTACAAGTGAATATAAGAAAGACATAGAAACATTCTGACATTGTTAATTACAAAGAAATAAATTTTTGCGGTGGTCGGGATTGAACCAGCGACCTTTAGCACCCCTGACTGTGATGCTATTCCCTGCGCCACGCCGGCAGTCGGTTTCCATGGTGTCTCGCGGCATTGCTCCCTCTCCTGGAAAAACAGCGTCCTGCTGTTATGTTCCCTGTGGAGCCAGCTGCAATGTCCTGGATCTTGACCTTGTCATGTGTCCTCTGTATGACAGTTCTAGAGAATCCTTCCCTTCTTCACCATTATCAGTTACAGACGGTGCTGTCATGGCTTCATCAGTAACACTTTTGTCCTTGAAATCCTTGAACAAGAAGCCATTGTCGCCTACCTGCTCTTCAGGATCGTAGTAAGGCTGCATGCGCAGGACGTGAACAATGTCTCTTTATTTTTGTCGTTTCGATGACGACTCATATTCCTCAACTTCGTATGTGATGTCTGACAGGCGGCGTATGATATGGTACGGACCAAAGTATCGCTTCAATAGCTTTTCTGACGGTCCAACCTTCCGTATAGGGGTAAAAATCCATACCACTTCTCCTGGGCTGTACACAACAGGTCGGTGCTTGTCGTTATACCGCTGCGGTCCTTCTCCTGGGCGTCCAGTGTCCGTATGCGAGCCAGCAGTCGTGCTTCTTCGACCCTGGTAATTAGCTGTTTAAAATAATCATCCTGAGTGTCATCCGGTTGGAACGGGAACAGCGTATCCATAGCCGTCCCAGCTTCTTGGCCATGGAACAGGAAAAACGGCATGAAGCCTGTGGTGTCTTGTCTTGCAGTATTGTAAGCAAAATTCGCGACTGGCAGAATTGTATCCCAATCCTTATGTTCAACATCGACGTACATTGATATCAAATCTGCTAACGTCTTGTTAAAAAGTTCCATAAGACCATTTGTCTGAGGATGGTATGTGGTTGTCATTCTGTGGACAATGTCGCACCGTGACATTACCTCTGATACTAGTTTTGACTGTAATACTTTTCCACGATCAGATATCATGACACGTGGTGCTCCATGCTTCAAAATAATGTCTTCTACAAGGAATTTTGTGATCTCTGGAGCTTCTGCAGTCGGCACAGGTTTAGTGACAGTGTAGCGTGTGAGGTAGTCAGTGCAGGCTATTATCCATCGGTTACCGGTTGTCGACTTTAGGAACCTTCCTAAAAGATTGATCCCAACTCGGAGGAATGGAGCTGCTGCTGGCAGAATCGGTATGAGGTACCCTGGAGGTAATTGTGGCACATGCTTCCGTCGCTGGCACTCTTTACAGTGAGTCACATAGTGCTTGACAGGTTGGTAGAGACCTTTCCAGTAATACCTGTGTCTGATTCTATCTAGGGTCTTCACGAATCTCATATGACCGAATATTGGGGCATCGTGGAAATGTTTGAGAATAGCTGGCTGGAGATGAGCTGGAATGATTAGTAGCCATTTGGGGCCCAGTGGATCGTAGTTGCTCTTATACAATGTTCTCTGTTTATAAGTTGGAACTCTCCATTGGTCGGTTCTCCTTTCTCCAAGGCCTGTATCGTATTTAATAGTGCTGGTTCTTCCCTCTGTTCAGCTGTAACATCATCTAATTCAGTGAGGGCTGAAATTTCATTAATGCTGTTGTGTTCCACTAATGGATTCCTCGAAAGGCAGTCGGCATCCTTGTGTTTGTGCCTGTTCTTGAATACCACTGTGAAATCGTACTCTTGGAGTCTTAGTGCTCATCTTGCTAGTCGACCTGATGGATTCTTCAAGCTAGTCAGCCAACACAAAGAATGGTGGTCTGTCACGACGGTGAATGGTTTGCCAAATAAATACGGCCGGAACTTGTTGATAACCCAGATAACTGCGAGACATTCTTTCTCAGTTGTAGAGTAGTTTATCTCGGTGATGCATAGGCTATCACTTTTTCAGCACCTTCCTGAACTTGTGCGACGTTCATTCAAGTTCTAAGGCCTACAATTATTTTTTCTAATTAACTACTCACCCGAAATCGATGAAACTGGCGTTACTTCTCGACATAATCGCCCTGCAGACATACACATTTTTCACAGCGGTGATGCAATGAATCCATGGCAGCGGTGAAGGGTTCTTTAGGAGTCTGTTTTGACCACTGGAAAATCACTGAGGCAATAGCAGCATGGCTGGTGAAAGTGCGGCCACGGAGAGTGTCTTTCATCGATGGAAAAAGCCAAAAGTCACTAGGAGCCAGGTCAGGTGAGTAGGGAGCATGAGGAATCACTTCAAAGTTGTTATCACGAAGAAACTGTTGCGTAACATTAGCTCAATGCACGGGTGCGTTTTCTTGGTGAAACAGCACATGCGCAGCCCTTCCCGGACGTTTTTGTTGCGGTGCAGGAAGGAATTTGTTGTTCAAAACATTTTCGTAGGATGCACCTGTTGCCGTAGTGCCCTTTGGAATGCAATGGGTAAGGATTACGCCCTCGCTGTCCCAGAACATGGACACCATCATTTTTTCAGCACTGGCGGTTACCCGAAATTGTTTTGGTGGCGTTGAATCTGTGTGCTTTCATTGAGCTGACTGGCACTTTGTTTCTGGATTGAAAAATGGCATCCACGTCTCATCCATTGTCACAACCGACAAAAAGAAAGTCCAATTCATGCTGTCGTTGCGCGTCAACATTGCTTGGCAACATGCCACACAGGCAGCCTTGTGGTCGTCCGTTAGCATTCGTGGCACCCACCTGAATGACACTTTTCATATTTTCAGGTCGTCATGCAGGATTGTGTGCACAGAACCCACAGAAATGCCAACTCTGGAGGCGATCTGTTCAACAGTCATTCAGCGATCTCCCAAAACAATTCTCTCCACTTTCTCGATCATATCGTCAGACCGGCTTGTGCGAGCCCTAGGTTGTTTCAGTTTGTTGTCACAAGATGTTCTGCCTTCATTATACTGTTGCACCCACGAACGCACTTTTGACACATCCATAACTCCATCACCACAAGTCGCCTTCAACTGTCGATGAATTTCAATTGGTGTCACACCACGCAAATTCAGAAAAACGAATGATTGCACGCTGTTCAAGTAAGGAAAATGTCGCCATTTTAATTATCTAAAACAGTTCTCATTCTCGCCGCTGGCAGTAAAATTCCATCTGCCGTATGGTGCTGCCATCTGTATACAGTATTGACAATGAACGCAGCCTCATTTTAAAACAATGCGCCTGTTTCTATCTCTTTCCAGTCCAGAGAAAAAAAATCGGAGGCCTTAGAAGTTGAATGCACCTCGTACAAGCACTGCACCAATCCCATAACCACGGGCGTCTGTGTGAAGTTCCGTTTCCGCATTCTCGTTGTACAAGGCTAGCACTGGTACGGAAGTTAGAGCCTCCTTAAGTGCCCGGAAAGCTCTTTCTTTTGCCTCATCCCAGTAAAACTTGGCGTCTCCCTGCAGAAGTTCTTGTAATGGACATGCCTTGTTACAAAATCCTTTTATGAAACGTAAGTAGTATGAGCACAACCCGAGAAAACTACTCACATCACGAATGTGCTGAGGAGTTGGAAATTCTGTGACTGCCCTTATTTTATCTGGATCAGGACGGACACCATCTCCGTTGACTAGGTGCCACAGGATTTTTATCTCTTTGGATTTAAGTGGAGTCCTGCAGCCTGAACACACTTCAACACAGTTGACAAGTGACTCAGACTGAGGTGTACTTCAAATGTTTTCAAGAAAACAACAATGTCATCTAAATAGCAAAGATACGACGTCCACTTAAGGTGTCGAAGCTAGTTGTCCATCACGCTTTCTAATGTGGCCGGAGCATTACATAATCCAAATGGCATTACTTTGAATTCGTAGACGTCGTCAGGTGTAATAAAAGCCATCCTCTTTCTGTCAGCATTGTCATCCTTGATTTGCCAGTAACCTGTCTGCATGTCCATAGTTGAGAAGTATGTAGCTCCTTTCAAGCAGTCTAAGGTATCATCAATGCGCGGCAGGGGGTAGACATCTTTCTTTGTGATTTTGTTCAGCCGCCAATAATCGACACAGAATCGCCACGTGCCATCCTTCTTCTTTTCGAGGACCACCGGAGACGACTAAGTACTCTCCGAAGGTTGAATAATGTCATCGTGCAACATCTTCTCCACTTCCTCCCGAATTATCCGTCATTCAGCTGGCGACAATCTATAGGAACGCTGGCTAGTTGGTGGATGATCCCCAGTATTTATACGGTGCCTTATCGTGGGCCGTTTCGTCTGACTTTTCCCCTGATGAGGTGTGAATGCACCAGAAAATTGACGTAGTATAGGTAACACCCAGTGGCGTTGTTCCTTGTTCAGTCCGGACCCTATTGGCAGTTCCACATTTGTTTCCTCCAGCGTGTTGTCTGTACTAACAGCAGAGCATGGGTCTTCATTGATGACGTTGAGCTCATCATCCTGGATTGGTTCATCTGTCCCGATACACAATTAGTGATCCAAATCTCTCCTCGACCTCCGGTAATGCTTATGATAGCCGCTGGTATGTAAATTTCTTTGGGGAGCTTGATAAACTTTTTACTATCAAAAAGCACTTCACAGTTTAATCGCTCATCTGTATTTGTGACTTCAACTCTTCTCATCGTCAACAGCGGGGTCGTCACATTGTCAACGGCAAATAACTTCCCAGAAAATTCTGTATTACGTGTATCTGTTGGAACAACTTCTTCAGTTTGCAGTTCAGATCTTCCACAGTCAATGATAGCTTGGGATGCCTGAAGGAAGTCCCATCCGAGGATGACATTGTGACTACATTCTGTTAACACAACAAATACAAACGGCTGGGTCCTGTAGTTGATGGTTATTCTTGCGACACAAGTTCCTGCTGGCTGGATGTACTTTCACTTCGCGACCTTCAGCTCAGTTTCCCCTGTATCACAGAATATTGTCTTCTTTAGTGTGCGCCGGTAATTATCCGACAATACAGAAAAAGATCCTGAATCAACAAGTGCCCGACAGGTTGGCCGTCGATTATGACGTCGATGAGATTTCCCAACATCTTAGCGACTGTCATCCGTGGAGGATTTTCATCTGTGGCGGCCTCACCTCTGTAGATGGTCGTCTCGCTTACTTTTCCTGTGCGTGGAGTCTAGGGGAGCGGCTGGTACCTCTCTATGGTCATGGTGAATGGCTGCGGCGCTTTAGGTAGCGACCTCGTCTAGGGTACGGCAATGGGCTTCTTCCCATAGGTCGACTGAACTCATCAGCAGGTGATTGCCTGGGATAGAACTGCTCTGATGGCTGACGTCTTGTGGCAATATAATCATTGAGTACTCGCCTCCTCTCTCTGTAGTAGCGTACGACATGTCCAGGGCGCCCACAGAGGAAACAAAGTGGTGTGTTGTCTTCTATCCTCCAATCACCTGTTCTTCTGCGCAGCGTTATAGTCGCCGGGGGAATTCCTTGTGGCCGCGTCGGTCGGTTCATAGTCTGCTGTTTGGCGGGTGCAGCATAAGTCATAGCAGGGCAACGCAATTCTTCACGTCGGGTGCGTCTGGCGGGGCAAACAGTTGCTAATGTCTGAAATACCTCTTCTTCAGTGGCGTTGGCTCCCTCGTCATTACAGGGCTTACATCCATGGCCATAATCTGATGATCGCTCGGTCTTATAGTACACAAGCAGTACGAGGTGGTGTGTCAGCAAACAGCATCAGAAATCAGTTCGCTAATTATTTTTTTCTGAAAATGGAAAAATTCAGTGGCAAGATAAGTTCGCCTAATGTATTCATATTATATGTGCAATAAACAGTAAGTGTAGGAAGAAGGAATGTGTGTAATGAAAATGAAACAAATTAAATTTGAGATGAAGTTAAAGTACATACCTATATCATTTCTCTCCTTATCTTCCAGCGTTTTAAAATCTTAATTAAGCTGTGTACACACATCCTTCCACGCTACCACAGTCAGATGTCTATTCTTATATTCTTATGTTGTTTTATCCGACAGGACTGATCATTCTTCCACCAACAAAATCAAAACTGCACAATCAATATTCATTTCAGCACTCATCTTGAAACTCGACAGGTAGCACACATGACGGCTCAGGCGCGACTAAAGTCTGCCGGCACCCGGCAAGCTGCCAGCTCGTGGACATGCAGCCATGTTCCACACGTCCAACTGAGAACCTGGCACACCTCCCGGCTGCCGGCCCTGCAGTGGGCAACCAGAGGTGCATCCGGCAGCTGGGCCGGTCGTTTTGCCGCCGTATTGTGGATAGGCCCTCATAAGAGACAATGTGTCACAACAAACCCGGCGAAACTGCCGGACTGGCAGACGACGGAAATTCTTCTTGTGGACAAGCGCCCTAAAAGCACATCTCCCTCCACACCATGTACTGTAATTCTGCCCCAGTGTTACCTGTGAATGGTGTATCATATTAGTTTGTGAATATTGGTTGTGAGAAATAAACTTATTTGATAGTTAATACATGGTTAGAAAAATGTGTGCTCATGACTGAGATATAACAGGTATCATTATGCTGAGATGCACACCATAATTTTGTGCTTATGGAACGTATGTAATGAAAGTGATTCATTATAAATTTTGTTAATAACTGTCTTCTGAATGCAAGAAAGAGGCTACTAAGAGTCCAAATACTCAACTGTGGGGTAGAAGATCATGTTAATCAGGTATTTCCTCATAATATTTTTATGAATGAGACATGTATCATATAAGTATATTTTGCAGTAGCATGAAGTTAATAGGTTTTGCACCTTGTGAAATTTGTTGCAAATCATAGTGGGTGTGAGGTTATCTATATGTGCATAACAGGTATAAGTGAAATCATGTTAATGGTTCTGTTATTCTTGGAGAAAAGTAAATATTGATTCACTGTGTTTGCTTATAGGCTTTAAAGTGAATCATTATGAGAAACTGGAAAACATAAGAGCCCCAGATTTAACATCATTGACTGTATTTTGCACTGCAAATTGACACTGCCTTACCCATAGTGTCAAGTATAGTGCAGCAACTCTCTATAGCATACTAATATTAATATGCATAATGTTTTAGTGTATTTATAGTGAGTTCAATGAGAATATGTAGTGGCCCTAAATTCAGTTATGATTCATCATATATGCATGTGTGATACAGAAAAACAGTGAATTATTAAATAATATGCATTTGTAATGGAATAATCTCAGATTCTTGTTACTCATATGCCTAGGACGATTCCCCCATCAGCCCTAATGTGTGAACAACAGAAAACGAATTCACAAACATCTTGGTACTGTTAATGGATTAATTGTTTACATTAGCTGGGGAAGTTGTGTTTTAATGCGCTGGTTAGCGCGTACTCCAAACAACAAGGAGCTACGTTACGTACAGCGCTAAATTAACAGGTGTAGCTGATAGCACATTGAACTACATTTTGATGTTGCTCTCAGCATTCCCAACATTTATTTTTATGGCATCATTTGGATGTGATACCTCTTTAGTGCATATTAGGAAAATGATGTCTTTGTAAACGGTATATTATGAAATAAATTTTTATTAAACAAAAGGTGTGGTTTTGCGTTAATGTCTGAGTTATGACTGCAATTCGAACCTGGGCCCTCTACTTACAAGATAAGAACTTTAGAATGCTGACCTATGACAGCGCTGAAGACAAAGCGACTACACAGACTGTCTAAAAGCATGACTCGCTCGATGCCACAGACTGTAATTCTGCTTCAATGTTACCTGTGAAATGCATATCAAATTAGTTTGTGAACATTTGTTTTGGGAAGAAGGAAACTTATTTGATGGTTAATACATAGTTAGAATAATGTTGCTCATGACTGAGTATGTGTTAGCATATGTGTGGCGTCACAGAAATAAGTATATTGACATTCTGTATCACTTAGTTCTCAATGCAGAAAATTGTTAAGTATCATGAGACATAACAGGTACCATTATGCTAAGATGCTAAACACAATTTTGTGATTATGGAATGTATGTATAAAGTGATTCATTATAAATTTTGTTAATAGCTAATTTTCTTCTGATTACAGGAAAGAGGCTACTAAGAGTCCAAATACTCAACCTTGCGGTAGAAGATCATGTTAATCAGGTATTTCCTCATAATATTTTTATGAATGAGACATATATCATATAAGTATATTTTGCAGTAGCATGAAGTTAATAGGTTTTGAACCTTGTGAAATTTGTTGCAAATCATAGTGGGTGTGAGGTTATCTCTATTTGCATAACAGGTATAGGTGAAATCAAGTTAATGGTTGTGTTATTCTTTGAGAAAAGTAAATATTGGTTCACTGTGTTTGCTTATAGGCTTTAAAGTGAATCATTATGAGAAACTGGAAAACATAAGAGCCCCAGATTTAACATCTTTGACTGTATTTTGCACTGCAAATTGACACTGCCCTTACCCACAGTGCCAAGTATAGTGGAGCAACTCTGTATAACATACTAATATTAAAGTGCGTAGTGTATTGGTGTATTTAATGTGAGTTTAGTGTGAGTTTGTAGTGGACCCAAATTCAGTTATGATCATCATATATGCATGTGTGATACAGAAATATAGTGAATTATTAAATAGTTTTAATTGTAATGCATTAATCTCAGATTAGCTTTTTGTTACTCATATGCCAAGGACGATTCCCTCATGACTCCTAATGTGTGAACAACTGAAAAGGAAATCACAAACATCTTCTTACTGTTAATGGATTAATTGTTTACATTAGGTAGGAAAGTTTGTGTGTGAATGCGCTGGTTATTGCGTACTCCAAACGACAAGGAGCTACGTCGTGTACAGCGCTAAATTAACGGGTGTAGCTGATAGCACATTGAACTACATTTTGATGTTGCTCTCAGCATTCCCAACATTCATTTTGTACTGCATCACTTGGATGTGATCCCCCTGCAGTGTGTAT